>JBAMNC010000721.1:0-600000 GCA_037902135.1 Cetoscarus ocellatus
CTCTTCAAAAAAAAAAGATGTATCCAAAAAATCCCAGCTGTTTACTGTAAACTTAACTTTATCTATAGTTGCTCACATGGGAAGTTTCTTACCTGACTGATTTAATAAAAAACAGTTTTATAAGCATTCAATGTCATTTCCAGTGAGCAAGTCATAAAAACCAGTAGCTCTGATTGTTCATTGAAATCAATATTTTGTTTAAACTGGGGTTATTGGGTGCATGATTGTCCAATAAACTATCTGCTTTTCAGCCCTTTCAGTTAAATTGATCTGAACTGGAGGCAATTTGTTCAATTCAAGACAAACTAGCTGCAGGAAACATAGAACATGTTAAAGACTGAAGACTTTTCCACTCACTAGTCCTTGGTCTCTTTGTCCCACTCTACCACGATCTTCACATGAGGAGGACCTCCTTGTCCACAGGACTTGTACGCTCTGGCAAGGAAATATTAACAGTGAGATGTGAATGATGACACTTTAAAGGGGTCATTTGTGAACAAAATTGCATTTAAACCACAGTACTGCTTAAGTTAAAACCTTTTTCTCACAAAAAAGACAAACTGCCCCACAAAGTGGATATTTTAAAGGGGTCAGCGTGAGTGCATTCATCTTATCAGAGCCGACTGTGGTAGTAAAACCTTAGAAATGAACATAAAGGATCAATCCTCTCCAAGCCTGCATCATTTGAAACACACAGTATTTCTGCTGCAGGGGTGATAAAACCATGAAGGGATCAAATAGTGATAAAAACTTTGATGATTTACACCATCCTCTAAAGCAACAACACCAAGACTTGTTTTTCTGTTACACAGTTATGTAACCGAGGAGATGTGCCAAACAAGCCAAAGTGCCATTTAACCAGCAGTAAAAGTCATGTTCAGGCACGTCAGCTCAGGATGCCTGTGAGGGAGCACAGCTGATAAGGAGTGCGAGAAGTGTGTGAGAAGTAGAGAGGATGTGCCTAATGTCATTTTGATCTCACCAAAAGACCCCGAGTGTTTCTATATGTTATATGTTTGCAGCCTAACCTTCTTTTGCATCAAAATATTTGTTTTAAAAGAGAGGGATTACAGGTCAAATTAATATGTTCTCTTTTAAAGCATTTATTCCATACAAGTATTGATGTTTACTTGGTCTGCACAATGTTGGAAAAAGTGACAGCATTGTGATATCTTCTTTAAATGAACTTCTGTATTAAAACAATAAAACAAGCCAGATAAATGAAGCATTTTTATGCACTTACAATTTACGACTAAAGGTGGTTATTGATGCTGAAACTATCACATCTTGTATTGAGATAAACCTCAAAATCTTGATAATTAATCACAATAAATTGTGTTCTTCATGAAATGTGTCTTGATTTTGGATTTAAATCAACATAAAGGAATGCACCTTATGGTGTTGACTTTTAGATGTATGATTTAAGTTAGTGCTGCATTGACTTAGTGGTAGGAAAAACATACGAGGTATGAGAAAAACACGCAATGTGCAATAACATCTTTCAATTTTGCATTGGCAATTTGGATTACGATGCTTTAACAAAAGATTTTAAAAAGTGCTTATAAGCTAATACTTAGTGACCAAGATTATGCTATTCTTCTTGATTAATACAGCACTTGCAGTTGAATGTTTTTCTGAATCTAAATGAAATCCAAGAAACAATGTCTCCAACAAACTGGCACAAATCAATGTCAAAGTTGTTCATAGTCAGGTTAAGCCTCATCTGACTGAATCAAAGAGCACAACCCAAGGCCATTATATCACACACTTTGTTAGGCAACATTTAAAAGTCATTTTCATTTTTTTGCAATAAATCTTTTCCACAATGTGTTTTCTGTGAGGGCTCACACCCTGATAATGGTAAGACAGAGATGAATTGTGCAGTTGTGTACCAAATGACAAACAGATGTTGAACAATTCTTCATCAATGTGACTGTTTTCACTCTTTTTAAGAGATCCAGTTTAGTTGCTCCCTCTGTAGCCCTTTTTACTAAAAACACACAGCAACAAATCTCAGCCAACATTACTTACTGAAACATTCAAAGCATTCTGCGAAGATGTCATATGTGTGTCAATGTATTATAATACAGCTTTGAGGGAGCACAAGAAGTACATGATGTTCTCACACACCCAAATGCAGACACACACACTCACAGAGCTGTGCTCCGCTGCTAACTTCCATGTGCTCCCCTCTCACCCATATTATGTCTCTAGTACTACCTTTAGAGGTGAAAAACTGGGGGGTCAAATTGACCTCTCGTTTTATTTTCATAGCCTTCAAAGTTAAGGGAAAATTCCATTATACATGGAAGAAATATTGCAGCTTAAACTGGACTGTGACTGTGGTTTGTGTGTGTAGATAACCTAGTTAGGGTAAAATTAAGCAAAGCAATTTTCTCAGCAAACTACACTCTATTTTGTTTTCTAATCAGTCTTTAGCTATGGGTACTTTACCTAAGGTTCAGATAAAATCTAGTTTTATTTAGAAATAAAATCAGGCAACTCTGGTGGTTAACAACGTCAACACTACTAAAAAAGACCCACAACAGTTACATCAAGTACAGTTCACCAAAAAGCTACGCAACTGAAGTGAAATGGGATATTCATGGGAGTAGTGGTGTTCTTATTTTCTTTCACTGTTAAACTCAAAATGGACTTTAATCATCTGCAATAAACATGTTACAATTATACATAGTTTGATGAAATCTGACTTAAGGTCTCTCTAATGGTTAAAATAAAGAAACAGAACTGCACCTCATCTTATCACACTGTGACATATTTCTTCACATCTTTACGAATAAATTTGTGTTGAAGCTGAGTTATTTGTGTCCCTCATCATTTCCAATCATATTTAAACCTGGCATATGATAAATCAGTCCACTCCTATGACAGTAGGTGTTTAAGGTTAGAGCTCAGTATCTTGTTTTGCCCCATGACTCACAAAACACACGACTGTGTTGGTCTCTTAAATTAAACATTGGCAGCACATCCACCCTGTTAACAGCCCACAGACTGTATGTGGCCACAGTGTTATCCAACAGCAGGCTAAGGTACAGCTGACAACAGCTACACACAAACTGAGAAGCTGCTGGTAACTCACTGTCAGCCTGGAGCGTCCCACTGACATTATCTGTGACTGTAACTGCAGCCTGTGCTTGTTTACAGTCACGTGACACAGACTCTGCAGTCAGTCCTATCTTTGATCAGGTGAGGGAGCTGTACTGTCACGACACTTTCTTGGAGATTAACCAATGAGGACAAGAACCTGAAAAGTTTTATGTTAACAAATTTAGATCACACAGTTGTCATTGTGCAGCTCTAATACACACGCACAACTGTCAATCATTTTAAGAGCTACAGCTGTGATACTCGATATCTTAAAGGGATTCATCTTACATTACATTTAAATTAAAAACTGTGTAATAATAAAGTAGGGGTGGGAAATGTGGGTAAATCACATCTTGAGACTTTTGAGCTGAATGGTGATAAAACACTTTACACTGCCTGGCCAAAAAAAAGTTGCCACCAAAAACAAAAGGTCACACTCTAATATTTGGTTGGACCGCCTTTAGCTTTGATTACAGAACACATTAGCTGTGGCATTGTTTTGTTAAGCTTCTGCAATGCTTCTGCTTCTGTCTCATTTTTCACCAAGATCTTGTGTTGATGATGGGAGAGTCTGACCACTGCACAAAGCCTTCTCCAGCACATCCAAAGATTCTCAATGGGGTTAAGGTCTGGACTCTGTGGTGGCCAATCCATGTGTGAAAATGATGTCTAATGCTCCCTGAACCACTCTCTCACAATTTGAGCCCAATAAATCCTGGCATGTCATCTTGGAATATGCCTGTGCCATTAGGAAAGAAAAAATCCATGGCTGGAATAACCTGGTCATTCAGTATATATAGGTAAGTCAGCTGACCTCATTCTTTGGGCACAATATGTTGCTGAACCTAGACCTGACCAATAGGGTCATACTGTTCTTACTGTTTAAACATCTTTACAGCTCATATCAAGCCTGGCATGTTTTCTGTAAAATTAATTTATTAGAACTTGCGCACATGGCCAGATGAAATCAGATGAAATATATAACACCATATTACTAAAACTAAACTTAACTAAACTAAACTAAACTAAAGAGAGGCTCTATGCCAAAGATTATGTGGGAGCATGTGATGAGTGCTCAATCTGCAAGGCTCTATTTAATTGTGAGACTAATAACTGGTATTATCAAGGAGTGGGCAGATATCAAATAAAACAGCAGAACTGACCTGTCCACAGTGGGATGACACAGTGGTCTCTCATTTTGAGGAAGGAGGTAGGTGATACCAACAACGCCAACCACCCGAAGACTGAAAGGTCCAACCTACAAAAAAACACCTAAGTCAGTATTTCTTTAAGATAAAAACATGTGAAGCCCTAGCAGGGGTTAGTCAGAAAAGATCAAGCACGTGTCTTGAGAATGGCACTTTTTTTCATTTTGCAGCAAACATTTCTTTTTATCCCAGCAAATGGACTCACAGGCACAAACAAAGCAGGGCCAATATAGGAAGACATCAATGTGTGGATGCTGATTATACACACAACTGAAAATACTGGAATTCACAAGCACATACTGAACGTAAGATGTGGAATAGAATATTCGGTATCCTTTTAAAGACTGCTGCATCCCTGTTGAGAGCCTAACCTGAAAATGTTTTACCCTCTTCTTACCTGAATGTAGACGCCAGGCCTGAGCAGATGACGCATTTTCTCCAGGATCTCTTTCTGCAGAGCATCCCAAGTCACAGTGCGCTCCATGTACAGTACAAAAGGAAGTCCAAACCTAAAACAAGACGTGTAACAACATGTGTAGCTTTAGAAGCTGTTGTATCTTTGTCAAATTCTGAACACTATCTAGCTCTTTCCTCATTTTCTTTCAAAATCCCCTGTCATATCTTTAACAGTGATTCTCTATTGTTATTACTGACAAGTACTTGCAAATAGGGCACACACTACAGGAACAGAAAATCCAATATTCTGATTGTTGTACCTCTTTCCTTGGTGGCCAGTACATGCTCTGTTACACACCAGGAGGATCATTTTATCTGGCCCCAGGTTTTTATTGGGGGATGCTGTTAAAGGAGTCATGGCTCCCTGCATGAAAGACGGAGTCCTGCTCATTTCTGTCCCATACTTCAGGTTGTTATGATTCAAATTTGCCAAAAGACTTCCTGTAAAAGAAAAAAAAGGTCCCACATTTCATTTTCATTTTTTAGCATCAAAACAGATAAATTAAGGGAAGAGTTATACCTCTTTTTGTGCGTATGTTTTCTAGTTTGAAGGTCTCTGGTGTCTCAAAGGCAAATATGGAATCACTCTCCTGAATGATGTCCAGATCATCGTCATCATCACAAAATGAGCGGTGAAAGCCGTCATAGTACATTTCAGTCAAAACAAACTGAAGGGAAAAAAAGAGTTTTAGTGTCAGTTTTTTTGTACTTTCATGTTTATCATTTGAAACTAAGTCTGCTTTAGAAATCAACACAGGTCTATGACAAACATGCACTGACAGGTTACAGTGGCTTGGAAACACTGAGCTAACATTGTGTGACTGTAACATAGTCTCTCTGTGTCAGAGCCTGTGCTGATATGAGACAGGAATAGCACCTGGTCCATGGGGATCTTTGTCTCACGCGACACTGCGTCTCTCAGACGATAGACGGTGCTGTTGAGGGGGACGGCGACTCCGATCCTCATGCAGTGAGAGTACTTCCCCTGGTAGACCACTGTCACATACAAAGGCCTTCAAAAGAAATAAATAAAAACACACTTTACAATGAAAGCATGGGTATCCTTCTCAAAGGGAGACAGACCTGTATGTGTATGATTTTAAGAGCAATATAAGGTAAGAAAACAGTTTGTATGGATAAAGTCTGTGTGAACTCCAAGAAAAAAATGTTGCCAGGCCTGATGCTTTGTAAAAACTATGTTCACAGATTAAACCAAGAAAAGAAATATGCTTATTGGTCACAAGCTAAACTATATAAGTTATTTATGGATTTATCATTTTATTCAGAAGCATTTATATTAATAGCAAAAATAAGATACTGATAAGTGTTTGTTCGGAAAGCAACAAAAATCAAAGCCCTAGACACCATTAATTTAGTGACTTATTATTTCTGATTATCAAAAACTGCATGTTAACATCATCACTCTTCCATAACTGTACTAACAGAAAGGCAACATCTCTCAAAAAACTGGTGTTACATCACTCATGGACTTTCAAAGTTGTCAACCAATTTGGGAAATTCAGACTGTGCTCCCACTCCAGGGAAAAAACTACAACTAAAGATGAACACAATCCTGTACATTTGATATTGATGATTAAAATACAATGGCCAAATATTAAAAGTATGTCAAACTGATGGCTCCTTGCTATTTCCACCCACTTTTCCAAATGTTGCTACAACTTTATGCAACTTCTTTGTGCAATTTCTTTCTGCCTCAGTGTTTCTGCACTTTTTTTAATGTCAGATTTTAAAACTTTCAGGGTTCCCACAGACTCTTAAAATCAAGTTCAAGATTAATTCAAACAACATTCATGCCTGTAATTGATTCTGGTGAAATTATTTACAAGCATGCCACCTCATCCTCACTCTGTATCATGCTGCTTTGTGTTTTGTCGCTGGTCTGGGTTTTAGGACACATTACTTTGTTTTGAACAAAAGAGCCGGCTGGTCCTCTTCATCCAATAGAAGGATGAGACATTGGTACATCTTCCTCTACAAGGTCGTCCTTAATGAACTGCCCTCTTATCTATGCTCTCTACTGACACCAAAGACTGTCGGTGGCTGCGACCTTCAGGTTCATGGATTCATCATGTATGTTGTTCCTGGAACTCGCTCTGTCTTTGGAGAAAGAGCTTTTAGTGTTTTTGCGCCATCATCTCAGTCTGATTTGCAGAGACACCTTAAACTAGAGTATTGTGTTAACTTATAGGGTTTTAAAAACAGAATTTAGGATCATATGGCCCATGTTTGCACTTGTTTTATGACTGAATGCTGACTTTACATTTGATGAAATCATAGTGTATTATAATATATTGTTTGTTTTTCGTGTAAAACATTTGAGCTGATGTCTTGGAGAAATGAGATTTTTGTATCTCAGTGGGAACATTCCTTGTGAAATAAAGGTTTAAAAATTTAATAAAAATATAGTTGTTCATGGCTTTATGAAGACCCAAACTAAGAAAAATCTAAACTTTTTGAACTGCAGAATAAACATCAGCCTACAAAGGAGTGGTCTATACATTTTTTTATTCCTTCTTGAGAACAATGTTGATTTATTAAAGTGAGATAGTTATTTTACTTCACTGTAACAAGCTGCTGTGTTGAGTATTGATTTAACAACAAGATATCAAATGCACTGTTGCTCCAGCAGAGGGTTAAGAGATTCAGACATATGAGAAGGTGGGCAGGCATATATAAAACTTCAATGCGTACTACACAAACAACACATTGCTGCCATTTTTCCATTGTTCTTTATGAAGCTGCTGTTATATAGCCCAAATAAAATATGGTAAAGACAGTGCTTGTAAATTGCTTTTAACATAGGACTTAATAAGGATCTGCTGGAGTTCTGCTTTTTTAAGCACTAATAAGATGCATTTTCTGGCTTTTCCAGCACCGTACAGCTGTGGTATTGACTTGTCTATAGAAATGTAAATACCGGTACATTATTTCACTTCCTTGCTGTATTAAAAAACATTTTACAAAATCAATCACCAAAACTGTGTTCATAACAGACTGCTTTGAATGGATGATAGCTTAAAGGATGACACAAAAAGAGGCCCCTAAATCAATTTATTGAGGGCATGTACACAGCTTAATCTGATGTCTTCAGTTCTATAACACATGAGTAAAATAAACCAGCAGAGACAGAGGATGACAAATCAGAACCAGCAAATAATAACATTAACAGCAATTTTGGAATGAGGCTCAAATGCACTTTGCGCTTAACAAAGTAAAGAACATGAGAATATTCCTCTGTTAAATGGAAAAATACTTAATAAAGTGTCAATGAAAATGATTAAGGTGGGATTACAAAAAGTGCTAAACAGATTCACAATCGCTAGAAATCACTTAAATTAATTTACCACTAAACCACTGATTACAAAAGGTAAACAGGAAGCAAAAAGCAAGCAGGGTATTTTTGCTGTTGAAAAAAAAAATCAGACTATAAACAGAGTCATGTAAACAACTATTTTTTTCATATCAGATCACTGAAGTACATGTAAACATGACAAATCAGATTAAAACAATGACCAGATTATTCCTAGTATCATTTTTTAGATAGACAACTTTAATCACTCATGGAATTTCCTCCAACAAACTCTAAAGTTAACAGCCTTTCCCTCTCTTACAGAGTTTAAGACCTTGATTACTGGCCACTGTACCTCTGTTTAGGTTAGGGTTAGTGTTTTAATAGATTTCTTTGCTTTTGCGATTGATTGTTTGTGCTTGTTTAGTACAGATGATGGAAGAATCGATGGCTAAAAACTAGGCCTTAAGCAGTTCTATTTTTTGTTGATGTGGAATCAAAACCAGTGTCAGAACTGTTTGAGGATTCTAAAACCATGCTATTTTTTTATTTCTGGTACTGTGTCAACAACTTCTTTCTTTTCAAGATTAAAAAAACTGTGAGACATTTATAATGTATCCCCATTCAGTTATAAATACTGAGAGATAGGGTGGGCCGAGGACTAAAAACTCTTATCCTTTGCAGCCATGGTTTGCATTTGTATGAAGCTCCTTTGTCATTACTTAAAGTATAAGTAAGGGCTTCTTGAGTGCGTCTTCCCTCCAAAAGCATCCTGAGCCTACACTTGTTGTGATTTAAATTTTGAGCGTGCAGCTCTTCCAGCACCTTTTTTGCCACGCCTTCAGCACTCCTGACGCCCCTACTCACTCCAACATACCGAGCAACATTCTTCCTTGTGTTATTTTTGCTTCAGGTTCCCACAAACTTGTCAACGCACATTTAACAGACTTTCACACAGAGGTGGTATACTTTAGTTAAACAGAGGGAACATAGTGTGTCAACATCTGAAGTTTGAAAAACAGAATGGGATTGTTTAATGTGGTTAACATGATCAGTTACTAAAAAAACAAATAGTAAACCAGTATTAATTAGTCATGTGGTGCACAAAAACTTGCGTGGTGAGCACTCACCGTGTGTGTGGCAATGGAATCGGTAAGGAGATACAGAGGAAGGGGTCAAACGTATTGCTCTGCTTTTGGCAATGAGGACATGTGAGAGAGGACCTGCAAGGAGATATGCAATCATTTTAGACAGTAGAGAAGATGTGGGAAAAGTGAGGAAGATACACACATACGGTGGACATCAAGTGTACCTGTACTGAGCCTGAAAGAGTTCCTGCACAAATGACCCGGCCGAGAGGGGAGGAGAGGGGCCCTCTAAGCTTTGGTCATCTTCTTCAACGGGTGGCTGAACAAACACAAACAGGTTTTATCAGTCTGATTAACACATCATTACAATATCTGTTTATCATGGTTTATAACCTTACGCTATACTGCCTTAAATGCCCTATTGTTATTGACTGGTGCAAATAAACAAGACCAGACATGACTCGTTTGGCCAGGCTCTGAATACTGAGTTATAAAGACAAAAGGTGTGGATGAATAAATTAAACACAAGATTTACAAAGAAATTATCAAAACATCATCAGGACAAACAAGGGGAATAGAACATTGAGTCGAGAGAGACATGCATATGTTTTAAACCACACTAATTTGGGAAACACAAATCCTCTGCATTCACCTTGATAGCAGGCCTGCTACTTGGGTTGACTGTGTTGAGGTCCTCGTGTACTCGATCCAGCAGCCACAGGAGAAACTCTTGAGCATCGTGCTGGGCATGCCCTTTAAATTGGGTGGCATTCTTTGACACAGCATTCTGCAACAGACCAACAAAAGCTTGAATCCAAGCAAAGGTACAAGATCTGCCTTACATTTTGAGCATCAGACACACAAATTCTGAAAAGGACTGTCAGTGTGCAGAATAAACATTTCCTCCCACTCACCTGAGATGCATGACAACAGACTTTTACCCAATATTTACAAACTTAATTAAACTAATACCAATATCTATACCTAAACCTAGACATACAAACTTTTTTTCAGTCAGAACTAGATTCATATGCTTTTTTTAAAGTCACAAACAGCACCAAATAGTCTATGAGATCTGTATAGCCCGGCATGTATCAAGACAAATCTAGCTTAGACTGAGTTGGAATTAATTTTGCTTTAAAATGCACATTTGTAAGGGTTTTGCATTTACTGATAAATGAGAGATGGTGGGTTAAGTAAGACAGAGGGGTAATAGAGCAGAGGAAGACAAGCAGGAAAGAAGCCACAGGATGCAACTGAACCCAAGCGGCCTGCATCAAGGCAAGAACCGCACACAAAACTCAGCTACCAGCACCCCAAAGTGAACAAATTTATGCTCACAACCACACAATGTGCAGATGTTAACAGCTGAGGTATTGGCTTTAAAAAAAAAGCAAAAACATTCATTCCTGCCTGTACTTATTCCGTAATGTGTGTGCTTTAACTTGCCTATATACATACATATGCTACATACATTATACACATATACATATACATACATATATATTCATTTCTCTTTCTCATTGTAAAGATCCTGAATTATCAAATGTGCTACAATTTATCTTTTACTATTGTCCTTCTTAAAACAAACATGACACAAAACATGAAGCAATCATTCCCTGCAAATAATGTAAGTGGTTTTAAACATGTATGTAATGTACAATAAGGGAAAAAAACTCTATGGATTGCATAGGCAGCAAATGTCTTGTGGATTTGTAACAGCAGCAGAAAAAAAACTTCACCTGCACTTTCCAGATACTCTGAGGAGCACAAAATAAAAATGTGCCCCTTTTTCATGTAGATTATGCTTTCAGGAAATACGAATGATCCCAATTAAACTGCAGATTCCACTTTTAAATGATGAAAATGTCAAAAAGAAAAATATACAGCTCAAGTAGGTCTGTTTTTAAACTCCACAAACACATGGACACCAGATAGTGTGCTTGTATGACTGACCCTTATACAACACATCAACTGTAAATATTGTCAGACATTTTCATAACTACCAGTTCAAATAATTAACTTCTTATATTTTGATCTCAAGGCTGAGATTTGAGAACTTGTTCCTGTTCAGAGTCTGTCCCAACTAGTTTGGGAAACCAGTGTCTAAGGCCTCTATGTTCAATGACCCCCCTCTCTGAATTCATTGCAGCTTAGTCTTGCATGCTTAAAAAGCTAACATCTGCCAAACAGAAAATCAACAGAAATCAATACAGAACTGAATCAGTGAGAAGAATCAATAATGTTTTTTTATCAATCAAATCCCACCTCTAGTTGATAATGATGTTATGTCAAATGTGCAGTCCAACCTCAGGGGTCATGTCATACATCACAGATTGTAATCATCATGACAGAAGCCATTTGTTTGCTGAGTACAGTTTTAATGCAGAGGATATACTGTGTGTGAGAAGTTTACCTTAAAATCCCTGCTGTGCTGGGGGGTGTACTCAAACGTCCACAAAGCCCGCACAAGTCCTGACAGCTGCTCAGTCACCTCCCCTTTGCCCAGAGGACCCTTCTTCTGCAGATGTACCCCATTAGTCTTTGGTTTGTCTTCATCCAGCTCGTCATCTTTGTAATGCTCCAGGACCAGGTACTCAGCGAAGAGTTCAGTGTTACTGAGGCACTGCAGAATCGCGTTCATGAAGCAGGTATTCCCGTGGTTTTTGAGACCCGACACCCCAGGAACTCTCTCTCCAGACAGGAAACCCCCCAGGTCCCCATCATCCATCTGCACATCTTTACTTCCAGATTTAAAGGTGGAGAAGCCTCCATCATCTTTATCATCCTCTGTTTGCACTTCAGAGCCAAAGTGGGATAACGCAGTTAGGGTCCTCAGGACTCTGCTCATAAAACTGCCCACAGATCTTACTGAGCCTCGTCTGAACAGCTTCTTACTGAAGCTCGACTTCTTGTCCTTGGTTGCAGCTTTGCAAGACATGATTTCTGTTTCACAGACACTCATACAGATGTGTTGAGAAGAGGCAGAGGCAGCTCACTGGCTACTGTATGCTGCACTATTTCTAAATATAAAGCCAGCATTAATGCCATCTGAGTAAAGTTAAAGCTCATTCTGACAGCTCTTGATTCATTAGCTCACCTTAGCTAGAAGTGGCATTTTACTTTACTTGTAAGCTCTAAATTCAACTAATGTAAGTATATCGTATGTAACAACCTTGCCTGAAATAATGGCCATTGCCACTTATGTAATGACTGTATAGGTAAAACAAAATCATAGTTGGAGTCTGCTGTTTCAGCCTGCAACTTGCTCCAGAGTTACCTTGTTTATGCGGTTTACAGTCCTGCTGCAATGAATCAACGTCGGCTACACACTGAGCGAAGACAGCAGTCTCAGCTAATTTAGCTAACGCTAGCGCTAGCCACAATAACAACAAGAGTCACAGACACAGGACCAGTCATTTCCCACCGAGCTTCTGTGTCCAGCACTAATGTGCAGTCCGCCATGGTTCCCAGGTGACAGCAGGACAGATAGACACTGTGTCCGAAGATTAAAAACCTCACAGTTATCAAATATTTGAAGCCTCTGTCGGGCTAAGCTACCAAAAAAGCAGAATCGTTTACTTCCTCTTCTTCTCTGTCTTCATGTTTGCGTTGGCAGCTGGTGCGCTGGTTTACAGCCACATCACCGCCACCTGCTGGAGTGGAGCGGGAGCAGCAACCAGGAACAGGCGCGTACAACCCCTTTATTCTTCCCCTGTTAGGCTTGTTCTGATGTTGACAGAGCCAGTCCCTGTTCTGTAGATAAATCACTTTGAATATGTATACTGATACATACATATTTTTATAAATTGCACTGAAGAATATCTAGAATTTGATCAAGGGGGACCATAACAAGACTACATATGTCAAAAGTCTTTATTCTGAGCGAGTTATGTAGTAGTGATTTAAAATGCGCACCACTTTATGTGTGTTCCTCCTTAAGGTGAAACACATTGATGACTGAATGGCAGGATATATAAGACTGAATATAGCAGGACTGTGGTTAAAGGTAGGGTTTGCAGGATTTTCCTTAAAAATAAAATATCAACTTTTTAGGGAAAAATCCTGCTCAATCGTCTCCTGTGGGTCTCTATTGATGTGTGATGGTGTCTTTGTTTACCTCACCCCCCTCCTCAGCCTGTATTTTGATGTTTTTGTTGTCTCTGGACGTTTTTGGGTGGAGAGTAGGCTGGGATACCCCAGCCAATCACAGCACACCCAGTGCGCAAGTGACTTTGAGTGTTATTAAATGCACTAACAGAACGCTACGCAGACCGGCAAAGATGGCAGACGCTACAGCGAAGAAAAGGAGATACAATCAGGCAGAAGCAAAACGCCAAGCGGACAAAGCTCGGTTTAAAACCAGAGTGAACCTAGGGTTGGCTTTCATCCGGTTCCAAGCTCTGAAGGAGCATCTCGGGATGAAAAGCGTCGCAGAGTTAGCCGTCATGCTGTTGGACAAGTAGGTCATTTTCCTGGAGCCGGCTGCAGGGCCATCGGGCTGGGGAGGCGTGTTCTCCATCTGCTGCCGGAGAGGGTGGGCCCTCGCATCAGGTCGCGAGGAGTTTAAGGGGAGGGGCTTCGTTTGAATGTTGTGTTTACAAACAGTGACGAAAAATCCTGCAGACCCTACCTTTAAGTGTTGCCTGATGGTGCAGCAGGTTTGTGCATATGCCAAGGCGGTTCTGGTTTGACTTCCCTGCCAGACCCAGCATTTTTGTGTGAAGTTTGCATGTTCTTTACGTGCATGTGTGGGTTTTCTCCAGGTTTTCTGGTTTCCTCCAACAGACTAAAATAAAACCTTAAGGTAGGTTGATGATGACCCAATATTGCCCTAAGGTATGTGTGTGTTTGAGAAAGTTTTTCCATTTCTCTGTCAGCCCTGTGATGGGCCTGCAACCAGTTGAGGGTGTACCCCGCCTCTTACCTAATGTCAACTGAAATACAGACATGTGCAAAATTGTTGGTACCATTCCGATAATGTTTTTGGCTGTGTTTTTTGGATCATTATCTTGTTGGAGGACCCATGACCTGCAACTGAGACCAAGCTTTCTGACGCTGGGCAGCACATTTCGCTCCAGAATGCCTTGATAGTCTTGAGATTTCATTGTACCCTGCACAGATTCAAGACACCCTGTGTCAGATGCAGCAAAGCAGCCCCAAAACATAACTGAGCCTCCTCCATGTTTCATAGTAGGTACAGTGTTCTTTCCTTTCTATGCTTAATTTTTACATCTGTGAACATAGAGCTGATATGACTTACCAAAAAGCTCCAGTTTTGTCTCATCCGTCCAAAGGACATTCTCCCAGAAGTTTTGTGGCTTGTCAATATGCATTTTGGCAAATTCCAGTCTCTCCTTTTTATAATTTGCTTTCAACAGTGATGTCCTCCATTAAGTCCACTTTGGCTCAAACATTGACGGATGGTGCAAGGAGTTCACCTCTCATCTCTTTGGAAGTTGTTCTGGACTCTTTGGTTACCATTCGTATTATCCATCTCTTCAATTTGTCATCAGTTTTCCTCTTGCGGCCACATCCAGGGAGGTTGGCTACAGTCCCGTGGACCTTAAACTTCTGAATAATATGTGCAACCGTAGTCACAGGAACATCAAGCTGCTTGGAGATGGTCTTATAGCCTTTACCTTTAACATGCTTGTTTATAATTTTCTTTCTAATCTCTTGAGACAACTCTGTCCTTAGCTTTTTGTGATCCATGTTCAGTGTGGTACACACCACGATACCAAATAGCACAGTGACTACTTTTCAGCCCTTAAATAGGCAGACTGACTGATTACAGAACATTACGCTCCCAAAATGCTGGCCTGCTCGTGGTTCCATCAGTCTCTAGAAGTAGTATGGGAGGTAGAGCCTTCAGTTATCAGGCTCCTCTTCTCTGGAACCATTTACCGACCACGGTTCAGGAGGCAGACACCCTCTCTACCTTTAAGGCTAGACTTAAAACATTCCCCTTTGATAAAGCTTTCAGTTAGGGACCAGCTCATAGTCCATAGTTTAGACATATAGTTAAGATGCAATAGGCTTAGACTGCCGGGGGGATCTGGCACATTGGGCTCTATCCCTCTCTCTCTCACACTCTCTCTCCATATCTGCCTCTGCCCCTTTCTGTTTGCTTCTGTACTCGTCTCTTGCTCTTGTCTTTTAGGTTGCCTGGGATCCTTGGTGGAGACTGCCTGCTGCTGTGGAGTCACGAAGCCTCAATAACTACAATTACAGACATAACACATATTTGGCCATCTCACTCCAGTTCATAATCATTATAGCTGTTAATGTTGATATTAACATGATCTTTCTATCCATGGTTGATACATCTATAGTAACTATCTCTAGCTCCACATGGACATGAGATCCCTCCTGAGAATGAGGTGTCACATCTCAAGAGGTCTACCATTAATACATTTATACTTAACGGAGACAAATATGGTAGGGATGCACTTGTGGTCTGGGCACCCATGAGTTCATCACTACCATAAATTCTTACTTCCAGTAAGACTTTTATTGATTATACTTCTATAAAATTTTCACCACAACCACACAGACATGAGGACCCTCCTCTAATAAATTTGTTTGCAGCAGAAACAAATTTGACGACGACAGGTCTATGATTGGTCCATGGATCTGTAACTAGCTTTGGTTCTTACTTTAGTCCACTTGTCTCCACTTACCACCCTTCCTTTGCCCACACACCCAACACAGCATCGTGTGGATTTGCTGTTCATCATGAGACTGGGGTCCACATTCAAGATTTCCTGCTGCTTAACAGAAGGTTTTTTCTTGCCGCCATGATGGAGGGATTCATGATTGGCTATATGGATTCATGTTGGGTGTTGGATGTATATATTTGTATATATATGTATATGTGTATTTTTATATGTATATATGTATCTATGCATATATGTGTATCCATAATATGAAGAGCTTTGTGCTCTATTGTAAAGTGTCTTGAGATAACACTTGTTATGAATTGGCGCTATACAAATAAAGATTGATTGATTGATTGATTGATTGAAGACACCTGTGATGCCAATTACAGGACACACCTTAGTTTAACATGTCCCTATGGTCAAATCATTTTCAATCTTTTCTTGGGGTACCATCATTTTTGATCATGCCAATTTCATTATTTTGTTTTTTAAAGTTATTCTGTTGAACCAGAATTCAAAAGCAATGTCTGATTTTCATGAGTTAATTTTCAGTAAATTTTTATTTATTATTATTTTTGTCAGTTTCAAGTTATTTCAGAGACCATGCTTTTTGTTTTCTTTTTTTAACGGAAGGATACCAAGAATTTTGCACACGTCTGTAGGCTTCAGTAAATCCCATTCCCAACCCCACCCCCAACTCCCAAAAAGGGAAAGATAGCAAGCAGAGATAATGGGTGGATTGAGGGTAAACACTGTGAATAGAGATCCCAATCATGCTTTATTAATGTACTGAACTCTGTGATTATTCATGCCAAATAATATTTTTGAAACAGCTTTTTTGAATATAAGGGCCATTATTTTATTATACTTTTACTACCCTAAGGCAACTTACTGGTAAATCCAGCAATTGTAGAACAATGGATGAAGTAAATAAAAATCTTTCCATATAAGGATGGAGATCAGAAGAAGTAACATCATAGGCCTGTTTACACAATCAGTTCAGCTCAGTAAGGCTTTTTAAGCATCTAGGCTGCTATTGTACCATTGTTAATTCACAAAAAACCTCAATAATAAACCCTCTAGAGTGAAACTAGTCAATAGTGCAACTTTTCTAAAAATGATGGGTTTTGTTTTTTTAGTGACAGCTCTTTTGTTTTCTTGAGGGATGATTAGTTGCTCGTTCCCTTAGATGGATTGCTCTGTTTGCTGCAAGTAACACTGATAGTTTATTATGTGTGAATGATTCTCTCTGGGAAAGTGGGAAATTCATACATTACAAGTGCCCTGATATGATATAATAATACAATACAAATTAACAGTTATCAATACCTTTCAATTCAATATACTTCAATAATATATTAAATATAATATGTCTGAATAAATTTGAAACAAAAATGATGCAGAACAACTCATTACAAACATGTGGACACATTATGATAAAATATATAATCTGATACTGTTGGACATATAATAATATAGATAATCAATCAATAAATTAACCAACCATTCAATCAATCAGTCAATCAATCTTTATTTGTATAACACCAATTCATAACAAGTGTTATCTCAAGACACTTTACAATAGAGCAGGCTGAAGACAAACTCTTCATTTTATGGATACACATATATACATATATAAAATACACTAATGCACATCATCAGAAATATATTATCCAAACCCAACAGGAATCCACCATGAGCACAGCACTGGGCTAATCTGGTGTACAGTAGCAGTGGCAAGAAGAAAGCTGTTTAGCAGTTGGAGATCTTGAGCAGATTCAGTCTCATGTTGATCAACCACCACCAAAACTGTGCCAGGGGTGTGGGCAGAGACTAAGGGGCTAAAGTAAGAACTGAAGGTAGTGAGAAATTCAAGGGCCAATCACAAATCTGTCCTCATCATAACTGTCTCTGCAGGTTAGGATGTAATACAATATAATGCAATTCAATGATGAAAAATGGATTTTGAAACAATATGAGACAATACAATATGTTACAACAAAATACAATATACAATGATAAAATCTGATAAAGCATCATACAATACAAATGGTAAAGCACAATGCGATGCAATGTAATATGATACATTACATTATGATAATATGATTTAACACAATACTTCCTGGTGTAGACGAGACTTGATATTATCTAATTGATATTCTTTCTAAAGTTTTCCAAGAGCACAAACCAAGTTATTGTCAAGTATAGAGCAAGTTATTGTCAATAATATGGGAAAACAGCCCTATCTCCCACTGTTAAAAAAGTCCCTGAAAAATTCCTGGATCCACATCCTGACTCGGATCAGCACTAATATCTAACCAGCGTCCCTTGTGGGATGACTAACATTCCCTGAAAATATCATCAAATTCCATAAAGAATGTATCATGTTATTAGCAAATTTGTATAAAAGTGCCCTAGCTTGCATTTTTATCAAATATTTAAAAAAAATCCTGGATAGGTATCCAGATTAGGATCACCACCAAAATGTCATCACTTTTTCCTTTTAACATGACCAACATTCCCTGAAAATGTCATCAAAATCTGTTCTTAATTTTTCCAGTCATCAAAAAAGCACAAACTGACAAACACTGGCATAAACATAACCTCCTTGGCAGAGCTAATAACAGTATTTGGGATAATGAGTTTGGAAATAACAACATATTGGTTACCATCAGAGATTGTTGTACATAGCAGCAATGTGTACATACACATTGTTGACATTCCTGTACATCTCTGAGAACTAGAAACAGGAAAACATGGAATCCTAAACTCAAAATAATGTCACATGCACAATAAAATCAAAAATATTAATGAAGAGAAAAAAAGCAGAAGAACCAAAGCTATATGTACAAAGTTGAACAACAAAGATATCACATATGCAGAATATTGCACAGTGGGGTAAATGAAAAGACCTGTCTTATTTTAGTCAGATTTCCAAACTGAAAAGTAGAAACACTATTAAATGCATAACACAGATCTATGGTCTAAAACTGCATTCAAATGTAGATGCATATAAAAGCCAGCATTTTCCACCCCTTACTGGAAGGCTACATGTAAAAGTCCCAGAGTAAAACAGTGGTGCAGAACATACACAATGTTCACCACTTGGTGGCTGTACATGCATGTCAAACCTCTTGTATTGTTGTTATATGTTTGTATGTGCAGCCTGAGAGGGAAGAGAAATGTGTTACTCTGCTCTGAATGTCACATTTTGAAACACTGTAATTACTCAGCAGTTTCCTTGATGAAAACAATAGAAGTATGTAGCTTACTGCACTGTGCATTGCAAGTCTGGGGATTATTCTGGCTGAACAACCACATCAGCACAATGTGTTGCAGTACTGATGCTCAATGTGAGAAGTTAATGCCTTAGAAACTGCTGCTCTGACATAATAAACTTTCACATTATCAAAGTTAACTTTATACTTGTTACACAAGACAGTACAAGCAAAATAATTGTTTTGTGTACTGCAAAAACCTGCAGTTAAACTTATCAGTCGGGGGGGGAGAAAGAGGACAGAAAAGTCTGAATGACACATGTAGAAGTAGCTGTTGTGTCTTTCATAAGTACAGAGGGAAGCTGACTGACCTTTGAAAGGATGGGTGAATTTAGACGAGAGAGATATTTGAAGGTGAGTGCAGCCACGCAGCTCTGTTCATTCTTTAGGACCTAATACCACTAAAGTCCTGAGCCAAAATAAGTTGAAAAATAAGACATGCACCTTACTGTTTATCCCTCGCTCTGGTCTGGAGCCTATTCCAGCTGTGATGGAGTGTCATGCAGGGTACACCCTAAATCGGGAATGGGCAAGTTCTGCTGCTTAGAGGGCAGCATTAATGTTATCCACACAGACACACACAGACACACACACACATATGTAATATATATGTATAAATCCAAGCAGAGACAAAGAGACTAAAAATAAGAATTTACGATTGTGGCAAACTCAAGGATGCCCAGATTATAAATCTGCCCTCATCACATTTGTTTCTGCTGAATATAGATTTAGTAAATCATCAATCATTCTTTATTTGTATAGCGCCACATTTGTCTCTGTTGAATATAAATTTATTAAAGGCAAGCCCCTTCAGATGTGGCATCTCATTTTCAAGAAGGCCCTCCTGTCTATGTGGTTTTAAAGATAGTTACTAGGCATAATCAATACAACCATGAAAGAGAGATCAATCTAATATTTACATTAACATCTACAATGATTATGAACTGGAGAGGACTGATGTCGATTAATATAGCAGCATCTGGCTGAACTGCCATAAAATGGGTTTCTAAAAGTATGAATTTGTTATAATGATGTCTTTTCTGTTGATGGCTGATGTAGGATAAAAGAACTAAGGCCATGCAGGTCCATGTGACTGTTTGTCACAGCCATACTAATATTATGTGTGCTGTTTGTAGGGACTACCATGTTGTCGAACCAAGGACCATCTTGCTGTGAGGTACTACCTGCAGCATCTTCATGCAGCCACATATAAGACAACTAAAAACGTTTAAATCTTTAACTCATAAGCAGTTATCATGTTAGCAAGCAAAGTACTAAATTCTGAATACCAATTTAATTCAGCATAAGAAAATTCACATCCTCCTGGATGAGTGTCCGGAAATACAGAGGTTTTTAATGCACAAAGGTAGGTGTTTCTGTGAGATATTTGAATTCAGACCAAAAATATATATCTGCCTAAAGAAATGTCATTTAAGAAAAGAACTCTTAATTTACCAAAAGAAACTTAAGAAAACAATGTTGAGATACAGAGAGACAAATCTTGATTTCCAACTTGGTTGTTGTAGGTTTGCAGTTAACTTTGGCAGCTATTTTGAATTCAGTATTGAAACAAAAATGCTGACTTAGTAGTTTTAACTTGCAGAAGTAGCAACAAACTGTGTTGGCTGACAATGGTTTTCTGAAGTGTTTTTGAGCTGATGAGATAATATGCTTTACAGAATTATATCTTTTTTTGATGCAGTGCAGAGGGATTGAAGGTCACGGGTATTTAGTGTGGATTTTCAGCCTTGTCTCCAACAGGCAATGATTTCACTGGATTCTATGAATCTTTTGATGTTATTATGGACTGCAGATGTTAAAATCTCTAAGGAAAACATCCTTATTTGCAATCTGAAGCCCACCAAAGTCTGGAAAGAACTGACATATAAACTATAACCATAACTGATTATTTTAGTGTGGACCTTTCAGTTTTTTAGTAGTTTTGAGGACCCCTGTCAGTCATGGGCCCTAAGCTTTGTCTGCATTTTTCTTCCCCTTACAGCCCTATGACTCTACATGCCACTTCCTTCAGAGGCTGAACAACCCCAGACAATTTCTGATTCTAAAATTGTTACTACACATCAAATTCACTCAATTAATACATATACCATGGTCATGTTATATTGTCATATGCATTAAAATCAAGTGTTAAAGATGGCAGTTGTTGTTGCTTTAGTCTTGGTTATAACTTAATCCTTCGCATGTTATTCGCCATCGACATCTGACGCAGTTGGGGCCAGCTGGGAAGTTCTCTGATGATGTGTCCATGGAAACACGGGTCACATGTGTCTTATCCCTCAGTGCAGAAGAAGCTTTCAGTTCATCAGTGCTGCCATTTTGAAAGGATATCAAAACAGATCAAAATAAGAAAGGAGTCTACCTTGGTTATTTCAACATTATTAGTGGCCTAAAGAAGGTCTCTGATGTAATATGTTGACTTTTTTTCTGCATTATTTGTTGGCAAAAAAGCAAAGTACCCAACCCTTTAACATGAGCTATTTCTCAGTCTTGATCTGCATCGTAAGGATGCATGCTGTTTGTCCTTTAGAGTGCAGCTATTATCATCTTGAATGCACAAGTGATTGTTCATTATAATGAAGTGCTGTTGTACTGTTCTTTTACTTTTATAGGATTGCAAAGCAGCACAAAGACCACCCTTAAATCATTAAGCTTCAGGGATTTTCTTTCCCATTTAAAAAGCAAAATGAGAGCTTCAGAATCAGCTCTTATTTAAGTCACAGGAGGTAAACAGTGTTAGGGAAACTCCTAATTGCAGCATGTTGACAAGCTTTGACTCTGATGAAGGGTTTCGTTGGTGGACTGTCTATCGTAAGCTTTGATATGATGCTTTACTGCAGCTTCTTTTATAATGGCCATGTGTGAAATCATTTCTGTACGTGCAGAGGAGCACCTCTCCCCTACAAGCGTATAATTAATGTTCCTGTGCCTATTTTAAGCATCCATGCACATGCCCCTTAGTTCATGTGTCCTTATGAGCAAACAGATGAGAGGAAAAAAAGCCTTGCATGCCCCCTCTGCATGAGGGATGTTCCAGTTCAGTTTTTTCATCTGCTCATTTATGATATGACAGAAGAACATTTTTTAACAAAGCACTTCAGAATATGCTGTCAGCCTTTTTTAAATGGGAAAGTAAATTCATAACTTCATCATTTTGATTCTAATGCAGTCCTTGATCATTTTATATGTTAGCAGCAAATCACAATTCAAAGGTTTTGCTCATTTTATTGAGTGGATTTAAGAAGTTCAAATGTGTGGCTACAATAACATAATAGATAATGTAATGGCACAGTGGTACAGTGAATGAAGTACACAATTTCAGGTAGGTTAGTAGAACGTCCTACAGAGGTTGTGTGAGGTTCCTGGAATTAACCTGAACATAAGTGGCAGTGACAGAGATCAACTCTAAATCTGAACTGAAATAGTCGGCACAGAAGCTAGGGCTATACATTGCTACAGATGATGTCACAGACTCCCCATAATTTAAACAATTTGGAGTGAAAACATGCCACAAAAACAGCATAGGATACATATATATATATTTTTTATCTTCCAAAGGACCTTTCTTAAAGATTTGGTCCTTTAAAAGCACCTTGCCAAAGAGGATCAACAGTCAGAGTACTAAGGACATGTCATTAAAATCCCTAAATAAGTGTTGGTTTATTTGTACTCTTTTAGTTGTGTCAGTTTAAGGAAAAAAAGTCACACTTGGTACCCTGGACAAATAACGGTGGAAAAATTATTTTAAAAAAGCATCTTAACATGATTTGGAGTTGATAATAGTTTCCACTTCCCATCAGAATATTTTCAGTAACTTCAGTGCTATTTTTTAAATTTAACAATGATCATAAGTTTTTTGTACTTTAACCCCTTGTATATAATTTCACAGGTATTTGTTTTCCAAAAACACAAAAAAATCATTTATTTTCAATAGATGATTTTTTTTAAAGAAAAATATTTTGTGAAAGTGACTAACTTGTTGCCTCTGAGTGTTCAGCAGAGTGGACGCTCTTCACAAGATTGTCACTCCAAGGTTTACATGAAGTGAAGATGACTGGTAAAGTAAATCTTACGTATCTCTGTTTGTCCACTTGTTAAATTAATTACTACCTTTGTTACTCTGGATTGTTTTCGTGACAAAAGTGCAAGTTTGAGTGGATTTTGAAGGCCCATGGCCTGTTTTTTTTTAACTCTTTGAAGGTTAAGGAAAAGGCTGTTGGCTGAAGAGCAGCAGCTGGACCAAATGCCTCTAAAAGGAGTGCAGGTCTTAAAACACAACGTAAAAACGGTTCCTTCTGCCTTTTTAACTTGTATACAGTTTGAAATGTGAGCAATTCCACTGAAACACATGCACCCTCCCCAGGCGCTCCTCAGTCCTGAAAGAGCACTTAAGTTTCTTCCATTTCCCACTGTCCACTCTGTAGTTTTGGTAAGAGAGGGGTTTTGATTCTGCAACTTGTTTGTTAAGCTTTTCTGTTCTCATTTATTTTGAGCATTAAGGTTTTAATGCCTGTTATTTTAATTCTCAACTTTGATTTTGTATTGTTTTTAGTTGTGTTTTGGATTTCTGTTTTCATTTAAGGTCTCAGTGAGTGCTTTATTCTGTTGGTAATTTTAAATTCCTAGTTTGGAGTTCTCCTGGGATTGTACTTTTTTATTAGCTGTTTGTTTTGTCTGACATTGATTGTGGCTGCTTGGCCATTTGCTTCCATGTACTTGAAGACTTTGAGGTGTGTTTAATGGGTTAAAGCAGTGTTTTTCAACATTGGGGTCGTGACCCCACATGGGGTCGCCTTGAATTCAAATGGGGTCGCCTGAAATGTCTAGTAAAAACAAAAAAGTTAGGCTACTGATAAAAATATATTTTTTTAACTAATTATTATTCTTTTTAAAATTAAAACGACACACACAATCTTAAACAACTGTATTCTATACTTTCACTTTCTCAAATATGAATGTAGTTCAAATAAAATGCAGCATTTAAAAATATCTGAGCTGGCGCAACTTGATTGAAGGCCGCAATCCTGTGACTTCAGAGTTACCGCTGCTTCAGTTCCCTCACTTCAAATTAACACCCAAGCAGTCAGTAGGAAAAAACAGCATAACAAACCTCCATGGTTTGTACAGTATAACAACCATGATAAAAAAACTAATTCGAGAAAAAAAAAAGGTCTCTGGGGTCCCAAGAAATTTGCGATGTCAAAATGGGGTCACGGACCAAAAAAGGTTGGGAACCACTGGGTTAAAGGCTACCCTGTCCTAAAATGAGAAATAAAGCTGCTACACTAAAATATTAGGAAAATCTCTTGACAGTAATGACATATCTGCACTCAAGGTTAGATATCTGTCGAGTCAAAAAGAAATCTCTCCCTCAGTTTGTTTCACTTATAATTACAAAAGTAATTCTAATAACATGCTAATGGGTGAACTGGACAGTTTTTCTATTATATGATGTCTTTTCTAATCCATCTGCCTCTCTGCTCTTGTCCCAACGCTCATCCTGCCCTAATGTCTGTAAAAGCATTAACTAAATGTTGATCTGGAAAGTAAACTGTTGTGCCTTCACATTACTAAGCCATATTATCTGTTAGATAAATATTAGGAATTACAAATATAAGATGGTAGATATTAGATGGTAATATTGATATTGGATTGTAGATATTAGATAATACCTGATATATATCTGTGTGTATATATATATATATATATATATGTATATATATATATATATATATATATATATATATATATATATATATATATATATATATATATATATATATATATATATATATATATATATATATATATATATATATATATATATATATATATATATATATATATATATATATATATATATATATACATAGTCACTTGTTTCTTGTATTTCTTGCTGTGGATCTACTTGAGAGACAATAGTTCTGAGAGTTTACTTTGAATATAAGAAGTCAGTCGAATATTAGCTGCCTTGCTAAGGTACTTAGCAAGGGTCTCCCTCCTTGATGCCTTTTTCTTAATTTGCACTTGACCCTGTGAGAAGCTCAGAACATTAACACTGAACACATGGGGGCATATGACCAAGCTCTTCTATGGACATTAGACAGCGGGTCAGAAGTATGGCAAACTGTAAAGTGTGTCTACTCCTAAGTATATTTTAAGCATTAAAATACTACTTGAATTTGTTTTTTGCAGTTGTGTATGTAATTTTTAAGGAGAAGGAGGAGTCCTACAACCTTCTAGCCTTCGAGCTTTATTGAAGTTTTTTTTCTGTAAAACTTTGATTTATGTTTTTTATTATAGGGCACTCATTGAAACCTAAAATAGGAAAGTTGTTTGTTCTCTTTGGTAAGTATTTTAATCCTTCCCTAAACTCTACAACTCAAACCTTTTAAACAGGATGAGGTCTTTAAAAAAGCCTTTTTAAGGGACTTCTATTTATATTCTTTGTTCTCTTTCTGAAACTTGTGAATTTTTTTCTGTGCTCCTCATTGGGACAAATACTTAAAGGCCCTCTGGACTGTTGGGTTGAGTCATCTTGTGGGACCTTCTGGGGCACATAAATCATTAAACCTGTATAAGAGCAACAGGAAAAGCAGGGGCTAGTTTATCCTCTGTTCTCATAGCTTTCCTTCTGTAGATAGACTCTCGACAGTGTGTTTGTAGCATCTTTAAAATCATCACAATCAGGACCAAGCAGACTCAAAATCAGTCATTCTAATCCCAGTCAGCCAGACTGCACGCACCAATTATACTGTATAATTGCTAAATTACATACCTAAATGTTCTTTGTTGTTTTGGATTCCGATATTCAGACTTCTTATTAGACAAAAAGGGAGCACAACAGTCCTCTTCCCTTTAGGCTGTGATGTTTTATTTTATTTTTTCGGTGTTTAAATTTTTGTACTTCACAAATTATTTGATTATGTTTATCTTTCTCTGATTTGAGTTGGTATCTCTTCATTCATTTATGGTAGGAATGGGTACAAGTCATTTGATTTTGTGAGATTTTTTTCATCTTGACTCCACATTTTGAAGTACTTTGTGAAAACAGTCCTATAACCTGTGAGATTGTGCTTTTGTGTTTCATGTGATGAAAAGGGCGTCTCCCTGTAGCCTGTTGAGGAGCTCATGGGCTCACTGTGTCATTCTGAGAAGCTGCCACTCAGATGTTATTCATAAACTTTTCTGTGCCTTTTCATTTATGTGTTTGCTTGTCCATAACTCTACACTTCAACATGCAGCAACTTGACATGGCATCACAGGACAGGAGTTTTGTTTTTGTTTTGAGCGATTACTGTCACAAGGTGGAATAGGTGCAGTAGGCTAGCAGTGAGGAGCTCTGACGGACTGATTATCAAGAGATACTCCGTTTAACCCTGGTCCATGATCACTGCTGCTGCCATCTTTACATTGTTGAACCTTCACTGCACTGATGGTGCTTATCCGCTTACAGGCTGTCCATCCTGAGGTGTGCGCGTGGTGTTGAGTAGTATGACTATTATTAACTGGTGTTATTACACCAACGTTAATACAAACCCTTCACCAAAAGGTGCCAAAAGTACAAACTACACAAGGAAGAGATACTTACATCCTCATACTTAACAACATCTCTGCCTAAAGTAACAGCTTAAATTGGCAGACATTGTCAGGATATTTTTAGATCAACTTTTCTAAATTGTTTTTGGTATAAAAGCACAATTGATCCAGCTGTTGTTAAATAGTTTGTCATGGATAATTAACATTTAACTTGCCTAATTAGAAATAGTAATGACAATTTTCAGACATTTTAAACAGTAAGATGTTTTTCTAAATAGATAGGATGTCATTTATTGTAACTTTTCTGTTTGTAAGTAGATTAAGACAAATCTATGGCATAATTATTCTGGACCTGTTAGAAATGCTAAACTTTTGTTTAATCCCCAGCTATAGCCTTGGCCAAAACAAGCTGGTTATGTTATCATAACTAAAGCTGATCGTACAACAAAACACACTCAAAAATAGAGGTGTGTGGGTGTGTGTGGGCGTGTGTGTGTGTTTGTGTATATTGCATATACAAAACCCAAAACCAGTGAAGTTGGCACGTTGTGTAAATCGTAAATAAAAACAGAATACAATGATTTGCAAATCCCTTTCAACCTATATTCAATTGAATACACAGCAAAGACAAGATACTTAACGTTCGAACTGATAAACTGTGTTATTTTTTGCAAATATTAGCTCATTTTGAATTTGATGCCTGAAACATGTTTCAAAAAAGCTGGCACAAGTGGCAAAAAAGACTGAGAAAGTTGAGGAATGCCCATCAAACACTTATTTGGAACATCCCACAGGTGAACAGGCTAATTGAGAACAGGTGGGTGCCATGATTGGGTATAAAAGCAGCTTCCCTGAAATGGTCAGTCATTCACAAACAAGGATGGGGCGAGGGTCACCACTTTGTGAACAAATGCGTGAGCAAGTTGTCGAACAGTTTAAGAACAACATTTCTCAATGAGCTATTGCAAGCAATTTCGGGATTTCATCATCTACGGTCCGTAATATCATCAAAAGGTTCAGAGAATCTGGAGAAATTACTGCACGTAAGCGGCAAGGCCGAAAACCAACATTGAATGCCCGTGACCTTCGATCCCTCAGGCGGTACTGCATCAAAAACCGGCATCACTGTGTAAAGGATATCACCACATGGGCTCAGGAACACTTCAGAAAACCACTGTCAGTAACTACAGTTCGTCGCTACATCTGTAAGTGCAAGTTAAAACTCTACTATGCAAAGCGAAAGCCATTTATCAACAACACCCAGAAACGCCGCCGGCTTCGCTGGGCCCGAGCTCATCTAAGATGGACTGATGCAAAGTGGAAAAGTGTTCTGTGGTCTGATGAGTCCACATTTCAAATTGTTTTTGGAAAGTGTGGTCGTCGTGTCCTCCGGACCAAAGAGGAAAAGAACCAGCTGGACTGTTATAGGCACAAAGTTCAAAAGCCAGCATCTGTGATGGTATGGGGGTGTATTAGTGCCCAGGGCATGGGTAACTTACACATCTGTGAAGGCACCACTAATGCTGAAAGGTACATACAGGTTTCGGAGCAACATATGTTGCCATCCAAGCAATGTCTTTTTCATGGACGCCCCTGCTTATTTCAGCAAGACAATGCCAAGCCACATTCTGCACGTGTTACAACAGCGTGGCTTCGTAGTAAAAGAGTGCGGGTACTAGACTGGCCTGCCTGTAGTCCAGACCTGTCCCCCCGTTGAAAATGTGTGGCGCATTATGAAGCGTAAAATACAACAACGGGGACCCCGGACTGTTGAACAACTTAAGCTGTACATCAAGCAAGAATGGGAAAGAATTCCACCCGAAAAGCTTCAAAAATTGGTCTCCTCAGTTCCCAAACGTTTACTGAGTGTTGTTAAAAGGAAAGGCGATGTAAAACAGTGGTAAAAATGCCCCTGTGCCAACTTTTTTGCAATGTGTTGCTGCCATTAAATTCTAAGTTGATGATTATTTGCAAAAGAAAATAAAGTTTCTCAGTTCAAACATTAAATATCTTGTCTTTGCAGTGTATTCAATTGAATATAAGTTGAAAAGGATTTGCAAATCATTGTATTCTGTTTTTATTTACGATTTACACAACGTGCCAACTTCACTGGTTTTGTACATATTGAACTCCAATTCAGACAGCCCCTCAACTGGAATCAAAAGTGTGAATAGTGCATCAGAGTTTCACTGTTTGTCTCACTTCCCTAACCTCTAAAATAACACCTCTACTGTGTGTTACAAATCAAGAGCATCTGAGAAAAATAAATAAAAATAACACAGTTTGTACAAAATCTGGACAACATCAAAAACTTTCAAGTGTGTTGCCTTTTGAAACAGCCCTTGTTGCAGTGAAGGTACAATGTGTACTTTGCCATCAAAGAGGATAGTTAATCCGTTTTACATCTACTGGCATCGGTTACTTATTGAGACAAATGTGAAGTATTTTGTTGTCTGCCTTTTATTTTGAATGTTGAGCCCGTGGTTGTGTTGGGGGCTTCCTGTTTAGCCTGCTAACAAATGTACGTCCTCAGAGTGACGTCTGACAGTAGAGCCTTGAAGGAGCTCATTAAAGTGAACAAAATAAAAGTACATGAATCCTGTCTGATGGATGAACTCGCTCTCCGTCACTGAGAGGATTTTTTTTGTTTCTCACAGACATCCCTCAGCAACAGCCAAATGTTGCCTTCAGGGGCACACTGTAAAATCCTACTTTCCATTTCAATGAAATGCTTCAGGTCAGGATGATATTAAATGCGTGGAGAAAGAAAAACCTTAACTGCAGAAATGATGAAATAATTGTTCAGTGAGATTTGAAGTTGTTCAGGCAGATGGGAAAGGTTTTATAAATTGCCTTTAATGAAGAGGAAGAGATCTGCGATGCTGGAGGCTTAGACAGTTGTGTCAGGTCTATTGCAATTTTTAAAGTTGAAAATAAAGTTATCCATTGCTCTTACTTTTCCTGAGTCTGTCCTGTACTGTTATGGTGTCTCATTCTCAGAGCAGTACAAACCTGCTTGTTAGAGATGCAGCATAAACACATAAAGAGCACCAAGAACCATATTTAGAATGCACATTATTGTAATAACTGAAAAAAACAACATGTTTTTAGACTAAATGTATTTGTTTTCTTTTAGAGCAACTTAGCCTAAACATTGCGCATCAGTCAAATGAACCAAGCTATTTAATGTTGGGTATGTTTTCAATAATCGAGGACAACATGGGGCAATGTTCTTTTATTGTTTTATCTCCTCCTTGTGTTTTTTTAATTTTTTTTTTTTACCTCATTTGTATCTTATTTTGTATTGTTTTCTTATGTTTTTTGCTTTCATTGCTTATTTTTCCATTCTCTTTTTATTCCCCCATATTTTGCGTCCACTGCTTTTATTTCCTTTTCTTTTCCTTATAGTTTTTATCCTTTACCTTTGGTACTCATGGTCTCATTTTATGTTGCTGGGTTCTTGTCTTGTCTGGGCGCTTATGACAAATGAACATGTTCTTATTATGAGGAGGACGGGGGTTGGGGGACTTGGGACTAGAGTGGGCCTGGCTGGTACAGGTTGGGGGGCTTTATGTGGTTTGGGGAATATAGAGAGTCTTACTCATAGGGCTGGAGACAGTGGAGATTTCACCTTCTCTGGGGTGTAGAGACACTGTGAGTCACTACACCTCACCGTTTGTTGCTGTGCCGTTGGTGGGCAAGCCAATTCTTTTAGGCCATTTGTGTTTTCTGGGCCGTGGATTCTTTTTCGTATTTTAAGTTTTCCTTATGTTCTTTGAGAATTTTCCCTTCAGTGAGCACCGTTTGTCTGAGAGGCACCAGCAGCCTTCATGCTCTCTCTTCTGTGGTTCTTATTGTGCTTGGGTTTATATTTCCGTCTGTGTGTTTGTTAGGGTTCTTTGATTTAAATTGTGCTTTTTGTTGGACAGTTTCTTTTTTTGCTTAAGCTCTATTGCGTTGTCTTCTGTATTTTCCTGTCATTTTGTCAAAGCACTTTGCAGACCTATGTTTTTAAAAGTGCTACAAATTTTATTATAAACTTGTTATGTCCAAAGGGATCAGGCAGCCATTTATGTACACAAACTCTCCAAACAGTCATATTAATTTACATTTTTATTGTGTTTTTCCTTTTCAGTTACATCCATATTTTAAAATGTTGGCAGATTTATGCCAAACCATCAGTTCTCTTTCTCTCTCTCCTTTAGTTCAAAAATGACTGAAGCCCCTCTCAAACTTTACACTATGCATGAGTTTTCCTAACCTGACACGCCAGATGGATTGTTTTACATATTCATGGATTTATTTCACATCCATCCAGGAAACATCCCATAGAAAGTGATCGGAAGGGCAGCACGATTCAAGAAACATGACAGGACTGCATGAATATTTGGTCTGTCAGATTCATTTGAACTAGTCAGAGGCTGAGGCCTGTTCTCACTTTTGGTTCTACTGCTGTTCTTAAAAGGACACTACAAAGCCTGGCCACAAATAAGATGGATCTGCCTGATGACAAACATGGAATCCGGCTGATTCAGGTGCTTTGCAAAGTTAGTTTACCTGCATTTTTCGACAGCTGACAACCAACAATAGTATTGGGTGTTTTGTGATTGACGTCATTATCTCTTTTTTGGCAACAGCAATATGTGCTTCTTTTTATTTATTGTATGGCAGTCTATAAGGTTATTCACTAGTATAATGTAATTTAAAATATATACATATTGCATATTGGATGCTAACATAAAATGGCAATATCTTGAGGCCCCAGGCAGTTCCCTACCTTTAGCTGAGAGTCGAACCACACTCTATTCAGAGCTTGAAAATATTGGCAGTAAGGTATGAGTAAATAAATCTCATTTCTGCGCTGGATGAAATAGAGGACTTGCCACAAGATGTTGTCATTATCTATTTGAGCATCAAACATCCACAAGCTTTCAGTGGTAAAGACTTGTATTTAAATGTAAATTAAGGGCTACAGAAAATGAATAGCAGCTAAATAGATTTTAATGATCCAATTCTTGGCTTCAACAGCGAGGTCAAAGCCCTCACATTAAGAAAACAGTTTAATAGATTCTTTCTGACATATCATCACACAAAAAAATGTTGCTGTGTAATAAAATAGCATGCAATAAATAAATAAAAAGGCCCAAAAATAGAAATACAAAATAAAATGGGAGGCACAGAAGGTATATAGATAGATAGATAGATAGATAGATAGATAGATAGATAGATAGATAGATAGATAGATAGATCCCAAGCTGGGATAGTGTGGATAGGCTCAACAGTGATAAGGGATATATATAATGGATGGAAAATGAAATTATAAATGCACCGTATTTGGCAAATCATTGTCACTAATAGTCAAAATTGCAGGAAAACTCCTGCATATTGTGGAAGCTTTGTGAGGTGCTACCAAAACTTAACAATATCCTGTCTTTATCAACCTGAAGAGGGACATTACATGTCTTAGGTATGGAATAAATGGGATAGCAGGAGCAACTCAAGAGGAGCCTGCCAAGAAAAAAAAATACAAGAGAAGATTTTTGTTTTCTGTTCTTTATGAGCTTCTCATAAGCTTAATCTTTTTTTTTTTCAACAATGATTGTTTTAGTTACTTATAGACATGAGATGGGCTCAGGGACCCCATATTGGTCTTTGCCTGGTGCCTCCAAATTATTCAAACTCAGGGGCAATTCTAGGATCTAGCTTTTAAGAGGCCTCGGCCCTAACAGAACTTGTGGTATAAACAGATGTATCTCCTTGTAATTGTTCTCTCAAACCACCCACTTCAAGGAAAAATACACAGGAGATGTTGCACAATAATACCAAGAGTAATGTGCTGTAAGAGTTTTACACCATTGCATATATTATGTATATATTTTTTCCAAAAGTAACTGCTACAAGTATTTTTTAATCATTTAATTATTTTCACAACATCCTTTTGTAAGTAATTCAGCATAATAGATAGGTCAATGTATTGTTTTAGACATATGACAACTTACCTGACCAATGTATCTATAAAATTTTAAATGCAGAATTTGTCACACTCCACCTTCATATTTGACATTGTAACCACGTAGTCTACAGTAACATATACACGTCCACCTTATTTATTTATTTATATATTTATTTTATTTTTTGCATTTCTGTTCAGTCAAAGGGGAAAAAAAAACAATGATTTTGTGTTACTAACCCCCGAGTTTTTCTGCCATTTTTAAAGCAAGTAATTGATTTCCACTGCATTATCATTCACAATTTAGTGTTTTTGTTGCTACAGTATCAAACTAAGAGCTTTGCGATGCATTTTATTTTCTTTCATTTTATTGTCATGTTAAAACATCTAGTGGGGAACTTGCCACATTTTATTATTTTAGGACGGCTAAGATTGAATTTAGGGGTAACATCAAATCAAAGGAATGTAAGGATTTTTTCACAAGTTAATAAAGAAAAACATGTTGACGATGGAAAAGAGCACCAGAATGGGTTGCAGCATGTTACTTTTTTTTTTTTTTTGTCGTAAAAGTGGCGGTCAGGTCAATATTGCTCCGCCCCTTACATCAAGTCCCTCTGGACTGCTTGTCCTTTATAAAAACCTTAATTTTCGCCGTTACATTCACCCTCAGTTATTATCTTTGTCAACTGGTCAACTTGTAATTCCGACGTTTCCGACCATGGGGGAGGGCAGTGAAGTATCCTCACACTTCCTATAGCCATATTTGGCTGAACATCGGCGGAGCGTGAGCTCAGAAAAGCATCTCCAGCGACCAAAAATTAGCTTTTGTCTGTAGTCTGTCACAAGAAAAATACCCAAACGTTGATTTCAGCGAAGTTGACTGCGTCACGTCCTCAGAGGAGAAAAACTGCGACCTGCTGCGGCGGCAAAGCATCTCTGATCCACAGGAACTCTGCCACACGAAGCTGCAGGAGAAGACTTCAGACTGAAAAAAACTGTCCGCAGATTCAGGTAAACTGGATGCTTTATTTAGTTAATCTACATGACAAACTACATCAGTGTGAGGGAATATCAAAAGTATAAAGAAGCATGAGCTGTGCTGAGGCTGTTCACTGTAAGCTTTGCTGATTGGCACCTGTTGATCAGAATTTCACTGGAGTTCAAAATAAATCAAAATGAGGCACAAGAATGAACTTCTGTTCATGCCAAACTGATATTTAAGCATGACGGAATAATGAAATTATCGTATTATTATGCTTGAAATATGTTATTTTTTCAGTTATCCATTAAATAATGAAATATATTTTGCTTAAACTCATGTTTTGTCAAACAAAATAATCAAAAGTTAATTTTTCAGTCAATTATGAAATATTCTGAGGGCAAAACTGTAAGTGGTCAGAAGATCTACTTGCTCTGTAGGAATACAGATGGTCATTGCTGACACAAACAATCCATTTCAGTCAAATGTAATACAGTGTTCACTGGACTAAACCTGACCTAAACCTTGTTATAACCATTTTTTTGTTTTCTACTCATGCTTCCTTGTTTTCTTTTACCCTTATACTAGAAATGCCCTACACCATAAGGCTGCTCGATGATCACGATTATTTTAATGTATAGTGAGATAATGAAACATGATTACTTACTGATTATAAAACAGGTACCACATGCTTTCATTGAACGAATATGCTTTTGATGCTATTAATTTGAGCAACACATGATTACATGAAAATACATGAAAATTTATTTGTAAAATATAAGCGCCTCGAAGTAATGCTAATAATAATAGAAAAAGAAAAATAAGTTCAGCATGTCATGTGGCACAGTAATCTTTTAATATAAATTTCTCAGTTATCATTATTGTGGATGGCAGTAATTGTAATTGTTATTAAAACTGAATTATTTGCCCAGCTCTACCCCATCCATTAAGTCTTAACATACATACACATAAAGATCCAGTGCTGCAACGAATCAGATAAAGCTGGAAGTTTGACACAGAAAACCAGATTTTTTCGCTAGGTTTGAACATCTGGAACATCTGCATTTTTTTGCAACATCAAGGTCAATGTTTCACTATAATTACAAGTTGTTCTTTCTCTAGGACAAAGGCTGATATATAGCTCTTAAATTTGTGTGATTTTAACCCTTTAACAACACTGTGTGGAGTCAGCTCACCACTCACAGCTGAAATTCTGTTTTCCTCCTGTGACACTCTAACAGCCATCCTGCGCTTCTAATTTCTTTTAATATCGACACTGATTAAAAGGGTAATAAAAGGCTCAGTGTATGATTATCCTCCATGAGACTGCAACCTCATAAAAAAAGAAAGAGAGCTTGTTTAGAAAAGATGTGTCCCTGTACCTCTTTCTCTCATTTTATTGTGAAGGAGCTGCCTGGTTCAGGTTATAACTCCTCTCTAGACTAATCATATTCAGTCTATTAGTCATTAAATAGTCACAAGCTCTCATTATTATACTGTAGATCAGCTGCTGTCACAGAAATGCTGTCTAGAAAAAAACATGTCACTTCATAAATCTTATATTCAGTTTTTCTGCTTAGAAATACTCCATTAATGATAAAGATTCTATGCATCACTTGTGTTCTAAATGCAGATTGATGTTTTTGTGTGATTTATGGAAGTGGCGTTTTTCTGCACAAAGACTCACCGGCTGCTATTTTTGACAGCTTTGCCACGGCTTGAGTTGGAGGGTTTTCAGGGTGACAAAGGCTGAATTCTTTGTGCTATAATGAGCAGAATTTCATACCATTGTTTAAGATAATATACAATGTGTGTTTGCCTGTCAGTGAATTTCTCCTGCCTGGCTGTGATGCAGAGAGACACACTCCACAAAAGCTAACAACCCGTCAATTCCAGGGATTTTCTCTGGCAATCAATTCCATGGGCAAAGTGGCTGTCATGTGCCCTGACAACACCGACACTTGGAGCTTTTGGGAATAGACACCTGGATGTAGTGTGTGTCTTTGGCTGGTTTATAGATTTTGTGTTATCTGCAGGTGCATACAGTATCCCAGTTATGGCTGCACTTCATCACATCCAATCCACCAGAAAGGTTGTTAGAGAACTGTCAGAGAGATCCATTTAACCAATATGTCCCTCAGGGCCAGTCACATAATAACATTGATGGCTGCTGATGAGGCTCTTGGTTCTGTCTTAAAGGTTATGATGGTCACTTACTCTTTAGATATGTGTATTGCCTCAGGTTTATCTGTCTGTTGGTATGAATGACAATATGTTGTGCAGGTTTTGTTTGATTCTATGACAAAACCTGTCATTATCTTTAGGGTAGATCAGTTATGACTTGTAAATAAGGAATGAAATCATAGAAGACAAGATTGGGAAAAAATTTCAGTGAATACTGGGAAAGTATTTGATCGGGTTGTTCTTTCACATAAACTTTCGATTTTCATCTGTAATTGCATTTGGCAATTAATAAAAGAGTCCTTCAAAAACAGCTACACTGTATACTTAGTTATTCTTCATGTGTATGTATATTTTGAATTGACTGGTGAGCTGCATTGAGGAAGTGTATGTGTGTGTGTGTGTGTGTGTGTGGGGGGGGGGGGGTCACATGCCCTGTGCTCCCAGTTGCCCACCCCTGTTCTAACGAAACAAAGGGCTGAGAGGCAATCTGTCTCTGCAAACGTCCACCTCATCCAGCCTTCAGCATGCTTAAGATACCCAGAGACATTCAAAAACACGCACATTCAAAGGCTCTCATGCATCAGGTAGCTATTTTTCCGACTGATATGTTACAGTGTTGCCCTCATAATTAAGTTATAACTCAGCTTTAAACACAACTTAAATTTGATAATCAACATATTTTGTGCCTTTGTGTGTGTTGTGTGTTTTGGTGGCACATTAAAAACAGAGTTAAATTGGCTGGACTCAGTTTAGGCCAAATAATGAAATCCCCAGTCAAATAACTGCATGCCAGCCAGCAGGTGCACACTGTTTTAAAGAGAATGAAGGTTGACTCTCTGATATGAATACACACCTTTGCAGGCTATACAGCAGCTGATGATTTAGTTCTTTTTTTATTCTATCAGTACTATGTGCTTCATTTTCTGTATAAAAATTCTAAATCATCTAGTAAAAAAACAAAACTAAATAAAAACCTATAAGAACTTTGCAGTTAACAAAAATCAAAAGAATTTTACACTTATCAATTCAATAGTCAATACTGATAAATCTCCAAGCACATCAGCTCTGAGCATCAAATAAACAAAATGCCATACCTTTTGACTGTTAACTTAAAAAAAACAACTCTGGGTCCTGCTTGTTAAAGGTATTAATACCATGTTAAAATCTGTGTGGAAACATGAAGAGTATATTTAATTTTCTAACTTAATAAGCTGAAATATAGTTACAACATGATATGTTCAAGGTCAGTTCAGTTTAGTGCTTGAAGAATTCAGATCATCATGAGCATGTGTTTAAATGCAACATCAAGAGGAACAAAAATCCTTTTGCCGAGTATCTTTTACATATCCAATGTTACATATTTCATGAGCAATACCCTTGTTTGTCGATTGTTATTGGGTAAGCTGATAAAAAATAAACATACTGAATCATCAAATATCATAACTCATTTGAATAGAGGCTATTTGAAAGGGGAAGGATATAGTGTGCATTTAGATTTTTTGCTTAGGCTTTGGTGTATCTTGGACAAAAAACGTGTCAAAGCCACAGGTCTAGGTCAATTTTCTGTCCTTTTTGATTTTGTGCCATGCTTTGAACTATTTAATAGATAGACAGCAAAATATAGACCAATGCAACCTAAGCAGCTGAGCTCATATATGAGCTTGCATTACTGTATCATAATATATCATATCTAATTGAATTGAGATGTATCATGTTGTTTTGAAATACACAGTACTATATCATATTCTGTCTATTCTATTGTATCACATCATTTTGTTACGTAATGTTTGTTATCTCAGACTTTTTCAGTGTTACCTTATTCTATGGTGTCACATCATATTGTAATGTTTTACATGTAGTTGACACAATACAAATGTTTTGAATTTCAGTACATCGATCTAGAAGACATATAAAAACATAATTTAAAACAGCGGCCACTACAAAAAAATATTTCTTAGACAGTTTTTTCCAGCCTGCATATTAGAAAGGTTCTAGACACACTGTTGAAAGTAATTAAGACCAAATAAACATGATTTTCTAAGTAATAATGTAAACCACAAATAAGGGGGTTTCTCTGGTTGATGATCTAAATTCAACAGATATTTATGCAGTAATTTTGCTTTTTCATTTTCTTTTCTTGAGAACATTTTTGTGACATTTGCCTCCACTGTGAACATTGCAAAGATTGGGTTAACTGTTAATCCTCTTTTGCTCTATCTCCAAAATTAGTATCAGTATCAGTAAAACATAATATTGGTGAGAGGGGAGCATGTGGACTCATGGGGGTGATAGTAGCACTGTTGGAGTGTGTGTCTGCCTTTGTGTTCATGTGAAGTATGTGCTGTGTCTTCCTCTCTCAAACCTCCAAAGCCACACCCTGCTGTGAATTTATACAGATATCCCGTTTGTAGTGGAGTAAATGAGAATGTCTTGAGGTGTATTTTTATGGGAGCTACTTTTGTGGAACTGCACTGTGTACTGTGAAAGGTCCTGCTGTCTCTCTCCTTTGTCTGTAATAAGCAGGAACAAAAATGTCTTCTTTTACTAAGATGATAAAGTAACTAAATGAAACTTATTTGCCAGCGGCTGAATCAAAGCAAGGTGACATGGTGGTGCAGCAGGTAGTGCATGTGCCTCGTAGCAAGAAGGTTGCTGGTTTGGTCCCTGGGTTGGTCAGGGCCTTTCTGTGTGAATTTTGCATGTTCTTCCCATGCATACGTGGGTTCTCTCCAGGTACACTCTTCCTCCCACGGATCCAAAACATGCTCATTAGGTTGATGGGTGACTCCAAATTGCCCTTAAGATATGAGTATGAGCGTGAAAGGTTGTCCGACTCTCTATGTGGGCTTTCACACTGGCACGGTTCTGGTTCTTAGACTGGTTCTGTCCTGGCTTCTCAGAGCCTTGGTGCTTTCTAGCAAACCAGCCCGCGTTCATACCAGTTTAAGTGTAACAAAGTGTGAAGACGGTATTCCTTGTTACTCAGGTGGAAGGGTTTTTGTTTTTCCATCCAGCAATCAAGCACACTACAATTGCTGATGATGAGGAGACACAGAAGACGTATGTAGAAGGCATCTGATGTGTAAAAAAAGTTTTATGTGTTCCTCCACTTCCTCGACTTCCTGCTCATTTTATCAACACAGAATATGACATGCCCACCGATGATGTCACAGTTTGCGGCTGGTATCAACTTTTTTTGGTACCAGCCACAAACCAACTTTAAAGGTTCTGAACCAATATCTTTTCAGTCTGAACACGCTGGCTGATTCAAAATTTGGTTTGGAACCGGCACGGCTTTGTCACTGCGATTGACTGGCGACTGGTTCAGGGTGTACCCCGCCTCTCGCTCAATGTCAGCTGAGATCGGCTCCAGTCCAGCCATAGCACATCAAATCATAACACATAGTATAGTGTTGTATCATTTACTGTATTTTATCACTACCTATATTATTACCTTAAACATGGAGGTTATGTTTTTGCAGCTTTTGTCAATTTGTCTGTTGCCAAGATAATTCAATAAGTTTTGGATCAGATTTCCAGGGAATCATGATCATGGCAAAAGGGAGAATTGTTTCAGTGATGGTTTCACATTTTTTGGCGATATCTTGCCCAGTAATTTTAGAAATACCTGAGCAGAGGTTTGTGCTCAAGAGCACTTCAATTTTTTGATTTTTATTGGATCATATCAAATTGTATATTATTGTATGGTTTTGAATTTCATTGGATTCTGTCGCATAGCCTTTTGTATATTGTGAGATATCCTGTACTCCCAAACTTGGTCATGTCATTATTATGCTATCATTTGTTTCCCCATGCAACTCGGAAATACTATCAAGAACCCAGTGTGCTTATCATTTTTTATTGCCATGGAAAAAAAAAAGTTAAAACCATAATCAACTCTGTTTGCTTTCCCCTTATTTCTTCACTTACCTTATTTAAAATAGGGTACAAAACTGTATAGTACAAAGCTTTCATGTTCTGAGATACTCCTGCTAATGTGCTTATTACCAAAAAGTAATGCCTGAAAAAAGGTGTGTTGCTGTGAAATCAAACGAAGAATGATGTGGAGTTCCAGGTGAAAGCTGCTAATGGCTGACTTCTAGGGCTCCGATTATGAATCCTTATCGACCCAAGACAGTTTTTACCTCCCCATTGTCTTAAGTATGAGAAAGGATATGAATAATAGCCATGAGTCATTGGGGAGAAAGTCTTTTACTCGCACCAGGGTGAAGCTGTTGTGTCACAGTTGTAAGTGACAAGATAGTGGCCTGTTATGACTATTTCTATTGTCACCATGAACTGCATGAATATAATGGTCATATTGTTTTGCAGTGCTAAGATGACCACATTGTAACATGGGGGTGTGGGTCTATTCCCCAGCCTTTGTTGGATTCCATTTACCTGTATTTACCAGCTCCTTTTTCCTCTGCTGTTACCATAGAGACACTCCATCCCTATCAGCAAGGCGCCTTTGGCTGCCGGGCTCATTGACTCTCACAGGAAAGACACTGGTGAGTAAGTGTTTCCCTGGCATGACTTTGGCATCGATGTAGCCAGATAGGCATTTACTTGGCTTTAAAAGTGTGTCCTTGGCAGCCCCACGGTGGCACGTCCGGCTGGTTTGTCACCACAGGGTTTGATGGCTGAGACAGAATGAAACCCAGCTGGGAGAGGTCCACTCCTGTAATTGAAATGAGTTCACCTGGGAGGCAGCTGCTCTGTGGTGCCTGCTAGCTGTCAACAGTCCATGCTCACTAGCCAGCACATAGTGGATTTGATGTGAAGCTTGAGCAGTTTCTGTTTTGTCTGAGACACCCAAGTTGTTGGGAGAATAAAAACAATTTCCCTGTTTACCACAGTGAGACAGCATGCCTGAGGTATTTTGGCTGAACAACCTGTTCGCACTGTCAGCAAAAGAGCGTAACACTGTTAAATTGAAGTCTTACTGATATAACTGAACACTTAATGTCAATCTCTCTGATGTTCAGTCACAGAATGTACCAGTGTTAGCTGTCAATCCAAAGGCTTGCTGAAACTGAATGTTGCATAAATTTTGAAATGCAAGAAAATTCAGAAAAATCATATTTCAAATTAACCAATTTAAAACTAGATAATTATGATACTCTCACATTTCCATCAGCAAAATTGCTGCCAGCAAAAGCAGTGCTGGCTATTAGTCTAAAAAAAACTGTTAAACTGTGCACTGTTCCCTTTAGACATACTCTCCGACCTTATTAAAATCAGTCATTCTGCAAAGTTTTCAACTAACATAAAACGGACTCATGCATTTCATTTGTTTCGATTTATTTATTTTTATTCTATTCTATAAGAGACAGTGTATAATGAACAAAAGAAAATTAAAGAATAGATTTTCAAGATTATTCCATACATTGTCAATGCAGCTTATTCCTTTTGGGGTCATGAGGGGCTGGAGCCTGTAGCCAGGTGGCAACCTCTGGAGCTGAAAAATGAGGCCCATGCAGAAGTGCCAAATGCTGTAGTTCTTTGAGTGTCCACTTGAGCCTGGCTGCAGGAGCCCTGGAGGTGTTGTGATTTTGTGTGGTAAACTGACGATTTTTACAGCCTAAATAAGTATCGTCAGAGCCTTGTTCGAAAAACGGCTTCGCTCTAAATATGGTATCTATGTGCTCTCATCGTACAGGGATGTTTTTTTTTTTAATACCCTACCTGTTTTTGTATTATTGATCATTTCTGGTTTTGGAAATAGAAACTTGATTGACATGGTTGCACATCCACATACATGGTATTGCTATTGGTCAGACTGCCTTAAGTCCTGCCTTAAGATAGTCTCAACTTCAGTGGGTAGGTTATGCTTTAGTTTGGTTGAGATGACATGCAGTATGGCAGCATTCATTAGAAAGCAGCAACACAGCTCCTAAAGCTCCTTTAATAATCAAACAGATGACGTCACATGGCATTATCTATTCTTTTACAGTCTATGTTCCTAGCTGACATTGGACAAGAGGGAGGACACACCCTGCCTGGACTGGTTGCCAGCCAATCACAGTAGGACAGGTAGAGATTTCTAATGGTCTCTCAGTAGTATGAACATGCAACAGTTATTACTTCCGCCAAGTGGATAACGTTTTTGCCAGTGTGTGTTAGTTTGTTTCTTTGTCAACAGAACAACTCAAAAATTTCTCATCAGATTTTGATGGTCTCTCAATGGTATGAACATGAAACAGTTATTACTTCAGCCAAGTGGGTAATGTTTTTGCCAGCGTTTGTTAGTTTGTTTCTTTGTGAACAGAATAACTCCAAATTTTTTTAACAGATTTTTATGACATTTTCAGAATATGTTGGCCGTGGCACAAGGATGAAGTTATTTGATTTTTATGGTGATCTGTTTCCAAATGTGTCTCCGGGAATTTTAACATTTCACAATAGGGCAGTTTTCCACATTCTTGGTAACTCGACAAACAATGTCAGAAAGGCCTTGGAAGCCTTGGAGATTTGTGCTCACAGAGTACTTTTAGTTGTTTGTAGCCATAGGTTACATCCACACTTGGGCAACGTGACCCAAATCTGACATTTTTGCACATATGTGACAATCTGATTCAAATCTGATGTTTCTCAAAATGACCTCAATCTGAACAGTCCTACCATATTTTATTCAACTGTTAAGTTACTGAAGTGATACAGATGTCACAAATCTGGAGGAGGCAGGACACACCAGGACCCAATGTACACAATTATGGATGAAATCTGTGTCAGTGAAGCTCCTCATGTCACAATCCTACCACTCCTGGCTCAGACTCTGCATTCACAAATACCTCTGTATAGAGGTTGCAGCCACTACTCCACAAAAGGCCATCATTTACATGTGTGCTCTTTTTTCCCCAATTTTCTTCTCCTGCTAGCTGAACTGCAGCTAACAGTAGCTGAGCTTGAGTCTTTTGTTCTGAGTGAAGGATGTTCTCTGCCAGAACTCCCACAGCTATTATTTCATACCAAAACACTGTTAGCTAAATTAGATATTAGATAAGTATTGCCTTTTAAATAAAAGAGGTACTCAGTTTGATAATTGTGAGGTGATTCACAAATCAAGACAGCCTGACACATCACTTGTGCAAACTAACCTCTCAATTTTGTAGCAGAGGGAAATTACTCATTGCTATTTACATGTTGTTTTGCATTCCTTTGGATGAAAATAAATGTCTAAACTAAGTCACTATACCTTTATTTTTGTGTTAAATTGTCAGTGCATAAACTACAGAGATTGACACCAGAACACATCATGAAGCCTGAGCTGCTGTCAGACTCAAAGAGCAAGAGACTTCTAGCCCTGACATTTAAAAGAGCCAGCAAGAAAAATCCATCAAAGGCACATACTCCAGGTAGCCTCAGTAGACCATGAATTAATACCCCAAGACCCGGTGCTATGTTGATAACCAATGGGAAAGCTCAGTTTTTATGCACAACTTTACTTTCTTTAAAAAAAAACAGCTAAGCAGCAACCCCCTTTTGTTAAAAGACCTGTGTGGAAGTGGTTACTTTAGGTTGGCTGCAGCAGCTTTAGATCAATCAATCAACCAATCAACCGATCAATCAATCTTTATTTGTATAGCACCAAATCATAACTATTGTTATCTCAAGGCACTTTACAATAGAGGCGGCTGAAGACATACTAATCATTTTAAAGACACACACACACACACACACACACACACACACACATATATATATATATATATATATATATATATAGATATATATATAGATATATATGCTGAACACTGTTTATTTAAAAAAATTACATTTATAGATTTGTTCGAGGTTAGACCCTTGAGATGTGGCATCTCGTTTTCAAGAGGGTCCTCATGTCTATGTGGTTGTAAAGGTATTGATGTGTAATCAATAACAACCATGGATAGAGAGGCCATTCTACTATTGACATAAACATCTATAATGAATATAAACTGGAGAGGAATGGTGTTGACTAATTTCGCAACATCCAGTTGAACAACCATTAAACGAGGTTCAACTGGTCTAAAAAATATGAATTTATGTTAAATGATGTCATTTTTGTTGATGGTTGTTACAGGATAAAGCACATGGTGTCGGGCAGGCCCACAACAGCAGGTCATCTGTGATTGTTTGTAAAAGCCATGCTAATGTGTGTGTGCTGTTTGCAGGAACTACCATGTATTGGTAGTCAGCAGACTGAGTGAGGTGCAAGCTGTGGAAACAGACTGATTGAAGAGACTGGGAACGTTTTACTGTGGAGTGTGCATGGCATACAGACAGCTGCGCAGTCGTATAAAATTTGGGGTGAACCTATTGCAGCTTAACTACGAGCTGGTCCAGGCCCACCCAGCCCTAACTGAAAGGTTTATCAAAAATGAGTGTTTTAAGTATAATCTTAAAGCTAGAAAAGGTGTCTGCCTCCCAAACCGTGGTTCTTTGTGATTCCAAAGAAGAGGAGCCTGATAATTAAAGGCTCTACCTCCCATACTGCTTTTATTGATGCCAATGCCATTATTGATCCAGTTCTCTACAAATAATATCAATTCACTGAGCCATTTGTTATTGGTTTTTGATTCCCTGAAGGGTCCCATGTCTTTGCTTTTTACTTTAGCTTATGTTGGATAGAGTTAGTTATTCATGCTTGTTTAGACTTGGGTTGTGGTCATGTAGCTTAGTCACCTATCAATTTTAATAAAAATTGCACCATAGCCACCATACTGCATGTAAGATTAGTATTTTACAATTGAATCATGGCATCTGCATCCATATCCATCCATTCAGAACCACTTGGAGCAGAAGTAGAAAGGATTACATAAAGATACATTGCCATGTCCTTTTTTTTTTTTTTTTTACAATGTCCTACTTAGAAGTCCCATTTAACTACTTTCCTACAAGTTAAAATTGGAGCCAGATGTCCCCAAAACATACTTTTGATTTTTTTTGCTTCAGAACCTTCTTAAATATTACATTTTGGCACCCCCCAGAAACCCCTCTGATTTATCCCTGCTTAGAACAGGTTGTTTTATTGTCTGTAGTTTTACACACTCGTGAGATGTGTCTCACCAAACTCTCTCTTAGACAGTGGCTGTGGCTTCATCTTTCCAGTACTCCGCTAGTGTTCACACTAGCCAAGCAGACATGGCTAAAAACAGGGCAGCTTTAGATTATACCTGCATTTTTATCTGAAGAAGAAGGATCTGATCTGGAAAAAGGGGCTAATTAAAGGAAGGCCTTCAAGAATGCTAAGAAGTCAGAAGTGAAATAGTAAGTGCACACAGCAGATTCAAGTACATTTACTTCAAAATCTATTCACTGGGTCTTCCAATCATCAGAAGTAGGACAAAAACAGACAGTTTTGTTTATGTAGCCAAACACAGAGCTGTGGGTGTACTTAGTTTGTGCTCTAGGGTGGAAAAAAAAACATAGACTGTAAGAGAATTAGAAAAAGCCATGCAACGTCAGCTGCATGGCTTTTTGCAGACTACCAAAAGCGCCTCTGTGTGGACGTCTAGCCTACATGTTCCTATTTCCAAGACCAGAAGTTCTCAATAGAATAAAAACAGATATTCTGTAAGTACTTTTTGGTCTATTAAACCATCAATTTCCTGCACACAATCATAAGACCTCCAGGATTCTTGGCTCAAGTGGACAATCCAGGAACTACAGCTACAGCTTTGGGGGCTTCCAATAGACCTCCATGTTCAGTCCTTGAAGATGCCAGCTGGGAGACAGAGTCTGTGGGCTGAATAAAGCCCTAGCCCTAGCTTAGGGAGTGTCTCCATCTGGGGAGGTGGCGTATCTCCTTCCTACGTCACAAGGGGAAAACATTCCCAGCAGCCCTTTGAGCCCACATTTTATGGTGTGGCAGGGATTGTAGACAGGCCTTGAACACACTGGGCCGGATCTACCAAAGGTTTGTGTGTATAAAAACATGTGCAAAGCTGATCTACTAACTGGGTGCACCCAGGATTGCGTTTGTCAAATGAGCAAAATAGCACGCACAATCTAGTTAGCATGTTTGCCTTCATGAATATGCAGAATGCATTCAGATTATCAGAACGCGCAAAATACTGGGAGGAGAAGATGCAAATGTAACTGATTGCAGTCGGTGTTTTTGTGTCTATATTTAGCATGTATGAGGTTATAGGCAGGTGCAAACTGACACAGTGTTACACACAGATGGCTGACAACAGAGAGAGAGAATCTTTCATGTGCGTGTCAACGTGTTTAGACTGTCATAAAAAGCATTAACCGAATATTTTCCGTCATTCATCAAAACATTTGGTAAATGACAGAAAATATTTGAAAGAGTTGGAGGCTGTCTGTCATTATGATGGACTGGAAAAAGGGGGACAATCCAGTGTGCCGTCATACTCATGCAGACACATGCGTCTCTGTTTTGCACTCTTAATACATTGTGGAGGTCATTTAACCTATGTAAAAAAGATCCCCTTCATAGCCAGAATCACTCCGTTTGTCACTCTGCTGACTGCATCACATTTTCAACACACTGACAGCAGGTTTAGGACTTGTGAATGCTTCAGGTCAGTCAAAGGGTGCTGGGGCTGCCCTGTGACTGCAGATTTTTTCTCAGCATGTGCTTGCAATCACAGTACATCATGTATTCAGTTATAGGTTAGAAGTGTATTATTGTATGGAAACAATTAAAGTGCATTTTGCATTCTACGGGACCATTAAAACCCAGCTGATCAAGACAGTGCTACCAATATGGCGTCCACAGTGGATGGGCTTTCAAAGCACCCTCTTAAAGCCAAATGGATAATGTCACTCAGGCTCATTGTAGTTTTTGCACAGGCTTTGTTTACACTTCTTTCCTGTTTGCCATGCAAGAAAATCACCACAAGAAGTAAACAAAGGGAAAAATACATATGACAGTTTTTCTCTGCTGCACACTGGAAATGCCACTTTGACAACATATGACAAAGATGAGGTATCGACACTTCAGTCCTATTGAGTCAAGTGTGGAAACTCCTTGTGGATAACCAGTGTCAGCTTCCTGGATTGATGGCCTACAGTCTTTTTATTTAGCTGATGGTGCAACACTGTACCAAAAATTCCTGGCTTCCATACTTAGAGACTGAGAGCCTACTTCATGCTGCACTCTGTGCAGGTGGCCTGGAGCTCCGAGTGGCAGCCTCAGTGATAGCAGTCATCCAGGCATATGTGTTTGATTTTCTGGATCCATTTGGTGTAAGTACTGTCATTCCACACAGGCAACCTTTGGCACTGCCCTCCAAAAAAAAAAAGGAAAGGGAAAATCAGCACTACTTAAAAAATCAACAGCATCATTTCAGATTATCTGTCCACAAGCACACTCAGTTAACTGTCCTCTATTACAGCAGCTACGACTATTGTATCTTTGTCGATCAAACTAGCTCTCAGCCTGCAGTTCATTGTGTCTTATTAACACAGATGTTCAGATGCTGGCAGGCTATCAGCCTCTGAAAAAGGTGCATGTCTGACTGTCTGAGTCTGTCTGAAACAACCTCTCTCCATCAATCAATCCCTCTCTCTTGTGTCCTTGTCATTCTTTTTATTTGTCTTTTTTCAGTGTTTCGTCTCTCCCTTAGTCACTCCTGTTCATAGGCATACTGACTTTTGGAAGCTTACAAACGGCCCCCAGGTATCAAAGCTGGTAGGGACCTCGCATCACGCCAAAATGTGGTAAATTGGACACACAGGGACAATGGTGACTGGATGCATTTTTGAGCATCTCTTTGATTTGCCAGTTTCTCTCTCTATCATGGTTACTAGGCAGATGTGTGAGTTTTTTTGGTGTTAGTTTTTTGTATGACTCACTGACATGTATGTGATAAAATGGACTTGCTTGCTACCATAGGATCTTAAACTCTTACGCAGTACTTGAAAAAGCCGGAAGCTCATAAATGCATTCTATTCCGATGAGGGTTCAGCGTCTGAACTCAATATTGAATCATAGGTATTTATAGATGGCCAACCTTCTATGGAGAATTAAAGGATTAATTCCTCATAAAGGGCAGATGAAAAACAGGCAACACATAATAAAGTTCACTGTCCAATGTTCATCAAAATAAGGTGTGCAACATACAGCATTGCCTCATTTGGGGGCAGGTAAGGTGGTCTTCAAGGAAAATATGTTGGAACCAGGCTAAGCTTTTGTCATATTGCAAGGTATATTTATTTAAATTATCTTGTTATGGCAAACAGGAATACAAATTAAAAAGGATGAGGTATGGATTTCTTTTGGCTGCGTAAAGTGGGGCACACACTTCAAAACAATCCACCACATTTTTGAACCGATTCCCCTCCTTCTGACCAAAGTCAGCAAAGCCCTGATAATTTGACTGTCCTAGAGATTATTTTAACAACTTTCCTTGTAGTGTATTGTGTGTAAACACCCTGCTTTACACAGCACCTTTTATGCTGTGAATTTTTTTGTCCCAGTTTCCTTCCCAGGCTGCAAACATGCAAGTTTCACCCTTTTAGTGTTGGAAGGCCCAGAGTGAGAGACAAGGCAGGGGGCATGGAGAACGGGAACTCAGGACCAGCTGTTCTCTGAAGGCTATTACTCGTCTGTCTGTCTCAGCCAAAATGTGTCTGCAACCCCAATATGAGACTGATAAACCTTTTCCCTTTAACCTGTGGATAGAGGATGCCCCCTGCCCTGAGAGTGAACTACCCTTCTCGTTTTTGACACGAGTTTGGTGGGTACAAAATTGAAATTTCAGCCACTACACAGCCTAAAGTAAACATAGCCTTTTTTTAATCTTTAAAAAAAAATATCGCAGAGTTGCTTCAGGGTAAATGAAATGTTGTTATTCTAAGCAGGTTGGATGTTGCTGGGTCATAGTGCAACAGCAGGCCGGATCGTAGGAACAAAGGCCACAGATACAGCCTCAACTAGTTTTGGGTGGCTCTATTACACAACATTTGACAGGCTGTGATCAGCTTGACAAAGTGCAGTGTGAAAGGAAACCAAACACAGTAAATAATGAAACACTGTTGCAACTTCACCCTGACTGAACCGAGTCTTCAGGTGTGAAAGTAACCTTAGATCGTTTCATCACCTTCATCAAGCATCTGTGTGGTTTGCAGACAAGTGGCATGTGATTTAAAGTGACTCAAATAGTTTATTTACACTGCTGTTTCTAGGTGTGATACTGACACACCTGAAATGCTTTACTTCAGTATGAATGTCAAGGAGGGCGGCACGGTGGCGCAGCAGGTAGTGCACGTGCCTCACAGCAAGGAGGTTCCCGGTTCGATTCCCCGGTCCGGCAGGGCCTTTCTGTGTGAAGTTTGCATGTTCTTCCTGTGCATGCGTGGGTTCTCTCCAGGCACTCCGGCTTCCTTCCACAGACCAAAAACATGCTCATTAGGTTAATTGGTTGCTCTAAATTGCCCTTAGGTTTGAGTGTGAGCGTGAATGGTTGTCTGTCTCTATATGTTGCCCTGCAATCGACTGGCGACCGGTTCAGGGTGTACCCCGCCTTTCGCCCAATGACAGCTGGGATAGGCTCCAGCCCCCCGCAACCCCGAAAGGGATAGTCGGTATAGAAAATGAATGAATGACTGAATGTCAAGGAGGTTCTGAGGGGGAGAAATCTCTGTTGCAATCACTTCCTGCTGTTTTTGTCACTCACTTGTCCTGTTCCAAAGGACGCTGATTGGATGTCCTGCTCACTATCATTTCAGATTCACATTATTGTGATTAGCTTTTGACAATTACAAAAAAAAAAGTTCAAAAGCCATCAAGAAGCTTCACCCTTTTAGTGCTGGAGAGCCCAGAGTGAGAGACAAGGCAGGGGGCATGGAGAACAGCAGGAAGCAGAATATGGACTTCCAGGCAAGTCAAGTTGAAAGGAGATGTAGAGTAGATCTTGAGCTTTCTTGGAGTACTCATAACAGATCAAGTAGGACATGCTTAGACATATACAGGGTATAGAATTTAAACATGAGTGGAAAATAGATGGATGAATGGATAGACGGATATTTTATATTACAAGTCTTTGAGTTTAAAGGTTTTACCATTTCTTTCATAGTTAAGTAATTTAGATAAACATATTCTTTGACATCTTGTTAGCAGCATTAAATGTTTTTTTTGTTCTTTTAGTCTGATGTATTTTTGGTCATTTATACTGGCTACAAAAGCTTTCCAGCAGTTATTTCATGTTTAATTTCAAAACAATTAAACAATTGGAGAAAATGCACACAGAACTGAATATGGTCATACTTGTTTTAACAATGTAACATTGTTATGACACTACAGTATGAGGGCTCTTGCAGGGTTCAGCCCTGCAAGATTTAATGATTTGCAGAGGATCTACCATATAAGTACTTTGCCAAAAATAGCAGGGATGAACCCAAACAGAACAAACTTCAAATCAGAAGATAAATTGCACAGGCTGTGGTATGAGACAGAACTAGCACACCTTAGAATAAATGTATGAAAATACAGATGGTGGGGAAGACTTTGCGGCCCAGAGCAATCCCTGGATCTAACCATATAACAGTCTAATCAACCATTTGTCAACTCTAGGTTTTTGATAGCGCTTATAGCCGGGCTCCTTTCCATTTGAAACAACAAAAAAATACTTAGGATTTACTTTAAGGCATTTTTTAACATAAAAAAAGTAGAAAGATTGTTTAAATATTACTGATGTCTTATGTTAGGGATGTCAGTTCAAATCAAATCAATCAATCAAAACTTTATTTATAAAGCACTTTTCATACAAAACTGTAACTCAAAGTGCTTTACATAGAAAAAAAATAAAAACATTCCCTCAAACCCACCTACCCACCCCCATTTTACATAAGCATCTACTCTCATGTATGCATGCAACATTTCACTCATGCACAAATACGCACGCACACACATACACCCACCCACACACACACACACTAGAGTAGTTGACACTGGGCTAAGAATAAGAGGCTGAGTACAGACGGACCAGTTGAGGAAGTGCCATCAGAGGAGCCGTCTGCACCAGGAGCAGAGAGTCAGCCACAGCCACAGGACACCAATACAGAACTTAGACCCTCTGCACAGTAACAAAGAGGTTGTTTTTCAAAAAGAGATAAATGTAGCCCATACCCTCTTATCTGCCTTGCTGGACCAGTATTAACATTAAAGAAGTGATGTTTTGCCTGAGCTTGGGTTCATATATTCAGTTTTGTTGACTGCTGGAGTACGTGTAAAATATCTCTAATGTAAGAAAAAAAATCCTCATGCACCTCTGTTCTCACTTTGTCCAGGACGCTCCGTTCTAACTCCTGTCACTATAGGGGCCCCCTACCCCATGAGGGCCCAGTCTGCTTTAATTGGTTGACTGGTCCACTCTTTGGCAATTCAGTGTTTCCCCTAGCTTTTTGGCTTTGGGAGAGGGGCTGCTTGGGCCAAATGAGTGGGGTCCATCGTTCGGGATCATCTATATTAATCAGCTCATTTCTTTTTATTCATTTATCTATCTACTTATATTAATCATTTTTTATTTATTCATTCATCTATCTGTCTACCTTTCTATATTAATATTTTTTGTGTATGATTCATTCATCTATGTATCTATCTATCTAACTATATTAATTATTTTTTGTTCATTTATCTATTTATCTATCTATTTTTACCTGATTATACACGTCGACTGAAAACAGCTCTGAGACCCACGTATGGGCCTCCACCCACAGGTTGAGAAACGCTTCACTAGTAGATTGTATTTGAAGATTAGATCCTTCAAAGATTGTTCTTATATCATGGAGAATAAGTGATCCAGGATACCTCAGGATGAATTTGTCATTTAGAAGACACAGAGTGAGTGAAAACAGTGGCTCAGATCTGGACTGAAGAGGAATGTTGAGTTTTGATTCATCAAATGGCTGAGTCATCATTTCTGAAATCTTTCTGTTCACTTAAACCGTGCACATGAGCTATCAAGACACCGTTTGAATTATAGAATCACACAGAGTGACTGATGATCCCTCACTGTTCCCCTGCGCTGAGTATCGATCAGCGCCTTTACGCTCACCTGCACACATGCGCGCAAAGGCGTTGAGCGAGAGGGATTTAGATCAAATTTATTAACAGGAATTTGAAAGTAAAAGTCACACAACCATGCTGTACGTATCTTTGCGCATTTTGTAGTGGGTTTACAGTGTCTACCTGCGTATCACGTAGACTACACCACTGGTTGTGAGATAGGAGCGATAGGAGAGCCCGCCTGTCTAAAGGAGGTGAGGAGAAATGCATTTTAATGAATGTAATTAAATGATAGCAATGCAGTAGACTCTAAAATTGCGCAAATTAGAGTTTGCTTTTTTATTTTATGAAAAGAATGACTTATACGCCCTTTTGATTAAAATAAAAATCAAATAATGGATTATTTTTTTCTAAAATCTGCACTTGAATTTCTGAGTGGGGATCCTGTTGGCATGGCGGGGGTGTCCGTTGGGGGGGCGGGGCGCCGTCCCAAATAAACTATAGGGGAAACACTGTAATTGGTCAGTTTTAGCATTGTTCAGTATTTTCAGTTGCTCACCTTTTTTTCTACAGCCTATGATCTACACTAGGTTTGTAACCCTGAGCTTATGGGCTTGCACTTCTGACATTTCAGTAGTAGGACTTCACAATGCCTGCCATGAGACGGGTCCTTTTGATTGTCCTTTAATGGCTCACTCTCTGTCAAAAGTAATAATGTCTAAATGTCTTTGTCTTGCAACAGTAAAACATCATGACAACGCTGCTGGACCTGAAGAGTAGTGTGCTTAGGCAGGTGCAGAGGAGCCAATCGCTAAGGAGCAGAAGGGAGACTCCCCCCACCGCCAGCAGCCCCCTCACGCACTGTCCTGAGCCTTTACCTCGCAGGTAATTTACATGAACTCAGTTGTCTTAAACATCTGTAGTTTGCTGTCAGCAAATGTTTTCATAGATGTGGAAGCTAATTTATAATTCATCATATTTTAATTTGGGTCGTTATGCTCTCTCTGCTCTTGCCTTTGATTGTTTACTGCATTACAGTCTGAAAGAAAATAAGCAAGCAGAAGTTATTATATTACTTGGAAACACAGTTAATTACTAGAGTTATGATTTGCTTGATTGTTACGGTTCAGAACAAGTAGATCTTGGGAAATGGAAATGCAGTCAGTGTAGCTGCAGGAAGATAATAACAACCTTCTGAAACACACTTACAAGCAATAATTTGTTTGTATTTCTCATTTGTCGGCGAACCAGCTCAAGCCACAGGTCATCATTACTTGTCAACACAGTGTTTTAATGTGGTCGGCACTTATTCCAGAGTTGTGACTTCCTGTGAGCCGACCATGTACAAGCTGCCTACCCCCTGAAAGGACACTCCAACCTCAGTATTACATGCACAGTCAGGCTCTGACTTGGATCACAAATGCTGCTTTCTTGTACTTCAGTTTGCACTTCATGCCCTCATCTTCATATGAGTACACCTTGGCACAGCAGTGTTGAAGACACTTAAATGTTACAAAATCTGCTTTTGATTTAGTGTATGTATGTGTGTTTATGCATTTGTTTTGTGTCTGATTGTTGGAAAAGTTATGTGTTTATGGATTTATGTATGTGTGTGTTTGAAGAGTGTGTGTACATGTTTATATTTGTGTGACATATGAACATACTTTAAAAGCTATTTTAATAAAGCCAAGTTAATGTTATAAATGTATTCTGGGTTGGAGCCTCAACATACCTGTAATGTTTGGTGAAGACTGGCATGAGCACTGCAGAGTTACAAGCATTTGATTTTTTGGAATGATGTTGAATATGTTTTCCAATTTTTTCCCCCCCAAAACTCAACCTATAGATAACTTTTTATCGGCAACTGTTTGGAATCACCTTAGGGCCAGTCAGGTCAAGGTCAAGTTTGTCAAAAGGTGCAACATTTTTTTTGCTTTAACAAATTGTAGTTAACCCAATTTTTAGAGCATATTTCCGCAAAACATTTTCTTTTTTCATCTGGACACAACACATATGTACTGAATTTTGTGCATGTTGCATTATGATGAGTTGTTGGGCATATTAAAGGGATAGTTTTTGATTTTTGGAGTGGGGTTGTATGAACAGAAGCCACAGTCACAAAGCTCAGTTCTCTGTCTGTGCAGAAAAAGTTGGCACTCAAGCTAAGGCTATACATTGCTGTACATAGTGCCACCCCCTCTGCGTAATTAAAGAATTGTGTGTGAAACAAGTTACAAAAACAGTGAAGGGTCATCACACACCATAAACAGTTTATTTACAACAACATACTTTTCCACTACCAAGCCACTTTGTTTAGGCACTACTTCACAACACGGCACAGCCCAAGTGTCCTTCCACCAGCAGTGTTCAATCAAACTACAATCTAACTTGAATTTTTGCCAAATACACTAATAATACTACATCCCAAATAGAGATTAGCCAACTTTGCAGTTGTTTAAAGATGATCAAGCACAGTAATAGTGATAAAGAGTGTTACTAGCTCAGTTTGCCTCCAAAACTACAAACACACTTTGAGCGATCATAAGTAAACTTATGAAATCCATGGCTATTGTCATTACAAAATAAACAGTGTTAGTCAAACTCTCATTCAACTTTCATTTGGCTCCTCTGGTTTTTCCTGATAGTTTGTAAAACAGAAAATATGGTCCATATAAGTATAAATGTTCACGACAGCAAGGAGGCTCTGCTTGATGAGAGCTGCTGACCTCAGAGGCAAATGTAAAAGCTGACAGTGTCCTTTGACCCTGAAACATCCTGAAGTGATTTTTTTGTATTTGCTCTTGTTTCATCCAGTTTTCACGAAATGAGCTCATGATTTATTCACCTGAATCAACAGGTGACCTGGGTTTCTCCAGTCCTCTAGTTCCCATAGCAATTTCCTCCATTTTTAGTACAGACCTGTTGACTCTACAAAACTTTTCCCTGTGAGTACTTCAAGTGTCCAAAGTAAATGGTGGTCATATTTGCTGCAAAAATCATCAATTTATTCAACTTGGCAGTGGTTGTTTCCTCTTGTGAAGCAAGCCGGTCAGTGTTGCTGGTGGAAGGACATGCAAATTGTGCTATGTTGCGAAGTAGTGCATAAACAAATTGGCTTGGTGGATAAGTAAGTCACTAAATTAGCTGTTTAGAGCATGTGATAACCCATTGCAGTTTTTGTGTCTAGTTTTCACCCATAATTCTTTTAACTGCATGGAGATGGTGTCACCATCTGCAGCAGTGTATAGCATTAGCTCTTGTGCCAACTTTTGCTGCATGGATAGAGAATTGAGCTTTGTGACTGTGGCTTACATCCAGACTCATGCCGTGTACCTCGTACAACCCCACTTCAAAAATCCTGATCTATCTCTCAGAACTTGACTTGACTGAAGAAACAAGTAAGTTTTTGCTTCAAGGACCTGTGCTCAGGCCCCAATGACAAATATCTCAGTGCAGCTGCAGCACCAGGATAAAAATACTTCATCGCTTTTACGTATGTTTGGATGTGCTAGTTTTTTATCAGAAGTATTAACTCCTTCCCCCCTTTATGACTACTCATGAGTCATATAGGCTTCCAAATTTTTGATCAACATGAAGCATGCAGCTTTTGCCAAATACAAAATTTCATGGATAACTTTTAAAAGCAAATTTCTCTTCAGTTTAATAAAAAAAATATATGAAAGCAGTTACTTACTTTGGTGGTGATGAAAAAAGCATTAAGCATTATCAGTAATAGAAAGATCTTTACATTGCACTGTTTCTTTTTGGGACTGGCAGTGTTTTCTGTAGAGCCTTACAGTTAAGGCAGCTGCCATGACAAGGAGAAGCCCCCTCCACCTTAACTCACGTTGAAGAACAGTGAATTTATTCATGATCAAACTATGTAATGTATCCAAAAACACGTAATTTAGGTTCCACTTTGGCAGCCCTGGTTTGTGTCTAAATATACATGCACAGCATTTGCATCTTTAAATTGAAAGAGCAAACCCTGATTCCTCATTTAATGTCTTTAAAGAGTAACATATTTCTCTAAAGTGTTGCTTAATTTGGAAGGGAAAATACTTTGCTGAAGGCAAGGCACCCTCAGAGTGGAACAATCAACACTACCTCCTGTCTTTCCTACTTGTTGTTTGTGTGTTTGTTTTTTCTTCAATTTTTTTGTCATATCAGCAAGACATGTTAATCCAAATGAGTGAAACTAGACAGGGACTCTTAATAAAACCAGCCAGGAGGTTTACATTCCCAGTTAATTTAAGCAGTTGTTATAATACAGATTGTCTGAAGTACTGTCCATGACTTAGAATTCAAGCATCAGTATCAGTATACCAACTGAGGAGTGTTGGTTACTGTTAATAGCAATATGTAGGGGTGTGAAAGCAAACAAAATCTATTTTTTTTTTTACAAATGCTTAACATTTATGCCAAAATACCAACACAAGGGCAAGCATTCTGATTCACTTCTAGGTAAATACTGTTGATTTTCTAGTGCAAGGCCTAGTGCAGAGGCTATAGCACATGCACAGTATACCTCATCCAGTCAGGTCTGGAATATTATTTTTAATTTACATCATCTAGGGATGTTAACCTGACGTAAAAGGACACTTCAGTTTCACTTGCATTTTAACATGCATTTTAAAAGTCCAGTTTTATCATTTTAGGTCAGAAGTTGCACTTTTCTTTTACTGCAAGTAAACCTACTAAGGCTGTCGCTGCGGATGAAGATGAAGGTTTTGCAAACCCTTAAAATATGATCCTATTTCTATCCTGTCGAAAGTTGAGTCCTTGTTCTCCATATGTCGTTTTCTTTCTGTTAATCATTTATCCATCTGCTCTGCTTTATATATTTTTTTACTGTGTTTCAAAAGTATTCCATTTCTTTTTTCAGTCATGGCATCACTTAAAATTACAAGAGGATAGGCAGGGGGGTCTGCTTCCCCCTGATGTTTTTGCCACAGAATTCCCTCCATTGTGCCCATCACAGTGGTTGTAGGGTTTAGGAGTCCCCCAGTTAAGAGCCAAATAGTCTTTTTATAGTAGTAGTAATAGTTTTTTTTTAAATAAAGAATCTCATTGTCCATACAAATATTTTGAGACAGCCCTACAGTGTACCAAAGGGTACAGCTGGCTGTGGGAATTCAAGGAAGATCAGGGTTTGGTGTACCAAACTGGACTGAACCAAACTGGCCTTCTTGGTGAAAATGCAACCTTAGATGAGCAATTAAGAACGCTTGTTGCTTTATATAAAGTCATAATAAATGCACACAGTTGATTAATATTACATGTTTTGCTTTGCTGGCATCACTTCTCTGTATGTATTTTTTTTTATTGTTCATTATTGTTATTGTTCCTTATTTTTGCTTAAAAATGTACTGGTTGGTCAAAAATGTATTGTCAAACTATATTTTTACATGTTTTGTGTAAAAAATTGTCAATATGTATGTTTCTATGTACTTGTATGTCACTATGCTCTGTATCTCAGTATGTACTGTATGTATGTTTGTGTATATGTTCAAGTTGGTACAATATGTGACAGTTTAATGTATGTGTTTAGTTAAGTATATATTTTTCATTATTTTGTTCTGTTTTATTTCTCTTTACTGTCCATGTCTGTCTTTAGATGTCTGAGAATAAACAGTCTTTGTGGATTTGTCTGTTCTTCTTTTCTTTCTTCTTCCCTTTAAACTCTGAAAGTGTTTGTATGTGCGTGAGTGTTTCTCTCTGCTTTTCCTTTGTTTTGTCCCTCTTTTATTTCTAGTTTTTCCTTGCCTGCATCAAAGAAACTAATAAAGAGGCACAGGTAAAATCAGACATTTTTTCCAGCTTGTTTTGAAGCTTCATCTGGAGCCAAAAGTAATAGTATGAACCTGAGGTTTCTATAGCAACCTAAACACAGGCGGCTGCCACTGTGTGAACTTATACTTGTAATGACGGTAGCGTCTATTTATAACATGGAAGATAACCTCAGATATTGTTTTGAACACTGACCAAATTTGGATTTCAAAGACCTAAAAATGTTCTTATGTGTTTAATACACATTCCTTACACCATTTGTCAGTTATTTACTGAGTGATCACATATTTATGCCTTTCATTAAAGGCCGATCCATTCTGTCAATATCTCACCTTTTTCCCATTCCCCATGCCTGCTCCCTGGTGTTTAAGCCCCCCCACGATGAGCTCCACACACCCTGAGAGCTCATTATTAGAGTCAGGCTGTTGATCTTTGTTATCCATTTGCAATGCTGCCGGCCTGTCTTTGCTCTCACTTTAATTGAGAATTTGCAAATGAGGTCAGGTGGATTTGGGCCTCTTCGTCCCCAGTTGTTGACCCAGTGGCATAATCTGCACATCAGTCACTGCACATTGGAGATGAACCTTTTAATTAAGTTAAGCAAATGATGCTCATACCTCCACACATGTTGGTTGTTCTTAAGACACTGAGAAAAGCTTGACCTGCTGTTCTACCCCCCAAAACCTACAGGGACTTGTAATTAAATTTGCATTTTGCTTTATTATTGTTTGTTATTTGACTACTGGTGTAGTCTTCAGTTTCCACATCTGAGCTGGCTGATGTGCCTTTAATGACTTTGACTCCTGTGGCTCCATATTAAGATCTAATTTTAATTAATTGAGAATAACTCCATCAATTTAAAAGATTTAAAAGAGATCAATAATGTCAATTTGCATGTGTATCATAATTTAATGATACACATGCAACATGTTTAAATGATCAGGTTTTATTGGTTGTTATTTTTTTCTGTAAAACAATAAAGAAACAGTATATCTTCAAATGCTGTCTCTGCATTATTAAATTCTCTGAAATGCTCTGTTAAACCTAGCCCCCAATGGCTTCCATTGAATATTAAATGTAAAGTATGTTAAATTAGACATTTATAATTAACTGATTCTAAGTTGTGTATATTTCTTGTAGAAAGCTAACACTTCTTCAAATCTCCTTAAAGACAGAGAAATTCTTCATTTTGTAGATGTCACAGGACGGATAATGGCGACCCTGCTTTTATCGTTGCCATGAGCACATTTAGTAACGTGAAAGGCTACTTGTCAAGTGAGTAGAACCTGCTGCTGCTGCTACTCTGCTACACCCAAACTTCTTCCTGTAACTCCGTCCCCAACTCCTGCATGTAGACTCTACAAGTTAAGTGGAGATCTCCTGTCTCCTTCGTCCACCTTAAAAGGATAGTTTAGGTGCTTTGAAGTGGGGTTATGTGAGGTACATGGGAGACTGAACATAGGCCAAAGTGTCACAGCTCATTCCTCTCTCTGTTCAGAAATCTTGGGACAGACGCTTACATTGCTGTCCAAAGTCTCTGGTTAATTAAAAGAATTGTAGAGGAAAACAAGCCACAAAAACAGTGTGGGGTCATCCCATGCTACAAACACTTTGTTTACATCCATACTTTTCCACTACCAAGCCACTTTGATTAGGTACTATTTTCAGACATGACATAGCACAGCCTATGTGTCCTTCCGCCAGCAGCGTAAAAAAAAAAAAAATCTGCATAATCTGAATATTTACTTTTAAGATGAACTTTCTTTCAGCTTCTCAGTTTAGTCCTTGGAGTTTTTAATACAGCAAATCTGGTCCAAACAATTATCAATGTCCATTGAAGCAATGGGGCTCTGGGTGATGAAGGCTGTTCACTGCAGACTATCTGTCAAAGCTGATTGTATCCTCTGATCCTGAAACTTCCTGAGGGGTGTTTTCTCATCCTCTTATTCATCCAGTTTGAAGGCATGAGCTCACTATTTTTTCATCAGAACCAACAGGTATCTTGGGTTTCTCCGGTCCTCCAGTTCACATAGCAGGATCCATCATGTTCAATTCAGACCTGTTTACTCCATCTACAGAAGTTTTTCCTGTGTGCATTCCTGTTCATACAAGTATTCCAAAGTATCCAAAGTAAATGGCTCAATGCAAAAATTGTCAATTTATTCCTGTTTGGTCGCTGTTGTGAATCAAACTAGTCAGCGCTAGCTATTTTTTGAAGACAGGCATGCTTTTCATCTTCCCCTGTGGATGAAATACCCATAAGCTTGTTTGATTTTTACTTAAAGATGTGCAGCATACTGAAAGGGAACACACAAAAACAATAAAACACAACTTACCTATTGTCTCAGCAAGGGTTTCAGCCATATTCTGGCCTCAGTTTTGCTTTGTGCTTCAAATCAGAAATTTTGTTTAGGAAAGCTGACAAAATAATTGTCCAGCATATTTTTTCTTTCTGAGGCAAGGAGGGATCCAGATGTTCTCATGTGTTGAAACATTGAACAAAATGCATCACTTTGGCAAAAAGTTAAAAAGTTATACAAACTTTATGTCTATCTATCTATCTATCTATCTATCTATCTATCTATCTATCTATCTATCTATCAATCTATCTATCTATCTATCTATCTACACTGCTAAAAACATGTAATAGACCTGTCATAAAAGTGAGAAAACAAAAATCATCCAGACATCTTAATCAAGAAATAATAAATAATAATTTTAATAATTCTATAGTATGTATGCATACAGTAGATGGAGAGACCTTTCCGGCCCCATCCATATCAAACACCTGAGAGAAACAATAATTAAGTATAACAGAGTCCCAGAGAGAAAAAAAAGTTCTGCAGCTCTAATAATGGATGAATATGCCTTCTCGCTTGTCTTGCTAGAGACTGACTGAACCAATCATTCTCTGTCTGACAACAATCACCATTCCAAAAATCCCATTAAAGGATTCAGTTCATTTCCAACACATCAATTTGAAAAGAAAAAAGCTCTGACTCCAAAAAAAAACAGCTGACAAGGAGCTACAACTGTTGTCATGACATCAATGGATGTAATATCACAGATGAATATCAGCACGCAGTGTGACTGAGCCTTGATGCTTAATAAGGTTTGAGCCAAGAGCATCTGCTCAAAATCTAACAGCCTGCTTACAACAAATAACACAACAAATACCACAACAACACCTTTCAAGAGACTGCAACAGTGCTGGTAACAGATTTTATGGAGCTGAGGATCTGGTTTTTACTGAATAGATAGATAGATAGATAGATAGATAGATAGATAGATAGATAGATAGATCTCTGCCTTGTAAGATGACCTGAAGTGAGGAAGACACCTATAAATAAAATGTATAATAATAATTATTATTATTATTATACATAATAATGTTGTTATTTATTTATTTATTTTTAGACATGCATCTATATGTTTTTAATTTGCCAGTTCATGAGATAAATTTGCCTACTTTATACGTAAAACTTTTCTTGAGCCTTTAAGTCATTTGTTTGCGAGGATCAAAAGAAGGGGCACATTTTCTCCCAAGACTTCACTTTTTATAAACCTGTTGCTTAACATTGTGTTACTTCAAGGGACTGTGTCCACAGTCATCATTTTTTGCACTGGCCCTTTTTGTTGTGCACCCAGCGAGTTCATTTGAAAAAACACTTCAATTGTTAAGAGAGTACTGCGCTCGTCAGTGTCACTCTCCACTCACTTACCAATCACATTCAGGAATAGCCTGTTTCAGCTTTTTAAAAAATAATGTAAGTGGTAAAAATTAGCTGCTCATATTCTTTCATTGTTGCAAAATACAACACCCTTCGGTCTCCATTAATCAATAGAGAGTTATGACATTGGTTAACCTCTTTTCTTTTTTTTAATATATGGCCCAGTGCCAAACTACCTACAGCCTTACACTGGTCAGTAACCCAGTTGTTGGGGACCTTTAATCTACAGCATGTGTATTTGGAGGACCACAACGTCAAACAGTCAAATCATCTTTATGTCTGCTGCCTTCAAGTTTTTTAAATTCATATTAGCTTTTAAAAATCTCCTGTAGTGTGTTGCCAGCTTAAGATAGTTATGCTGTAAGAGATCTGCCTTTTTTTTTATTAAAGTCTCCCTCAGCTATTGACCCACACAGTAAGAAAGCAAAAACTGTGAAACACAATTGCGAAGCCCCCAAGACGACCCAATTTGGTAGTCATTTCACAGCAGGCTGATGCTATATCTGACAGTCACTAGATCTGAGAGACCGCTGTTTCACAGGTTACTGGATGTAGAGATTGTGTATTAGAGCTGTTGTCATCATATCTCCACACTGAAACCTCTTCACCTGTAATGTTATGTTGTGTAGTGTATAACAAACAGCCTTATGTCATAATTAACAATGATTCCTTTTTTATTGGAGCTGCTGGCTTAATTTAAACCCTGACAACCATGACAAACCTGATTTAAAATGCATCTTATTTTATTATAACGCATAGCCGTCACAGTGCCTTAAACACAGCAGAAAACAGCAGTGTCTACATTTTTAATTATCATGTATGAAATGCCATATCACATTCAAGTTTGAAGTGTGGGCTGAAGTAACCTTCACACCCCCAATTAGTCATGTTTAAACACATTTTCTGGTAGATGGGGGAAGTTCACTGTGCTCATGCTGTTATTTATGTTTTCCTCCTGATTTACTCTCCAGACAGGAAATTGCAATTGAATGAAATCTGAAAATAAATTGACAGTGTAAAAAAAAGACTCTGTTTCCTAGCAACATCAAATCAGTTTGTTATTCTACAGACGCATGTGTGCATGGGTGTGCCAAAGAGAAGGAAAGGTTAAAAGGTACCACAATCTTTTGTATTTTGTAACACGTTAGATTTAACTTGATTTGCATCTTTTGGGGAATTACGCCTGCTCATAAACACGTTGTCCCAAAGCTCAAAACAAAAAAATCCCAGGCTGTTTGGGTAAATCCTCGAGCTGTGAGACTGACAGAAGAGGAGACAGATTTCTGGATATGAGAAAGCCCTGGATGATTGAAGATGAATGCAGGGAGAATTGAGTGTCTCACAAGTATCAGGATCAAATGGAGTCTGTTTGCCCTGTGTGCAAATGACAACTGTTAACTCCAGTAAATATAAAGTTGCCCATGTCTTGTCATAGGAACAGGCTTTGTTTGGGGAAGCTTTCAAAGATTTTAGACTTTGAATTGTTTGTTGTTGTCCACAAAACATAATAGTGAGGCTGAAAGCGTAGGAATGCTACAAATAAGACCAGGGCCCACATAATTGGGAATGGGCCTGTTTCGATTTTAAGTTTTACTCTGATTCTCCCTCTATTTGGCTGCTGTGTTATGTAGGTTTTAAACCAGATACAGAAAATGTCTGTGAGATTTCCAGCTGGCATTACTGAGGCAGTCTTTTATTCCCCATTATTTTGTCAGCTAGTGTGAGTTAAATTTGCAGCTGTCATTGCTCAACACAAAAATATTTTCTTGTTTATTTATGTCACTTGATGATAACAAAGGTTATATTTTGCCATATTTCAGGGGTATTATATTTTATTGGCTTCTAGAGTATGTTCTCAATTACTAATGTTCAGAAAACCCTCTAGTTATTGTATACTGAACATCCCCTGATCCACCTCCATGCTCACTCTATCTGAGATGCTTTGTTGCAGCTCCCTTCACTTTAGGGCCCCTTCCCAACATGAGCCCAGTCCACTCTGATTGGTTGGCTGGTCTTCTTGAAGGAAATTGTTCATGTTATGTTTAAACAGCTTCCTATTCTTTCTACAGTTGATGCTCTTCCTCCATGAGTCATTGAACTACTGATGAAACAATGGTAGGACATCACAGAGGTAGATCTGTTGTGGGGTGAGAGATTAATGAGCCATTTCAGTCAGCAACTGGTGCTACTTACAGGAGACAAGGGAGAGGTCAGATGCTGATGGATTTGCTGTCGTGTGCAAAGAGCTAAAGAGAGAATATCATAGTGAGAAACATCGACTCTTTACTGAGAGAATAAGTGACACGTGCGGTCACATGATGAGCATAACAGACATTGTTTTAGGCTCTCTTCACAGTTTTAAGGCAATTAGAGCAGGCAGGGTCAAGGTTTATTTGCCAGCTTGCATGTCAGTGACAAATTTAATTGCATGTTTTGTGATAACATGGAGGATAAAAGCTTTTAAAATCATCCTAGCCCACAGCTTATTTGTCCACATTCATTTAACTTCACCATATACATTGCATACGGGGTTCAAGTGGAGGCTCGACAGACACAAAGAAACTACAACTTAATAATGCAAGCAAGGTTGCATTCACTAGACCGCAGTCATCTTGATATGCTAATGCCCAAAACAGACATTCATATGCATAAATGCAGATAAACATGGTCTAAATAAGGAGCAGTGGTAACGCTCCAAGCTTAAAGTGAGCTATTCTGCTTTTGCTATTTCTGAATGTCTGTTCTGTTTTTAGCTTTTAAAAAACAAACTCAATCCTGGACGGGTGAACTCACATATACAGTATAACCTTTCACCTAAGAATAAACTAAAAACAACTTTGAATGCAGCAGTGGCTGACATGTCTCAAGGATAGTTTTGCTTCCAGTAAAGCCCTACCCACAGAAAAGTAATACTGTATACTATCACAAAAAGGGTCCCCTATCACTATGCTCTGTTTTGTCTAATATAACATGACCATGTACAGTATGATTCCTAGGGATGCATGATATTGGATTTTTGCAGATCTCTGATAGGTAAGTTTTTCTCTGAACTCATTATAACAAATGCCTGTAATTTTAAATTGTTCCATATTGTACTGCACACAAGTATGGAAAGCCAAAAGCAATTCAAGTTGAGAATCAATAACAACTTGTTCAAGGAATCTATATCTTTTGTTTATTTGCTCAACAACACCTGAACAGGCATGTGTTTGACATTGCTGCCATTGAAAACGTGTAGACCAACTTTTTTCCACAAAGACAATCCACAGGAATCAATAAGACTTGCTAAAGAATTGAATCAATGAGCAGAATGGATAATGATATTAGTACCAATAAAATTTTATCAATTACCATTCCTATCCTGTTTTAACGTAGAGGAGATATTGGAAACTGAAACAGCAAATATTAACTCACTGAACAACTCTAAAGAAAAGGATACTTATAGGCTTGACACCAACTTTCTAAAAGAACATAAAGACTCTCTCATCTGTCCAAAAACTCACTTAATGAATTTATCAATGAAAATTGTGATGCCCCTACTGCTTAAAGGTGGGTGAGGTCAGGCCATTTTTTTTAAAGGGGAGTAAGAACAGATAAAAGAAAATATAGACCTATCAAGAGACTTCCTGTGATCTCCAAAATAATGGTGAAATGGGTTGCAAAACTTAAAACTTCACATCTGGTAAAAGCTAGCCCACTTTTACACCACATGCAGTTCGGTTTCTGCGCCCACCATTTAACAGAATTGGCAATTTGCTTAATTTTAGAAGAAACAAAATTCCTCTTAGATAAGTGCAGCTGTACAGGTGCCCTGTTTTTAGATTTAAAAAAAGGTATTTGACACTGTTGACCACAATATACTGCTTGCCAAACTAACCCACTCCAACTTCTCTGATCAAGCAAGTGAATGATGTCTTATCTAACTGACAGACCACAGTGTGTGGTGGTCAGCAGTGTCAAATCATCATACTTGAAGTGTCCAGTCAGAGTCCCACAAGGCTCTATACTTGGACCAGTTTTATTTTGTAAATCAATGACTTACCAAATGCATGCAGAAAGATTTATATAAAAATGTGTAAATGATGCTGTAATTTTTACACCTGCAAAAAGACTTCAAGAAACTGCCAACATCCTCACATCAGCAATGATCCAAATCAGTGACTGGCTTAGTAGAGAAGAAAACAGTATGTTTGATGTTCTCGACACAGCCTGCAAAGATCACACACTTAAACATCTTTCTGCAAGGGGAAGAGATAAAATTGGTCAAAGAATTTAAGTACCTTAGTGTCATTCTGGGTTCCTCCCTAACCTTCAAAAAACATTAAAAAAAATCCCAAACACAATCAGATTCAATCTTCTTAATTTTAAACAAATCAGACTAACACTGGCAGTCACTTAGGCCAGAATGGTTCTGCATTCAATCATCTCATGTTGATTATTGTTTTGCCAGCTGGTTACTCACTGGAAAAACTGCACTTTAGCCAATTGAATCATTAAGCAAAAAGGCTCCAAAAATCTTTGACAGGAAAGCTTTGTCATATCACTGTTGCCATATCCTTAAGAAATTATTTTTTTGTCTTTTGAAAATTATAAAACATCTTAATACAACTATTCTGCATATAAAATATTGAATGGATTTGTCCCACCCTCACTAAGGGAATATGTCAAACTAAAAACTGTCACTGGAAAACTGGCACATCCACCAGGGCTACTACAAAAGGAGATTTTGAGGTTCCCCACAGATGCACCACTTTTGGTCAATCTGTGCTATTTGTGAGGGGAAATAGAATCTGAAACAACATACCACCTGCACTTCAAGAACCCACCACACACACAAATTTCAAGTCCCATCTTAACAACTAGCTGATAACCAACAAAAACTGTACTCACAGTTAGGTGAATGGTCTGCCACATACAGATACATATACATATGTAACTATGCACTGTATACATCTGCCAAGCTTTTTTGCTATGTCCACCTATTTGTTTGACTTATTCTCTGTCTACTCACTGTTACTGTGCAGTGCATGTTTACATATACGTATGTAGACATGAATCGCACACTGCCAGTGTTCCTGTAACTAAATGTTTAATGATTTATGTAACATTCACCTCGTATAAAAACTGTAGCATGTATTATACTATATTGTGGTGTAGCATAAACTTGCATTGTGTCATTTCATATATACCATGTCAAATTGTCTTTAATTGTGTTCTGCCATGTCACATTGTGTTACACTGTATCATATGGCAATATGTAATTCATGGCGTATTCTATTGTATCATGCTGTATTGTGACATACCATATAATGTATGGAGCTGCATCACATCCTCACAGGTTATGTCGCACTGACTTGTGTTGCATTGTATCTAGTACCACAGTTTTTATCCTATTGTGTCATATCAGATTATGGTATACCAAGTCATTCCATGTTATTTCACGCTGTGTCATGTCATATTGCATCATTTTTTATCAGATCATTGGAAAATAGTTAAACAAGTGTCCCTTGAAGTAATGCTGCTCACAGCTTTACTCTCAGTTTGATTGTTTTCTGTTTAAACCTGTGGCATGGTGTGGTGTTGTATACTGAATGTCTTCTCAGAAGTCTTTGTTACATTATAGGTAGTCTGGCACATTTTAACCATACATCCACATCTTGAGCGCCATAGGTTTGATTTTGAATCCAGTAAGGCTGCCATTAGTCCCCATCAATATCTTTAGGGGTTTGCCATTTGCTCCCAACCATGGTGAGAGCCAGTGGGTGCTGAGATGGGCTGCAACACACATGCCGCGTTGCAATGACGCTAATAAAGGAGCGTGACAGGGGCCTCTGTGGACAGCTCTTCTGCAAAATGTGACAGGGGATGAAGAGGAAGACGTAAGCTAGGAGGTGTTGGAGGGGTGGGTTGGGGCTGGGGGGGTTGCTGAAGAGTTACAGGCAGACAGCATGGCTGTTCCCGTCGGCTCTGTTACAGCTCACATCAGAGCTGCTGCCTGCTTCACTGATTTCCATACAGGCTGGGAGGAAGATGCCCACTGAGAGATTTGGAGAGCTGGGGGTGAGAGGTGGTGGGGATTCCCAAGGTGTTCATCCAGCTACTCCCCCCTGTGAATATGCCTATATCACCATGACAACTGAGAACAGAAGGAGACTGGGGGATTCACTAACACCTGGAGGAAACAGAAAACATCATTTGCATTTTTGCATGCAACCCAGCTCATCATAGTAGATTAACATGCTTTGCATTGCATTGCTGCAAACTGTGGTCTATCTCTGCCTTGCTGTTTAGAGCACAAGATTTAAAGGGTGCTAATAAGGAGACTACTGTGCCTGCATATGATGGAAGCAAGAAGTTCAACAATTAAAGGGATCAGATCATCTTTAAGTTGGAAAATAGGGGTATTGAGAAGTCAGAAGTATTATAATGCTATCCTTAAAGCTAACTGCAGTAAGTCCACCAACAATATCAATAGTCCAAAATTAAAGGCTCATACCATTTTACTGAGAGGGGGCCTTCATTATAAAACAAGCAGCAATCTAAAAAAAAAAATCTGGTGAGTTATTACACCAAAAGCAATACTAAAAACAATGAAAATATATAACCATTGCTGAAATTTAAGATATCATTGCCTGTTCTTCAGGGCCTCTCTGAGATTATGGGCCTCAGAAGTCTTTCCCCTTTATCCCCCCTTAAGGGCGGCCTTGCTGTTCCATTTCCAAAATAGAGAAAGCTGCATGCATAGTCAATGTTATGGTCTCAAGGGATTAACATTGTTATGTCATGCAATACTACCAAAATGATTTCAACTTGCTGAATCTACTTAGCAAATAAAATGTCAGCAGGGACTTAATATTGTTTCTACTTATTCCCACTAAAACAATATAGTTTTTGCTACCTGCAAGCTAACAGTTTATGAACACAATAAAGTTATTTTTATTCTACTGTTAGACCACCTAAATAAAGGAACCTCAGCGTCTGCCGCTTATTAGCTAATGTAACACTAGAAATAACTGCATTAGGCCTGCGTTTCACCGTTAAAGTGTAATTGGTTTGTCACCACAACTTTGTTAAATGTTTATTTAACCAAGCTAATAAGGGGCTGAATGCTAATGATGATGATGAAGCATACAAGACAAATTGCTTTCATATGCCACTGAACACATTTTAGCTAATGTTACATCAGTAAGGTTTTATGTATAGTCATGTAACATTGTATTAGTAATTTAGGCTCTCTGTCACTCCAAACTAACATAATGTTACAAAGTAACATTTCACTATTATTTAACCTGACTGAAAAATGACAGTGCTACAATGCCTTGCAGCAAGAAGTTTGCTGATTCGAACCAATTGATAGTCAGGGCCTTTCTGTGTGGAGTTCTCTCATTTTCTCCCTGTGTATGCATGGGCTCTCTCCGGGTACTCCAGCTTCCTCCCACAGACCAAAAACCTGTATCAAACATGCAAACATACAAATGTCTCAAACCAGTCACGTTAACTGGTGACTCTAAAATGTGCTTAGATTTGTGGTGGGTGAGTGTGTGAATGGTTGTCTGCCTCTATGTAGCCCTGCGATCTGCTGGCGACCAGTCCAGGGTGTACCCTGCCTCTTGACCGATGTCAGCTGATAGTATCCAGCCCCAAAAAAGGATAAGCAGTATAGGTAATGGATGCATGGATGGAAAACAGGAGGTGACTGCCATTTACTTGCAAACAGCCTCTCAGCTTAGACCTAAACATCTTTTCTTCTGTATCTTTAACTGAAGAATTCAGTTTAATGTTAAGCCACCTCCAAAGTAACATTATGTTGGCATGGCATTATGTTCCTTTAATTGTATTTTAAAACCTTTTTTTTTACCTTCTTGCTAAAGATAAAATTAACTGAAAACGGGATAAATTATAATGAAAGCAGTATATACAAGACAAACACTGAATATAAGCCACTTGACACTAATACTTTGCTATTGTTGCATCAGCAAGATATTAACAGCTTTCCTGTCTAATCAAGTGGCCTGCAAAAATTAATATAAGCCTAGCTAATGTCGTGTTAGCAAGTAACTCTAAATAGATAGATAGATAGATAGATTTTGATAACAGATAGATTAATTTTGATAATCTGATTAGTTTAAAGCAAACTAATTCTTATGAGTCCAAATGCTTATGATAGCAGTGCATTGAAGACAATTAGCTTATTTGAGTCATTAACAATTTCTTAGCTAATGCGACTTTGGCAAGATGTAGAAAACTTACACGTCTTGTAAAAAGTAACACTGCAAATACATTTTCTGCTTTTACTAGCTAACAGTATGTCAGCAAGTTATAGCATTTAGCCTGACCAAAATAATAAAAGCTTTTGTCACTCCCGTTCTAGTTTTATATTACCCATCGATTTATTGTCTTAAAAATGTTTTTTTTTTTTTTTTTCTTTTAATCAAAGGCTGTTATATTATGAATTAAGTTGGCTAGTTGTTTTTGCCACCTCTGAGGTAAAGTTAAAAGTAGCTTGTCAGGGTATTAATGCTGGTCAAATAGGTGGGTACAGGACAAACCTGTTGTTTTTCTTATTTTTTTTTAAGTGGACAAGTTTTTACTACAAAATTACACTGTTTTCTATCTCAGCCAAATAATTCAGATTTGATGTAATGAAAAAATATATCAAAGACTAGAAATCCTTGTTTCTAACAACCTGCAGTTTGAAGTGGTAGAGTAGCTTTCCAGCCAGGGCATTATCAGAAGATAATTGCTCCAGAGCGAATATGATTCATCCTCTTAAGTTCTCGTTAACTTAAGAAATTATGTATCTGCTTATAACAAAATAAATGTTTCATGTTACCAGTATTGAAATAATTGTTAATCTGTTTCCTCGTCTTTGCAGGATTTCTGAGGAGAGTTTGGAGTTCTTTGAGCGAGTGAATGCCACCCTGCAGAAACAGCACAACATGCTACGGGCAGCCCAAGCTGAGGTAACAGTCCGTTCACCTTCCACCTTTCCATCTGTAGAAACATGTTCATGGAGCCAGAAGGCCTAAATGCTGTAACTCGGCTCTCTGTTGTGGCCAATGTGACGCTTGCAGACAGAAGGGCTTGGGTGAGTAAGGTACTCAGAAGACTGGAGACAGTCAGCTGAGACAAGCTGCTGTTTGTGGTGTTCTGCTTCTCCTGCTGCCATTTTTAACAAATGCTGTCTTTAGATCTTCAGCAGGAGCAGGCTGTAAAACAAGAGATCTGAAGAAAAAAGGAAAATACACCATAGTTTAGGGATATGTTTGACACAATTACCAGCCAAAATTACCAGCATATGTTGTCTCCTAAAACTTGTTTTTCTCGTCTTTTTTTTTCTTTTTAAGAATGTCCAAGTATGAAACCAAAAAGAAACAATGCTGCTTTTACTTATTTTACATAACAAAAAAAATATTTACCGTAGGTGAAACCCTGTGCTGTATTTAGTAGGTTTTCTTTTTTTTTTTTTTTTTCTCCAAACCCATTGCTCACAAATGCAAGTGGAATCCTGACCAAGTATTAGATTTCAAGGTATGGCTAGTAAAAAACAAGACTAAGCTGTAATACAGTTCAGTTTAACATACGTTTTTCTTATGAAGCTGTTTGTGATTGTGTTGATTTGCTGTTTACTCTTCTGGAACCCACTCCTCCAAGATGATACCCTTAATGTCAAAAAAAAAAAAAAAAAATACAATCAGCGCAGCCTTGAATTTGGGCTTGCCTTGCTGAGCTTTCTGCATTCTTGGTGATGGTGTTTTCCAATGCACTGACTGCCGTTTTGTCCCCGGATCATTTTGGGACACCCAAGTATCGTTGCATGTACTCACTCCTTCTAAAAAATTTGGGTTTCCTTCAACTTGTTCCAAAATGTCTCCGCAAAATTTTCTTACATGTCTTCCTTTTGATCAGGACAACTTTGGTACACCCTTTTGTCATCTTTTTCTGCTGTGTTTCTTATTCTGAGTTGGCAAAAATTTTAAACGATTTGCTCAATTTTTGTAGTACTTTCAGATGTTTTCGTTGTGCACAGGCACCCAGGACATTCATCATCTTGGACATCCTCTCTTTGGGTCTATTCAAATACACATGACATACAGTATTCCCCATACACCTCAGTTAATGTACAAAAAGATTGCAATATTTTTGTTGAATTTCACCAAAATTGCAAGGTAATGCCCTGCTCAGCTTTTGAGCTAATTATTTTCCAACAGTGGAAGTAAACCAAAGAAATTACATATTGGAAACTTGCAGGAGTTGTGCATGAACCTTCTGATATATGACACTCGGTGGGACTGTGAGCAACGTGATTTTATTCTCACAAGCACAGTGTCATACTTTAACAGCCATACCCTGTATAACAAATTTTATTTAAAAATCACAAGATGTTAGAGCAGCACAGCCAGGCAGAGAGGTCATTTGTTATATAGCCTAAGAAATTTCAACCAAGAAGGGTTGGATAAGCATTTTTCTAGGGTAAATCACATTTTGGTCCACTTGTAACCAAAGGCCTCTATGTGAACAGAAACCAAACCTGTGTTAATTATGCCAAATGTAACACACTGGTATTATCCAGACTGAAGGAGATGAACTGTAGGTGGATGAATCCTTAAGTATGAATTGTGTGGATTTAATTTACAAAAAGCCTTTAGTTTTTTTTTTTTTTTCTAGGGATTTCTGGATTGCAGCTGAACATAAGATAATAAAAATAAATTCTGGCATCACATCAAAATAATCTTTGCAAATTCACTGAAGAATTTCACAGCAGAATGTATCAGATAACTTACTACATTGTGGGCCTTATCCACTAAGATCCAAAATAATGGGCCTGATCTCCTAAGATCCAAAATAACGAGTGCTAAACTCCGTGTGCAAACTAAAAATTTGCATGTGCTATTAGCGGGCGTGTTGCGGGTGATCTACTATGACTGCATGCGCAATTCATAACAGGTGAAAAAGTGTTGTGGACCATCCCCTTTAAATGAGGATTTTGCATGCACTACCGGCTGTCACATAGGAGAATTTGGGAGATCAGAGTGGCCGTAAATGAAAAACAAAGATTGAAGCCATGGAGTTAGAGACAAATAAACACACTTGTGGTAACCTTTTTTTGTTGTCTGTTATGTTGACGGACAAGGTCATCACTTTTCCCCCATGCCATATTTGTATCCGTCATTTTTGATTTTCCTTTTCTGATTACAATTAAACATAATCTAAATGACAGTATTCAGATTGTCTTACAGTTACGCACACACAGACCGCGATGGTACTCTCGCCTTTTACGCACTGACTGCGTCACACTCTCCACACACTGCTGTCAGTGCATGGAGAGTGTGATGCAGTCAGTTCTGAGTGAAAAACAGAGTGATTCTGGCTATGAACAGGGTTATTTTAACATAAGTTAAATGACCTCCTCCACAATGTAGAGCGCAACACAGAGAGGGTTTGTTTTACGTGTGTGTCTGCATCAGTTTGACGGCACACTGGATTGTCCCTCTTATTCCAGTCCATTGTAATGACAAACAGCCTCCAAATCTTTCTGTCATTCATCAAAAAATTAAGTCAATGATGGAAAATATTCGATTTATGCGACCCCTGTTTCCCATCACTATGACCGCAGCCTTCTGTGCGTAACATTGTGCATTTTTTGCACCTGCCTTTCAAACGTGCTAAATTTAGATGCAAAAACACTGAGCCCAATCAGTTGCAGGTTTGATAAATCATATTGTGGGTGCTAAATTTTTACATTTGTATCTCCTCCTCCTGGTATTTTGCACGTCCTGATAATCTGCAGGTATTCTGCATATTCAAGGCAAACATGCTAAATGGATTGCGTGTGCTATTTGCTCATTTGACAGATGCAATCCTCAGTGCACCCTGTTAGTAGATCAGCTTTGCTTGCACTATCAAGTTTGCATGTGTTTTTATACATGCAAACCTTTAGTAGATCAGGCCCAGTGTTTTTAGTTGGAAACAATCATCATATTGCACAAAAGTAGTCTTCTTTAAAAAGGGAAGGTGTAAAGATTTCATTAAAGATGCCTTTAAATATCAGCTTCTGTGTTTCTATGTCTTTTCACATAGATTCCTATTCTAGTCTGTTGTGTATGAAAGCAGATAAATGTCACTTTTCACTTGTTAAATCTTTGATCTGCAATGCATTTTACTGGTCTGAGTGACAACTGATCATTCACTACTTTTCACAGTTATAGGAGATTATAGTGAGTGCAGTGTTTGGAGTAAAATAATGCTCACTTAGATTTTGGAGACGAATATAAAACTGTATTTTTGCCTAATGCAACTCACTGATTATTCCATTTGTCAACATTTGGATCATAATAATGTCTGAGACATTATCGTGGTCACAAAGTTTGTAGAAACAAACTTTTTTGATGCTTCAAATAAAATCCATCTGGTTTACTTCTTTTTGATTTCAGGACTTAAAGTAGAGGGTATTTTATGTTATTGATTGTCACAGTCATCAAAGAGACAGCTTTTGTTTCGGATTAAGTTTTCCTGTCCCCTAACAGTGCCAGCGAGGAGCCTGCACTGTGCCGCCACCTCAAGAACACGTTGACCAGTCCTTCGTTCCCGATAGAATCAGCAGGACTGAGGTGAGTCAACTATGTTTTTATCCAATTTCAGCTGGGACCAAATTTTGAAAAGTGACAAAAACAGAAGGCTGCAATTTTTCTCCTCATTTTTCAATCCCTGCTTTTGATGTGCAGCAGAGCATGAAGTGAAAGAAACACAAGGCTTGTTATTAAGTGGAGTGTGTTTTTATGTAGTTGGACCTACTTTATGAGGAGGCTGTGTACACGGTGGTCAACCGGGTGGGAGTACCTCAACCAGAACATGTGAAAAGTGATGAAGAGTTATTTGCTCATCTTCGAAAGGTATCCATCTATCTATCTATCTATCTATCTATCTATCTATCTATCTATCTATCTATCTATCTATCTATCTATCTATCTATCTATCTATCTATCTATCAGTAAAAACCAGATCCTCAGCTCCAATAAATCTGTTTCTAGCACTGCTGCAGTCTTTTGAAAGGTGTCATTGTTGTGGTATTTGTTGTGTTATTTGTTGTGAGCAGGCTGTTAGATTTTGAGCAGATGCTCTTGGCTCAAACCTTATTAAACATCAAGGCTCAGTCACACTGCGTGCTGATATTCATCTGTGTTATTACATCCATTGATGTCATGACAACAGTTGTAGCTCCTTGTCAGCTGTTTTTTTGGACTTAGAGTTTTGGTTTTTTTTTTTCAAATTGATGTGTTGGAAATGAACTGAATCCTTTAATGGGATTTTTGGAATGGTGATTGTTGTCAGACAGAAAATTGATTGGTTCAGTCAGTCTCTAGCAAGTCAAGCTAGAAAGCATATTCATCCATTATTAGAGCTGTAGAACTATTTATTCTCTGAGACTCTGTTATACTTAATTATTGTTTCTCCAAGGTGTTCGATATGGGTGAAGAGGAACATGACATCATCCTCCAGAAAGTTCAGGAAGCCAAGGTGAGACCCTCTTCATTTCAATCATTTCTATTACATTATTTGTCAAATATCGTGTGGAAGCTCACATTTGTAGATTAGCAGTTTACCTTTTGGCAGCCCAACATGTGAGATAGAAAGATTCATAATTCCATGTAATGCATTTTACATCTATTTGGGCAACAGCTCATAGATGTTTTTTGCAAACTGCAGAACCTTTACATGAAAACTCAGAAGGTTATTGGCTGATCGGTCCATCGCATTCATTACTGGATAATTGGTCAACAAAAATTTGTTTGGTAGGCATACACCAACACTGAGGGCTACATAACAACAAGTTTGACAAGTGGTTCTTTCTGGGTAAATACACAAAACTTGCCATTTTTGTTCAGAAATATTGACAATTTTTTAGCCTCTTTTAACAGGGAAACGTTGAGCAGATCTAATAAAATTATGATTATAGCAACCACCGCACTAGTCTCTTCACAGGGCCATCAATGTTTACAGGCTTGCAGTCACCTCTTGTCTTTGGCATGGCTAAACCACACCTGTAGATACCATCTCTTTTGCCTGAAAGGATGCTGATTGGTCCCTCTCTGACTGGGAGCAAGTGTGCAAGCTTTGCAAGATCCATCTGCCTGTTTACAGACATGAAATCTGTTGAATCTGGTTTCTTAGCAAGTCCAACTATCAACCATATTTCCATGATGGTCATGTTGCTGTGATGTCATGCTCAGGCTCAGAAATTTAAATGTAATCAAGTTACCAGATAATGTTATAATTTGGATTGTTTGTTTTGTAAACCTTGACCCTCTGACAACTAGTTTTGTCACTTCTCAATTGAAAAGTCTGTCATTTTAAATTGAATTCAACTAATGTAATTGCAGTTCAGTTAAACACTGGTACATTAACCAATATATTTCTTCAAAATCACTTTAGCTTTTATTGTCAATATTAGAATGATCTCTCTTTCCATGTTTATTTCTGCTAATTCCACTGTAATAACTACCTTTACAACCATATAGAGAGGATGACCCTCTTGAAAATGAGATGCCAAATCTCAAGAGGTTATCCTCTAATAAATTCTAATTCAAAAGAGAAAATTATGATGAGGACAAATTTATGGTCCCGGCATCCATAAATCTTTCGCTATCATGAATGTTCATTTTAGTCCCTTGTCTCGCCCATCTCTCTGCTTACACACACTCACAGTTCCAACATGGCTGTGGTGGATGGCTGTTCAACATGAGTCCGGTTCTGGCCAAAATTTCCTAATGCTTAACAGATTTTTTTTTTTTTTCCTGCCACTGTAAGGCCCGTATCACACTGGATGTATTTTACTTGCGTGACAGCAGTGGCGTGTGCCTGTTTTTACATCAATGAGCATGTTATCATGTCAGAGCATTCAGACTGGAAGCCTGAGTCACTCGTCTCAAGGGCGTCTCCTGCGCCTAAAATCTCAAAAATAGGAGGCTAAAACAGATGGAACATGTCACGTAGAAAGCTATATTTACTTTAGTCCAGCTGGTATGCATGTCCACAGAGGTAGAATATGTCACAGAATAGATGTGAACTATCCAATTACTCCTCCTGTCTGTACCTCTCAAATTTTAGCTTGAGTTTTCCTCCTTTGTGGAGAAACTCTCCTTGTTCATCAGAATGCTTTTATTCTGCAGGTTTCCATGTCAGTTAGTCAATGAGTCATGTTTCGTATGGGGAGATTTATTTTGGTTCATCCTACACTTTCAATCAAAACTTATTATTAGGGTGATATATAAGGAGAAAGAAAGCTGTGACAGCAGGGAGACACACAGATTCCACAGGACATTTCCGTGCCTGCTGTTGCAGCACTTGCCAGAGCTGACACATGTGGCACACACAAACAAAAAGCTTCCTGTGTGCCCAGTACCTCCCCAAGAAGGTAATTTTTTTTTAGCTTTTTAGTTTAATTGTTCATTAGTAAACAGGATAAAATTTTAAAAATTATGAACAGTTTCATAAAATTGTCAGATAATATTGGTCGCAGTTCAAGAAAGAACAGATAAAGTTTTAGTTGTGATCTGAATCAGGTTGTTTATCCAGGACATTTTTTAAGGATTTGTTAACAGTGCGAAATAGGGTAGTTTTCCATATTTTTGACAATAACTCACCCGACAATGTTGGAAATGCCTTGGTGGAGGTTTGTCTTCTCAGATCACTTCTCTGTATATTTTTTTTTCTTTATTAGAGTCAGAAAATGAATTTCTGACCTGTGACAAAACTGTACGATGTGATTTTTAGACAACAGAAATTATCTTTAATAGTGGGCACATGTTGAAGCCATGTATAATATTTTTCTTGCTGTACATTTTTCACCTTCTGTCTGTCACTTCTGGGTTCTACCATTTCAGCAGTCCATCTTAATGAAAAAAAAAAAAAAAAAAAAAAAAGATAAACATTGGCATGTTAGTGAACAAGAAGATAGCAGGTGACAAAAAAAGAGAGATGATCTGCTCCAATATAGTACACAGGCTGCCGTTGCATTTAACTGCACCACTTTTACTTCCTGTCACAATGGCGCTGGCATTTGTGAATAAGTTGCTGCTTGCATCAGTGCTTGGAATCTGTTTTGCACTGATTTTTTTAATGTTCCCTTATTTACATCCATGCAGTTTCCCTGCTTTTATCCCTTTGCATGCACTGTGGTTAAGCTATATTTTGTCTGGCTTTTGCACCAGGTTAGCACCCTCAAAACTGTGTGTTTTTTATTAAAACTTAATTGGTAACAATGACATTGAAAAATAATCTTTTAGATTTTGACTCCAGTTTTTTTCATGTAGTGGTAAGTTTGCAAGTTAGAGTTAATTGTATGCCCTTCATTGTAGACATGCTAGAGTTTGCTGGACCTCTGGTGTAATTCTGACCTTCTAAAGTCTGAAACACTTTACAGAATGAACTCATTAGTTGTATTGAGGTACAGAGTTGAAAGTACCTCTAGATCCTCAGCTGTACAGCTAAAGGTGCTTTTAGTGGCATTTTCTCCTGCTCAAAGTTAGATTGCTGCAGTAGTAATAAGGAGAGAGCCTGACCTGCTGAGCCACAGCTGGAGTGCTCCGTTGCCCTCGGAGGGCTGTGAGATGAAAGACCTCCAAATCTTAAAAGCCTTATTTTGGTGATTTTTCTGTCTTGTACTCGACTGCCATGGACCTTTCAAATATCTAATGATCGACTGCTCCTCACATGTTTGGACCACAGGGGGAAATATTTCCAGATAAAAGACATACACACTTGTTTTGACTCCTATTAAACATTGAGTTTTCTACCCCGTCACTCATGAAAATACCTGATGAAGCATGAGGGAATTGATTTTTCACAGAGTTACACAACAACCCATGTAGATGTTTATTCAAGCAGAGATTTTAAAAAATGAGTGAAGTTAAGAGAAAATACACTATACTGGAGTCAATTCATAACCTTGATTTTAAATCCTTTTACAGTTTCTTACTAAGCAGACTGTTTATCCTTTTTTTTCTCACAGCGAGCCAGTTTTTCCTTGAGGGTGTCTGTGATGAAAGCCAAGAATCTGATGGCCAAGGATGCGAATGGTGAGTGCTAGAGAAAACCTTTTGTATGTTATGAAACAAAACAGTCTGGTGAAATGGACCTTTTAAAGGAGCTGTGGAAATTTTAAAGAAGATAAATGAGGTTTCGTAAGCAGTTAAAACACTGATGGATGATTTTGATGGGTAAAACTCTCTTAAACCCCTCACTGGCTGTTATGACATCTTGAGGAATGGTGTAATATATCTGATTGCCATATAAAAAAGCACAATAAAACTGTATAGTGATATTGAATGTCATAGATCAATAATATGGAGATGTAGGATTATGAATGTTAAGGCATGTAAGTAATAATGTCTTTGTGAATGTCATGTTAGTATGTAACAATGGGAAAACGATCAGGGACACATACATGAAAGTCTTCAGTGCAAAGTTTGAGAATAATAGACTCATATTAAAGGAGTCTTCAAAATCCAGAGTTTCAGATGAGGTGCAGCTACTTTAGGGCAGTCACTTCTCCTAGAAAAATCAAACACAGTTTGTTTTTGAGCATACAGATTGTATTTGAGGTAATAACCAAAGATATTCTACTCCCCTCTTAGCTGCTTTGCACATTATCACAAAGCCCAGTCTTTGCTTATTTTGCCATCAGTGGTGTTGAGCCCAAAGTGCCTCCACATAGTGGCCTTTCCTGTCTTTCAGTGATCTTGAGGTGAACTTCTTATAGTTGAGGGTGGTTCACTTCTCCAGGTGCCTTAATGTGCTGCAGATCTGTATATTTTTACCTCCGCCAAGGAGGTTATATTTTTGCTGGCGTTTATCTGTCTGTCTGTCTGTCTGTCTGTTTGTCTGTTTGTTTGTTTGTGTTCAAAATAACTTGAAAAGTTCTGAACGGATTTGGATGAAATTTTCAGGGATTGTCGGGAATGGGATATGGAAGAACTGATTAAATTTTGGGGGTGATCTGGATCACCGTCTGGATCCAGGAATTTTTTAAAGGGTTTTTTAACATTGCCAGATAGGACCATTTTCGCCAAGTGGACCGAAGCTGCTTTGTCTGCGCTCTCTGAGTGCTTTTCTAGTTTCAATTCAAATGTATATTTACAGTTCAAGTAAGGATTTTTACCCCTATGATCGAAGAGATATTTCAATATCAAGTATAAAGTGACAGCCCTAATCTACTCTGGTATTAAAAAATGCATTTAAAGTGTCAGTGTATCAATAAAGGCAAGGAGGGAAGGGGGTAAGATGCACCCACAATGAGCAAATGGCAAGCCCGGGGGCTGGAAAAAACAAAGCCATTATTAAGTCTCCAAAAACTGTAGTACCTGATGTTCCTTATTGAGGCTGGCTGCAGGAAATCTACAAGTTATATGACTGTGTCCTGGGAACAGATGATTTTTCCAGCCTAAATAGATACATGTTCACAACCAAGTTCAACAAACGGCTTTGCTCTATATTGGATACATTTAAAGGCTCTCACTGCACTGGGGGTAATTTTTTTATATTGACCCCATTTTTGTTTTGTTCAGGACTTTAATATGTTAATATTGGACACAAACAATGTTATGATTCTTTTTATTAATTACATGCTGTCTCTGCATCGATGCAGAATCAATCAGTCTACATTCCCATCATGAACTACAATTACAGACATAACACATATTTGGTCATCTCATTCCAGTTCATAATCATTATAGCAGTTAATGTAGATATTAGCATGATCTTTCTATCCATGGTTGATACATCTATAGTAACTATCTCCAGCTCCACATGGACATGAGATCCCTCTTGAAAATCAGGTGTCACATCTCAAGAGGCTTACCATTAATACATTTATACTTAACGGAGACAAATACGGTAGGGATGCACTTGTGGTCTGCTCACCCATGAGTTCGTCACTACCATAAATTCTTATTTTCAGTAAGACTTTCATTGATTATACTTCTATAAAATTATCACCACAACCATACAGACATGAGGACCCTCCTGAAACAAGATGTCTCCACTTACCTCCCTCCCTTTGCCCACACACCCAACACAGCATCGCATGGATTTGCTGTTCATCATGAGACTGGGGTCCACATTCAAGATTTCCTGCTGCTTAGCAGAAGGTTTTTTCTTGCCGCCATGATGAAGGGATTCATGATTGGCTATATGGATTCATGTTGGGTGTTGGATGTATATATTTGTATATATATGTGTATGTGTATTTTATATATGTATATATGTATCTATGCATATATGTGTATCTATAATATGAAGAGCTTTGTGCTCTATTGTAAAGTGTCTTTGAGATGACACTTGTTATGAATTGGCGCTATACAAATAAAGATAGATTGATTGATTGATTGATGCATTGTTTAAAGGGTGATTCTTAACACCCCTGGCACCCACACTTAAGTTTAGTTTTTTATTTATTTATTCATTTATTTTTTAGTACTGAAATTAAACTTTTTTTATGTTGTCAGTATTCCAGTTCGGTAGATAGTGTTCATGTTGGTACCAGTACCACAGTGGCACCTGATTTAAGAACACATCCCCTCAATCTACTACTTTTGTGTTGTTGCCAGTTGCAACATTATGTAATATACTTGATACACTCAGAGAGTTTATTACCACAAAGAGAACAGCTTACCGCAAGCTACCTGCCTGTGGAACAATGGCATTCTGTAAAAGAAAAGAAAAGAAAAGTATGCTATTGACAACTTTAAAAAGCATGGTTTGTTCCAATAGAGCTTCACTACCCAAAACAGTAGTGTCAAAGCAATTTCTCTTATTTGTGGAGCCTGCTGCTCCCACTGAAGTTAACAGTATACAATATTTTATATTCTGATTACCCCTAATCCAGCTGTGTCCTCAGTCTGTCTTAGACTCTGTTAGAGCTCCTGCCTCTTAAAACCCTCTTTCCCATATGGAGCCCAGTCTGCGCTGATCAATTGACTGGGCTTTTCTGTGGTAATTGGTTTGTTCAGTGCTGCTCTGTGCAATGTTGTCAACAACTCTGAATTCATTCAATGATCTATGCTTTGCACAGGGCTTGCTACTACAAGCAAATAGACTTAAATTGCCATCAAGACAATGCTTGGATATCACACTGGTGGACCTATGGGGATTCCAAATTAGGGCACAGTTTCTCAGATATTTAAAGATCCTGCAAGGAGTTTTAATGTTCATTTAACAGAGTCAGATACCCTGATAGAAAGTATACAGAAAAAGAAACCGTCTTTTTTTTGCACAGGACAAAAACTAATAAAAGACATACAGCTTTGTCAAAACAGGATGTTAAAATCCACTCAAAGCTAAGGTTATTTTAATGCTCCTGAAAACCTCCTTCTTTTCCATGCTTCTAGAGCACCTTTTTGATATCTCGAATTGTTCCCATTTTGTGATAAACTTTTCTGTGTCCCCCTCTTTGCCTGCCAGGATACAGCGACCCCTACTGCATGCTGGGAATCCTGGTAGGACAGAGCCCACGCGATATGGATGACAAAAAGGAGAGAAAATTTAGCTTCAGGAAGAGGAAGGAGAAGCTTGAAAAGCGCTCCAGCACCAAGGAGGCGTTACCAGCCAGGTGTATCCAGGTGACCGAGGTCAAACCAGAGACTCTGAACCCAGTGTGGGATGAGCACTTCGTGTTGTAAGTACCTTTAACAAAAAGACTGACATTGTGAAATTAAAAACATTAATTGGATCATTTGTTTCACACAAAATCCCATCACTATTGGCAATTTAAGCTGCATTGCACATTTTTTCTCCTCCCAGTATTGGCAAAAAGATAAATACTTGTTTTTTTTTTTTTTTTTACTTACTGTATTTATGAATAAAAATGTCAATTTACTTATTTACTGTTTTTCTTCCTTGCAGCGAAATAGACGATGCTCATAATGATCTCCTGCATCTTGATATATGGTAAGATCCTTTGGTATTCTCCCCTTTTTAGTTTTGTTTTTGGCCACTGACTTTTGGAAGACAAAATATGCCATAACTCAAAAAACGTTTAAGAAAAGATTTAGGGAGTACTGTAAAGCTACGTCTTACGGTTTGAAATAGAGTTTATATTGGGCCCAGAAAGTCCATTCCAACCCTACCTGAGCCCATGGATGTTCTGTCTGAGCTCAGCCTGTCCCCTAAACTATATTCATGGGCCTGATTCAGAGCCAACATAGTCAACATTTTGGCTTCAATAATTAAGGCTTGTAAGTGCAATTTCCTAGCTGCAATCCATGTGGACAAGACCTGAACAAGCGCATCACGGAGGTAAACCTTATGTAACAAAACAAGTTAAAGTTGCTCAATCACCTGTCTTTCCTCTGCACTGGGCCAGCATTAATCCCTAATATTCTTTTTCCATCTTCAAGTTCCATTTTCTTGGTAATCTGTGTGCCTTGTGGTGTACTGCTGAACAGGTGATGCACAAAGCTGAATAAAAAGAAGATGCACCAAGCTAAGTGTAGCATCCAAGTGGGCTGGGCTCAGGCTCCAGGTTAAAAAATCTAAACCTAAGTTTGAAAATCCACAATTTTTTGTTCTTTCGAAACTGATATATAAAACATGAATTGTTTAGCATGTTTACAGAAAAGATCTTTTAAGTCCAGCTTAGACCATAGATTTGCAACTATTTAGAAAAGAGAGGAGAGAAAATGTGTGAACTGGGATTCATCATACAAAGGCTTCAGTGTAGACTCTTTTTCACCTTACATTACTATGATGCCATGGTTTTAGCTGATTAGCAAAACTGGAGGAAAACATGAACTGCCACCAAAGGCTAGAAGGCAGTACAGGATCCTTATCTTATTAGTATAATATAATCTCTATTCCTGCTGCCAATTCAAGCCATACTATTAATTTCCCAGTTTGATTTCACCTCCAATGTGAAGGGTCAGAGATTAAATGGGGGCGCAAGTTGACCCCCATTCGCTCAGTCTCCAGAGATTGTGCAAGAGGCATAATATTAGTGGAATCGAAGGACAAAGAGTCAGGGGGATGGTAGCACTTTATGTGACCGCCTTTGTACCCAAACACTTGGCGCTATGTCATGCTTTCTCACGCCTCTCCAAATCCATATCACACTGTGAAATAACTCAAATATCACGTCCTGGCATAAATACTGTGTAAGATTAAACCTATAAAATTAGGCTTAATTCCAGTACTTGTTATAGGGTCTTTTGTAACAATCAATGATAAAAACACATTAGAAACTTGTTCCATCAAGTTATATAATCTGCTGTGGTCCACCAGAGGGCAAATGGTAAGGAAAAAGTCCTTTTTTTCAATCATTTTCTCATTTGTCCAGCATGGCTCTTACATATGAATCACTTGGATCAGCTCAGTAACAGGAGCAGATCCTTCAGCTTTCAAACAGCTCTTCATTTAGTACCATGCTGGGTTTTTATGTCTATCAATTAACAACAAAAGAGAAAGAAAAGGAAAATCAGCTCTCAAACTGTTACCACCTCCTGTTGTTCACTTCCACTGTTTTTTCTTTTCTGCACAATAACAGGGACACTTAACAAGGGCAGGCTGAACAATTGTTCACACACACACAAAACACAGGTTGTCACTGAAACATGCTAGTTGAGTGAGGCTAAAGTTAACTTGTTATGTGCCCTCCAAAAAAACATGATAATTTATGTTAATGTAAGTAAACAGGATTTTGAAGGGGGGTAAAGCAACAACTCAAAGCAGAAACCTGGCAAGTCTGCTTTTAGGTGGGCATTGATTTTTATTGGTAACACTCTTGGCTCTGAAGAGTAAGTGACCCCACATATTTAGAGAGACTAGTGTTGCAGGAACTATATTTATAATGCCTTTTTCAGTTGCTGCATGGCAATTTAAATAAGCATGAAAAAAACAGCAAGAGAAAAATCAAACTCAAGACTCATTTGAAACAGTAATCAAGTGGGTTTATAGCTTTTTAGCCTCCACAGAACATGCCTGCCTAATCTTGAGGAGGACTGCTCCATAATGTTGGCACATGGAAAGAAAAATCATGCTCACCAACTGCTTTTTCAGACCTTAGAAAAACACTGAAGATCAGTTCACAGGGGCTAAAGAACATAAGACAGTACATATGGTTTCACAGGATCATCTACATAAGATGGTGCAAAGCCATTTACAGCTTCACAAGTCAGCAACAGCAGCTTGAAGTCAGCTCTAACCTGACAAGATAGGCAATAAGGAGAAGCCAGCACAGGGATGATGTCCTTGCACTTACCTGCTCTGGCCAGAATACAAGCTGCAGCATTGTGCATCAACTGCAGGCCTTGAAAACTTTTCTTTGGCAAACCTGACAGAAGGGTTTTACAATAATCCAACCGAGAAGTCATAAATGCATGAAAAGGGACCTCAGCATCCTTAAATGACAGGATCAATCTGATCTTAGCAATTTTCATGTGGTATCCTCCAATATCAAGCATCACATACAACACATGTTAAAATGTAGTCAAAAAAGGTCATGATGATGAATTTGAGCTCCACTTTAAATTTACAATCCATACAGCAATTTAACATAAACAATAACAGGGCAGTGTATGATATATAACAATGTCACAGACATAGTAAAGATTATATGTAAATTGAGTGCCAGATGATATGTTACAAAACTCATAATTGCAAGTTTGCCTTAGCTTTGAGCTGTGCACAGTTAATGAACCATGTTCTTTTTCTTTCCTTTAGGGATCATGATGATGACGTGTCAGTTGCTGAAGCTTGCAAAAAGCTTAATGAAGTCAGTGGACTGCGAGGAATGGGAAGGTAGAAGGAACTGTTATGTAATTTTTAATGATCATAAATCTATGCATGTGTTATGATGGGGCTATCTGAGTTACAGTACAGCTGTGGTAAAGGTGCGGAATATTCCTTTTTTTTCTACGGTAGAACTATGTGACAGATACAGTTTTGGCGGCAACTGATCAAATTTTAATTGCAGCTTTTTCATTGGATGTTATGCTTGGAGTGGGAAACTGAAATGCTGTTGAAATGTATCATGCTGTAATTTGAGGTGGTCACTTTTTTAATAAGATGTGATGGAGTTGATTGTCTCTTAAGCAGAGGTCTAGCTGTTTAATATCCAACTTTTACAGCCACATTTTCATGTATCCTTAGGCAGCACAATTGACCACAAATATATGTCAGGATGAAACATATGGAATGAGTCAGTTCTGATGCGAAACTTTTCACAGCAGCTCTTGCGATTGGTGTCTTAATGTGGTGTGATTGGATAAGATGACCTCCTGTTTAAGAGGGCTGTGAGTAGTCTGAATCGATTCCATGTATCAGTTATTTCTTACAAATTGTTTAGCAAATCTTAAATTTGGAAGTTTAAGAGCCCATAATATGCTTTTCTGAGTTTAATATGCCCTTTTTCTGTTTTAACCGTTTCCCCCCGCATGACAGAGTACTTCTATACACAAGACAAAAAGACCTCAGCATCAGGACTTCTCCCCCTTCCTCTGTTTACAGTACAGTGACTGCTTGAAATGGCTCACTAAGGCCCTCTGTATAGATCTACCAGAGTGGTCTACTGTTGTTTTTTTCACAGTTTGAGCTCAGTGGCGTGGGGTAGCAAGGCCCGTGCAGAGCATGGACGGTGGACAGAATGCAGTGCCACTGGAAACATGGTGCCCAGCAGCGCTCAACTAATCAGAAAATATTTTGCCCATGTAGAGAAGGGAGCCTTAAAGTGTCAGGAACTTTAATCAGAGTGTATCAGAAAGAAAGAGAATAGAGCCTAATCAGGGGTACTCATCAGGTGAAAACTAGAAAGATTTTTTAACATTAGCAGTTGTGTACATACTCTGGCAGTCAATTACTGCACATTTAGGGATAAGCATAGATGTTAACAGCTTCGGTAGCAAGTTTATCAGATCTGGAGTGCACTTCTTTATTAAATGAAAAACAAATACCAACGCTATAAACCTCTTTATCGTTAGAAGTAGCAGTGGCTACTGGCTAGTGGCTAGTGGCTCTAGCCTATGACACTATCCGATTAGTCAGTAATAAATGTAGATTGATGGAACGATCATCCAATCACCTGCTGGATATGCTTCTGAAAGGTTCTGCCTTCCCAAAACACTTTCTATGGGCTCTTTCCCAGATAGACATGTGAAATATATTGAACGGTCCATCTGGTGTGCCAGGTTACTTGAGTGCTTGAGTTAAAGCAAAATACGGGCTCTTTAATTTGTCCATACTTCAGCTGTTTGACAGCCAGGTTAGATCTGGTCAAAGAACAGCTTACACAGTATTTGCTTTTTACCCGCTAATACTTATGAGATTACAATAGGCTGGAAGCCAACAATACCAGCCTGAAACATTTTTGTGTTGACCGGAATGTTTTTAAAAACTCATGTGAGGGCAGGGTTATGTTTTAAAATGAAGGAGTAAAACTTCTTTTGGACATAGCTTTATTATTCATCCAGAAGTAAGAAGGCAATTAAAAAGCCTGTCAATTAATTTTTAAAAAAAAATTATTTATACCAAATATTGTCTGCATTGTTGAAACACTGATTCCACCTAACATTTTTTTTTTTGGATATCATCTGGGATTGTTAACCTTTGAAGGACTGCCACACAGAAAAGCCCAGAACCAACAAATCTGTGTACACACAGAGTTCAGCTGCGGCCAGGGAGAGACAGGTAAATTGCAGATGTGTTTTAATGAAAATAAAGAAAAACCTGGAAATGTCAATCATAACCCTGGAACAAAAACGAAAGGTACAATTTGAGGGATGTGATTAAAGTACAAGTTTTAAAAGAAAACCCTGCTGGAGCTGTTACTGTAAGTCACACCAATGAAGGTATTAGCATGACTTGACATAAAATGAAAACCATTAGATTTCAGCTTGTGACAAGAGAGGTTTTTTCTTTGCTTTTCTGTTTCCTTGTCAGGTATTTCAAACAGATTGCAAAGTCAGTGCGAGCCAATGGATCTGCATCATCAGGCTCAGAGGAGAACGCGGACGACTTCCTGGGATGCATCAATATTCCTTTGAATGTGAGCAAGTGTAAAACTTTAAAATTAGCACTTTGATTTTCGAGGTGTTCCCCTGCTTTTGAAACCAGTAGAAAAACCTTAAAACAGTTTCAGGAAAGTCCCTTTAAGTAACCCATTGTCATTAATCATGCTGATTTTATGTCTCGCAGGAGATTCCGGTCAGTGGCTATGACACCTGGTTCAAGCTTGAACCTCGATCCAGCACGTCAAAAGTTCAAGGGGAGTGTCACCTCATACTGAAGCTCTTCACCTGCCAGGTTTGGAGCTGTTATAAAAGTAATTGTATAAGCAAGCAAAATGTGAAGAATTGAAACTTTAACAATGACCTTTGTATCTTTCAGAGAGACACAGATTTGTCCAGAAAAGACTCAAATATCACCATTCACAAGAAATTGCTGAGTCAGATTGTGGAATATGAACACACCCGTGTAAAGGTATCTTTCTAATATGACACACAGATACAGGCCCACTCAGAGAAATGACTGGGCCCCTCAAACAAGGAATGGCCCCCCTTCATTATGAGATGGTTACATGTGAACGCATGCAATTTATTAATGAGTCCCCTCTATCCTCCTTCTCTTTGTTGTTTTAGCATGTGCTCTTCTGCTAACTGCCTCTTCCTCCATTACATTTGCTTTAGCCTCCTCCCTTTATTCGGCACATGTGCATCCCTCAGATCAGGTGCTAAAGCTGAATGAAAAAAGTTCAACAGAGGGTTTATTGTTTGAGTCAAATGCATTTGCCAGCCTCCCCTTTTTTCTCTCCTTTCTTTTCCTGCATCCTGACTTATGTTCTGGTCCTGGCATAAAATCACTCCAGCATAAGTTCAGTGGGACCACCAACAATGTTACAAAAAAGAAAAAAACAGGATAATACTATTAAAGTAGGGTTGGGAGAATGGTTTAAAGCTTTCAAACTTTACATGATAAACAGTGAATGTAAATTTTATATTTATTGATTCAGTATTTAATATTGGTATTATAGTTTGGTATTTTACTGTAAAATGTATTTTGACTGTCATTGCTCTAATATAATTGACCAGTTCTTCTTGCTGCTGTTTAAGACTTTCTTAATAATATTTACTGTTAAATGGCACTTGATTTTCAACGATCAATGAAAGGGACAAAATTGATCTTGGGTTGGATCACCTCCAAAATCGAATCACTTCTTCCTTGTGTCATGGCCAACATTCCCTGGAAAAGTCATCAAAATTTGTTGAGAACTTATTGAGTTATTAATGGAAATGTGGAAGACTGCGCGCAATGTTAATAAATCCTTTTTAAAAAAAATCCTGGATCTGCATCCAGATGCAAATCTAAACACTTCTTCCTTCATTCATGACTCACATTCCCTGAAAATTCAATAACAGTCCATTTTTAACTTTTTGAGTTAAACACTGGCAAAATCATAACCTCTTTGGCGTTGGTAATTAAATTTTTCAGTCATGCTTTTTTCCCCTCTGCTCAAAAATAAGATAAATTATCAACTTGTCCAACCTTGTCTATGAAAAGTTGGCCATGCCCTCACTCTCACTTGGCCTTCAGTATCAGTCACAATCACTATCTCGCCTCTTACTAGTTCAGAATGCAGCAGGTAGGCTTCTAACTGGTAGAAACAGAAAACATCACATCGCCCTGAGTTTTGCCTTGACTGATCCCCTTTTAAGGTTTTATACATCACAAATGGGTTTGCCTCCAATCTGTACTGCAGAATTGTTAACCCCTCATGAGCTGGCCCACAGCCCCAGATCCTCAAGTGGGGACCTCCTAGTTGTGGCTTCGATCTAAATGTTAGTGAGGTCTTTCCTTAAGGGCCTCTCCAGGTGAAGGTGAGCTGCCTAAAGAGATGAGAAGTGCAGAAAATGTCATTTATTTTAAATCTTTTTTTTTTTCTTCTTCTTCTTCTTCTTTTTTCTTTTAAATCTTTTCCAAAATAGACACTTCAGAAGACTTTCTTTTATGTGATGATGGTCCCTTGTTTTTGTTTCTTGTATTTTCAGTGTCTTTTTTCTGTCTTGATTCTTCTTTTCATTCTAGTTCTGGAATACTCTGAATGTAGATGTGGATCCAGACATTTTATTAAGGATTTGTTAACATGCAAGACAGGGTAGTTTTCCAAATGTTTTACTAATAACTCAAAAGTTCTCAACTGATTTTGATGACATTTTCAAGGAATGCTAGTCATGGCACAAAGGAGAATTGATTATTTTTGGGGGTGATGTGAGTTTGGACGTGCAGTTTTGTGGAGTGTTTTGTTTTTTACAATTTGGACGATAACTTGGAGGTTTGTGCTCTAGGTGCACTTCTAGTTTTACATAAAATTGCATTATTTCATTTTATCACGTATACTGATATATTTGTGATGTATTGCTTTCCTGTCTATTTAATGTTAAATCTGTTTTATTACCTTGTACCTTCCATTTATTGAATTTTAAGCTTCCTTACACTTCTATTTTTTAATCTTCTCTGTATGTTGGAAGTTATAATGGTTTTATTACACTGTACCTTATTTTATAACTTCTACTTTCAAGATTATTTAATGCCTTTTTTTTATTTGAGAGGAAGGCATGAGAAATAAATTGAGGGAAGGATTTTTTTTTTCATTATACATGTCTAGAAAAAAGCTGAACTGGCAAGAATAAAGGCGGCATTAAATTTCTAGAAAAAAGTTTACATTCAATGTTGTTGTTTATACTACATGTCTTAGTTTGAAAATAGGGATTTATATTGTTTCAGAGTATTTTTGGATGGAAAAAAAATCAAAACCATCACATTTATGAGGTGTACAGTCAAGATAATCACATTTAAAAAAAAATAGTAAATTACTGCTGATTATACCACAGCTCTTACATTTTAAAAAAAGGGTATTAATGTAATTTTTCAAGATATTTTATATTAAATTACTGAATTAACTGTGTAGTGGATGTACTATTTTTCACTGTCACCAGACTCACACTACACCCAAAACATCTGCTCTAGTATATACTACACCTATTATTTAAAAAAATAATGCTATTTATATGATTTTCTTATATAAAAATAGCTTGAGATAACTGTTTGTTCAGCAGTATATCTTACTTTTAAATAATTTCAACATATTCCTCTTATGTTGAGTGTTTTTTCTAAATTGGGATATTTCAATTATAATTCACATTTGTAGACCCTAGGATCACACAAATCAAACACAAAAACACTAATAATAATAAGTGTTTGACTTTGATTTTATGTGACTTTTTCTTCTGCTATCTTGATCTCTAGTTTGTGACAAGTGTGTACAGTTCTTTTACAGTTGCAGGTTGAGGTGAAACGACATGTTATTTTTCTTATTTAATAACAGAGAGAGCCATATAACTGGAACGGGCAGGTTTGTCCTGCAGCGTGGACTGTGCTGACTCACCATGCTGTGCAAACTGATCTGTCACCTCTGCAGCAGGCCATTATGTGAGTAGTAATGGAGGGATTAAATTGATCAAATCAAACCTAAAAGCTTTAGAATCAGGTAAAAGGTGTTTTATGTCTTGTTCCAAATCACAGACGCTGGCAGTGCTATAGCAGTCACCATCGGACTCAGAGGGTGTGCTACTCCCTGCTGCTGCGCCTCCTGAGGACCATCGATGCAGAGTGGGACCCTGTTGCTGTGAGGGGTGACCTGGTAGGTGCTCAGAGGCTAAAAAAAAACTTTCATTATCTGAGAACAGTCGCCTCATTAGCTCACTTCTCACTGACATATAGATAGAGGTTTTTGGTTCGACCAAAAATGTCTCCCAGCAGGTGTATTTGAAGCTTTAACTGTGGGCCCTTCCTGTGTCCAGGAGAGGCAGCTGTCAGACAGCTTCAGGCTGTACACAGAGCACTGTCTGTGCCTGATGAAGAACATGCGTCAAGTTTTCCCCTGCACCAGCGCCGCTGCCATTACACGCTACGAGCTCATGCTGAGGTAAAGTCACACTGCCATCACATCACATCACCTGTGGCGCCCATACTCACCACACTGTCAACATCTCACCCCAACATGCACAAACATGCAGACTCTACGCAACCGGCCACACTCTGTTCAAAAAGAATTCCCTGATATAATTTTTATCCTTTCAGAACCAGAGCATTTTTGATTTGAATTATCATAGAGTGAGCACATCCCTTATTTTACACCAGTTTAAGTTTTTTTTTGCTCTATAACTATCATTTTACAGATGGACCATACATTCTAAAGTCCAGTTCAGACCAAATATTCACAACCAGGCAGGTTGAAATTTATAGCTGTGGCTCTGCAATGTTTAAAGAAACACTTACAGCAAAAATAATAAAATAAAATAATTTTATGGTAATTAGAAAAATATATTTACAGTATTTCAATGTACAACAAAGGTCCTGCCCTACAACATCTGTCGAGACAAAAAAACAAAAGAGGTCTTATAAATCTGAATTATTTTGGATACATACCAATTTTAGATTTCTCTGTGGTTGAAATTGTGATATTTTGCCTGTAACATGAACACCCCATGGTTGGAAATGAAAAATAAGTTGTTCCCATGATCGTTCTGTCTGTTCTGTTAGTATCAGAGGGGTTGTATAGGTGAGATGGAAGCACATGAGCCAGTGGGGGGGTGCAGCACATTGTGCTCTCTTGTGTGCCTCCAAAGCCACATTGCGCTGTGATTAGACACCAGCATCACATGCTTGTCAGAATCAATGTGAATTTCTTGGAGTATAATAATTAGGGATGGTAAGTGATAGGATTTTATTGAGACCAATGCCATTAACGACTCTGCTAATCAATCCAGGTTCTTTCATGATTTTAAATCTGTATAAGAAGGAGAACTGTGCACATTCAGGATCCAAAGAAGACAATAAAATCAGCTAATTAGTGACCTTTAGGTTGGTGTGTCAGGCTAATTAGGAGAAAACCATTTTTCTGGGAAACTTCCTCTGTAAAAATACTAGCTCTGCTTGGTGATCAACACCTTCACAGAGGAGCTTTTCTACCGTTCAAAAATACACACACTCAAACACATAATTACTTAAAGCTGCATCCTGTGTCTCCTGTGGAGATAATGTAGGATCGTGCAGGCTTTTGCAGCCGACTGAATTTTGAGATTGTAAATCTTCATTGTTAGAAGACACTCCATGTCAGAGTAAAATGTGACAATGACATTTATGTGACTTGATTGCAGCATTGTTCTGTAATTGTATTTTTCCTGTTTGTGTTTGCCAGGGGGATTGGCTACATACAGAACATGCGGGCGTTTAAGACTGTGTGTCCCCTTCGAAATGAACTGCATTTAGACATAACCACGGCTGTCAAGGTAAGGATGAATGAAAATCAAAAATAAATCTGTGCATCAAAAATTTAATCGTGAATGATCACAGTAGAAGCTATGATTAACCAAGACAATTACAATTTATGGTCACTTTTAAAATTTATTTTATTTTAAGATGCGCTTATTTACTAAATATATTTTAAATGCTTGAAAGCTTCCAGTGGCCTTGCAATAAAGCCCAAATGAGTAAAACAACTGGGTAAAAAGGAGAGCAGCTCTGTTTTGTTGAGAAAAATCACGTTTCATTTTCCAATAAAGTTTTGTTTTACATACCTAGCAACAGCAAACCTTTCCACTTCGTGTCAGTCCATCTCAGGTGAGTGCTGGCCCAGAGAAGCTGGAGGCATTCCTGGGTGTTGTTGATATGTCTTTTTCTTTGTATGGTAGAGTTTTAAATTGCACTTGTAGACGTCTCAATGGCTGTCATGATGATGATTTTCTGAAGTGTGCCTGTGCCCTCGTGGTAAATATCCTTTTACAGATTGACATTGATTTTTAATGCAGTGCAGCCTAAGGGATCAAAGGTCACAGAAGTCAGTGCTTGTTTTTGGCCTTGCCGCTTACGCACAGAAATTTTTTTTCTGGATTCTCTTGATCTTTAGATGATATTGTGGACAGTAGATGATGAAATCCCCAAACTCCTTTTAACTGTATTTTGAGATTACACTAACCTGTTTCCAATCGCCTGTTGGTTGTACCGAAGAGGTGTAATTAGAACATTCCTCAGCATCCTCAGTCTTATATTGCCCCTGTCCCAGCTTTTTTTGGAATGTGTTGCTGGCATCAAATTCAAAATGAGTGAATATGTCCTCAAAAAACAATAACACTTAACAGTTTGAACACTGAATATCTTGTCCTTGTAGTATGTCCTAATTGATTAAAGTTGAAAAGCATTTGCAAACTATTGTGTTTTTTTATTTACATTTTACGCCATGTCCCAGCTTCATTGGAATTTGCGTTTGTAAGTTATCAGTCTGTAAAGGTTGAATTCTTCTAACGGCAAGAATGTTTGTACATTTGCCTTTCTCTTCCAAGTCTGCATTGTTGTTTATCATTGTTTGTTTTTTAAAAAGTAAATTTGGAAAATCGGGCTCGGTCTTCAGTTCAAACAGTTCAGAACAATCCCATGATTCATTTATGCAGAAAATAACTTATTAAGTCTCTTGAGCTTGATTTTTACACCACCCTTTTTATGCATATTTATGAATCCTTTAAACTGTGTGTCAAGCATATTTTAAATCGTTTTGAAAAAAGAGTGGAAGGAAAATAATTTCTTCATGAGGAACAGTAGAAAGCACTCATACTTTTGTCTATTGATTCTTCAAACCATGTTCTAACAGCACACAAGGGTCAGATGTCATGTTACATAGTGCAACATCACACACTTGCTGTCAACACTGCATACGTCAAATATTTTTAATCCATGCCCTGTGTTTCCCTTGTAAACAAATACATAATTTTCTTTTATTATACAGGAAGACAAATCCTCAGATAACTTGTAATACTCAAGTGTTTGACCCAAAGGCTTGTCATGATATAGTTCAATGTGAGCCAAGTAAAGGTTATTCCTGATGTTCATAAGCTCTGCTGAGTGAGACAAGCAAAAGAAAATCAAAAATTACCACTGAATCGAGATCCTTACTCAAAACACACAAAAAAACATTTGTCTACCGTGAAAATGACCACAGAACCTTTCTTCTCTCTGTCTTTCCTCTTTGGCATTGAGAGAAGAGTGGAGTGAAAAACAGGAACAGGGCATATGGGTTAAAACGGCACACTGAATCACGCAGCTTTGTGCTGCATCACACTGCAGGCTATCAGGGCACTCCAATTAGAATATGAATCATTATGGTTTTTAATGGGTTTAAAAGTCAAATGGGAAAGTTATACAATAAAATTTAATTGTGTTTTTCTTTTAAAACAGCAATTTATACCGCCTCCTGTCCAAAAAAAAGAAAATCACATTATGCTTTTTTGAGTTTAATACACTGTTAACCAGTTTTACATATCATATTCTCATGCATGTAATCTTGTTGCACAAGACAACGAAACATCTCCCTCTTCTCCTGTCAACAGCATCAGCAGCTGCCCGAAATGGCTGATTCCCCCAGCCTTCCAAAAGACCTACCACTGTGACGTCCTTCCACTGCTTTGTCATTAGTTAAAGCCCATTGGCTCAGAGTGGTAAGCCCAGTGCAGAGCATAGGCTGGGGTAAAAATGCATAGTTGTCGTAAACATGGCACTGAACCACACCAACCTGACCACTTACTGGGGAGTAGACTGGTCAGCCAATCAGAGCAGACTGGGCTCACATGGAAAAGGGGGCCTTACAGTGAAATAAGCTTCAACAGAGCATCTCAGACACAGTCAAGAATAGAGATTGATCTGGAGTTCAATCTCGTAAATCTGGTAATATAACTGTACCCTGTCAGGTGATATGGTTATTTGGCTTCTGAATGTCTTTTTGCAGAGATGGAGACTTGACTTTTACTTGCCCCTTTAAGACTGCAGACTCAACCCAGACTCATTGTTTGAGTCTTGTGCCCAGTCATCACTTTTGTAGGTTTGGCTTGCTGTAAATATGACCTGTTTGTGATCCTCACACATCATTCATCACTTTCCATATCTGTGGAAGGGCACAGCATCTGCAGCTGCCACAGAAGGTCGAGCTTAAAACATACGAGTGACTGCCTGGGGTGCCATGTCTGAGAGAAGAGCTGCCTCAACCCCTGACTTTTTACCCCAAATGTTTTAAAGAAGCTGTTGTATAATGTATCAGACACTGTTAGGTACTCCCGACTCTCCTTGATCACCTGTGTGCGCATTACGCACGATCATCACAGGTTACAGCCATGGAAGTAACAGAGTCTGTCAATAAATGAATGCCTCGTGCATTAACTTTTTATTAAAGGCTGACATAATGCACATTTATCTGTAATAACAATTCTGTTGTTTGATTAACAAGCCAAGATGTGCCTGCGTTAAACATGTGCATCCTGTGGAAGATGGGCAGGGACACAGACAGACAGCTGGATATGATGGAGAGACAAAGACTGAGTGCAGACAGTGACTGGATTGAGCAAAAACTGCAGCCCTTCTCTGCATGAACTGTACAGACAGTTGTACAATCCAGCTTATAGCAATAGGGGAGACTGAAGACACATGTAACAAGGAGCAGTTATATCACTCTCATTTCCTCGAATAAGAAGCAAGCTAGAGTGTTAACAACACAAAAAAAACCTTGTCAACACAAAATATTTAACGACAAAATAATTAAACAGAGAAGAATCTAATAAAGCCTGAACACTTGACACCATCCAAAGGCAAGTTTAGGTGACAGCTATGGTATTTACCATGTAATATGGTTTTTCTGCCCTAATTTGTAAAAGAATGTTTAAAAGTTTGGAGTTTTTTCATTTGCAGTGCATTTCTATGCCCAGCATACTGAAACTTGCTTTTCAAACTAATGTGGATAACAATATTTCACTGTTACTCTGGATAACATCATTCAATATCTGTTTTAATCATTTTAGCGTTAATCAATTGAACTATGAGAAACTTACTGACTTGCGGCTGCCACCCAGAGATTTGACTTGGACTTGCAACAAGTGACTTGTGCTCATATCTGATGTTTTCTTACTGACAGGCATACACTCTCTGTGCTCTACATTGCATCAGCTCTCATAGACCTTCACCAGGCACCAGAGAATAGCAAAGTGATTTTCTACATAATGTTGCTTTAAAGGGTTCATTGAGGTTTTGACTTTCGCAGGCTGCACTCAAGATCAATGACATAACTAACAAGCCCCTAGTATAACCATATTCCATGCATTTGTGCATGGAAACACACCTAAATATTCAAGGATGACAGTATTTAAATTAATGCCAAATAAATAGCAGAGCAATGTATCAGCTGTAATTGATGTTAAATAAAGACAACCACAAATCACTCACTTATAAATCAGTGTGTTAAATGTACATAGTAGTAAATGCAATCGTTGTCAGCCTTCTAAATGTGTACCTTTCCTTTTAATGAGATAAATCCAATGCAAATAATTTCAAATAATTTGAAGGGAACATTTCATTAACCAAGGTTTCCACCTGTATCTCCCATTATTCCAACAGAAAGGAAGTGCAGAGTGGTACGAGAGCTTAATTGCACAATATAAACCAGAGGATGGGGTGAGTTTCCACTTCTGTAAAGCACTTACAGTATGATTTATTCTGTTATATTTTACACCAGAATGGTTGTTTATTATGTATTGATTTGTAGACTTTGGAAGATCAGCTGAAGAAGCTGGTTCAGGTGGTTGATGCAGTTATTGTAGATGTGCAGAGAGCCCAAAACATCTACAACAAACTCTTCTACAGGTGCCCCATCAGAGTCTTACATCTCATTAAGAAATAAACTAAATTAACATAAATTCATTTAACTTATCCATTTCTTTCTCTCACAGTGCAGTGAAAGTTGACTTCCTCAGTGTTTCATACAGGCAACTGGAGAAACTGGTCAGTCTTTAAACAATGGTAACATGCCTGTTTTCTTAATGACTCTTTCTGAGTCACGTGACCACGTCTTTTTGTCCTTCAGGTAGCAGATGATGTAAATGTCGCGATGGAGCGTGTTTGTGGGACTCTGGAGCAGGAGAGCTCTAGACTGACTCAGACAATGGGAGAGACCATCTTTGAGCTCTTCATGTCCTTGAAGATCCTCAAAGGCTTCAGAGAGTTTCTTCCTCTAAAGTTGGTTATCACCCTCTATCCAACAATGATTCATGGCATAGCTTTAAAGATACTAAAACTCATGTGTATGTATTTTTAAACTTGAATTATTCAGACTTACTTTGTCCTTATTTAACAGGGATGCTAAGATGTTAGCCCTGACAGGCTTTCATAATTGGTTCAAGTCCTCTATTCACAAGTGGCTGCAGATCATTCATGACAGATCCTGTGACAGAATCAGAAAAGCTGTGGACACAGACAAGGTGAGAAGTTTCTGCACATTTAAAGGTTCCATGTCCTCCAAAACTGTTTTTCTTTGCTAGTATTGTTGTTAAAGGGGGCATAAGGAGCAAAAGAACATGATAATTTTTTCTAAACTCTCACTTCTCAGAGAAAAATGCTCAGTCTTTTACTTCTTTAAGTTTATTACGTAATAGCTATACAGCTTCCACCTACGTGTGTTTTCCGTTTGTCACAGGAAGACGCCATGACTGTGTTGAAAGTAAAGTAGTGAAAGTAATGTTTCAATTGACCCTTTGATGATTCTCTGATTGGTCCACTGACCAACCAATCAGAATCAGAGAACTCCTTCTAAAAGCAGCCTTTGCCAGGTTACTTCTGTGTTGGCAGCATCTATTTTAATGCATTGTGGTGGCATTTTATCGTAATTTCTTATTTCAACATTAAAAATCACAAAGAAAGCTTACCTACATGCAAAGGTAAGAAAACATTTGAACATTGACAATATTTGGTGTTTTAGGAATATTTTAGTAAATGGTTATTTTTTTGTATTTGTATTTCCTATCATGATCATATAGAGAGTTTTTATTGTTGTTACGGTTTATCATTTACATCTGCCTTTATTTAATATCTTCACCTGTGTTTTTTTTGGTTTTGACTTTTATAAATGCTCGTCAGTTATCTCTTGGTTTAATCGTTTTTCCTTTTCTTTTTTGTTCAACTATAATCTTGGTTTTATTGTTTATTTTACTTTGGCTATATTGGTTTTCATTAGTTCCCAAATCCTTTTTGACATCCTACCTCTTTTTATTGTTGTGACTGACATTATGTATTACTTTTGTTTCTTTTTGCCAGTGAATGTTCTGTTCCCCTGTAAAGCACTTTGAACTGCACTTGAATTTTTGAATGAAACTTATGGTATAAATGAAGTTTGACTGATTGATAGGTTGATTTAGCAGAAATAATAAAAGCATTTTGTTGTGAAAAGCTGATGTTAGAACTTCAAGTTTCTAATATGTTTTGACCAAAGGCCAGAGTCCTGCATGGGTCCAATTTTTTACAATCCACATCCGTCTGTATCCACATTTCTTAGAACTGCAACACAATAGGCTACTGACATCCTCACATTCCTACTGTATGGACATCGATGCACAGTCTCTAGCACCACCATACTTTTTCTCTCTCTCCCTCCCTTTTTCTCTTTCTTACACACACACCCTTGCTTTTACTACTCACTTGAAAATGGATGCATGCTGCTACTAAAAGTACAACAGCTCATTTGTAAATTTCAAACTATCAGACTCAGCAGTCAAATTTCTCCTGTTGGGTGGCATATATGCACAAAAATGTTTTGCTAAGTCATTCTGACTTAAACCAAGACATTGGCCAGGAACATTATGTGTTTCTTGGCACACAGGCTTCCACACCCACAAATGTCTCATGTTTCAGTCAGTCGCACCATTAGTGCTCCTACAGATCTACTTCAATTTTCCCCTTCCAGCCTGCCACCTACCAACTTTCAGCCAGTCACCAGCCAATTCCAAGCCAACTTTCAGCCATTGGAAATCCCCCCTACCTCCCTGAGGTTGTGCTTATATTCCATTGAAAATACACCCATGGATGCATTTGCAGGGTGTCTATGAAATGGCGCTTCCCTCACAAGATTACATAACCTCAACCTTCCCTTTGGTTATCAGAGCATCTGTCAAATTAACAGAGAGCACCACAGATTTACACAAACTTGGCCTAGAGCTTATAATTTTTATCTGTCAGTGTGGGCAGGCCCCATCACGGCCCTACCATGGACCAGCCATTACCCTCTCAGGAAAGGTGGGGAGAACTTGTGTTGCTGATGGAAAGCAGCCAGGTATAAGGCTAAAAAAGTTTCCACACTAAGTCCAAACAATAAAAGTGAAGGATTATGTCTTTTCCATAGTTGACAACATGGTTTTCTCCAACACAATATCCCACTCTGAACCAGTATTTCCAGTGTAGATTTTCAAGAACAAAAGTAGCTCAACATTCCCAATGTTTACATTCAGCGTCTTTCAAAAGGGCCAAGGTATACTCCCATGTCCATGAAAAGCTTGGGGGGGGGGGTGCTGTTCAGGTGAAACTGCTTGGCCATGACGCAGGTTACTTTGCCGTCCTGGCCATGTGATTTTGGAGCTTTGGAGCTCCAAAAATAGGGTCATAGGATATTTAGGTGATTAAAATACCCCAAAATTGATTTTCATCTTTAGTTTCTTTCTCTCTCATTCTCTCCCTCCTCTCACCTGCTTCCTGCCAGCGTTGTTTATTTTCAACCACACCCATGCCCACATTTTTAACTCATTTGTCTTTTTACCTGTACCTGCGGGATTTTTGCAGGTACCCATTAGGTGAAAATTTGCTTTTCAAACTTGAATTTTGATTGTGATTTTCTCTGACCCTCGAAATACACTTTACTGAATCTGTTGCAGGACTATGCCACAGGCTACTTTCTGCCACCATTTAGACTTCATTCACACAATACCTCAGTACACTGAACAAATGAAACGTGTTTTGAAAGCAAGCTTTCTTTACAAATTTGTCAAGCAGAAATTCACAATGGATGATATGCTTGACTGTTAAAAGCTCGTAAACACTGCTTACTCATGCAAGATGAATCAGAAAAGTGATATGATGAAGCTTTTAGTCCCCTGAGAACCAAACTCAAAACAAACAGGTTTCTGACGGGGGCTTTACAGAAAAAGAAAATACTTGACAATACATAAAGAAATGTTCCCATTTTATAGTTAACTACATTAAAAAGGTTATGTTTGTGTGTTTTGTGAAAAGCTGGAGCCCTTGCAGCAGGCCAAACACAGCTCCTCAGCAGTGGATGTGACAACCTGCTTCAGCCAGGTACGAGAGATATGGCTCCAGCTGGGATGGCCCGACTCTGCAGGAGCCTTCATCTTTATCACTCGATTGACAGATGTGAGTACCGCCTCCGATGTCACCAAACTCCTAATATATAAGCATACAACTCTGTTTTTGAGCAGAACACACACATCACATGAGTCCAACTCATGAAGGACAGAAAACTGATAAATCCACGCATGCTTGTATGTCATCTGTCACAGAATTTCTGCAGTGAGGCTGTTTGCTACTCGGAAATAATAACTCGCAAGATTGAGAGGAACCAGCTGGGCCGAGACCACAAGAGCTTCACAGTACAGGTAACGCCTGTAGCAAGACAGATCGGGGAACCGGGGGTGGGCGCGCTATGACGTGGGAAGTAAATGTCAGCAAGTGTTCTCCCTGGCAATACAATGGGCTCAGCAGGAGATCAGATATGTTTACACTCAAAAAGGAAGCAGTTGCCTCTTGTCGCCGTCAGTCATTCACACTTGCACCCCGTTCCTCCACTTCTCTGTAGCCCTGCTTCTTTTCCTTCTTTGTTTCTCCTCCTCCGCCCTCTTTGTTTCTCCTCTTCTGCTCCTTCTTGCCCTCTGCTAGCTGTGCATTGCCCTGAACAACATGGAGCATGTACGTGTTTTCCTTGGTCATCTGCCCCGTGACCTGGACTGGCAAGGCGTGGAGCGGGCCATGGAGGAGTCCTGTGGCATGGATGGGAAGGAGCAGGTTTACAAGGCGCTCAACGGGCAGCTGTTTAACATGGACCTGGACCTGCAGAGAGAAGCCAAACGTGTCATTGCACTGCTCACTGACAAGGTGCCTTACACACAGCATAACCACCTGCACACAAACTATATTCCAGTAATGAGTTGTGGTATGCATATCTAACATTTTTGTCAGTGCAAACCTCAAAACTGTTCTCTGAAACTCAAAATTGGAGGTTATGTATTATCCTTTTCCAGGTGAGGTTTTTTGAAACAGACAAGGTCTTCAAAGATTACTAAAATATTTAAGTTTTATCATTTTTCTGACCGATGATCTGATAAATTTGTTAATCAATATACGTCTTGTGATCACAATCATGCTACTTCTTTATCATTTCCCTTTGCTATTTTAATTTACCCTCTGATCTGTAATAAGTTGTTTTTCTCCAGGATAAAGCTAATGTCTTTACTTTGAGACTCCCAGACTTTTTAGTTTTCTTTTAAATAAAAGCAGCTTGAGGGGTAGAAGAATTCTCTAGGCTTAAGATGGTACAAAAAACAAAGGAACAGAACAACATGGAGCAAATTCTTAAAATGTCTGAGCTGTGTCATCAACTTTAGCTGGATTATGCAAAGTGAAAAAGCCTCTCAGCCCTGTTTACATAACGTTTCTGCCAAAGATGGTTCCTGTATGTTGCATTTTGGATGTTGTTTGATGGAGCAATGTTTTTTGTGCCTGAAACTGAGAGGATAACAAGCAGGTTCTAGGGTGCAAACACAGACTACTTCCACATGTGCACTTCGGTCCCAGTCAGTACCCAAGCCAAGTAGGCTTTTTGGACTTGCCAATTACTCTACAAGTTTGACAGATTGACAAGAACAACAGTGAACTCCAGTTTTTTGTCTTTCTCACTCCTTTGATAATGCTTCTTTATAAAAACGCTGATTAATTGCATTGTCACTTTAATCAGCAAACCCACTTCATCATCCACCCACACAAACATACAGCGCCATGAAAAAGTATTTTCCCCCTTCCTGATTTCTTACTTTTTTGGATATTGTCACACTTAAATGTTTCAGATCATTACACAAATTTTAATATTAGACAAAGATAACCTGAGTAAATACAAAATGCAGTTTTTAAATGATGATTTTATCTATTAAGGGATAAAAGCTCTCCAAACCTACATGACCCTATGTGAAAAAGTAATTGCCCCCTGAACCTAATAACTGGTTGTGCCACCCTTGGCAGCAATAACTGCAATCAAGCGTTTGCGATAACTGGTGATGAGTCTTTCACATCGCTGTGGTGGAATTTTGGCCCACTCTTCTGTGCAGAATTGTTTTAACTCAGCCCCATTGGAGGGTTTTCAAGCATGAACTGTTCGTTTAAGGTCACACCACAGCATCTCAATTGGATTTAAGTCCGGACTTTGACTCGGCCACTCCGAAACCTTAATTTCATTTTTTTTAAGCCATTCAAAGGTGGACTTGCTAGTGTGTTTCGGGTTGTTGTCCTGTTGCATAACCCAAGTGAGCTTGAGCTTGAGGTCACGAACTCATGGCCGAACGTTCTCCTTCAGGATTTTCTGGTAGACAGCAGAATTCATGGTTCCATCAATCACAGCAAGTCGTCCAGGTCCTGAAGCAGCAAAGCAGCCCCAGACCATCACACTACCACCACCATGTTTGACTGTTGCTCTGATGTTCTTTTTATCAAATGCTGTTTTGTTTTTACGCCAGATGTAACAGAACACACCTTCCAAAAAGTTCAACTTTTGTCTCGTCAGTCCACAGTATATTTTTCCAAAAGTCTTGGGGATCATCAAGATGTTTTTTGGCAAATGTGAAACGAGCCTTTGTGTTCTTTTTGGTCAGTAGTGGTTTTCATCTTGGAGCTCTCCCATGGATGCCATTTTTGCTCAGTCTCTTTCTTATTGTTGAGTCATGAACAGTGACCTTAACTGAGACCTGTGAGGCCTGCAGTTCATTAGATGTTGTTCTGGGTTCTTTTGTGACCTCCTGGATGAGTTGTCGTTGTGCTCTAGGTGTAATTTTGGTAGGCCGACCACTCCTGGGAAGGTTTGCCACTGTTCCCAGTTTCTTCCATTTGTGGATAATGGCTCTGACCGTGGTTCGCTGGAGTCCTAAAGCCTTAGAAATGGCTTTGTAACCCTTTCCAGACTGATAAATTTCAATCACTTTGTTTCTCATTTGTTCTTGAATTTCTTTGGATCGTGGCATGATGTGTTTCTTTTCGAGATCTTTCAGCCTACTTCACTTTGTCAGACGGGTTCTATTTAAGTGATTTCTTAATTCAACAGGTCTGGCAGTAATCAGGTCTGGGTGTGGTCAGTGAAACTGAACTCAGCTTTCAAAAAAATGTGGCTAATCACAGTTAACTCATGATTTAACAAGGGGGAGCAATTACTTTTTTACATAGGGTCATGTAGGTTTGGAGAGCTTTTTCCCAGAATAAATAAAATCATCATTTAAAAACTGCATTTTGTATTTACTCAGGTTATCTTTGTCTAATATTAAAATTTGTTTGATAATCTGAAACATTTAAGTGTGACAAGTATGCAAAAAAGTAAGAAATCAGGAAGGGGGCAAATACTTTTTCATGGCACTGTACATGTTTTTGTCAATTTTCTGCTTTACACCTATAAAAAAAGACAATGTGCGCATGCATATGTTGTTTTAGACAAAGTCACATCCCCAACTACAGGCCCAGGAAATATTAAGCATCTGGGGTTTTAAACACCACTTTTTAAATCACTTTATTTAATTGAATCCATCCTTTTTATGTTTGCTTTTGGAAAGCTAACTAATTTTCAGCATTTGGAGGGGACAAATGGTCTAAATCACTTCTTCTAGGACTGCATTTTCTGTTGCCTCATAATAAAAAGCCTTCTGTTGCTTGATTACTATTTTAATGCTTACTCTAAATATGACACCAAAGTTTGCATAACATTCTGAAGTTGTTTACATTAGCTTCTCAGACAGCATCCTTTCTCTAGAATTACTTAATTTATATCCATATTGCCTCACATATTACTGAAGATAGCCAATCAGATCACTTCCCTCTTGATTCATACTCTTAAGCTGAGCCCTCCCTGAAGTCCTTTTGCGCCTTTAGGGAGGCCCACACTTTGAAAACCACACGTCATTTTTGGTCATGAAGTAAAACTCTTTGCAAGTCTCTTGTCATTAAAAAAATTGTCACATGAATACTTGTTTGGAAACAAAAGGAAATTTGTTCCTTTTTGGTTGGATCATTACCACATAAACAAAGCCTAATTTGGATATTCTTCAAAAGTACAAATGCTGTAACAATAACCAGTGTTTATTGGATTTTTTTGTACATACAATGCTACTACTTCTTAATGTATAATGTATAACTACAGAGCCATACAAAGTGACCACCCAAAGTCAATGCAACAATTCCTCAAATAAAAAAAGAAAATACAATTCAACACAATAAAGTACATTCTTTTTATTCAGTTGATTCCCAAATCAAGAAACTGTTTAGAATTGCTCAAAATGTCATTATGGACTTAAGAAAAGTTAATTCGGAAATGCAAATCAAAAACATTTTAATATTATTAAAATTATGTTAAATTGTGGTTTACTTATTTTGATTCACCTTTATTCACATATAAAAACAATAAATATCCTTTGTCAGCTCCAACTGGTGATGGGTACTGAGATCAGGTACTGATGTGGTACCAAAATATCTAACAGCTACCAATCAGAATCACAACACAGATGTTGGTGTTTCATTTTGGAATCACTCACCAAGTAATGGAGACAAAGATGGAGAACACTCTCTGACTTTTCTCAAAAGTAAGCAGTCCAATATTGCCCATTTGCTCAAGAAAGGAAAGCAGTGATAACATTTTCCTTTAAATTGTTTGTTTAAAAAAAGTCACCAGCTGCCTCTAGAGTTAGGGTATCACTACAGCACTGGTATCAAAGAAGACCTAATGATACCCAACCCTTACTCCAGTTCCTTTTTTCTCTGGTATAAACACAGTAAACACAGATGCAGTGTTTTGAAGGAACAATTTTAATACATTCAATATGGTAGTGTAAAAATGTTCTATAAGGCTGTAAATGTGTTTTTTGCTTTTTTTCTCCACTGAGCATCTTAACTTGGCACACCTGCACACTCCTGTAAACATATTATGCACCAGCACACACATGAATGATATGATATATTTTTTACTACAGATGCTGCCTGAGTTACGGAGGTACATCCAGCACATTAGCCTGTCCCCAGACTCCATCAACAATGACGATGTAAGGACCATGAGCTGTTTCCTGCACAGTTTGTTCCTGTATTATTCATGTTTGCAGCTGCTGTTCTTAGTAATAAGTGTTATTGCTTTCCAGGCTGTTTCTCCTCTGATGAAGTACCTGCAAGACACCATGGGCATCCTCACTGAAAACCTTGTGAAGGAAAATCTGACTCGGTAATTATTATTCTCCACCTGTCTGTTAATATGACTTCATTTATTTTCTATTAGGGTACAATAGACGTTGATTACAATAACAAGTCGAGGTAAAAATTGTGACAGAAATCATTTACTTCCATCTGGTGAGCCTGTGCATGGAAGGATAGAGAAAAATAATCAGTGACTAATTATGAAACCAATCAAAAGTAAAGACTTGAAAGCATTACAAAAGTACGGACTCAGATACACAAACAATAACTCCTTATATATAAGAAAATCTCTCTGTAAATTATGTGAAACTCAATGGCTATGGCATTGAAATTTTGACACTACAGAGTTTAACTCATAGATGATATTTGTGGGATCCTTTCCACCTTTTTCACCCCTGACCCATTTTTCATGCCTGAACTTTGGAGCTCTGCAGCGTGCGGCCTGATTCTGATTTCTCTGTTTATGTTTATCTGGAACTAACCGACTATCGTCATATGTCAATACATGACGTAAGTCGGTTAGTTCCAGACAAACTTTATTTTTCAGAAAAGTTAATGCACTCAAAAAAATTTCTAGGTAGCGTACTCTTAAACTGTGGTATTATTTTTTGGATGGGAGTTCTTGTAGGCGGAGAAAATACCCTTTGCATTTGGTACAATACTTCCCTGTTTGCGGCTAGTTCTGTGACACAAACTTTTACAAATTGTGGTTTCCTGAGGGAGAGGAGAGAACTTTCTGCTGCATGTAATGTACTTAGTGGTCATATGGAGCTCATACAACCCCACTTCAAAAAAACTGAACAATCCCTTTAATTTTGGTTTGTGATAAAATTAAAGTGCCCCTATTTTGTGGCCAGAAAATCTGGTCACCCTAATGTACACATGAAATGTATGTCTTCAGCAAACATTTGACCATCTAACCAGGTGATTTTGCACTTAGTTCCAGTCCCGAGGACAAAATCAAACCATGCCACTTTTGTCTTTCCCAACCCTCCCCCAGTGCTCTGGCAAACTCGCAGCCATTAGTAGAACTGTTCTACTTTTTTACTCTTTTGAGTCTTTTCAGTGCAAAAAGTATGTTGATTCTCTTTTAGCATTACCCTTGTAACAAAACTCCACAATTGGGCCGACTTATACTGTATTTCAACATACGGTAAGTTGCCCCTTTGTTTGGGTTAAAGCTTCTTGTGACATGCGGAAGATCAGGCGCAAACAAAAACATGTGAAACAGTAACAAGATGTAAAAATTCCTGTCTGTCTGATGTGAACACAGATCTGCTAACAACAAACCCAGAGGTAGTTTGATTTCACTGTTTTTATGAAAGTCACTGGAAGCCATTTCATTGTGTCATATTTTAATGTTTAAAATTACCTGCTCTGGGGCACGAAGCTCTTTTTTATCGCGTTTTTATTAATTCATTTTTTTGGGTGGTAAAATAGTGCTATTGGTCACCCTCCATGTTGGAGAGCGGATTTTAGAAACATTTAACCAAATTACAGTACAAAATAAGTTGTAGTCAGGACAATACAGGGTGTTGTTTTATTATTTCCTGAAGGAAGGTTTGTACCCGACAGCAGCGACATGTTGTACATTTTAGTAATTAAATAACAAGGAGAAAATAGCAACCATGTTTTATCCTCAGACTCATCGTCTTTATTCTTCTATCAATGAAAACCAGTGAGGCTAATTGAGGGCACAGACTTGTAATTGAAAGTGCTGGTAAAAACAAATGTGTGGGTGTCTCATTCTTGTAGAGTTCTTCAAAGCATGTGGGAGCTTCTGCTGCGAATGATCCTGGATGCAGTTGCAGAAAACAGGGGAGTTCAGGTGGAGTTTTACAACCGCTTCCAGTACACTATCGAGGTGAGTGATTACTACATTCAGTCACACACTCTGTCCTCTCTGTGTAGATTCTCATCACCACTGTTTTCATCAGTCTTTAATCAGGGCTTTATGCTCCGAGTTTTGCAATCATTAGCATAAATTAGATATGTATGAAGCCACCAGAGAGGGCTCCTCCATGAAAAACAATATGGCAGCCTGTATGCATTCTGTATTCTAATGCCAGTATGACCAGCTGGCATTGGATGCAACAAATTTGCTTAAAAAAAACGTGGAATGCTGCACAAGTGGGCTGAATGTGTCAGACAGATATTGTGTTTGCCTGCCAAAGGTTCATGCTGTTCAAGACATGAATTTACTACAGTAGGACTTCCTTTAAATTTGAGGGATGAACATCATGACCCCAAGCTTAATGTTGCAATTTTAACAGGTTTTATTTTTCTGTTTTGTCTATTTATCTATTTTCATGCTTTAGACACTGTTGCAGTTTTTCCATAAAAGAGGAGAGGGCCTTTTACTGGAAGATATGAAGAGTGGAGACTACAAGGTGGGACCTCTCACAGTTCATTTATGAATAGATAAGAGCTGTAAGTGATACTATGTTGTTTGCAAAGGGATAAAAGTCCTGATAAGGTCATTAAGTCTTACTTATTGCATTATTTAGTGTGAATCTGTCATCTGAGCAGTTGAAGCTACTTAAGCAGAGCAGCTTGATGATACTCATGCTTGCATTTTCTTGGTTTTACCATGTCTGAATGAATGTTTTACCAGTTCTTCTCACAGTGCATTTAATCAAAAGTGTAGGAATAATGAGGGGGAGTGCCATACAGTGTTTCACATACAACAAAGGCAAGTACACATACATACAGCACTACTCCCCCTGCCTCTGATACTACTTGTGGAGCAAATGCAGGGTCAACTTGTCCCCCCATTAACTGAGCCAAAGACAGAAGAAATCACAAATTTAAGCATAGTGAAGAACATTTTCTTGACATAACATCTACCCAAAAGTATTAACTTTAACTGGGATACCAACACAGAAAGCAGCTAATGTTTCATCCCCCAGTTGAATTCCCCTTTTGGTTCTTCCTCCTGTGTCATTCCTGTTTTATTTTGAAAGTTCTCACCCATGTGTCTCGTTTCAGGTTGTTTTTCCTGCCCTTCCCTCTCTGTCTCCCTGATTGTTGAGTCCCTGCACCTGTGTTCCCTCCTACGCCACCTGTGTCTAAATACCTTATGTGTTTATTTAGACCAAGGTTCTCCCCTGATTCTCTGCCAGATTATCTTTAAGTTGTGCTTTTGGGTCCTTTCTGGTCCAGCTTTGTGACAGCTAAACCAAAACTCCAGAGAAGCGTAAATGCTGCCATAATAACCAAGGATCACTGGATGTCAGTGAATTGTATTTATTTGCATGCATTTATCCAAATGTCTTGTTGTATACAGCTTTCAACTGTATACATCACAGAATAGGCACCTCCTGCCTTAGTCAGTATAGTGCTAATTTATATTAGGGAAGCTTGATATTATTCAAACATTTATCAGTAATAGCAGATATTTGCTAAAAAAAAAAAAAAAAGCTGACTATCCATATCGGCAGATATGAAAATTATGTTATGTTTTTGCTGCACAAATTGGCCATAAATATTAGGGATGTACGATATTATCAGTATAATATTGGTGTCTGCAGGTCTTGAAATTTTTGCAGATATAAAAAGCCGATATATTCACCATGCATATCGACCATATATATTCCTTACACTGGCTGTCAACAAAATACACAAATGTAAGATAATGCTCCAGGTTATCATCACCTCCTGGCTACGTTTCAAAATTAAAAGTTTTATTTTTTCAAGAGGTAAATGTTTTTCCTTGTTTTACATCTGTTTCTCACACAAACAGTGTCATATTGAAAGCAAAAGTCAGTTTTCATAAGGTCTTTGTGCTCTTGATTAAAAAAATATAGGTACTCACGTGGACAAAATTGTTGGTACCCTTCCGTTAAAGAAAGAAAAACCCACAATGGTCACTAAAACAACTTGAAACTGACAAAAGTAATAATAAATCAAAAATTTACTGAAAATTAACTAATGAAAATCAGACATTGCTTTTGAATTCTGGTTCAACAGAATCATTTTAAAAAAACAAAATAATGAAACTGGCCTGGACAATAATGATGTTACTCCTAGAAAAGATTGAAAATGATTTGACCATAGGGACATGTTAAACTAAGGTGTGTCCTGTAATTAGCATCACAGGTGTCTTCAAGCTTGTAATCAGTCAGTCTGCCTATTTAAAGGGTGAAAAGTAGTCACTGTGCTGTTTGGTATTGTGGTGTGTACCACATTGAACATGGACCACAGAAAGCTAAGGACAGAGTTGTCTCAGGAGATTAGAAAGAAAATTATAGACAAGCATGTTAAAGGTAAAGGCTATAAGACCATCTCCAAGCAGCTTGATGTTCCTGTGACTACAGCTGCACATATTATTCAGAAGTTTAAGGTCCACAGGACTGCAGCCAACCTTCCTGGACGTGGCCGCAAGAGGAAAATTGATGACAAATTGAAGAGACGGATAATACGAATGGTAATCAAAGAGTCCAGATCAACTTCCAAAGAGATTAGAGGTGAACTCCAAGGTCAAGGTACATCAGTATCAGATCGCACCATCTATCGCTGTTTGAGCGTGGACTTAATGGAGGACACCACTGCTGAAAGCAAATTATAAAATGGAGAGACTGGAATTTGCCAAAATGCATATTGACAAGCCACAAAGCTTCTGGGAGAATGTCCTTTGGACAGATGAGACAAAACTGGAGCTTTTTGGCAAGTCACATCAGCTCTTTGTTCACAGATACAAAAATGAAGCATACAAAGAAAAGAACACTGTACCTACTGTGAAACAAGGAGGAGGCTCAATTATGTTCTGGGGCTGCTGTGCTGCATCTGGCACAGGGTGTCTTGAATCTGTGCAGGTACAATGAAATCTCAAGACTATCAAGACATTCTGGAGCGAAATGTGATGCCCAGCGTCAGAAAGCTTGGTCTCAGTCGCAGGCCATGGGTCCTCCAACAGGATAATGACCCAAAATGCACAGCCAAAAACACCCGAGAATGGCTCAGAACAAAACATTGGACTATTCTGCAGTGGCCTTCTATGAGCTCTGATCTAAATCTTATTGAACATTTGTGGAAGGAGCTGAAACATGCAGTCTGGAGAAGACACCCTTCAAACCTGAGACAACTGGAGCAGTTTGCGCAAGAGGAGTGGGCCAAAATACCTTTTGACAGGTGCAGAAGTCTTGATGAGAGTTACAAAATTGCCTGATTGCAGTGATTGCCTCAAAAGGTTGTCAAACAAAATATGAAGTTAAAGTTACCATCATTTTTGTCCAGGCCAGTTTCATGATTTTGTTTTTTAAAATGATTCTGTTGAACAACAATTCAAAAGCAGTGTCTGATTTTTATTAGTTGATTGTCAGTAAATTTTTATGTATTATTACTGTTGTCAGTTTCAAGTTATTTCAGTGACCATTTTGGGTTTATCTTTCTTTAACAGAAGGGTACCAACAAGTTTGTCCACGTGTGTATCTTCAATAATGAGTTCAGAACTATCAGCATACCAGATAGCTGCTAAATATAGTGCAGCTCTAACAAATATCCTGAAAAATTACTCTACTTGTGGCAGAATGTACAAGTGTACCTTATTATCAATTAAAGTTCACTTTAATACATTGAAATTGAAATTGTCACTTTTTAAGGAATATAACTTATTTTTTGTTGCTTCACATCTGTTTCTAACACAAATAGACTTTCACCATTAAAAGGAAAAGGTCAATTTTAGTCAAGTGAAGAAATTGTGCTCTTAACAAAAACTATCATTGCCATTATCAGCACTGGCAATAATGAATTCAGAAATATCAACAAATTGGATATCAGAAAAAAATCCCTTCTCATTCAGCCAAAATTTAAATGAAAATGTCAAAATCTTAAAATTATCTTAAAATGCAACAATGAGTGATTTTATTGAAGGAAAGCCAGGAGGGGAGTGAATCCAAGTAGAGAGAAGGGCTGAGGTGAGTGAAGAGTCCAGAGAGTGTGGCAGTGATTTCCGAGGTTGGGTGTGTGACACAGAGGTGGCTCGTGGAGGAACTGGAAGGGAGGCAAAACACACAGGTAAAACACAGTGGCATGAAGCAAAATACACAATATTCACTAGAAGCTAGAGATCACTAGGAACCCTACAGTGAGCCCACAGTAGCACATGGTCTGGCGCTGGAGACAAGTCCAAGCAGAGCTTAGGAAGAGCCATGATTGCAGTGATGAGGATCAGATGTGGGAGTGCAGGGAAGCCACGCCCAATCTCTGTGAGGCAGAGGAATAAACACACGCACACGAAAACAGAAGCATAGGAGTCAAAAAAAAAAGTCACTGATAAAGAGGTCTTCACATACCGCAGCAAATATTTTCCACAACTTCAGTCTCCTTCATAGATTACAAAAAACTATTTGCCAGACATTTAACCTGTAATATGCTTATTTGAATGCATGCTGCAGTGAGTTTTTCATTAAATTAAAAACAAGTATTTTTTGGGGATTACTGTCTGGGACATGTAAGTGATTATCATCAAAATTCATTTTGGTGTTTTTTGGTGTTTTTTTGCAGTTTGAGCTTTAATGAAAACAGTCACACTTGGCACACTAAGTCCAAAAAGTGAACACATAAAAAATGGCAATAATGCAGTCATATACTAATAGTATTTTCCACTTATGCTGCATCAGATATTTTCGCAAATTTTGTGGTTATAATGTGTTAATATGTGGCAGTTTTTGGCCTTAATGTGCTAAGCGTGATTATTTGGTAACATAGAGCACTTATTTACTATTGTAACAACTATTGTAACACATGGAGTTCAATTCTTGTTTGTGGACAAGTAAATTACTATCAATGTACAGGTCATATGTATTATTTAGATAAAAATAACCTAAAACTCAAAAGCCTGTCTAGCCCCAAAAGGGACAAAAAATGTTTTCAAAAGCAAGATAGCATAATCCAAAATATGTGATTAAGCTTGGATTAATTGTAGAAACTGTCAGAATTTATCAGTTCATTTTGCAGTTTTAAAAACGTATTTGTTCAACAGTCTGAGAATTAATGCATTTCTTTTTCTTCTTTCTTACTCTCCTTGTCTTGCCACAGGCCCTGGATGAGGAGCTCCGACTGAACAAATGTTCCTCGTTTGAGCTGATTGAACAGTACTACCTGGAGAAGATTTCCCTGCAGGTATGTTTCAACTCCCTGGGCTGACAATTTCATTTTAGCTCCAAAGTGGACAAGGGCATATTGATCGGGCAGCATGACACTCTGTCTTCTTGTGTTTTACCTTAATTGAAAATCTGTTGACTCCCAGACGCTCGAAACAAAAAACAAGATGCTGTCTGTCAAAGAAACCTTTTTAATTTGGAAGAGAGTGCTCAGAAACAATATACCTGTTCAGGAATATTTGTGGTTTTTTTTAACATGATTATGTAGTGCAACTATGCATTAACATGTGGGCTGTAAATGACAGTAATTAAAATGTGTGCACTATTTCAGAAAACACTCAAACACACTCGTTACGGTCGGATCAGTGTGAAGTGTTACTATGATGCTCCAGAACAGAGGCTGACGGTGGAGATTCTACACGCTGCAGATATAATTGCACTGGATGCCAATGGTACACATAGATTAAACATCCCATGTGTTGCTGTCGATGAGTTGTCAGTCACTATATCTATGAGCTGTCCTCCGCAGGTCTGAGTGACCCATTCGTCATAGTGGAGCTCTGTCCTCACCATCTGTTTCCACTGGCCAAAAGCCAACGCACCCAGGTCAAACTGAAGACCCTTCACCCAGTGTTTGATGAACTCTTTTACTTGTGAGTCCAATCCACTCCTACTTTCCTCAAGTTCTCTTAATTTGTGTTATTTATTGTTGTGTTGTTTTTATTATGATTGTTGTGTTTATTTCTGTCTTTCTACCTCCTTACACTCAACTCACAATCAATATTCGGAGCTACCACCAGGTATCATTGGCTTCTTAAAGGAAGACTTAACCTATTTCAATGTCATAAAACTTGTCTGTGTATGCAAAAGAAAGCTGAAAAGCATTTTTAAATTGGTGCCTTACAGCCAGAGAAATTTCAGGCAAGGTGGTTTTATGCCCAAAGGTTTCAGATACCTCAACACCCATAATGCACTGGGCTTGTTGCCTTTCAAGGCCATGCTGAGGCTGTTTCCTACTCTTCAGGTGGGTAAACACAAGTAGGTGTCCTTTTGTTGACAGGGATGGTAATTCTATAGATTCTTAAATGTGTAAGATGTGTATTTATTTAAAGCCTAAGAAGTTCTTAATTGCACCATATAAGATTCCCTTTCATTTACATCAACCCTTTTATTAACTACAGCTGAAACATAATTAATTTCACAACTGTGTTTTCACACAGATTTAGTTACAGACTCTATAGACCTAAAGACAGAAAAGTCTACAGAGCAGAGTAGCTGTTGATGAATTATGCATGTGGTCGTCAATAAACATCTAAAATAGTTGACTAGAAAGGATATCTAATAAAATCATCCCCACCAACAACAAATAGTGGATTTTCCCATGATAGAAAATGTTATCAGTGAGCTGCACATAGTGTCATTGTTCAAAGAGTTTGGGATGAGATTGTGTTGCCCAAAGATCAGAATCACAATGGTCCTATAAAGCTCAGAAATTAATACCAGGTAACTACATTTTAATACAGTAAATTAGTTTCTGTTCATTGATCTAATGTCAAATTCAAATAACAGATAAAAGAAATACCATCTTTTCTGACCTTCACTGTAATGAATATCAAAAGGAGGGACATCTGATAAGAGCTGGACTTGACCATCAGATGTACCTTCTACAGATACAGGGTGAAATATTTAACAGGCAGCAGCAGACAGCGGGGGTTTAAAAGACAATAATGTGGTCAAACTCGCAGTTGTATAACATAAGTTTTTAACGGTGTAATACCCCCGTAGTGGGACATCCAGCTGTTTACGGTTTGAGGTTCCTTGAGCACCTCCATGCTCTGATTCTCATCACCCTCTGATTTTAGGGCAGCTGTTTTGATTGAAACTCCATTGTCCGTTGGCACTACCGTGGGTAGGGACAGAGAAAGTGCAGAAGTGCAAAGTGTAGTTTGAGAGACATTTGAGGCGGTCTTGATAGAAAAAAGTGAGTGCAGAGAGACAGTGTAAACACGTGTACTATAAAACTCCTAGCCATGCAGAGCTGGTCAAAAATCGGTTTCAGGGACAAATATGTATGTTGGGGGAAGGTATATGTGTCTTTAAGGCCTATGTGTGAGAGAGTAATGTACATGTTGGTTATTTGTAAAAGCTTGTGTCACAGTGCTTTACCCTGTGCCAGGAAAGCTCAGTGGAGAGAAAGACTGCAGTGTTTTAGCTTTTAAGACTTTACTAAGCTGTGATTTAAATAAGAGAGCTCGCTGACAAGCTGATCAACCAAATGCCTGGAGGCTGTGAGCCAGGGCAAAGGCGCCCTACATGAACTTGTACCTAAGACACTGATTGATTTGTGTATATGATAGTCTGACACTGGTATTGGCGTGATCATTTAAAATGTGTGAGCTGAGCTCAACTTTCTTTTATAGTTGACAAGTTTAACAACTCCTTTCATCTCTTGTGGATAAATCTAGAGCTGGGTGGGATTTATGTCAAGGTAAGACTATACGATTTTTTGTGGTTATGTTGGTCTCTGTATCAGATTATGCAACCACAAGGCCATAAGATCGTGCTGTAACTCGACTGACAAGCATGACAGACTACACCATTGAAACTGACTGCATATAAGGACTTACTTGATGACTGTGGGAAAAGGAGGGCTGACACCAGAGACAGCAAACAGATGAATGATATGTCCGCTTTATGCAAAATGCAAGCTATCAATCACCAGCCTGCTAAGGTGCCTCTTCTATATCTCTCCAACATGTCTCGTTTTTTTTTAGCCAGTGGTGGTAGTCCCTGTATGATACATCATAAAGACAGGGATGTTGTTCTCAGAGTTTGGCAAACTTTTCTCTGCCTTGTAGTTCTTGAAGCAACACCCCTGGTCTGTTAACAACTGTGATTGTTGCACACGCAGAGCTCCCTCTGCTCTTGTTGGTAAATGTCTGACATTGAAGTACAAATCAGTCAAAAATCAAACGTGCCAGACTTTCTGCCATGGTGTTGTAAAGCTATCCAGGTGTTTCTATTATTGTCATAAACTATGACACACTGCACGAGATGAAACAACCAGTTGTCATTGTTGACAGGTACCAGAGCCCTATGACTGTCACATTGGGCAATATTCGTGCAAAATCTTGTGGTCTGACCTCAGCATAAGACGCAATAGAGGCAGTTTCAAGGCATGACCTGGCAGACACGATCTTTGATCTTCTAAAATTATTTGACAAAAGTGTTCCATCTGTACCTGCTTTCCATTTTTATTATTACAAGGTTTAACACTGCATTGATAAGTGTTGGTTAATGAATTGATTCTTTTTCTTCCAGCCATGTGAGCCCTGAGCAGTACAGACACAGGTATGCCTGTTTGACCTTCACTGTGATGGACTATGACTGGCTCTCCACTAATGACTTTGCCGGTGAAGCCGTGGCTCCTCTCAGTGACTTCTGCTGGCCTGGGAGGCCGAACGCTTCAGCAGCTGGCAAGAGTGTCCAGCCTGTCATCCTTCACCTCTCTCGCAGTAAACCCAGCGGTACATAATAGCTCCTGGCTGTATCGGGTTTTTCTTTTGTTTTACACAAACATAATATCAGCTTCCTGGGAGACCTCAGGGTATAGTTGTAGGTTTCCAATTACTTCTCCAATAGGGCATGAAAAGCCATTCAATCTAGTGATGTTTGTGTCAGGTGCCGGACCACTCTCATCTGTTTGCTCTCCCCCTCCAGAGAAACCAATCATGAGGATGCTGGACGCTCGCATTGGAGACAGGGAGGCTCAGGAGTTTGTCCGCAGGCTGAAGGAGATTGAGAAGTCAATGGAAGAGGAGTAAAAAGCTGTCAGCGCTCGCCTGTAATGATGTTCGCTGACCACGTCTTGTGACATGTGCTTTTGAACTGGTACAATGTTTACACTGACTTTTTTCCTCCAATGTTATAGTTTGCTCGTTAACAGTACCAAAACGATTAAGAAAAAAAGAGATAGTGAAGCCAATTACTGTTTCCTAACTGGGAGATAAACATCCTGTCACTGTGCCACCCAACTCTGTCTCAGTCAAACTATATTTTAATGGATAGTTGATCCTAAATGGTACTAGTCTATATTATTTTGTAATGAGGTAACTGTTATATTTGTTGTATAATCTTTAATAAGATAGAGTTAATAGTACATATTTTGTGTAAGTAGCATATGTAACCACTAGTTTTGAGTCAGAGTCTAATCTATACCTCAGATATGCTCTTTAGTTGCAGGAGATAATCTACCTGTGTGAAGATTTTTTCATGTTCTGTGATCAATTTCATGGAAATTAAAGCTTGAGCCCACATTTTTTTAAAACAACACACAAGTAAAAATACTAATTTCATGAGAGAAAGGTTTAGGAAATGCTTCAATCATATGAGTTTCTATGCCAGTCAGACAGCAGCTGCCATACATTCTCTTGAGGCAACACACCACGGCACAGGTTCATTGGACTTTTCAGACTGCTCTTCATCAAGCTCTGATGGATCATTGGAGAGGCCAAAAAACATGTGAGGGGAAGACTTAATCTTTTAAATCTGCTCCCTAAGGCTGTCTTACAGTCTGTGGTCAATGTCTCTGCAGAAATTGATGTGACAGTTTGTTGGCAGCATGCTAATTTAAAGTTGTACAAACTCAACACACTGACAGAATACATATTCCTCTGTCATAATCAAGAGCAGAAAATGAGTTGAACAATTACCAGGTTCATTTGGAAAACTGGGAGGGAAATAATTGACATCTTAATGCTTGTGTGAAACAATGTGCTGGGCTTGACTATTAATGAGCTCTTAATCCTTTTAGAAAATAAACAAGTATGAAGCAGTTGTTAAAATATTAAGGCATGTCCGTGCATCCTGTTGCATCATATCACCAACTCTGTTCTCTATTCTAAAGTTTTATTGTTGCAACTCGTTAGCACAGCATGAGAGCTTGTGAATGCCTGCCACTGCCAATGGCACTGCTTTTCTAAGTGATACTGTTAAAGGTGTAATGATGATGATAACAATAATAATAATGATAACAGCAAGATGTGTTCTGAGGGCACACATCTTTCCTAAGGTATTTCCGACATTGTTAGCCGAGTTATTTTCACAAATGTTGAAAACTGCCCCATATTCAATCCTTTAAAGATGCCCCTTTGACCCACAACCCTTTTGGGATCAACACCAAAATCTAATGATTTCTTTCTTGTGCCATGACCAACATCCCCTGAAAATGTCACTACAATTGATTTGGAACTTTTTGAGCTAACTTGCTCACAGACGGACGGACAAACAAAAAAACTCAAGCAAAAACATAACCTTCTTGGCAGAGGAAATCATATTAATAATGCTTTGCTTTTAACTTGGTTATTTGCCTAATAAATCTAGAGATCTTGTGGACAGAATGCTTAACTTTTTTCAGCAAGTTGCAAAGATTAATTTCTGAGGTGGTGGTCATACTGGTCATTGCCAAATAAAAGGACTTTGGCTCATTTAGCTGTAGGAGGATTTGAGACATTCATCATTCACTGTCAGGGCCCTTTCATATATGCTGTAAAGCGTTTTGGTGTATAGCATAGTATAGTATAGGTGTCTTCCTTAATTTTAATTTTCCTAATTAAATTTGATAAGATTTTTTAAATTTAAAGTTCTTGAACAATGATGGATAAGGAGGGCAGACGCTCTGAGGATAAGCCAACAGAACAGGAGAGGCTATGTAGGTCCTGGAGGGAACAGGACAGAAGTGAGCATAGGACCAGTAGAATCAGCAACATGACAGAAAGGGCCCTAATTTAGTAGACCAGCCTGCCCTGCGCCGCGCCTGTGACGCGCCAACAGGGTGGTCCAGGGCATTTTGCAGGTTTCGTGCACGGCGCAGTCTGGCACAAGGAGGCGCAACCCCGAGTGTAATCTTCACCAATCAGATGAATGCCTCTCCTCGCCTTTAAATGCACCGCGGGCAAGGCGCAGTGACAATGGAGAAGAAGGTCAGAGCCGCTGTCCTTTTTGCAGCAACTGGGAGAGCGCAGAGGCCACCGGGCCATCACCGTGTGGACCACCTCGTGGGACAGATGTAATCTGTTCCTGTGCCATAAATAGGAGTACAAAATTAAGTGATAATTACATTTAAACACGGCAGCAGGCTAATCCATTCATCATGCTTGTGATCCACCTGCATTCCTGGTCTGTCGTCGCCAAATAGCAGCGCCTTAGGCGAAAATATATCTCCTCCTCATTTTCCTTGCAATAATGTACTCCATCTTTTTAGATCACGTTACAAATAAAGATTAAAACAGAGAAATATGGGCAATCACAGGTAAATCCTTAAGACACCGATTGACTTACATTTATTCAGCGAGCGTCTCTGTCTTTTTTCTTTTCTTTTGAATTTCATGTGATGAGAGAAGCCGGATACTCCATATCGGATGATGTGGCTGTTTGTGGTTGGCTTGAGAGATGTGAACTCTTGAGTTATGACAAACGTCTCTGATCTGACATCAGATGTGACGGGACAATTAACATAGATACAAATGTATGTGCTGGTTCAGACGGTTACATTAAATAGTGGTTGCTGTGATTGTTTATTTCATTGAAATGTGCCTGACACTGTTGACACCTGCTTGTGAGGTTTTGGTGATGTGTGCGCACTGTGCGCCTGTCAGCCAAATTACCACTGCACGGGATGCACCTCGCCTGCGCCGAAAATAGACCAGGTTGGAGCTGCGAGCTTTCAGCGCACCTTCCGTGCGTTTTTTTGGCACGAAATTGTCACTGCGCCAAGCTGAATCTTTCAACACCTCCCCCTGGTGTGCCATCACACCCATCTCGGCGCAGCCGGTCTACCAAATTGCCAAATTGGCTGCGCACGGCGGTGCGCTGGACAAAATTACCACTGTGCGGGGTGCGCTACCCTGGGCCACCCTGAGTTGCGCCAGGAAATTAGAGCCCATAGACACAAGCCAGGCACACCAGGTTGTCCTTAGCAGGTGGATTAGTATAATCTCCAGTAATGGTGACATAGAAAGGGAAGACAAAAAAAAGACAGTTAGTAGCATCAATATAAGGCAAACTTACTACACCAGATAAAGCACTAAGCCATCTACAAACAGTAAAGTAATGCACGGCCCAATGAGAGCAGTCAGAGTAAAGGCACATAGTAACAGTGAGAGTGGAACAGACTGAATAAGCCTGTCCTCTAACTCCTACAATAAGAGCCTCCACTGGCACACAATCAGGTGAAAGTGAGGGAACCCCACAAAGTTTAATTTATTTAAATAAAGTTAAATACTTTTCAGTAAAAATAAGTTACTGTTTTGTAACAGATAAAAAAATGTTACTTATTGTGACTAAAATAATAACTAGAGAAGTTTGTATGCCAACATAGAATTTTGAATGATCTAAAATATGTTTTAAATAAGGAAAAGGTTTCATCAATACACTTGCTTAAATAAGACAGTAGATTTAACTTACCTTGATTCCCTGAGGTTTCTGATCCTCTGTCACAGCTTCTAATACAAGTTCATACACAGGTGATCACATAATGTGTGAATAGTAATCACCACTGATATGTCACACCTGTTTTATAGAGAAGGGCGGACCATGTGGTCTAATACATTGCGAAACCAGCTCTCAGCTCACACAGGGCAACAGGCAGGGCAGCCAGCTTCCAGGCCCCACACATTAAACTCCAGTCTTTCCCCTGGATGACTGGGGTTCAATTTCCAGCTCCAACACCCCTCCTGCCATCCATATTTAAGGCAACATATGTCAACTAATCAATCTCTGAAAAGAAAATATTTTTTTTTTGCTCATGAGCTGCGCATTGAATACTTCCTGAAGGAGGGGGTGGTGTTACAACCACAGATGATGAGATGCACTGGCCAGTGGGTTTAACACTCTGGCTGACTGGTTAATGCAGTTGTCTGTCTTGGAGACTGGGGGTTCAAGACCCAGTGTAGGAGCACTGCTCAATACATGTATGCATTTATCTATTGTATAGCATGAAATGATGGAAAAAACATTTAAGACTGTGACAAAACAAGTACAATGAATTGAAGGGTTTTCCAGATACATCTGCATTAAAAATACAATTTGAAACATGGCTAAACATTCAAATATTTGAGGGTGAGGATCTTCTAATACCCATGTTGGCAGCCCTCAAAGAACTCCTTCTTCAAAAAAGGTTCTCTGTATTGAAACAGTTCTTACAGCAACCCGTAGTCTTACAAAGAACCCTTGAAGAACCCTTTTTTCAAAAAAGGTTTTTTTTTTAGAAGCAAATGATTCTGGGTAGAACTCCTGCCCTCCAAGAAGAACCCTTTTGGAACCCTTACTTCTCAGAGTGTAGCATATTGATGGTATCTAACAAAAAAGGCCTATACATGGCCTCCATTAGTACTGTTTGTAATGTCTTGATAATTTTAGAACAGGGATCAAAGTCATTGTTAACATGGTTTCTCTACGGAAGTAGCAATTTAAAGATTAAATTGTTGCTTAAAAGTCACATTTTGTTGGTTTTTAACCAAGACTGTGTCCTACTAAACAAGCAGAAAAGTTACACACTGCATATATAGCTTGCAGAGTTCTATTTATGTTTGATTGATGTAATTGCTCCTGCTCTATGGGAAACAATGGATCCATATGTAGAGCAATTCATACTTTCATGGTTATTGGAAAAACACCAGGGGATCCTGTTTACTGGTAATTGGGTGATAAAAAAGACACCTTGATGTCCCCCAAGATGACACAATTTGTGGCACAGTGGGTGGCTTTGTGTCCAGATGGTAGAGCTTCAAAAACATTTATTAGGTTAAACCCAGCTAATTGCAGTTAATGAGCTCATGTAGTGTTCAGAAAGCTTTAGAAACAGCCAACAAACACTGCAAAACTGTCTTTACCCTGACATTTGATCAATGCAGGACCATCTAAGGCTTTTGAGAAGCAAATTTGGAGTTTAAATCACAAAAAAAGACTTCTTCTCTTGAGTTTAAGAGAAATGAAAGCATAATGAATCTGTGACGTGGCATAATTATACCTGAGGGGTAAGGCTGTCTGCTGTAGCTCTCAACGGTCTGTCTGGAATAATTAAGCTCCATCTTTTTACAGTCCTTTAAAAGATTTAATTCATGTTTTCAAATGAAAGTGTCTCAGAGATTTTCTTGGTTAATGGGGATCAGTCCACAGCCTGAAGTTCATCTATCATGAGTGGGAGAATAGAAGGTTGTTATGCAATTACTAAACACATGAAAAGGGCCTAATCTGGTTACATCTTTATAATGTAGTAGTCTAAATTTTAGTCTAGTAGCAGTGACTTAGCATGCTAACATTTTGTAGCTAGCCAGCTACCTGAGCAGTAACAGAACTGAATGTCAAAAAAGTCTTAAACCATTCCCAGTGATAAAGATTACTTTTAGGTCCAGGATCACCGGTGTCATCCTTGAAGATGCTGGACTGAGGTGTTTGTGATAAATATGAAACCTGCTCACAAGTAACCCATCAAATGAAATTAAGAGCACAAAGCAGATAAAACAAACTGAAGCAAACAGATGTGACACCGGTTGTGTCTGAACTTACCCACTCTTCACTTGTCGCTACTCCCCACTTCCTGCATATTATTAGAAATTGATTTAAAAATAGGGTCATACACCGTGGTGCTCCATATGGCATATTTAATGGCAATATTTTGACTGATGCTTAGATCATGGTAATGAAATACAATTACTCAGTGATTTATCAACATCTGCATTTGTGTGTAAATTTTAAATAATTGAATTAATTCGTTTTGTTGCCCTGAGAGGCATCCAGAACTGTGTGACAAATTTAGCCATTTTACCCTCATCCTGTAATCTTGCATTGTTGCAGGTTCAAATCCACACAGCCAAATTGGTTCAATATAACTGATGTCATTTTACAGTTTATTTAGCAACAACTGCATTTCTGTCATCTTTATTAACTCTCTCACTTTTTAACCTAAGCAGAATACATGGTCTGGCTCCCTCTGCTCCTCACTTAAATTTATGTGAAAGCCGCTTCAGTAGACGGGACAGAGCATGCTATGCTGTAAAGAGCTTGTTTTCAAAACCACAGGAACCTAAGACTGTAAATGAAATTCAAACTTGGTAAAACGCACATTCTAGACATTTCTGTGTTACTACTTCATAATGACTTGCTAATTTACACTTAAGATATGCTGGTATCAAGAAAGGACATCAATTTATCTCTCGAACAATTTTACAAATTGTATTTTTTCATATGCCTATTACACAAATCACATTTTAAAACAATTTATTATGATAAATACTATACAATGAGATCATTTATGAAATATATTACGATCTTGTGCCTTTTATTATTATTAAAGTTCAATAGTAAAGTCTATCAAAGTCCTGGTAGCACTATAGTGCAAGTTCCACAAATTATCATAAATGTCATGCATCAACTTAAGTATTATTAAATGTGTATATTGCAGGGAAATATCAGTATGTAAAGCCTGGCTTTATACATTCATAGATGTGTTTGCCAGGGCGATATGCCCTAGAAATAAAATCCCTGATTTTTTCTCACAAAATTCAATTTCTGATTTTAATTTTTAAAAATTCCCTTCCAAAAAAAGAGACACAGTATGACTGACAAATTACATGAAGCAAGTTTAAAAAATATGTCTCAAAATGAAACTGAATTTTCCTCTGAGACTTAAAGTCCAAGCTGTTTCTTTTTTGTAAAAGGTACCTTATAAAGTTTGGAGGTAGGCAGGCTTGTCTACATAGACGCTGAAAGCTGCACTATTTTCACGATATATTAAGAAAGAATTCTCCAACTAGTACTTAATCTCATAAAAAAATGCATGCCTAATGTACCTACACAAAAAAACGGTATGGCATACCATTGTGCAAACAGTGAATATTTTCAGTTTTCTTCAAACAATTCCTCTACTTACAAGTTGTTATTATGTCTCTTTTGGAAGGAAACATGGGTAACAAGGAAACATCTCGACGACTCAAACAACCATGTAAAATCATTTATTAACATATGAAGTCAGGTATGGCACATTCTTTAAACACGTGAATGATATTTGTAAATTTATGCAAGAATCAATGCATGAATTCATGATAACTCTTGGACCCTAAATAAAATATCACCAAAATCTTGACTATAATTAAGTGTGCCTCCTAGATCTGTTCTGTTTGTTAAGTGTCCTCAGATAACTGACGCTGTAAACCCTTTTTCAACACAAGTCATGGCATTTACAGGAGGCAAAACACAGCAAGCCTTGAGGCAAACAATCACCACCACAGCAGCCAGCAGGAGTCTAATGATACACATACATTTATTGGACTAAAATGTTTTGGGCAAGTAAAAATCAACTTTCTAGCCAGCATGGGACAAAGAAAAAAGTCAGACCGCCAGTAAAAACTGATTTGTTGTTTCAGCTCTAACATATACTATATTAAGGTAAGAATACTACCAAATATTAACCTTGTCTGTGTTTGTGTGTTTATGCTATTTGCGCTTCATTGAGCAGTCAACTGTTGCTTCCCTCAGCTTCACACTGCAGAATGGTTGAGACAGTTGGTAAAAAACTGCCTTTCACAGTGTTTCACAGGACACAATGACTCGGTAATTATACTCACAAAATTTAGGCAGCTCTGAAAAATGGCGAATGCTCAAAACATTACAGCATAAAGTGAGAAGTGGGTGATTTTTGGCACAGCCACTTATTTTCATTTACTGAGAAACTGAATATATGATAGGTCATGTTAATACCATTTACCAAAAAAAGGTCTTCTACTGTTTCACAAAAAAAAGTTAAGTTTCTTTAAGTTTATAAATGCTGTGGTTTAGTCACACTTTACTAATTCTAGAGAAGGAACGGGCATCGGGATTGAGAGAAACTGTTTGCATGCTTTTACCCATTTTTAAAAAGTAAACACCACATTTTTTTTGATTGTCAATAATTGTTGTTAGTTTAAATCTGAGACTTCTAGAGCATAAGGATAAGGCATTAGTAATATGTGTTGTACTGGAAAAACACTGTAGCAAATAGCAAGAATTTAGCACCAAAATGTTCACACCGACAGCATTTTGATAGTAATGTATTATAACAGTAGCTGCTTGTGTATTGCTTTGTCGTTACCTTGTGAAACTGTGATGATAAAGCACACACACACATTTAAGTCACATCTATGCCTAGAGTGTACAGCATTTACAGCAACCATTCAGGTGTTCATGAACCTGCCTTACCTAACAGGAGTGGGGAATCCTTCTAGTAAATCTGCTTGCTAGCTTTTTGTTTGTTTGTATGATTATTGATGTAGGCTATATTGATTTTTGTTTTGAAGTTTATGCAGGCAGAATATGTGAAACTATGACAGTGAACACTTTGGATGCTGTCAGATTGGTTTATATACCCATCAGTTTTTTACATTTAAAAAACAACAGATGAATTTTGGTTTTAAATTGGAGTCATTAAAGCTCCTGTGAAGAATTCAACTTTTTTTTAGTTGCCCCCCATGGACAAGGCCATACTTCTTGACATTGTCCTTTTTATGTGTAAAAGTCTGTGTCCATAGCCACCGTTTGGTGTTATTATTTTGGTTGAAACGCTCACAGTAACCACATGCCAGATAGACAGTTCAGTATATACTATACACCATGTACTGCACTAGTCCACCTGGGCAACAGCCCAAAAAGAGCATTTGGGAGGACTGAAACTTTCGAAAACACATCGTAAAGATGATTGGATGATATTTTGTCAGTCATATTGACAAATAAAGGTGCTGTAGTAGGCCTGCGCTACTGCCACCATGAAAAGTACAAAATGTGAGCCAGTACAAAACTGCTGCTAAAGCTGTAAGGGTCTATGTGATATGAGCAGTTGCTTCTCGCTGTAGTCGTGCTCATGGCTCCCACCTCGTCCTGCTTCAAAGAATGTTGATTGGACAGTGCTTCCGTGGACTGAGCTGAATTGTCCTGGCATGGGGCTTTACAATATGGATCTGTCTCATGATGTAGTAAGCGGATGCTTCTGTTGCAGTGTAAAATACAATATGTAAGCCAGTTTGTAGAACAAACTCTGGTAGAGTGAAAATATCCCTTCTGGAGAAATGCTTGCAGTGTTATTTGTTTAGCATTAAATATAGAAATACGGTCCAGATCTGACAAACCTGCCACTTAAGTTGTTAGCATTTATGCTTTACTGTACAAGCAGTACAGTAGTTCCTGCTGTCGACTCACTCACACTTCTTTTCTTACTTCAACGGATGCTGATTGGGCCGTGCCCCTTTGGGACGCTCACAATTGTTGTAGATTGGAGCTTGGCAAGATGGATGGACGAATAAGGCTGATCTAGCTGTTCTGCAAGGTTACACTCATAGAGTTCTTAGTTGAAAACAGTTCAGCTTTTGGAACAGCACCATACTTACTAATAATACTCCCTCAATAACCAATGAAAATTAAGAGGGGGCAGGGCTTCTAATGTCTGTTTCGTCTGTACAAATAAGGGAAGGGGAAGTGAACTAACTTATCTTTTAACAGGAGAATTTCCTGCTCAGCAGCTGTTGCTAATACCAGAACATGATTCCTTTACTCTGTGGTCAGGTTTTGTGGATGATATTTTCAATGACATAGGTGAATATAAATGCTACAAACTCCTCACTGGAGCTTTAATTTGTCTATTGAAATACTTTTTTTTTTTTTTTTAATTAACGTGAGGCAACAATTTCTCTGCTTTCCTTGAAAGTCAGGTATCACCAGGTGGTCACATGTTTACACAGAAACAGCATAACTTTTGCTCAACATAAATATAATATATATTCAAGCTACAAAGCTGTAATTGTCTTTACAAAAGATTTTCACATGAAGTTTACAGATTTTTAACTATATTTGAGGCCTAATAAAATTCAACAGGGATGATCTGAATTAAGTATGTTTTTCCTGACATCTTTTCCCACCAAACTCTTCTGTCTATGTTTAGTAACAGAATTAGATACAGTAAGTCCACCTGTCAGCCTTTTGGAAGACAGTCTGGTCTGTATGAGTGAATTAGAATGATTTATGTACTGATGTTTAAATTAAATAAAATATTTTAATGTCCACTTTTATGATTCAGTTACATATATATATATATATATATATATATATATATATATATATATATATATATATATATATATATATATATATATATATATATATATATATATATATATATATATATTATGACAGACTTTTTATGGCCATAAATTTAACAAATATCAAATTTAAGAACATGATAAAGGGCATCATTCTGTGACTAATAACAATATAATCCTAATTCAGTTTCATTACCCTTAGTGCTAATATGAACATATTTGTTTAGCTGATTTAAATCGAAATATTGTTAAATTGCATATGGTTTGTTGTCTGCTGACAAATGTAAAGAGAAACGCTTGAATAATGTATCTTCAAGAGGCTAAACTTCTTCAATTTGTTCTTGCTACAGTGAATTATTTGTCCTAAACTGGAAATGCCTGTGTTGCTGTTTATTGGATTATACCTTTAAGAGATGTCTATTAACTTGAATAAAGATTGTATTTGAATTTAAGGGTTGTATCTTCAGTGTCTGTTAATTGTTCTTCTTATTAAATGTATGTATATTTATTGTGTGTGGTGAGAGAAGCGGACCACCACTGTTAAATTTTCTTCGGGATCAATAAAGTTGAATCTAATGTAATGTAATCTAATATATTATCTATCTATCTGTATCTATATATCTATACATATATCTCTCTATATATATCTATATATCTATATCTTTATATATATATATGTGTGTGTGTATGTGTATATATATATGTATATATATATATATACACATACATACATACATATATATAGATAGATAGATAGATACTCAGTTTTTTGAATACATGAATATTTTATTTAAAAAAAATAATGTTTATATCTTAACATTAAAAGTAATAGCAGCTATAGCAGCTTTTAAGACAGAGAGGTAGTGAGAAACCGGCACGTGTGTTCGTGATGTCCATGTGAGATCAGAGAGCTAAAAGAACACCATCACTCCACTGTTCACACTCCTCATGATAGATGACCAGAGTGACAAGGATCTCTCACAGCTGGAGGCGGTGAGTATCTGCTGAATGTCAGTCGATAGACTTAAAATTAGAAGGCAGCTGATGACTGAAGGTTATGGAGTTGTTTGCTGGCTCAGGTGTGGAGATGACCTTGTCATCTAAAGCAGACATCCTGCCCTCGAGTCACTGTGAGTCTACAACCTCACAGCTCTATCTTCATTCTGGTCTCTCGTCTGTTTTGGATCCTACAATGCAGCCTGATTTTAAGAGTGTTTTCTCTGTGTCTTTAGACTTCTGATTTAAGCCACTAGAGGTCCTCACAAATTTACAAATCCTGGTGTGAGCCTGCTAGTTGCAGCATGTATGTGCAACTTTGACCATTTCAAGCCACCACAGATTCTAAAACAATCATGCTGTGTGTCATTATTGTGCTGACATGGCTTTCTGAAGGCAAACACACATTTAAAGCACTAAAAAGCCTTTTTGTTTGTTTAGTTTACATGTGTGCTCTGTCAGGTCTTAAAAATTCAAGTTTGAAAAATGATACAAGTTTTTTTTTTGTTTTCTTTAAATTTTATTTTATTCATGTCAGATATTTAACAGCATGGTTAATATATTAAGGAAGTTAAATGAACTGCAGATGTTGGCAGCTATTTTAGATTTACTCTTAGGGCTCTAATTTCGTAGACCAGGCGCAGGCGTGGCGCACCTGCCCTGCTCCGCGCCAACAGGGTGTGTCCAGGGCATTTTGCAAGTTTTGTGCACAGCACAGTCCAGCACAGCGAGGCGCACCCACGCCTCCGTCCTTCCCACCGGTGCAAGTGGCAGAGAGGGAGGAGAGAAGTGGGTTTAACACAGCCGAGTGTAATCTTTACCAATCAAATGAACGTCTCTCCTTGCCTTTAAATGCGCCGCGGGTGAGGCGCAGTGACAATTTCACCTTGGTGGCAAAGAAGATCAGAGTCGCTGTCACTTTTGCAGCAACTGGGAGAGTGCAGGGGCCACCAGGCCGCGCATCGGAGGCCACGATGCCCGTCACCGTGTGGACCACCTCATTGGACAGATGTAATCTGTTCCTGTGTCATAAACAGGAGTACAAAATTAAGTGATAATTACATTTAAACACAGCAGCAGGCTAATCCATTCATCATGCTTGTGATCCACCTGCATTCCTGGTCTGTCATCGCCAAATAGCAGAACCTTTGGTGAAATACTCTCTCCCGATATCTCCTCCTCATCCTCCTTGCAATAATGTACTCCATCTTTTTAGATCACATTAAGAACGAAGATTAAAACAGAGAAATATGGGCAATCACAGGTAAATCCTTAAGACAGCGAGTGACTTACATTTATTCAGCGAGCGTCTCTCTCTTTTTTCTTTTCTTTTGAATGTCATGTGATGAGAGAAGCTGGATAGTTCATATTGGATGATGTGGCTGTTTGTGGTTGGCGGAGAGATGTGAACTCGTTAGTTTGCGTCACTCTTCCAGCTGCTGTCAGGTTGAGTTTCCATAATGACAAACGTCTCTGATCTGACATCAGATGTGACGAGACAATTAATATAGATACAAATGTATGTGCTGGTTCAGACGGTTACATTAAATAGTGGTTGCTGTGATTGTCTATTGCATTGAAATGTGCCTGACATTTTGGACACCTGCCTGTGAGGTTTTGGTGACGTGTGCACACTGTGCGCCTGTCAGCCAAACTACCACTGCACCGGGTGCGCTTCGCCTGCACCGAGAATAGACCAGGTTGGAGCTGGTGAGCTTTCAGCGCACCTTTCGTGGGTTTTTTTTGGCACGAAATTGTCACTGTGCCAAGCTGAATCTGTCAATCTGTCACCCATCTTGGCACAGCCGGTCTACCAAATTGCCAAACTGGCTGTGCACGGAGGTGCGCCGGACAAAATTACCACTGCACGGGGCTGCGCCACCCTGTGTTGTGCCAGGAAATTAGGGCCCTTAGTCTTCAGACAAAATGCATTGTAGCTCTTAAGTTTTCCCATTGGTCAGTACTTTTCAAAAAGAAATGTTTTCCTTCCTCCTTCCATCTTCACGTCAAGCTCTGGAAAAGTTCCTCAAGATCCATGAACACAACATTATGTGCTTTCCAATTCATGAAAATGTTCTCACTATTCTGCAATCATCATTTCTCTTTTGCATGTATTTCACTATCCTCAAAGGGATAGCTCTAGATTTTTGAAGTAGGGTTGGATGAAGCAAATGGCATTAGCCTGAACATTAGCCACAGTGACAGAGATTAGCTCTGTGTTTGTAATCACTGACACAGAAGCCAGGGCTATACAATGCTGCAGATGGCGCCAACATATTTGCTTATTTTAAAGGATTTTGTGTGACAAACCACAAAACGGCATAGGGTGATTGCATGCCGTTGTCACAATTTTTACAATGACTTACTTTCCCCTTGCAAGCTGCCTTGTTCAACTACTTTGGTACATGGTACCAACCAGCTTGCTTCGCATGAGGAAACAGCCACTACAAAACTGGATAAATGAGCAATTTCAGCAGCCAATGTGATAGTTGTTTTCTTTAGATACTTGGAAATGCTTGTATGCCCAAGACTACACACGGAAAAAAACTTCATTAGACGGAGACTTAACAGGTCTGAATTAGAAATGGAGGAAACAGCTCTAAAGAGTGGACAAACCCATGTTACCTGTTGATATAGGTGTTTAAATCATGAGCTCATGTTGTCAAACTGGATGAAATGAGATTGTGGATGAAAATCACTGCAGCATGTTTCAGGATTAGAAGACATCAGGGGCTTTAATACATGCCTCTGTGGTCTGCATCTCTAATCTAATACAGAGCATCAAAAAAAAAAAAAAAAAAAAAAAAAAAAATCTGCTTGGACAGACCCGATTCACAGTTTTACAAACTCAAAGGAAACAACTGAAGAGCTGAATGAAATTTTACCTTCAGAGTAAGCATTTGGCTCATACTGTTCATTTTGTAAAGACAGAACCAATGGTTCTGATAATAAATGGGTTGCAGTGATATTTGCGTCCAATAAAGAAAGTCAGTGAAAATGTTCTGAATATAGCACGTAAAAATTCAACATGGTTTTGTTCTCTCCCAAAATTCTTTATATTACAATTCTGTGGTACCTTCTGCAGCAATATTTAGTCCTAGCTTCTGTTCCGGCTCTCTGTACAGACACAGAGCTCTGTCGCTGTGGCTCATGTTGGCTCATTCAACTCCACTTCAAAAATCCCCAAACTATCCCTTCAAGTCTGACCACTGTTATTGTTTAACTTGTGGTCTTGTTATGTGGCTTTAACAAGCGTATCTTTGCAAATAGTTCTTTGTTTAGTTTTTGACACATGACATATCTAATGAGCTGGTGATGGTTCTCAAAAGAGTACAGAGCATTACTTAATATTATTGCTGGTTCCAGTACCTGACGTGATGATGGCAACCTTAGATAGCTAAGGCTGCTACTTAATACGGCAACATCTAAATATCAATCCATCCATTATCTATACTGCTTATATATTATTATTATCATATATTATTATTATATTATTATACATTATTATTATATATTATTACACCACCCTTTCGAGCGGGGGCTGGAGCCTATCCTGGCTGACATTGGGTGAGAGGGAGGGTACATCCTGAACAAGTCACCAGCCAATCACAGGGTCACATAGAGAGACAAACAACCATTCACGCTCTCACCCACACCTAAAGGCAAGTTGGAGTCACTTATAAACTAAATGAGCATGTTTTTGGTCTATGGGAGGAAGCCGGAGTGCCCAGAGAGAATCCACGCAGGAAAGGCCCAAACGCATGGGGTCTGAAGCAGTAACCTTCCTTCTGTAAGATACGCGCGCTCCCTGCTGTGCCACCATGCTGTACACACTTCAATTACAGAACAAGAAATAGTGTAAACACAACAAAAATTCAGCAATATATTGAGAAACACAACAACAATTTAATCAGTACAAAAGTCCATTTTGATTTGCGTGTCATTACTATAAATGTTCGTTTGTTTTCTTAAATATTACTATGTTCACTAAGTTGCTCTTTTTTGTTGTTTTTTGGAAATTTTTAAGTCATGTCAAACAGCCTACTTACTAATTTTTAACCATTTGTTGTTCGTTCAAAATTGTTGTGTTTTGCATTTTAGGGCAACTGTGCTGTTTAGACCAAGATTTTTCTTTTTCTTTCTCTTTCTTTTCCACCAGGGACGAAAGTTAAGTATGGACATATTGCATATAAAGTAGAACAGCAGCATGTTGTAACTAGAGTGTGCAGGCCCCACGATTCTGGCTGTGGTAGGGGTTCATTTAAACACCACCAGCCAAGTCAGGAACTGTACGTCTCCCCCTACGCACATAAAATGAAATGCCAAGAGAAAATAGTCTGACGGCTCGTACACACTTTCCACAGACAAAGAAAAATACATGCAGTTGAATTCCTACATTCAGTCCTGTAATCATGGTAAACATGAGGATACAGAGATAGTTTCCAAGCATAGGCGACATGGTGCCATGAAAACCAAAAAAGGCAAATACAAACCATTTTCTCCTTTTAATTGTATTTTTCCATTGTGATTTGTTTGTTACCTCAAAGGGAGCACACACTGCTTAGCACACTCTGTATGGGTCTTTTGTATTGTTGCAGAAATAGCCAGAGATGTTTGCAAGAGTCCACATGAACCACATTAAGTGTACTCGCCTTACTGAGGGAATAAACAGAGGATTTATGTGGATATCTCCTGCCACAATAACGCCTTCTCCACAGAGAGCTCTATGAAGGCAGACTTCTGTTTTCATTTAAGTCTCAAAATGAATACGCTTCTTCAACATCAAACTATCATGTTGGCTAGCCCCCATTGTGTCTCTACTATTTTACTTTTGCACAACCTCCCTTCTAGCCATGACTCAGATGTTCACTGTCTGCATGAAATAATATAAATGCACTAGCAAGACTGCTGAACCATAGAGTTAACAATGCTACAGAGATTAGTGGTTTCAGCGGAGTCATAGAGCCTCCTCTGGGTAATTGATGCATAAATCAGACACCAGAAGGGATCGGATGCTGTTCATATGAATACTTTTTATACTGTTCAACACTAACTGTACTAAAATGCATTTAATGGTACCATTCAAGCACTGCCAAAACTGTTCAAAGCTGTTCTTAGATAATAGCACAATCAAATGCAAGGACACCATGTCTGCTTTGAACAGCGTCTCCAAAAATAGAAAGCTAAAAGCCCTGACCTTACACTGAATCAACAAGTGTTTTAGGCATTTAGATACCAAGTGATAATCCTCAATGCCTCATGAGTGCATTTTATTCAGAACTGAATGAAGGTTTAATATAAGATAACTCAGACTTTGATCCATACTGGTTTGATTGTGTAGATTTTACAAGCACTGACATCATGCGCCTATGACCTTCCCCTGTTTTGAAAAACAAAAATAACGTCAGAAAAAGGAATCATTTTAAGGGATAACAAAAGAGGTACAGTTCAAAATGTTTTGATTCCTCTTGATTTTTATCAAACTTCGGAGGTTTTGTTCATCTTAGTGTCAGCAGCTGATAAGACAATTTCAAGAACTTGAAGAACTTTACTGCCATCTGCCATAGAGAAATAGCAATGGAAGTGGCTTATGGGCTGTCATAAGAGGAGGACAAGTGAGTTTTAGTTTCAGCTTGATGGTGCTGAAAGACACTAGCTGCGTCAGCTACATAGACAGCAGCACAACACAGAGCAGCATGCTGAAGTGGACTGAAACAGCGTACAAAGAGCGACAATAGAAGCCTTTCTGATTGCAAGCCTTATTGCAGCTGAGTGTTCTGGGTTCACCTTACTGTATTATGTTAAAACATAATAAAAGAATAAACAGCAGGAGATAGAGTGAACTTGAACTGCAAGTTTCACCTTTAATGAATGACAGCCCAAGAATATACACCGACTCACCACCACAACAGAGCCTTTACGGCATTTTACTGCAACTCTCCAGGGACATAACACAAAAAGGGAAACTTCCTAAACAAATACAGGACAGTCTGTAACAGTACCAAAACAAGAATTATAGAAAAAAGAAAAAAAAAGAAAAACAGCAGAGAAATACAGAAAAATTTGGGAAATCATAGCTGGGATCTTGGATGAGGAAATGATGATTCTTTTGACCAGTCAGTAGGCTGCAGTGTTTAGCTCCACTCACTGAAGATGGATTCTGACACTTGATACCCAAACAGAGGGGTACCAAAAAAAGTTAGACATCACTGATCAGTTGTGGGGCTTTTCCACTACTCCTTGACTCGGCTCAACTTTACTTGGTTGTTGTTGTTTTCCATTAGGGATCATACTTGGCATAGTTTTTAGAATCACCTTCAGCTGAGTTCCAAGCCAGCTGAGCCAAGACAAAACCTGACATGGCGATACCGATGACCTGTGAATGGTCATTGCCACAAGTGGGGGGTATTGACATGGAAATGTACACCCCCTGGTTGACTGTGTTGCTTCTCAAATTCTCCTCTGCTTAAATAGTTTGTTGTTTTGCTGTTTGCAACCACCTTTGAAATAAAATTAATCTCCTTAATGAATCAAAAATCTACAGGCGCCGGCAGTTCTTTTGCCTCTGTTTCCACCTTTATTATTGTGGCGATGCCACCATATTTTCTTGCAGCAATGTTAGGACAGTACCACATACCTTAAAGAGGTACTGATGCTGTAATGGAAAACGGAGTGGGTAGTATCCAAATTGTGCAGAGTTGAACCGAGTTGAGCAGATACCACAAATGGAAAGACACCTTTATTTAGCTTTCCCAACAAGCGATAGTGGAAATATCACTGACTTCAGACCAAACTGAACCAAAGTACCAAACTGAACTGAACCAGACTACTTGGTGAAAGCAATAAATGCCCGAAATGGATGTGGATGGGTGTTAATGCATTGCATAAACAGTCTTTAAGACGCACTGTAATAGCAGCCAGAGACCTCGTCTAGCCTTGTATCAGATTTAAGGTGGAGTCCCTCATGTTTGGACTTTGCTGTCTTAGCTAGAACCCCCTTGCAAAAGAGATCTTTGTATTTCAATGGGAGCATTCCTGGTGAAATAAAGGTTACTTTGAACACACCCCAACACTGTTGCGCCACTTTATTGTAAAAGTGAGCAAGTTGTCCATATTACACACAGTTAGTTGGAAGACAAAATAATGTTCTGACATTAGTTAAAATGAGCCTGTATTGAATATGCATTCAAAATTAATAAGCAACATCATGACAGTGATTGATTAAATAAGCTGTCTTGTTCTTGCTTCAGCATGGGCCTGGTTTTCCCCTGCTTTATATGTAACACTGCTATGAATTGTTGAAGGGGCTCTCAAGCACTTTCCAGTTTTACAGTGGGACAAATCATATGAGTGTGTCAGTGGTTCTGGTTAAAGCTTCTCCTGTTCACTCGCTGTACTGTGATCCGCTGAAGCCTCTCGGTGGAGTCTCTGGCTTTGACCCAAACACTGTCTCTATTGCATTCCTCAGGGGCAAGCTGTCCAGCGTTATCTCTGTACTTGGACCAAGGCCCCTGGAGCCACAAAGGACTCGCTGTGTCCGTCCCTCCTCACCCGCACCTCATCATATTCACTGGAGACGAGAGGCTGAGTTCAGAGGTGCCTGATTATGCTGACGCCACATCATCAAAAGATGCACCTGCAGATGACAGGTGTTTAAACCCCTCCCCTGCAGGTACATCTGTTGTTCAAAGCAGATTTGGCTGGAAGCAACGATGGTCCTGAAGTGCAAAACACAACAAGCTAAAAGCCACAACAACGAAAAAGTATCATGAAAATTGTTTAGAAAGTTAAAAAATTAAGCAATTCAAGTCTTAAAAATATATTTATGTAAGCCTGTGAGAAAACACTCTAAATGTATTTGTACTTACACTGTGATATTAGCTTTGTAGCTCTTTCTTCACTCTCCACATATAATTTTATATCACTAATAGTAGTTAAAAGCACTGATGCATAGAATAATACCTTTGGAATGACTTCATGTAATACAACCTTTGTAAATATCATAATCTGATAGCAGCTATAGGTAATTGCTATTCAAACATGTTTTTTTTATAAGATAAAACATTTTCTAGTCATTCACAGTTTTTGGAATGCATGTGACAAGACAAAAAATGTGCAGCATGTGACTCATGTAAAGGCCTTTTCTGGTTTTGTGACACTGCAGTGGCTGGGTTGACCCTTGTGACCCCACTGGTGCACCAGGCTTAAGATGAACATTTGTCAAGATTCGGTCAACCAAATTCAACACTTTGTGTGAATAAAAAAGTTTTACATTTGAGTGCTTTCTTTATTTAAAACACACTTTATTAAAAACTTTTAAAAATGCATGTTTATACACAATCAATGCTGCTATTCAAGATAAAACCAAAAATACTGCCACAGTGAACCAAAAATACTTGAATGACAGACTTTTGTTTGGAGTGAGGAACTTTCGTAGTAGGTAAGTTGTTGTTACAAACATTGATCTTATCGATACTCCTTTACAAATCAGTTCTGAATGATACAAAAAACCTGTCATTTTCAATCATTTGATGAAAATAGTGAGATTATATTATATAAGTATATAACATTAGATTTTTAATTTTATATTTAATGACAACAGCCCACCCCTCACCTGACGGTGGATGGACCGTGCAATACATTTCACTAGTCCATCTGGGCAACAGCTCTTAGGTGTTTCAGAATGGGCAGAATCTTTCAAAAGCAAATCTGGAAAGTGATTGAGCGATCTTTTCATCAATCACATTCATGACAGGCCAATCAGATGATGCAGTAGGAAGGCACTACTGGGGCATTGTAAAATGCAAAACATAAGCCACTACATAGAACTAACTCTCAGCAAAACATTTGGGAAGTGGAGACAAAAAAATTAATTTCGATTTAGAAGTGCTTCCAGTGTTCTTTGTTTTTCATTTAATAAATAAATGCAGTCCATAAGATAAAATTGCTACCAAAGGTGTCAGCATCTATGTTAATCTCTGTTCGGGCAGTCACTTCCTGCTATCGTCTTGCCTGTAGCTCACTTTACACTTACACCTTCTTTATTTATTTGTCCCCAATGGGGCAATTAGCTGTGCAGCTGTAGCAGTAGCTCCCACCTCTTCCTGCTCCAAAGCACTGAGATTGGGCCATGCTGCTCTGGGCCACTCTCAGTCATTGTAGACCGGACCTTGGCAAGATGGATATGTCTTAAATCAGGCACATCCAGCTGCTGCTCAATGTTAGCCCACCCCTAAAAAGTCACTCTTGTCATATCTTGTCCCAAAAAAAGGAAAGTTTATCATAAAAGACTGATCCAGTTATGATTAATTTTATGTAATGGAGAAAAGTTAGTCATTTAAACCATTGGACGTAGTTTTTTTTGTCAATGAAATTAACACTGGTCACATCAGAGACATCCTCATCAGATATTCCTGAAGTTTTTGGCAGCAGGGTTAGGGAGGTGGGAGCTTTCATCTAGTGTTGATCTCCAGGAATGTTGGCAGAATCTCTCCCTGCGTCGCTGTTGCTCCTGTGCTGGCTCTGGCAGATACATTTAACAGCGCTGTGATCCTGCTGCGTCTTATCTCCCCTCAAACAACCCTAATCCCCCTGCACGATAATGTTACACTGCAGAGCCCGCCTCTCTCCCAGTGTAGCAGCTGAAGATCCCCCTCCCACTCCTACCCCACAGACACTCCTCCACTCTTCTATCTGAGATTTGAGTTTACACACCTGCAGAGTCTCTGACGTGGCACTGAGCTGCTTCACCGTGAAATCAGGGAAACTCCACCTCATATACATCCAAATTTGCCTGGAGGGAGGCTGACATGCATGTGCATACGTGCAAAGTTCATTTGAAGACTTTAAGAAGAATCAAGAGGTGGAGAGGATGGTGTTTTGATCAATTCCAGAAGTAAGAGGACAGTCTTTTTTTTCCTTTGGTTATATTACCAACAAGTTTGTGGAAGAGCAGGTTGTCTCTAGGCCAGAGGGCTGGAGGTTCAGTCATCAGCTCCCACCATAACATGTTGATGTACCCTTGGGGGAGACACTTAAACCCAAATGGACCAAAATCAAACTGAGGGGTGAAAAGTCTGATGTCATGGTATCATGTTGTACTGTTATATTCCCCAGTGTTCATCAAATAAAACTCAATATCTGGCAGCTGTTTTAACTCTTTCCTACACTTTTCTACACAAGTGAAAACAAATTTAATACAAAAAGTGAAATTCAGAGACAGACTTCAACCACAGGTCAATATCCAGATGGGATCCAATTAACTCGTGCCAACAGACTCATCTGAAAATCTGGGTTTCATGATTGATGACCAGCTAAGGTTTATGTGGCCTCAATTGCTTGGTCTTGTCGATATGCCCTCTATAACCCCAGGAGGATCAGACACACCTTTAAAGCTAGGGTTTATAATTTGATTTAGATACACTTTTTGTTATACTGGTTAAAATGATCGTTATGTCCCGATGGCAATCAATGCATGATGTGTTCTTAAAAGAGAGCGAAAAATAGCCGCTGTCTACCGCAGGAGTAAAACTGGGAAAAAAACAACCAATCACTGATCATTCAGACCGAATTTATTAAACCAATCAAATCCTGTACTGCCGTTCTGCCCACCTTCTGCACGTACATTTTGCCGGTGTGCACTGACCCTGATTCAATGCACGTAGCCGAGCCGAGAGTATTCCAAGTACACTGGAGAGTGCTTACCTGTCAAGTTTTGGCTTTGAAAATAAGGGAAGCCTGCTGTGAGATGTCCCACAACCCCAACCAAGCTTCAGTATCCCTTACATTTTAAGACAGGTGTACAAGAAATCTAAAATAAACACTATGTTTTTCTTGGTTTGTTGTCGCTGTGGCCTCTAATCTTGTGACAACTGCCACTCAGGCTACTGCAGGTGGCAGTTCTCGCGAGGCTTTTTCTTCTTCTTCGGTTTTACGGCGGTTGGCATCCATCATTTTGGTGCATTACCGGCCCATTTGGCTAGTGACAGAGCTCAGTTTGGAGAGGCAGAGGAATGTTGTCCTGGCCAAAACGGGAGACTTGACAGCTATGTGGAGAATGGCAAAGAAACTACCTATATCCCGATTACCGCTCCTCCTGCTAAACAGAGGAAGAGAAGAAAGATGAAGGCAGAGAAGGCCGAAACAAAAAAGAATTTGGACAAAGCCAGGGCAAAAACGAGAATCAACATCGGGTTGTGAGTACTAACTAACTTGCTATGTTTGTTTGTTTTGTTTATTTTTTTACTTTACTATGATAATGTTTTGGTGTGTTCTTACCGCTGAGTGAGACATGACTTGGTGTAGTGCAAAACTAAAACGCTGTGCTGAGGACTGGTTTTGAGTTGAATCAGTCATATGGTCACGAATCAGCAGCGCTCGTGCATGTGAGTGGGGGGCGTGGTTTTGGAGGAGCTCCAGGGAGGAGGGGAAGGGGCTAGGAAGAGTCCTGAGGAGATGCTACATTCAAATTCATGCTAGTTTTCCAAAATTATCGACCCTAGCTTTAACACAGCTTCTGGTACAGGCTCAGGTAATTTCATACATACTACAACTACCCACTAGCAGGTCTCCCTGCATGTACATTTAAACCTCTGTAGATGATCCAAAATGCAGCAGCAGTCTGGTCTTCAACCAGCCTAGAACAGTACTTCACTCTGCTGCTAATCTTGCGTCATTAACTTCCAGTTGCAGCTCAAATCATATGCACAGCTCCACATTTGGCTTATAGATGTACAAAACCCAAAACCAGTGAAGTTGGCACGTTGTGTAAATCGTAAATAAAAACAGAACACAATGATTTGCAAATCCCTTTCAACCTATATTCAATTGAGTACACAGCAAAGACAAGATACTCAATGTTCGAACTGGTAAACTGTGTTATTTTTTGCAAATATTAGCTCATTTTGAATTTGATGCCTGCAACATGTTTCAAAAAAGCTGGCACAAGTGGCAAAAAAGACTGAGAAAGTTGAGGAATGCTCATCAAACACTTATTTGGAACATCCCACAGGTGAACAGGCTAATTGAGAACAGGTGTGTGCCATGATTGGGTATAAAAGCAGCTTCCCTGAAATGGTCAGTCATTCACAAACAAAGATGGGGCGAGGGTCACCACTTTGTGAACAAATGCGTGAGCAAATTGTCGAACAGTTTAATAACAACATTTCTCAACGAGCTATTGCAAGGAATTTAGGGATTTCATTAACTACGGTCCGTAATATCATCAAAAGGTTCATAGAATCTGGAGAAATTACTGCACGTAAGCGGCAAGGCCGAAAACCAACATTGAATGCCCGTGACCTTTGATCCCTCAGGCGGTACTGCATCAAAAACCGGCATCACTGTGTAAAGGATATCACCACATGGGCTCAGGAACACTTCAGAAAACCACTGTCAGTAACTACAGTTCGTCGCTACATCTGTAAGTGCAAGTTAAAACTCTACTATGCAAAGCAAAAGCCATTTATCAACAACACCCAGAAACGCCGCCGGCTTCGCTGGGCCCGAGCTCATCTAAGATGGACTGATGCAAAGTGGAAAAGTGTTCTGTGGTCTGACGAGTCCACATTTCAAATTGTTTTTGGAAAGTTTGGTCGTCGTGTCCTCTGGACCAAAGAGGAAAAGAACCAGCCGGACTGTTACAGGCGCAAAGTTCAAAAGCCAGCATCTGTGATGGTATGGGGGTGTATTAGTGCCCAAGGCATGAGTAACTTACACATCTGCGAAGGCACCATTAATGCTGAAAGGTACATACATGTTTTGGAGCAACATATGTTGCCATCCAAGCAACGTCTTTTTCATGGACGCCCCTGCTTATTTCAGCAAGACAATGCCAAGCCACATTCTGCACGTGTTACAACAGCGTGGCTTCGTAGCAAAAGAGTGCGAGTACTAGACTGGCCTGCCTATAGTCCAGACCTGTCCCCCATTGAAAATGTGTGGCACATTATGAAGCGTAACACTTTTGAAACATGTTGCAGGCATCAAATTCAAAATGAGCTAATATTTGCAAAAAATAACACAGTTTACCAGTTCGAACGTTAAGTATCTTGTCTTTGCTGTGTATTCAATTGAATATAGGTTGAAAGGGATTTGCAAATCGTATTCTGTTTTATTTACGATTTACACAACGTGCCAACTTCACTGGTTTTGGGTTTTTTACAATATGATTTGTTTATCTGTTTAGTATATACATCTAATCCAAGAGAGCAGTTTTTTATTGAATATAAGATATATATATATGTGTGTGTGTGTGTGTGGGGTGTGTGTGTGTGTGTTTGTCTAATATTTAGTTGTTCTTTTTTAAATTAGTTGTTTTCCCTAATTTGTAGTGTGTCTTGTTGATGGTGTATTTATTTATTCTTGTTCTTTTCACTTGTGGTTATGTCTTTGATCTGTCATGTTGTTTTTTGATTTTTTAATTAGAGCGTTTCATTGTTGTCAGTTGTTTAAAGCTGTTGTGTTTTTAAAAAGTTGCAATGTTTCAGGATTTATTGTGTTTCTGATTAGTTGTGTTCCTGATTTATTGTTGTGTTTTTGATTTGTTATGTTTTTGATTTGTTGTTTTTTTATTTGTTGTGATTTGGATATATTGCTGTGTTTTCTGATTTTCTGTTCTGTTTATGATTTGCTTCTCTGTTTTCTGATTTGTTGTGTTTCTGACTTGTTTTGATTTTTCATTTCTTATGGGGTTTTGTGTTTTTTTTGTTTTCTGATTCGGTGCTGTGTTTTTTGATTTATTGTGTTTTTATTTGTTGTTCCTTTTTATGATTTGTAGATGTGTTTTGTGCATGAGGTCCACTATAATTCTTAACGACATTTCAGCAGTCACATCAGTTTGTGTATCATACATAGAGGCTAAATGTCACAGAAGTTGATCGTGCATCGGAGGGAATAGACTCGTTTTCACTTTTAATCATGGCTTGCTCACTACTGTACCAGTGACCATGCTGACATTAAACATGACATTTTGACCAAAGCTGTCCCGTCACATTCTCATTTATTTTCTGTCCTCATTGCCCTTTTCAGATATGAAAAAACAGCAGAGCCAAAGCCTGAATCCTTCAAAGGAGCAGCCCTGCCACCCAATGTCAGTAATAATTGAATCTGAAGGACCACCACCCCAGCATTTATCTGCACGTATTCTCCCCTCTCCACACTGCACTGGCTCCTAAACTCAGATGTGAAGCTCTTTGTTATGCTGACTGATTGCAGTCGTAGTGATCTTTAGTTCATTTCCTATCACAGCTCTTCACAAGCCGGGGCATCCAGGGGTCAAGTGGTCAGTCGAGGAAGCCAAAGTGTTTACAGCCCCCTGTTTGAAGTCTTTGAAGGCTACTAACTAACAAAGACCACAGTAGCCATGGCCACAGGCACTGAAAGACAGAGAATGCGACCAGTTGTTGGGGATAAAAATCTGCTGGTTCATTTCAAGGTCAGCAGACTTTTCACACTCTCCAAACTGAGTAGGACACATTCTGTACCAAACCTCTGCAACACTTTGAGAAACAGTGTTATGATTCATGCAGGAAACTTCAACACAAAGAGCACTTTGGCTGGGCTTTTGTGGCTACAAATATTTCTCAAAATCTTTGTGGTGGGCTATATTTTTAGATTTTCTTTTCAAGACAGTTCAAAAGTCATATGACATATTTTGCCACTATTAACAAAGGATTGTACCAGGGTGTTGAAGGTTGGTTATAAAATTCAGCAAAATGTAAGGCTTTAAAAATAATTTTGTGTTGTTTGGCAAAATTATATGATATTAAATATTGTACCTTGCAATCATGTTTTTAACCCTCCTAACTCTATGGGATCACCAGTACCCCCATGCAGTCTTTGAGTACTTCTGTCTTTGAAATCTTACAAATGATCTTTCTGTGGACAACTATGTTCAGAAGCTTACTCTGCTGTCATTCGATAGAGAACTTCATGTCAAATATAGCCCTTGCAGAACTATTTTAATCCATCCATGGAGTGCGGTGTTTTATTCCAAAATTTTATTCTTTGTGGATTCACAGTGATACAGTTATCACCGGTGATTTTTTTAAAATTCCATATTTTAAGAAAAATTGTAGCACCGGTGTTCAAGAACTTGATTTTGACCCACAGAGAAAGTGACAACTTCCTGTCTTTTTTTGACCAATCAAATGTGCCGATTTTTCTGTCTCTGGTTTTTTTGACGGTAGAGTCAGATCACAGGCAGCAACAAGACCCAAGATAGATACCTGAAAAGAATCAAAAAGAAGGTCTGAAAAATGTGTTATAGTCCTTTGTAACATTTGGGACAAAAATTGTGCTTAATAGTGGCACAAATGACTAAATGAAGTAGAAAATGTCTCAAAGAATATCTTGGAATATGTAAAGAGTTTATGCTGTCAGTGTTTTTGCATACTTTATGGTCTCCTGATAGCTTGGCAGAACCAGATTCATATATGAAAGGGCTTGTTCTTTATTGATCTATGTGTGATTTGTTATGTTCAGGCAACTCCTAATACATCACTCTGACATTGTTACAACATAAATCTCTTAACATGGTTTTCCTAGAAAGATTTGAGTTTGTACATGATATATTAAAAAAGAATCCCAGGTGATTGAAAACAGCATAAAATGACCTGGAGCTGCAAAGGTTAAAGGATTATTGGTGTCATATATTTTAGCAAAAGAGTTTGTGAACTCAAGTTATTCTGGATTTAAAATCAATATTTGGCAAAAATAAAGGCCATTTGAGTTTTTCTTAGAGATAAAGCATTTGTTCAGTTTTTATGTTTATTACTTGGATGATGTTTCTTTTCCTATGTTTTTCTTTTTTTCTACCTTATTCAGTATTTTTTATCAGATAGATCCTGATCATAGTCTTTTGTCTTTACAGACGACCATTTTCAACAAAACTGCTCATCATATTGTGTATTCAATAACCAAGGCACTGACATTTTAGTTTCAGGAAGAATGTTCACATAATCCTAGAGGAAAGCTCATTTAAATTGCATATCTGGTTTATGCTGTGAATGATTCCAAGAAGGCTTTGCTAAGCTTGAGACAAAAATCAGGAAAACCCCTTCTGAACAGCTTCCTCTCTTATTTCATGAAAGACATCCGTAAAACTAAAGTGGAAGGTGGTAATATTTCACATTTCCTTCACTCTTTTTCTGACAATGAGAAACAAATATAATCTTCTTAAATTATTAATTGATCATCAGTACAATTATTGTAAAGGATCATTAAATGTTATATGTACCCTGTTAAATACATAGTATTACTTATTTCAAGGTTAACTATCCAAGTTATATTTCTCAGAAATGTCAAACCAAACAAGTAGCCCTCCATGATACTCCTCATCTTTCAGGTAAAGCTTACAGGCTCAAAAAGGTTGGTGACACCTGCCCATAAAAAAGTATGTATTGATAAGAGTCCTTGATCCTACAAGAGTAAGCTGCATGTCTCTCTATTGTTAAAGTTTTGATTCACCCCCTGGTGGTTGAATTTTTAAAATGTTAGAAAGCTTATTTATCTAAAAGGAACCCGTTTGAAAAGTTAAAGTGAATTAATTCTTAACAAGACTAATATTTCCTGGCAATTCATGACAAAGTCTTCAAGGTCAAAGGTCACTGGGGAATGCAGTGTGTGTGTGCGTGTGGGGGGGGGGGGCAAAGGAATCCACTGAAAAAGGGGTAATAAGGGTGAGAAACATGAATCTAAAGTAAGCTCTCTGTGGTCATGGGGCCTGTGGATACAGTATGTGAGTCCAAGAGTCTCTCATGCCCCCTCAGACCTTCACATAAGTCACATCAGCTTTCTCCGACAAAGCCTCTGTGTAGCTCCACACCACCACACTGCCCCCTCCTCCTCCAACAGGACACTAGCACTGCTGGGGGGTCAGTAATGGGGGTGTTGGCACTTTCAGCTTGTGTTGTTTTTCCAGGACGGGAGCAGCTGTTAAAATGTTATCTGTCCGAGGCGAGCACCATGTTACACAACATGGTCAGCTGTCCCATGTTTTGTTTCCCTGTTGCGTGTGATCTTGACTTTAACTCTTAGAGCTCTTTAGCCTTTTAAAGTAATGAAGGGGCATTTTAAGCACACTTTACCACCTACACTTTTTCACAAGAACTTACACTAACGATGCAATTTATTCCATTGATATGGTGATGTATTTAACTACTTACAAGCTAAAAAAGCACAGAGCCAAAAAGAAGTTCCTCCATTGACCTCTTGGTTCTATTTTCAGTTTGAGTAAATCTCTATACAGTGGTGCAAGGATGATAGATTTTTGTGGGCCAACCAAGAAGTTAGCATCATGCTGGTTCCCTCAACTAAAAGCCTATGAGATTCTTCAATGTGTTTTTAAATAATTGCTAATAGTAATGTCTATGGCATTCAAAGTTCATGAAACTTGTTCACATCTTGTTCATCATGGTAATCTTCACAAATGAGCATAACTTTCCTGCTCTTTTAAGCACACCATTAAAAATTTGCCAGGAGTAAAAAGTTGTTTTAAGGTATTATGGAACTACAACATGTTTGACTTAAAAGCCGCTACCAAATTTCAACGTACTACATCACCCTAAATCCTCTGATTTGAGTATTTCCTCCAAAAACGATGACCTGATTAAGCTGGTGCTCATGGTTGTGGCTGCTGTGTATGTACCATCATTTATTGAATAATGATAGAATTTATTAGATTGGGTCCCCAACCATGTTGTAGTCCTTGTGAGCAGTTCATTAGCATCCATCCTTTTAAAGAAAGGGTGGTGCTTTAAAAGTGGGGCAAGTTCAGATGCATTGATGTTGAATAAAAAGTTTAAATCCCGTATGGTCATAACAGACCTTATATCTGGCCTTTATTGAAAATCCACTTCTAAAATCCCATAGACTTTAAGAGGAGGGAATGGGAAGCACTAAAATACTGCCTCACTTCTGCATTTTCAGACTCCCACACCACTCTATTAGGCTCCTAATTAAATGAAAAATATGACAGCAGATTTAAATGTTAAGAATGAACATACAAATTGTCTTGGTCTCCATAGCTGATAATGTATTTCAAGCTAACATCACAGGGACTACATTTTTATATAGTACACATTTACACACAACTGAGGCCGAAAGTAATAATTATTAAAGGAGAAAGGTGGATAAAAGTTTTCTGACAAAATCTTAACTCATTTTGAAAATGAGGAGGAACAGAGGCACGAGGACACAGTTTCAACAGATTTTTAAAATTTATAGTCCTTCAATCACACACACACACATCAGCTGATTGAGCCAGAGCACGAGAACACACACTCGACACTGGGCACAAAAAAACTCAGAGGAGTATTAATAGTCAAGGTACTAAGATATAATTTACCCTTGGACTTGCACTGCTGCGTCAGTGGTATGTAAAAGGGTACAAAAGGCTGAGAATATGTAGCTACTGATGGATAAGTTTCATAAAAAATCAAAACCATCAGTGAGTGAATGTGAGAGTGTGTGAATGGGTAGATGTGACCTGCAGTGTAAATCATTTTAATTTGTCAGAGAGACTAGTTAAGTACTATGTAGGGTCAAGTCCATTTAACATTTAAATAACATTTTGATACCTTGACTGCTGATGCTCCTCTGAGTTTCTGTGAGAACTTGTGTCTGTCTTCAGGTCTGTGGTCTTACCGTCTGGCTGTATCATCCAGTTCGTGCGTTTGGACAATTATAAATCAGAAAAATCTGTCAAAACTGTCTTCATATTTGAGATAACTAGCATTTTTGTCTTGCCTGTCTAATACAAAAAAATCACAGGAGGCACGTAGGAATTGGAGATGAAGTCTATTTTCTGCTACTTGCAAATGACCAGCACTTTCTCTTGCACATTATGAAACTGCAGTAATCTTTCTGTTTCTTTATGTTCTTCTGATATCAAAACGTTTAATATGTAGAATTGTAACATACAAGGTCAGGGCTCTCAAGTTTAATGATGTGAAGGCCTTTGGGCATGATAGTTTATGGGGGTTTGTAAAAGGATTCAAATTTCAAATAAGTCATCAACCTTCGATGTGCATTTATCGTATTCTAAAATTAAAATTGGGTTAATTAGTAGTCAGGGGCTTTTTTGGCCCCACAATTACCTAATGGGTCTTACTGTCACTTTGTGATGTTGGTATATTATATCAAGTAATGACGCAACATAATAATAAAAATTATTATTCTTTTAATTATTTTTTTCCTCCAACATTTTGACAATGCTCTTTCAAACTAAAAATGTGCAATTTGGATTTTAATTAAAGCCTAACATTTCTCATGTTAGGTATAACTATTAACTAACTTAACAGTGATGATTTTGTTTTAATGTGATCCCTGGTAACCACAGTGTGATTGGAGTTTGCTTGTCAGTGTGATTAGAGTTTGCTTTACTGTTTAATGGTAGGTATAGAGGAAGAATAAGAATAAGCTCTCGCTGTTTTCCTTTTGTAAAATAAATAATTTCATGATTTAGTAGGCTGCTAAATCAAATGATGAGATAACTTACTTTACTCATGTGATAAATACTCCCATCGTGTGCATGCAGTACGCATCCTCTATTCTAATGTCCTATTTTCTGATAGGCTGATATGTAGCTGTGTGTTATTTTTTGATTGGCTGATGGGTAGTGCTGTGGAATTTACTGTTTCATGAGTGTTTGATATATTTTCCCATTTAAGGTAACTTAATCACATATATAGTCACATATGGCCTTTTCAGGTATCAGCCTTAAGCTGCGTTCACACTGAAAGCGACTTTGCGACCTTAGCAACCACTCTCCATGTAAAGTCAATGTACAGCCACGATGGGGCGGGACTGACCCTCCCACGACGCGACGGCCACAATCAAGGCGACTTGGTCGCTCGTCGCTCCATCGCCAAAGTTGGAAAAGCTGATCTTTTCAGGCGATGTCGTGTGTGGCTGTGCGGCAACAGCCAATCAGCATTGTGTGGGTATGTGACAGTACCTGTGACAGACAGTTTTTATTTCACAGAGTAACAATCCATGTCCGCGTGGGAAACATTAGTTAGTGAGTACATTAGTTCCGCCTAGACGGACCGCAGAAAACTCACAGATGATGCTGCTGCAGGGCCATCAGCTGCAGTGTTTTGTGGTTAGTAGGGGAGTGAAAAGGATACAGTTGGAATAATGTCAGCTTATACATCCCATTATAAGATAAATGATATGATGAAACTCGAGCAGACTTGACGTCACTGAGCAATGGAGACAGTGACCTAAATGAGGTATTTATGGACATGCAACGTGACTTCAGTGGGCAACGCCATTATGGTTGCAAAGTCGCGGTCGGTGTAAACGCACCTTTCGGCTCACACATCACCTCTGACCTTAAGTCACACACACGTGGACAAAATTGTTGGTACCCTTCCATTAAAGAAAGAAAAACCCACAAAGGCCACTGAAAAAACTTGAAACTGACAAAAGTAATAATAAACTAGAAAAGCACTCAGAGAGCCCAGACCTCCGCCAAGCAGCTTCGGTCCACTTTGGCGAAAATGGTCCTATCTGGCAATGTTAAAGAATCCTTTAAAAAATTCCTGGATCCGGACGGTGATCCGGATCACCCCCAAAATTTAATCAGTTCTTCCATATCCCATTTCCAACAATTCCTGAAAATTTCATCCAAATCCGTTCAGAACTTTTTGAGTTATTTTGAACACAAACAAACAAACAGAAAAACAGACAGACAGACAGATAAACGCCGGCAAAAACATAACCTCCTTGGCGAAGGTAATAAAAATATACTGAAAATGACCACAATTCAAAAGCAATGTCTGATTTTCATTTATTTATTATTACTTTTGTCAGTTTCAGGTTATTTCAGTTACCATTGTGGGTTTTTTCTTTCTTTAAAGGAAGGATACCAATAATTTTGTTCACGTGTGTAAGTGTCAGCACTAGATCTTCTTCATAGAGTTACAATGCTTATGCTACAGGGAGACACACAGCTTCACAGAGGCCCAGGTGTCCGATCTTGGCTGAATCCTAACCTTTTGGGGATCTGTTCTTCAGTTTCAGCTGTTTAAGTCTAGTGTTCCTGAGATGTCTCCAGCTCTTTGTATGTTGTGTTTTTCAGACACACATTCCCATGAGAACTCACAAGACACTTCACACACACAAGCACACACACACAGGCCTTTAAAATAATCTGATTCTATGCTGAGTGTCAGACTTTCTTCTCAGCTGACAGACTGCCCGTCGCTGATCATTCTGATTGTCTCCATTCTTGCAAGATTTTAATTTTTCTATTTGTAATAAAAACTCCCAAAGGCAGTACTTGGTTCAAGATCCTTCATTTCACATTTTTGGGGAACATACATTTTTTCCACAACAGTAGTTGGTCTTATTGACTGGGCTGCGTCAAGCTCACATGAGCTCTATGATGCTCAGAGCGTCTTGCTTCATGTTCCAATGCAAATACAGCCGTGTAACTCAGTGAGCGCTACATAATAAATTTTCATGTGTGAGAAATATCCGGTGTGTGAAAAGCTTCAAATGCGTGTGTCTGAGACTTGAGAGCCCTGCAAGGTGCATGTCTGCAAAACCAGCTCAGACTGATTTCGTGGTAAAATTATCTTCAGTTTCCTAGAAATTTTCAGAAGTACATTTTTTTAAATGGATCAAGATGCTGTTGCAAGAGAAGCCAAAAAACTGTAGGCGACAACTGACTGTAAAAGCAAACCATACTGCTATAAGCACGGCAAAACCTACATCTCTCAAGGCTTAAGCCAGAATCCCACATCAGGATCTTAACTGTGCCCAAATCCTGATGGATGTCATTGTTGAGTTTCCAGGACCACCATGGCAGCTGCCAGCACTTGCAGTCTACTCTCATCAGCTCAAACAGTGTTAAACTCTGCGGCACATTATGGGTTAGCTCTGCAGCGTGATTTTTTTGTATCATGCGGATATCATGTGGTGAGCTTTTCAAAGAAACCTGCCATCCTGAATCCACGCAGAACAGTAGCTCAGCACGGCCCCCGCCTCACTATGCAAAGGCTCTAGAAATTAATGCTTGTTAATTCGAGGGGACACTCAGCCTGGATGAAAAGAGAGAAGTATTGGAATTGTGTGTGCCAGCTTGCAGGAAGGCAACATCTCATTCTTGAGCTTGTTTGTCCTCTTTGGTGTGCTTGATGAAGATGTTTTACTTAATTTAACTGTTTGCACAACACCATCTGCCCCAAATTTATTTGTTAACATGCAAACTAATTGGATGCCTCTGTCCCTTGCAATGGAGCTTAATTTCACATTCAAACAAAGCACTTTTTCCTTCAAGCTAACAGAAAGAGAAAGATAGACTCTTGATCAATCGTCACTTGGTCTCAGAGTAAATTAAGCTTTTCCCTCTCAGACCACAGAGCCATGTGGAAGCTCTCTTCTCTTCGAGGTACACGTTATTAAAACTGGACTTTTGACAAGCATGCATGGAGCGTAAATGTAAGCTCCGCCCCTCTGGTTTTAATCAGAGTTGTGCTGCTTGTTTGGAGAGCAACATCTGCAGAAGACCCCTGGCCCCACTGGGATTAAACTAAATCCAGATGCCGACTTTTTGGCAATACAAGCACTGTCTCATCATGCACTCATGACTGGCTTCCACAAACAAACATGGTGGACTCTCTCTGCATGGAAGTCAGATAAAACACTTTGACAGTCTTGAAAAAATATGAGATGGAAATTCTAATTAAAAACACAAACTTTGGCTCCAATTGTTAGAGAGGGGAAACTTAAATGAGAGTTGCGGTCTAAAGTGTTGTCTCATTCATTATGAGTGAGACAGATACACTTTGGGGCAACACACTGAAGCTTCTTAAAGATTTAATATTTGATATTTGCTTCAAAATCTCCATTTAATGTTATGACCATTTTCAATATGTATAGAATTTTTTTATTATTATTTTCTCTAAATTCAGGGATGGAAGTTGCAGCGTGCTCTTAGTTGGGTTTACATCCTAAGAAAAATAAAATGTAGAAAATGTTGGATGACAACAGAAGGACATCAGCTGTTTGGTTTCTATGGCCCGCTAAACTTCTGACCATTACTGCCCCCTCATCCCCACCCACACCCACAAATTTCTGCCTATCAAAAAAAAATTCTCAGAGTAACAGAAACTTTTACCCTCAATGAAAACTAGAATTGTTTGCACAACACAGATAATTAAAAAAAACAACAAAAGCTTCTTATCATGCAAAGGCTCAGGTGATGATGATGATTCTGCTTTTTAAGGCCTAAAAAAAGAATAACACACTATGAAGAAATACCTTTTAACTCCAGCTGCCCATCTCTCTGTTGCACATGCAAAGGTTTCAATGATGGGTATCTCTGTCAAAACTGGCGCCTGTGGTTCCCGAGCTCTTCTCTCAACTTGATTGGGTATGGTGGTGCACTTCTTTGACATAAAATTTGTCATTTTTTGCGCTGACATTGACAAAGAGCTGAATCATTGCTGAATGTCCTTGCAGCTGATGGTGACACATTTCTCTGCATTTTCTTGTTCAACGTGTGACGGGAGCAAATCATTATCCTTGAAAGAGAGCTTACTGTGACTGAGAAGAAAAGAGCAGGTGTGCCATCATAAGTCGGAGGTGCTAGATTTATATCTGCTGTACATCAGAACCTAGCACATTTGTTGCAACTGACAAAGTCCATTTATTTTCCTCTGTTACCAGTGACAATAGCAAAATCATTACAGGTATCAGACTTACTGTGTTTTGTGGTTGTGCTGAAAAATGTATCTTGTATTCTCTTTTCCACGTCACTTGTCAACTTCATGTAGGTGCCATCTACATCTGGAACCCACAGAGATTTGATCGACCATCAGATCCTGCCAGCAGCAGCATTAAGACCACAGATAATTTGCTCTTGCAGTGTTAGCAGACAAGACAAATTCATCTGTCATTTTTTTAGGGATGCCGTGCCTCACCTTGGACTCTGTGGAAAATGTTGATATCCTTCCTCAGGCAAGTTTACCTGACCTTATTTAGCTTTTGTCAGAATGATGTGGTGGGTAAGCCGAGCCGAGCTGCTGATTGACTGACGTGAATAGACAAATGTTTTGGTATCTTATAGGGGTGGGAATCAAAAACCAATTCCTGTTGAGATTCCTTCAAGGAATCGATATCATTCATTTTTTGCAAACAATTCCTTGCAAAAAAATCCTTTATCAATTCCTTATGTTTTCTGTCAGGTAAATTTCCAAAACTTCCCCTGACTTGGCAGTCCATGTGGAAAGAACAACAGGAGAGGAGCTTTCCTTCTGATCACTTACTTCGAAGGAGTACGTGCAGTTTACAGCGATGGCAACTTCTTCATGCACTGAAATGTACGTCTAAGCTTCTCATATTTACACAGTCAAGGTACACTTTATCACACAAGCATCAACCAATAATATTGCAGTTCAGAGTTACACAAACATGCGTCATAACAGTGGTGATATTTCTCATTCAGAAACTGTGAGTTCTTCTGTTGATTTGGCCGCCTTCTTATCAGAGACAAGATGTTCTGTTTTGATTTCTCGTTTCCTGTTTTTAGTTTCAGCATGAAGGCTTTTCACTCAGGCATATGAGAGGATCATAAAACATGTATAATCATAATGATAATAGATACATTTTCTTTACATTTTGCATGCCTTGCAAATCAATGACTTCACACTATCATCAGAGGCAGTTGGCAGAAATAAGAACAAAAAAGTCAAAGGTGATCGTGGCAGACGGGGGCTAAATAATCAAAATTATTGTGGAATTTTCTACAATCTTTTGTTTTTGTTCTTTATTGTTTGTTTGTTTTTATTGGCTTTACTTATATTTGTCTTGTATGGTCTTTTACTGTTTCTGTCTATGTACAGCATTTTGTGCTGCATTTTTTAAAGTGCTATAGAAATTAAGTCTTATTGACTGATTGATTGATTAATTGATGGATTGAATTGATTGGGAAACATGCAACTTGCAGGAGCATTCATTAATGCAGCCTGGCATTAAATTATCTGGTGTAACATACATTGTGTTTGACATTGTTACCACTGAAAACCTGTGCGGGCCAACATTTGCCCACACCGAAAACCCTCATGGAAGTCATAAAAGAATCTGATTGATAAGCAGAGTAGATAATGGCATTGGTAGGCTATCAATAAAATCCTATCAATTCCAATCCCTTGTATCTTATTTGAATTGGCTACAACAGGGATACAGTCCAAATTTAGGACATATAAGCATTTGTTGATATTTGAGGGGAAAGAGAACACAGAGTCTAAAAACAGGACAGTCCTGGCCAAGTCATGATATCTGGTCACCCTAAGCTAATGCAGTACAGTGTCAAGCAAAGTACTGCTAGTGTTAGCAATGGTAGCACCGCCAGCCTCTTGTCCTCCTAACAGATTAACATCTTCAAGTCAAAATATGACCACACATTGCTTCAGTCAGTATGCCAGTCATCTGTCTCAGTCTAAATACTGTTGTATTTACATCTCAAAATACTGCTTAACTACTTCAGCAACTTTATGGTATTCCTCACTAAGCAGTTGTGTATTTCAGGGTCATAGTTTCACAAAAGGTTAGATGATAGGAAGGAGACCACAGCCACAGCCTCAACTCAAAGCAAGTGTCTACAATACCATTTGACAGGCTTTGGTCAAATTGACAACGTGCAGTGTCACAGCCAGGGCTGCGACCAGAAGTTTTGGGCCACATGCAAAGCTGTCAGATCTAGCCCTGTCCCAAACCAGCTCAGCACAGTTTCTCAAACGAAGCATTTGTAAAGCAAATTGATAAGTAAATATGGCAAAATACATTTATTAAATGGACCACTTATAATTATTACAGCATATTTAATCTGTTTAAAGGCACAAAAAGCTTTAAACACTAAAGAAAACAATCTGAAATTATCCCCCAAACTTTTCTTAAAAAACACATAGATAATCTTTGTGAAATGACAATTTGAACTTTTTCAAATGAAGTGCATTCACTCACCCTCACAGACACACACTCCATCATACACACACAGACTTCCCTCAGCCCAAATCCTAGAAACACCCGTCTGTTATGCAAGAGTAAAATCCTGTAGTCTGCCCCAGAATACATTTCTCTCTTTTCAAGGTGAGGATGAGTTAAAGGCACATTGGAAAGAGACCTATTCTGTGTATCCATGTTGTCAGGCTGTTTCTTTCTCCTTCATGGTTTGTATTTCTGGCCTTTGCTCTGGATGTTCTTTTTGTTTATTCAGAAAATGTCACCAACAGCCCTTTAGACAGTCAGTATCAATGCATTTTTCTTCAAGCGTCACTTAACTTGTTTACTACACAGAAAGAAAACAACCCCATGAAAAAAATGCACAGGTCTCTTTTTTTGCTCACTGTTTGCATTGCAGACTATTTATAAAATAATCTGTGTCATAAATTTCTTACTGGGTGCTGCAGTGGCTGGATTACAATTTAGTATACACAGTTTAAAGAGTCATACATCAAACCCTGCACCAGGCTGGATCCGGTAAACAAGCCATTAGGCATAATTGCATACTATTTAGGGTAGGTCTAAATCCAAAGGGAAAAAGAAATGCCAGCATAATGACATCAGATATTAATGGGATGGAAACAGTTTTCATGACAATTTAATTCAACAGGCAGACCTCAGGAGAGAAACAACGTAAGATGAAACAGTTTGAAGCAATTTGTTTTCTTCAAAAAGTGGGCAAAGAGCAAGCTGACAACTATAAGTTTTTAGTTCAAGTTGACTCAAACTAATAAGTTTAGTTCCAAGCAAACACTTGCTGTCTAGATGTCTTTTGAAAAAAATTTAAAAAAACATCCGACTGGGTCAACTGCTTGCAATGCAAACAGGCAATCACATGGCAGCAACTCAATGCTTTTAAGCATATAAACATCAAAATGTCAAGGTCAAGATGACTTGCTTAAGTTTAAACAAAGCATCAGAATGGAGAAGAAAGATGGTTTAAGTTATTTTTAATGAGGCAGGGTGGTCGTGTCAGACTGGCAGATCCAAGCATGTCAGGTACTGCTGATCTACTGGGATTTTTAAGCACAACCATCTAGTAAGCAGTAGTTCTCTGGGTGACAATGCTCCATTGATACCAGGGATATGAGAATAATGGGCAGAGTGGTTTGGGATGATCCAAAGGTAAACGACCAATTGTAATGACCCATTTATGGGCTTGTTAAATGTGGACAGCAGTTGACTTGAAAAAAGTTGCCTGGTCTGATGAATCTCAATTTCTGATGAAACATTTGGTGTAAACAACAGGAAAACATAAATTCATCCTGCCCTACTTCAAATTACAAACTGGGGGGGGGGAGTGTGGAATAATATATATATATAATATATTTTCTTGGCACATTTTAGGCCCCCTAGTACCAACTGAGCATTGATAAAATACAGCCTACCTGAGTATCTTTGTTGACCATGTCCATTGCTTTATGACCACAGTATACCTATCTTCCAATGGCTACTTTCAGCAAAATAACGCAACCATCACAAAGCTCAGATCATCTCAAACTGGTTTCTTGAACATGACCATAAGTTCACTGTACACTAGAGGCCTCCACAGTGCTTGTCCTCTAAATGTGATGGAACCGTAGATTTGCATCATGGATATGCAACCAACAGGTTTTTTGCAACTGTGTGATGCAATCATGTCAATATGGAGCAAAATATCTGAAGAATGTTTCCAGCACCTTATTGAATCAATGCCACAAAGACTAGAGGTAGTTTTGAAGGCAAAATGATGTCCAACCAGTTAAACATTTTAAAGATTTAAAAGCTTAATCAATTTTTTTTTGCCGTTGCATTTTATGCACTTGGATTGCATGCTGTATATCAAGACAGAAAAAAAGTCACCTGTAGGTGAAGCCAAAATATTAAGAGCTCCCCTCTGCTGACTGACCTTTGTCTTAAATCCCACCACATATATATTAGCCGCAGAGACCTGAATTAAACTCTGAAGCTAGAATAAATGTTTAATATTTCTATGTAAAACGCTGACTCTGCTGGGAAATACATTATTATGATTATCTATGTATGTTTGAGTGCTATTTCTTGACAATTATAACTCCGTAGCAGACAAGACAAGAGTTGCAGGAGCAAAATGCAAGACAATAGGTAGCAAAAACCAACAAAATGACAGCTTTTACAAAATTTTACAAGCTCACAGAATGCTGCCCAGGCAGGTAAAGTGCTGCTTTATACTCCAGAGGACTTGACAACCTCAGTTGACATCTATGTATTTTAATGAGGTTAGTCTTATATTTTGGAATGAAAGGCCATTTAGGGAAACAGGGATAACACTTCTATAGAGCCCCATTTCAGAAATGTAAAAAAGTGGATAGATGCTGTCAGATGCTCCACTGACTGAAGGTACAAGGTAGTAAGTGCCAAACACACTGCTCCAATCCCCCCATCGAACACTGTCTTAACTTGATCAGAACATTATGTCCTTTACATAAATGACTGCCCAAAAACACTAACAGGAAGTGACAGATGAGAACTATGCTGAGATATAACACGAATAAACCAATGCTAGCTTATGACTCATCTATGTTTTTATTTTAAAGAATTTCAGATTTTCCAAGTTCTGTTGACGAATATCTCTTGCTGCAAAATATGTAACACTGCACATATCTGTCAATTATTTATCCTAGCTGTGGTGTATGGGGAAGGTTTCTTTCTATGACATTATATAAACAAACCTGCAGTGATGCTCTGGCAAAGACTTTGCTGTTTTAAGTGATAAAAAAAATCCCAGGTCAATCAATCAATCAGTTTTTATTTGTATAGCACCAATTCATAACAAGTGTTATCTCAAGACACTTTACAATAGAGCAGGCTGAAGACAAACTCTTCATTTTATGGATACGCATATATGCATATATACATATATAAAATACACAAATATAAAAATACATACACCCAACACCCAACAAGAATCCATATAGCCAATCATGAATCCCTCCATCATGGCGGCAAGAAAAAACCTCTTTTTAGCAGCAGAAAATCTTGAGTGGATCCCAGTCTCATGATGAACAGCCATCCACACAAAGCTGTGTTGGGTGTGTGGGCGAAGGAAGGGAGGTTGGCGGAGACAAGTGGACTAAGGTAAGAACTAAAACTAGTAACAGATCCATGGGCCAATCATACACCTGTCTTCGTCATTTTTGTCTCGGATGAATATAATTTTATTAGAGGTTAGCCCCTTGAGATACAGCATCTGGTTTTCAGGAGGGTCCTCATGTGTGTAAGATTGTAGTGATAGTTTTTACAGAAGTATAATCAATAATAATCATGAAAATAGTAATTATGTAATATTTACATTAACGCTGAATAATTCAACAGTATCAAAATGAGAATTTAGAAGTGATGCATTTTAAGCTGATCAGGTGCTGTATAAGGGTCCAAAGTGCCTGAAGTGTACAGTTTACATGAACAACTCTGTTTTCGAGTGTTTTTATGGAATGCAAATGTGGCGTTTTACAGTGATGTATAAGTAAAAAGCCTTTGCTGCAGCTCCACACACAGACACTATTTTTGCTCTCCACCCTTTCATGCTAGTCATGTGACTGAAAGCTATTGTTTGATGCAATGTCAGTTCTATGCTAGCTAGTTCCTGTCTTAGTGTGTCTTGGCAACAAAAACATCACTACTCTAATACCATGTCCACTTAACCATGACAGTGGCGAGCGTCAGTGACAAAATCAGACTAATTACACTGTGATGGGGAATGTCATTTTTGCCACCACGCTCCTCTTTTTCAGTCTGTCATGCATGTAAACACAGACAAGGAGCAAGGAAAGACAAATTTGATAAGGTGCTTGAGGGATTTCTCAGTTTTTTCTGGCTTTTCTCACTCAGCAGAGCCCTCGTCAAAACAAAGCACTTCACGTCTGTTTCCCCAGCTGTACAGTAAAGGCACTTGATGTACTGCGTAGAAGGGGAAACATGGGGCATGAGATTAAGTTTTTCATAGATGCAGTGTGAACAGCAGGACTATGATGCTGCGTGGTGTGACGCAAGACTCCAAAGTTTGTTTCCAGTAAGGACATGGTGTGAGATGTCAGCACCCAACACAAGAGTGTTTGGTTTCATTTGTGTTCAACAGGAACACATTTTTTTTCCTGGATAAGTGTCTTTTCTCAGAAAGTCACGCATAATCAAGACCATCATTTTTTTTCTGTTTATGCTCAGGAGGCAAATGTCACAAGCTCAAAGAACCCATTGTCTACCACAGCCATAAATAGCTGTTCCTGAGGAAGTAAAGATACCTGTCTTGCCACAGCCGCAACATAAATCATCTTTTTTTCTGTAAGGTAGCGTTCTTACTTTGAATTTAATGTATCCAGGTGTAGAGAGTCAGAAGATTACCCCAGAGGGATCCTTACATAATGATACCCTTCTCCATGTGTGTCCCAGCAGAGACTATTAAGCCTCAGTAAAGTGTTGTGAGCTGTGAGCAAGTTTGAAGCACTGCAAGCAGACAGTGATATGTGCAAACAGAATAATCAATGCATATGGATAAACTCGGTTATCATTTTTCCTATAAATGCAAACATTTATATTTGAGCAAGTACATAAACATACAACCCTTTGTGGTCTCCATTTGATTAAGAGTGCATATAAGAGTGTCAAACAATTATTGCTAAATACAAATTTAAGACGTGAGTGTCAGGACAAAGAGCCAAGGTTTTTCACAATCAGAACCACTTGAAGAGAATGAAGATGGCATCACGAGGGGTCACAGACACCATGTTTGAAAATGCTTTTTTAAAGTATACCTCCTAAAAAATGTAAACACGCACAGAAACAGCGACAGGGAGATACTGTAGTTTAGGCAGCGGCTGGTGTTGCATTGATGTTGTAGAAGTATTTAATCATGCAGAGGAGACATATTTAGCACACTTAATGAAACTCAAAAAAGCACAATATGAGATTTTTTAAGATGGCGCACATTGTTAAATATGCAATGCAGCATGATGTTACTAACAATTTTCTATTGACCAAGAACAACACATCAGTTAAACAATAAATGGTTATACAACTGTTGGAGAAATATGCACCTATAAATCTCGATTAGGACAACTTGGCACATAATTTAGAGTTTCTTTAAGGCTTTTTTAAAGTGACATATTACATCTGGGTGGCCCATTATGTACAGTAGATCTCGCCTCTAATCGCATCATGTTTCCGTGTGATCCAGAGAAGAACAAGTGACTAAAAGGCTTCTACATCTAATAAACAGCATTCAGCCCACATTGCCAGTGGAATAAGAGGCCACAGATATGGAGCCCAGACAAAAGCAGCCTTGTGTGCAGCAGCAGAAGAATGTTCAGGGAAGTCCATGCCTGCTCCCTCTACTTACCCTTATCTGATTGAAAGCGCAGGGAGGCCCGGACATTTATTCAGGCTTTTCTTATACAAGCCAGTTAAGCCCAAGAACTGCCTCTCCTGCACAGCTGCAAGCAGCGGAGGGAGTTCAAGGTGTCACCCGGACAAACTCAGGAGGGCTCTGTGGTGATGTTTTAGGCAGTCAGTGCTTGTGTGAGTGGGTGTATGTGTGCATGTGTGTGTTTCTGGACAGAGCAGAGGCTTTGTTTGCACTGCAGTCATGTGTTTTTGGGTGTGAGGGAAATGTGGCTGATGTAAGAAAAACTGTTTAATGACACCCTTGTGGTTCGGTGATCCAGCTTGTGGTCTTCCATATGTCGGCTATAAACACAGAGTCCCACCTCTATGTGACCCCACCCCCCTACTCATACCACCTTAAATACATAAATAACGTGCACATGAGGAGCATGAGGACAATGGGTCACACTCTAGCATTATCGTCTGCTAAAGTCTGCATGTCTGTAGAAATCCTGTGTGGTGATCAAGGACCACCAGTAAAAAAAAGGTTTACCAGACGAGGGCGACCACCTCAGCTTTACCTCTGCTCAAACCTCCCACAATGCATTAAAAAGGCCAATAAACATGGCTGCACACAGACGGAAAGCAGGAAGAGATGGTGAATGAATCAGACGATCAGCTTTGAACATTTTGCAATTCAGAGAGAGTCAGAAATGGCGACATCTGAGATGTTTATAAATAGGAACGTTGGAGCCCATACATCTGATAAGGGAAGCCCTCAAACAAAACACCAAACAGGAGAACAATAGAGAGTGGGAGGGTTTTAAAAGGGACGGGGCCCAGAGAGGGGCGCCTGAAAGGCCCACAGTGTAGCAGGACAGAGAGAGAGGGAGGCGCGCAGCACCATGCTGACAGCACCACTCTGAAAACAGCACAGCAAAAAAAAAAACTGTTTCAACATTATTTCTGAGCGCTCAAAACAACTGCTCTAAAGTAGAGAAACTAATAAAAGCTTTAATTCCTTAAAAAAAGTGGTGACCAGCATTGCCACATCTTGGGAAACAAGTAACCATGATGTTGGAAACAAGCCCAAAACAACTGATTCCTTGGTTTGACACAAATTCGGAGGATTAGACAGTTTTTAACTTGTCTGAGACTCCAAGGTGGTGCAGTGATTAATGCTGTTACCTAATAGCAAGCCAACTTCTGTTTTGACTCCAGGTCAGAGCATTTTTTGTGGAGTTTTCCCTGTGCATGCAAAAGTTCCCCTCAGGAGCCCCGGTTTTCTACAGCAGTCCAAAACCATGCTTGTCAGGTTACTTGGAGACCCTGAAGTGCCTTGTTATTTGTCTTTATAGGTCAGCCCTGTGATTGGCTGTTATAAAGAAAGTTATACTCAGCATCTTGACAAATGATAGCTGTGGAAGGCTCCAGCCCCCTATGACCCTGCTTGGGAAATGTGGTATAGATAATAGATGGTTAGCATTCACACTTGCAACATCTAACCGTGCCCAGGCCCACTTGCGTATTTACTCTGGTTGAAACAGCAGGGGGCGATATGCACGTAACTGGTAACCAAACCTGCTACGGAGGAGAACGAAGAAGGGGCTACCGGTTGCCTCCTCAGCTCACCGGATCAGATGGCAGAGGAGATGTAAACAGTGTTGGTGGGAAAAGGGGTTCCGACTCCACTCAGTACATTAGGCTGATTTGTTGGTTTGTGGCCGATGATACTGTAGACTGCATCATACCAAGGAAACTTTTCCTTTTCATCAGCTGAGCTGCCAGACTTACGTAGCGAGTCCTGCGCTCTGTGACACTGCTGCCGGAGCTTCTTTATCTTATCACGGCATTTATCAGTGGTCCTGGTGTACCCAAGTGACAGTAGTTTTTGAGATATGATGCCGAAAATTTCTGATTTTTTATGTGTGGAATTCAGATGTTTTTGAATGTCCTCGATAGCCCAAATTTCAAGGAAGAATTGTATTTCTTTGCTGCTCCAAAGTGAATCTTTGGCTCTCATGTTCTCTGCGCACTGTTCTTGAGCAACCGTGACGTCACGCAGCGTCAGCTTTCTGTCCCGTATCCTGGCGCGCTTGCATTCACATCTCAACCGAACCGTGCCCTAGTCCTCTACAATCGCGCCGGAGACCACCTCTCTAAGTGGGCCCGGGCGTGGTTCATTTGCATTCACCTTACCAAAATGAACCGGACTTTGGGCTCAAGTGTGCTCGGATCCGGGACTGCGCCCCTAGTGTGAATGCACCCTTACTTTGTACTGAGGCTCCTGTCTTGAGCAGCCTGGGGTTAAGTCCAGCCTGCAGTCTATCTCCCTGATAGCTTAGTGCACAAATTAATGGTCATTTTTAAACCCATAGCTAAAGCGCTGACTAAAAATGTAATCAATTGCTTTAAAAGAAATATTACACAGAGCTAGATCAATACTTTACTGCTCACCAAGAAAATACAAGCTCCTTGAACAGCCTGTGACATTTTAGCTGGTTATTAAACAAAATTAATTTTGTACTATTGTTTTTTTTTGGCCTATAAAAGCAAGATAGTCTTTAAGTGAAATACCGATTAGATCACTGCAGTTATATATATATGTGCCCCAATGTGGTAAAAGTTGCACATTACACATTTATAAGAAGGGATGAGAATCTTTTCTTTCTTGTATATTTCAAACAAACATCAAAATGTATCTTTCCCCCTTACTAATGACTGTTGCTTTGTTAATGTCACAAAAGTGATTGAGTGCACGCTCTTTCCTTCTAATTTGATCATAAACTCATCTGTGGTGAATAAGGGAACAAAACAAGATCTAAAAATCCATCTATCATCCTGTGTTGTTTTTGCTTTGACACCCATTTTATTTCATCATAACTTATACAGAAAAGAGAAGTGACGATAACGAATGGCAACAATGCAGAGTGTGCCAGCACCCTCAGTCTAATAATCATAGAGTTCTCACTTTATTGAGAACTGCATCATTGTGTCAGGAGGTGTGGTGTCATAAGGATTATTCCTGAAACCAAAACAATGATATAACATCTTGAATTACAGCAGAAAGGATCATAGTGTTTCTCCTTCTTTCCTATCCTCATGAGAGTCTGAGCACCAGTGTGCACGCTATAAAGAATCTAATGATTCATCTGTTTGGGATACTTAAACACCACCTTATCTGAATTCACGATGACTTTCTTTGAACATTTAGTTTTTCCTCGTTTTTTTAGAGACACAAAGTCAAAGTCACTTTTATCATCAATTTCTGCCATATGTACAGGACACAGAAAAATCAAAAAATCATTTCTCTTACCCTCTTAGTGTTACACTTATGTGCATGAAAAATAACAATATGAAATTAAGATGTAAACAAATAAAAAACAAATACAAAAATGTAAAATGGACTGTGGTTGAGATAAAGATTTAATATATATATATATATATATATACATATATATATGTACTGTGGGACTTCCAGATACAGACCGACAAAATGGTAATGGCCAACCAACCGGACATTGTAATCGTGGATAAGCAGCAGAGGAAAGCCGTTGTGATTGATGTAGCCATCCCAAGTGACAGCAACATCAGGAAAAAGGAACACAAGAAACTAGATAAATACCAAGGGCTCAAAGAGGAGCTAGAGAAAGCCTGGAAGGTGAAGGCAACAGTAGTGCCTGTGGTCATCGGGGCACTCGGGGCAGTGACCCCCACACTGGAGAAGTGGCTCCAACAGATCCCTGGAGAAACATCAGACATCTCACTCCAGAAGAGTGCAGTCCTAGGAACAGCTAAGATACTGCGCAGAACCCTCAAGCTCCCAGGCCTCTGGTAGAGGACCCGAGCTGAAGAGGATGAACAGCCACCCACCCCACCGGGGAGAGGGGGGTGGGTGAGAGAAGAGTTTTACATTTATAGGTTTATATATATATATATATATATATATATAATATATATAGATAGATAGATAGATAGATAGATAGATAGATAGATATATATAAATTGTTCATTTTTGAATGATCATAAAACTGCAAACTGTGTACATTGTACATGTGATAAAATAGAGCAGTAAGAACAACCACTGAAGATTTAAAGGTCTCATATATTACAGCCAGTCCTGTATGTAAGCTGCTCTGCTCTGGCTCATTAGCATATTAAGGCGATTGCCCTAAAAAGCAGCCGTTCTGAACAGAGCGGTTATGTGAGTGAAGAAAGAATGCAGCTCTGCTGTATTCTTAGACTTTTTGGACCAAGCATGTTGTCGTGGAAGCAGACTTGGCAGTCTCAGGTGGAGGCCAAGCAGCGCGTTCCTCCAGAGGGGGAAACTCCCAAATGCTAAGGATGTCAAACCTGTTGGCCAGCGGTTGCGATGAGGACAAAGTTGTATCGAGCACGGAGGAAGGAACAGTTATGGGCCTCTGCTGGCATGCCATTAGTGACCTGGCACCATGCACTGCAGGGGGCGGGTAAACTGTAGACCCAAGGGTTGGGAGGCCATTGCCGTCACTGCTGAAGTGGTTAAGGTGCACTCACCTTCTTTTTGCTGTCACCCACGACAGTCAATGGCCCTCCACAGTGTTAATATGTGTAAACAATTCTAAAAAAGAAAGGCATTTCAACCTAATCAAATGAGTTAAGACGTAAAGTTAAGGGCCTCTTATTACACTGCAGAGTTACTGGCTGTACAACACATTTACAAACTACAAAGGACTACAGAGCATTGAAAAACTTAAAATGAATTGATCTCATAATCTCATCTCTTCCAGGGTTGTCAGCCTTCATCAAAGCCTGAGCAGTGTTAAGGGCCTTGGTGGCTATCTTGGTAGGAGATGTATCCATCAAAAATTAAATGCAAGCTCCTGCACTTTTTATAAATAGTACAAACACTTCGGCAACACTTCAGTTAGAAAACACTGCAGACACATCTGTGCAACTAAGACCAGTATTTCCTTGAAATATTTGGTATTAAAGACTAGAAACATTGGATGCCAATCAACAAGTTTTTTGGTTATTATTATTGTATCAAAGTTTAAAATTCTAGTGTCTGGTGATGGCGGTCTATATAAATGCTGTGCCTTCTGTCAACCATTAACTGCTGAGTTGATATCTCAAGATCATTTTGAGTGATTTCTGTAAAACTTCACAAGTTCACTCTGACTCAAGGATGTCTTGATTAGATCTGGACTCTTAAGGTCAAGGTCTTTGGGCCTCATGCTCATCCCTTGCTTATATGGATGTCTAAAAATCACACAACCACATGAATATTCCCAGTTCTTCATCTTAAATCATCACTTTAATTTCCATGATTGGCATTTGTACAAATGTATACCTTGCAGCAGCATAAAACCTCCTGAAGTAAAGTCCAGTTTTACTATTAACTCTGCTTTTTTTTAGATGTCCACTGTCCTTAGGGACTTTATATATCCATTCATCCATATAATTAGCATTAAAGGGAAATCAATGGACCTAATGCACATGTAGCTTCATATTCTCTAAACTCTGCAGAGCCCCAGGGACAAAAGTGGGACTCTTTGAACTTTAGAGGAACATTAGCACAGGAATGTGGATTATGAGTGTTTGAAGCATGGTTATGTAAAAATGCAGCCAAGTGTATGTTCTCTGGCTTGAGAAAGCTATGATTGTGAGAGAGATCTAGTGGGAATTAAAAGCATCTCCACCCTCAACAATCGTCTAGTTACTCTGCAAACAAAATGCAGTTCTGTGTATATAAATGAAGTTGTCTTGGTGTTGGGAAATGAAAGGGGGCAAAGAGTGCCTATAAGAATTTTCAACAAGAGGCAAACTAAGGTTTCCATATAGCCTGCTTAAAGAAAATGTGATATCCACATTTTAGCATGCTTTGGTGCATCTGCCAGCCTCCCTTTGATTTATTCCATGCAGGCCACTCTAACTAACATAGGCTGTTGCTGTACAAACTCATTTATCCAGCATATACCTTATGTGGCTGTGAAGCATGTGGTCTTATTCTGCGGCTTTGTTCCATACAAATGGCTGGTTAAAGTTAGATACCCCACTGGTTCACCACACGAGTGTAGATAGATAAATCTCACAGAAATTGTGGTTTTTATTTGAGCTGGTGGTAAAGCTACAACATGAGCCATAACCACAACAAGGACATATACAGTGTGTTTTGAATATATAGTACATGTGGACGTCATTTATTGTACAACAACACAAAATGGCTGCCTCACAGAGCTGTGCATGCCTGGTAAAAATAAAGGAGGCCAATGCTCTATCAAAAACTAATGTCAGCAGGTGTCTGAAACACCAAAGTACCGCCACTCAAACAGTTGTTTCTTTCAAGTATGTGGTGAGGGAATAGTTTGACGTTTTATGAAACACATACTTGATTATTTGAAAGCTGAGATTAGCATAACTGAAATAGGAGAAACATTTTTATAAACAGCACAGCATATGTTCACTTAACACATAATCTGGTCAAAAAAAATGTCAGACAGATAAAGTAAATACATCGTAAATAAAATGCCAGTTTATAATCAACTGCAGTTTGGCTTGTTAAGCTGAATGAAATGTGGAAAAGAGTGAAGTTAATGCTGTTACAAAAAATTGACAGCTGCCATAAATAAATCACATCCAGGTAAGCAGATTCATGTCCTTGAAGAAAAAAATTATTGGGACTCTGCAGAAACAGCTCACATGCTATCCCTCTACTTGTTAGCTAACACCACATATATCCTTTTTTTTAATTTTTAACATTTTGAAGATAATACAAGTTTAGCTGAGTTTCAAAGGTGCTAGACATTGAAATAAGTCTGTAACTGTTTCTCTTTGTTGGAATGTTGTTTTATTACATTATTCAAATAATTCTTTATTTTACTGATTTGATTGTTTATCTGTGGCATAGTATGCAGTCAAAAGGTGTGTAGATGAAAACTCGTATTGTGTCCTGAGCTCCTGCGAGTTCATGATAAAATTAAAGTGTCTCTGTTTTGAAGTCTGAAAATCTGGTTCTTCTATGTTTAAGGGCTCTGTGTAGCTTATAGCTAAGTTTATCTGCTAGCAATGCAAGCAATCTAGAGAAAGGCTGTAGACCAAAATGATCTTAAGTGGTTCATAAAAGGTCAATTAAGAGGTTTAGAAACCACTTCATACAATCAGCATACAGATGTTCTATTGCAAGGCCAATCATTTCCTTTAAAATAAAACAAACCTTCTTTGGGTTAATGGGAAACCTTTGAACAGCCTAATATCAAAGTTACACTCATAAAACATATTTTCAGTTATTTTGTGCCAGGAAATTTTTTACTGTCATCTATTTTGTAAGAAAATCTATTCTCTTTTATTTAACTTTCTCTTTTAGTGCATCCTAACTAACCTGAATTTAGCCTTTTACATAGGAGAGGGCTATTTCAGTCTTGTATTCTGATGAGGTCTTTAACTCTTTTAAAGGATATTAAAAAAGCTTTTTTTGCAATGTGTGTGTCCTACATGAACATCTGCTAGCTTTTAATATCAGTGAAGATCCCTCTCAGTCTAGCAAACAGACAAGCTTTATCGGTTGCAATGTTATCTAACTGCCTTCAGAAGTGCCGCAGAAGAGGCTTGTGGATAATTAAGAAGAACAAGAAAGTTTTTGGTATTCTGTACTAAAAGAAGCGGCATCCACCCTGAAGGCACACTATCATAGCTGATCACAAAGTACAACAGAGAAAGCTTTGAATGTTTAACCCTGCAGGTCAATGACTGTAAGATACTGGATAGATCAATAATGTTTTGGCAAATAACACAGATTTGCGGATGTGTCCTTAACGGGGAGAACATCAATGAGTCATTGGTAGGTCACTGAGATTCTAAAAGGAGAAGGTGAGGTTGGGACATTATTCTGTGAAGAGAGTTTTTGAGGTGATAGCAGGGTTGTTTTGGTTCCTCAAACTAAAAAACAGATCAAGATCAGGCTGTTTACTCTGGGTCATGGTTTCTCAACTTCTGTGTTTTCACATCCCTGCTTCACTGGGACTCCAAAAGACCTCTGATGTCAGGTTTCCCCAGACGCTCGCTCAGATTCCTGAGTGTAACTAAATCACCCCGAGGGTCATGTGCATCCATCAGCCTTAAGATATATGTCCAGTTTATTGCCCATAAAGGTCATTAGCATTTCCTCCCCTGCTGTCTTCTGTTCCCTTGAACAAACATCCACACCAATTCAATTCTCCACACTAACAGAGCCGGACGCATTCAGAGAGATGCTCAAAAGGCCACACGGGCAAACTCTGGTGCAGAGTCATAAAGGCAGAGGTCCATGTGCTCATTCTCCATTCAAAGAGTTTCTGAAGCTTGCTCGCTTCCTCTTTTCTTTTCCAGTCATTCCTGACACAGTACCTGTAAATCTCTTACTCAGACGTTCCAAAAGGTTTTTTCAGCAACAGCAGCAAACCAGCCTCGATTGTCAGGATCAAAACATTAAGAAAACTCAGATAAGAGAAAAGGTGTTTGATTTGGATAAATTTAAGTTTCAATGTTTTTATTTCACCCAGACAAAAAGTATCAATCACTCATTAGATACTTCTATTGGTATCCACACAAAAACTACCAGAACTTTCTCATTCATTTCTCCCAGTCAGATTTTTGTATAAATGCTTAGTCTTGCTGCAATATTTTCTTTTCATACTCTCTCTTTTTTAAAATACATTGTGACTCTGTAAACTCTCCTCTGATTCCTTTCATGCCTTTAAAACAGGAACAGATAAATTCTTAATATCAGGAGCCAAGTGGCCTTGTATAATATTTAATGAAATATTCACAGCTTATTCAACACCAATTGAACTAGTTGATTGCAATTCTTCTTAGTTTTAGGACTTGAAAAATGAAATTCAGCATTTAATGATCACTGTAAGTATGCTTTCAATTATGTTTATGGTTTTTACTGATAATGAAATGAACCCCTCGTGGCCCACCTGCGTTACCTCCCCAACCCACCTGTAGCTCAATAGATGCTTGAATAAAGTATTTTTAAAGGCTATTCATTTTAAACTATAGGACACGATGCATATGTAATGTAATTAATCTATTGCTAAAATATTGTACAGCAATACATCATTGACTGAGGGGTTTCAAATGTTTCTGATACATCCATTTAGCAGTTCAGTGTAATTTTCATACAATCTGACTATCATGAAATAATGGTCATGTGTTCAGTTGTAAATTAAATTAATAGTATCATACAACTGTGAAAGCAAATAAGTGTTAAAACACACTTATAAAGATATTAAAACATGTAAAAATTTGTAGTAAATAGAAATAATCATCTATTGCATGTAGACCTGGTCCTCACTCATTTTGATAAATGTATTTCATCTATGAGAGACTAAAATACGACTGAACAATTCTTCATTTCATAAGCTGTACATGTGTGGGAAAGAGTGGGCGCACAGTATGTGTGTATTTGTGAGAGGGAAACAGTGAAAGAGACAGACAGACATTGTGCACTGAAAAAAAAAGTGCCACAAGGGTTTTGTACCTAAAACAGACAAACTGTGACTCAAAAAATGATAATGAAACAGAGACGAAATTCTTTTATACCATTTTATCCCCACGAAGCTCAGTAAGACAAGTGAAAGTACAAGATAATACAACACACAGACATTAAATACATTTACACACAATATGATATATTATACAATGCCAAATGACAAGATAAGATACAGTGGGACGTGCTACAGAACAATACAATACAGTTTGATACATAATTATAAAATATGATAGCAATACAATACAACACAGTACAGTTAATTATGATTTGATTAGGTATGATACAGTTAGATACAGGTTTACAACCCCTTCAGGAGTTTGTCTCAAACTGTCACTGCACATATAGATACATTTGATATGTTTTGATGACATCAACAAGTTGTGGACTCTGCTTAACAGATCATTTTAGCTGGAGGTCTTGAGATGGGCTGTGCTGTTCACTGGATGAAATGTGACCTGATGTGATTCATCTACTATGCCTACCCTACGTGCTTGATTTTTACCAGTAACAGGATCAGATTGCTTTTGGCGTCTGACAAGGTAAGTACTTGTAAACCAGATACATCTTTTTTCCAAGGCCAGCAATGCTCCCTACTCTATAAGAAAATCAGCAGACCAAGTTATGTGGAAAAGTGTTTAATGAAGCAGACTAGTAGTTGGTTGTTGAAACAGCTGATATAGTCAAAAGCTGTCTGTGCTGCTTGTCCAAACTTGATCTAATTTGAACTTAAAACTCCACTTTTGTTAACAATTCCACTATTTTAGAGATATCTGGCTATTGATACAAATTCTTCAGATTCTACTTGATATGCCGCTCACATTTATTGGCAAAGCCATGAATAATTGAAATACTTCTCTATTGGTTTGCACATCAACTCCTGGCTGCTTGTGTGCTTCTGACTCTAACCTTGACTCATCTGTAGATGAGAGGCATTCAGTTCTCTGCAAGACTTTTTAGCATAAATATATTATGACAATCTTTAACTGTGTCTTCAGCTGCAGCGCTCTGACTGTTAAGCATATTGTTTGGACCAAAGAACCAGTCACTCCAGTCTTCATATTAGGCACAAAAAATCATTAAATTGCAGATAAAGTAGGGTCGCCTTCAAATATATAGATGTACAGAGTTGGTACATAGCAGGGAAGAGGTGCAATTTTGCAGCCTTTTTGTTTAGTTTAGTTAGCTTTCACACTGTTCTTGTTTGGCACACCAAAGCAGGTCAAATGTAACATGATGTAGCTATCTATTGTTAGTTGGGGCTGTAACTCCCATCAGCTTCTGCCATTTAGATGTTAAACTACAAAAGGAGATAAAAATGTTTTTAGGCTGCATACATTTATCTAGCAGTTTAACAGAAGTTTGGGTTATCAAAATCAGCTCAGAAATGAGGACATTAGCTTGCAAGGAAAGACAAAGGCTGCTGGTGCTAGCTGTGCCACACTCTGAAAACCTATGTAACATTGTATACAGACACAATGACCTCATGACAGGTCTTGACCATACATAGGCATATTAAAGAGGTTTTACTTGTCTGATGAAAAAAATAAATTTGTCCATGTGTCCAGTTTTCTAAAGCGTCTGTCTTCACATGAAATGCAGATATGCACCCTCACATGAGGTATGCAACATCATCCATGACATGAATGAACATTCTAGCCATTTCTCTGCAATGAAAGCTTCATTTTATAATTTAAACCACCAAACCAACATCTAAATGATGTTACTGATTAAATTGTCACCATGTAACCAGATCTTTATTTGTTTTTTGTTTTCATTTGTGGATGTTTCTTTACTTAGTTTATAACTTTCCTTATATGCACTAATATTGAAACAATTTTTAAAACTAAAACAAAAAGGCATCCTATGCTTTTTCAAATTTTTGAAATGCCCTTTGTTTTTCTATGTGTCTTACACATGATGCGTCTTTTCACAGGACAATACAGTTGCCAGCATGAGGATTTATCTCTCTCTTGTGAACAGCCCCGGTTCCATAAACAGCTTATTACCTAACCCCTAAGCAAACTAGCTAAAGCAGAAAGCACAACAACTGTAGCCAACAGTGCACACGGGACATAAAGTAAGAAGCATGTCAGAAATAGAGGACAAACTTTTTGATCTGTTGCAAAAACAAGTGTTTATACAACATCCCTTAAATCCTATTATAACCAAACTGACAGGAGGGGAAGGTGGAGTGAAATCCCTACAATGGAGGATGTCTAAGAAAGCTAACTGCCTGCATATTTAGCCTCAATTTCAAGCTTTCTGTTTGCCATATTTGTTAACCCTAAAGTCACATTTGTCCACACCAGACCCTCCGATGTAAGGTAAACCTATTCGTGAGTCAGTCTGTTGTTGTGTGCTGTGTTGATCTTCTCATTGGCACATCACATTATACAGGAACTGCTAAATCTGTCATCTATGTCCTTATGTGTGAGGTCTTTCTAGCATTTTCAAAATCAGTCAAGATTTTAAGAATTTTTCATGTGTGGCAGACTTTAGAAAGTAAACTCATTTTTTTGTTTGAGTAAGACACCCAGTTCATGCAGCAGAAATTACCCTGATGATGACACTTCACACCTAAAGCTCTGCATAATCTGCATACTGTGACAATAATTTAAGATTACTTGTGTGATGAGAACAGTCTATTTGCATTATATCATTATACGTTGATGTCATGTTTTTGCAAAAAGGGAACAGAAAAACAGCAGCCAGCTTCTTTAGGGTCCACCTTCATTTCAGACTAAACAAGTCTATTTTTGCAGACAGGGGGAAACAATGTATAGAAAAGGAATGTCAGATAGATGTGCACAAAAACAAATACAGTACATAGAGCAGGCACACAAACACACACATACACGCACAGCAATAGTTGCTGTGGAGGGTAGACCACAGGGTGTAGGCAGACAGCCAGTAAGTCAAAATGAGGCCCAAAGTAACCGCTCTGAAATGAAGGCTTTAGAGGACAGCCAAACCACGACATCAAACACACAGGCAAACACAGAGAGTGAGAGGAACAAGGCATGGGATACAAACAGTTGTTTGCCATGTTGTGCAAACTACAGCTCTCTGGAAAGCAAAGAAAAATTGGACAGGCTGCTCAACTGTTTAATTTGTTGGGAAAGTCCAAGAGGAAAGTGTTTTGGGAACCAGAAAGAGGAAGATAATGCAGAAAAAACAAAGTTTGGGTTAAACGAGGAGTGCAGGCAGCTTTTAACCAGGGTTTCTGCTGAAACTGAAGCCTGTACAGGAAAATGTAATAATAAAAAGTGTTGAAATTGAATAAATATGTCTGTTTAGGTCAGATCAAAACCACTAAAAGATAAAAAAAAATATCCATTAAAATAGTTTCATTCCACTTTCCACTTATAAAGTAATACTTTTTGGGCCTGACCTACTAAAGGTTTGCGTGTATAAAAACACGTGCAAACTTGACAGACCACGCAAAGCTGATCTACTAACCAGGTGCACCGAGGATTGCGTCTGTCAAATGACAGATGCTAGATTGCACGTGCCAAAATAGCACGTGCAATCTAGCATTTTGCCTTCATGAATATGCAGAATACATGCAGATTATCAGAACGCGCAAATTACTGGGAGAAGGAGATGCAAATGTAATCATTTAGCATCCGTAATGTGATTTATTAACCCTGAAACTGATTGCTCTGTGTTTTTGAAACGAAATTTAACACGTTTGAAAGGCAGATGCAAACAAGGCACAGCGCTACTCACAGATCGCTGGGGTCATTCTGGCGGGTAACAGGGATCACATTAACCAAATATTTGCCGTCATTGACTGAATTTTTTGATGAATGACAGAAATATTTGGACTCTGTCCGTCATCATGAAGGACTGGAAAAAGAGGGAAGATCCAGTGTGTCATCATACTCATGCAGACACACGCATAAAGTAAACCTGTTTTGCGCTCTTTAATACATTGTGGAGGAGGTCATTTAACCTATGTAAAAAAGATCCCCTTCATAGCCAGAATCACTCAGAGCTGACTGCATCACACTCCCCACGCACTGACAACGGGTTTAGGAGCTGTTAGTGTGTGAAAAGGATGTTGAGATAAAGGCAGTCTGTGTAACTGTAAGACTGCTCATCATATGAGAGGTTATTGGTGATGAATCTATGTAACTATGTGAATGCTGTCACCAGGATTAAGTTTAATTGGAATCAGAAAAGGAAAATTAAAAATGACTGATAAAAATATGGCATACTGGAAAAGTGACGACTTTGTCCGTCAAAATGACAGACAGCAAAAGAAGGTTACTGAAACCTCTGGTCAGAAATACAAATCGTAGAGACATATCGTCTATCCAGCAATGCCAGTTTTGAGCTGTGTGCTTTTCACAGATGGCCTCCCAGATCGTGTTTCTTCTGGCAACGCAGAAATGTCTCTGCTGGAGTTCACCAGTGTGTTTATTTGCCTCAAACTCCATGGCTTTAAATTTCTTTTTTTCTTTACGGCCTCTCTGCTCTCCCAAACTCTTCATGGTGACAGCTGGTAGCGCACGCAAAATCCTCATTTAAAGAAGGCAGTCCACAACCCTTTTGTGCCTGTTATCAATTGCGAAGGCAGTCATAGTAGATCACCCGCAACACGCCCACTAATAGCACATGCAATTTTTTTTTGTTTGCACTCACAATTTAGCACTCGATATTTGGGATCAAAGTAGATCAGGCCCTCTGAATCTACAAAATGATATCACATGTTCCCTAGCTTTCTCTGTCAACATGATACACCTGAATGGTTTCCTGCTTACAAAGCTAATGATGAAAGTACCACATACACACATGTGTTTCTGAAGGACTTACATTTTTCATTGTTGGTATGTTGTAATATTTTCTTCCAAAAGACATTTATCTTCTGAGTTTTTCTACCAAGTCAATGTCCACTTGGATGGTTTTCTGTAAACAGAAACTGTCACCAGCTAACAGTAGCTGCCATGGAGACTTGGAAAACAACCACAGCCAGTGAAAAGAAACCAAACACTACATGGCAGATCAGACAAACGTGAAGAGTGATAGTGTGATGTTTACTTAGCAATGTCTGCGGTCGAGTTCCATGTATACAAACACATAACAGTTTGCACATCATCACTTGTTAGAGATGTTAGACAGCAGAAATGACACTCCATTTCATCCATGAGACATAGTTTTCTTTGGTTTTGTGGTTCAGGGCTATGTGGTGGTGTGGTGGGTTGTGCTGCTCACAGCAGGAAGGTTGCTGGATTGGGATGGAGTCAAACAGGACCTTTCTGTATGAGGTTTGCATGATCTCTTTGTGCACTCTACAGTTTCTTCCCACAGACCTAAAACATACTTAGTAGGTAGATTGGTGTCATTAAATTGTCCTCAAAGGGATAGTTCAGTATTTTTTAAGTTGGGTTGTATGAGGTTACCCAGCAATAGTCTCTGAAGTGTCTGAAAGGGCTCCCAGCAGTGCAGAGAATAAGCTGAGGCTACCACAAATGTACACTGTCGTGGACAGGTACAATTCTTTTGTGTAGCTGTGTGAGTTTGATGTAAAAATGAGCCACAAAATTATGTTGGTTCAATGTGTGATTAGGCAAAAAATTTCGGAACGCTTTTTTTTCCTCCAGGAAGTTTGTTTTTTGCGTACTCTTCATAAAGGTAACCCCATGCATCCTCAGTAAAAGGCACCTCGTTGTCTCTTGAGCAAAAATCACTCATATTTGGTTCAGTATAACTTCCCTCTGCCATTGTTGTGTCTTCCTGATTCCAGAGAGCAAAACAGCAGATCACAGCTGTTCCTCTTCCACTTAATGTTGTTAGTGTTTCAACATACAAACAATGCTCATTAGCAACCGTTAGGTATAATTGGTTGATCATACACCTGACTATAAGCCCATAAACGTGTTGTACCAATTATTGATCTGATTTAGATTTTGCTCACTTTGCATTCTTGAAATTGACAAAACACAATTAAATGAACTATGAATGTATACATATATATATATTGATAGATATAGATATAGCTATATATATATATATATAGATAGATAGATAGATAGATATGTATATGTATATATATATATATATATATATACACATATGTGTGTATATATATATGTGTGTGTGTATGTATGTATTTATATGTATATACATGTATATATATATATATATATATATATATATATATATATATATGTATATATATATGTATATATATATATATATATATATATATATATATATATATATGTATATATATATATATATATATATATATATATATATATATATATATATATATATATATATATATGTATATATATATATATATATATACATGTATATACATGTATGTATGTATATATATATATATATATATATATATATATACACACACACATATATACCCAAGCTAAGGCAAAATATGACCTCTTTTATGCATTTCTTAAGAAAGTACAGTCTTCTCCAGAACATCAATTCAAATATATCTGTGTACTTAATAAAGTATGCAGTTAATATTGAGGAATCATTCCCATCACACCATTGCAGGTTAAATATTTACAGACAGCGTCTGAGAGGAACACTCACTAAGTGCCAAATGCAGGGAAATTTTTCATTTCCCAGCTTCATCTTCGAAGGTTATGTACCACATGGAGGGGAAATGTTTTTAAATGAAACAAACATGTAAACATACATGCTAAGCAAATACATTTTCCTGCTACTGCTTCATCCTCTCATCTGATAAAATAATCCAATCTGTGGAGCAGACTAACTTATATGCAATTAGATGTGTATATGTGGCATAAAAGCACAACTGAAGGTTTTGATGGGCAAAAATGTGCTTGGCCATTAATTTTTTTATTTATTTTTTATTTTAAAGATTTTTTTTTATTACCTGCCACCTTGGTTTGTGAGGCATTAACTCAATGCTGACCCTCTCTACACATATAGATGATATTTTGAATTTTGGATCAGTAACTTTCCTGTCTGAAAAGTGAGAAACAGGTTTTTTTTTATCATCAAAACATTGATGATTATGTAAATTATATGAATTAATAATATCAGGATCATTATCAACTGTTACTTTCAATCAGTGTCTTGGGAAAGTAATTTTATCAGAAAAAAAATATTATTTTTGTTGCCACAATAATCTACCAGTATGTGAGAATTAGGAGAAGTCTGCACAGCACAAAAGTCTTTTAACTTACAGACATTCTGATATGAGGCTCTTTAGAAATATATTTCAGGCTTTTCTCCTTTCCCATTTTGCTAAAAAATACATGTCTTCCATGCAAAAAATAAAAATTAACCTGGTTAAAGTACGTTACTGGTGACCAACACTGAGCTCCAACTGTTTTCTGCACCACAGCGTGAGATAATATATCAGAGCCTCATTGGATTAATATGAAGTCTTCAGGTGTGTTGATGGCTGAGCATGTCACTTTGGGTTGGGGAGAAAAAGGTCTCAGACTGTCATATTTAAAAATACTTTGCATATTACAAATGAATTCTGTAGTGGCTAAATAAAAACAATTGTATAAAAAAAACAATGTTCATGTAGTTTTTCAATTTGTATGTTTATTTTCCAATTTTATTTTTTATCAACCCTCACCAATGGCAGATATTTAAGGTGCACCGTAAAAATTATTTCAGTTTTAAAGAAAATAGTTAACCTAACTTTATACTTGTAATAGACTATGTGTTATATTGTCTTATGACTATTTACACACAGTAGTATTGTTTGTGCTTGCTAGATTACAAGGACATCAAAGAGTCACTTTACAGGCCAAAAACTGGATTTAATCCTGCACAACAGGATAATCTGTTCAAAACAAGCATGACACAATTTAATCACTGAACAATACTGAACACAGTCTCTTAAATTATTTGCTTTTTATTTCTTCATGAAAAGATACATTTAATAATACATTCAAATGGATCGTTAAAACATTTCAAAGGTGTTAAAACCCAAAACAATAGCTGCATTTTAGAAAGAAACAAAATGGACAACAATCTGAGATGATCTAGAGCGCCCGTCTATGCACCTCTCACCCACAATCCTTGAGGGAGAATCAAGTTTCCTTGAAAGCTCTCATGCTGTTCCAGAAATGTTCGAGTTCCTGCTGTCTGCAGACGAAGTGCTCCCTGAAGTGTGAGGTCAGTGGGAGGGAAAGGTGGTCCAGAGCTGGAGCCAAAGCCAGAGCTGGGCCAGAGGCCAGAGCATTATGAAACACACAAACACACAGCTGTGTGTGGACAGCCCCCCACTGTTCTTACCGATCCACCACAACAACTCACTAATCCCTCTTAGATCTGCTCATCAGGGCCAGACAGTGCCCATCCAGGGGCGCTGCCGCATCTGGTGGAACCAAACAGCGGAATAATCTTGGCTTTTGTTGCAGCAGAAAAAAGCAGCGGGGCCATGATGCGGGAGTATCGGGGGCCCTCAGCACATCCCCTGTGGCCCCACCACTCTTTTTAGCCTCACTGGCAGAGGAAACATAAAAAAGGAAGGCTGTTTGAAGACACATGGCCCCCAAGCACATTAGTTTCAGTCACAAAGATCAGCTAGAAATATCAGCTGAGGACAATTAATGTCTTCTTTAGCTAAATCAAGGCTTGCTTACAATTGTTATTTGTTATTTATCATAAAACTAAATAGCAACAAAAACCTGCAAGACCCGTAGATAAAAAATTGTGTTTAAACAAATAAATTCTTAACAAGATCAGGAACAAGAGGATTTGCACGGACTCCTCAGACTCAGCGGCTCAAATAAAAGCAAACTGTTGAACCGGGCTGCAAGGTTCAAAGTGGCTTAACTCACATGTTCAGGTCAGTAGGATTGTATTTCCTTTCAATAAACAATGAAATGACTCCCTTCCCTCTTATAACAAAATTGATTTATGTTATGAAATCAGATATTCAGTACTGTGTGTTGTTTTGACTACCAGTTCTGAGTCTTCTCATAGGAAAGGAAAATGTCCTTCGCTTGTGTTGTCAAGTTTTGTGTGTGACCATTGCATTTGTTTGGGAATATAACATAGGTATATTTAAAATCCATCATATTAAATCACTTTTTTGTTTAATTTTGTTGAAATCAATTAAGTAGTTACCCCTGGGGCTCAAAAATTCTGATAACACTGAAGACAGCTCCTCATGTAGAGTTCTGTGGTTTTGGCATGCATCTCAGGTGTCTTTCATATTTTCCACCTGACACAGTTGCCACTTCTATGCCGTGCACTCACACTGTTTTGGATAGCAAACAAACATGCCCAGGGGTGTGTGTGTCTAACTGTGAGGAGTGTTAAGGAACAGAGCTGGTGTGTTGCTAACTACTGTCACATGCTAAATTTGGATCAACATAAAGACAGTATTCTATCAGCCATGCCTGTAATTGGGCATTAGTCTCATCATATATGAAACCAAAATTAAAATGCTTTAATTTTTAAATCAATCACATACAATGAAGGAGGAAAGGAAGTAAAAATCAGACTTCCTTGTTCATATTACAAGCAAACCCAGAATGATTTGTGAGCTGGTCACAGCCTGGTGGAGACCTCCAGGACTGAAAATGGAGTCCCATGTGAAAGTTCCAAAAGTTCCTTGAGTGTCTACTTGAGGCTGGCTGCAGAAACATTGTAGGTGTTATGATTGTGAGTGGGAAACTGACATTTTACAACCTAAATGAACATAGTTTTGGTATTTAAAAAAAAAAAAAAAAAAAAGGGGCTTTGGTCTAGATATATACTACATCTATATACTCTTACAGTTTTAACATAGAGGTTAAAAAAAGTCCCATAGTGTGACCGTCCCACCCTAACACAGCCTCTCTGTCTGTGAGTAGGTTGAGCCAAAGTTTGGTTGAGTGACATGTGAAGTATGGCAGCATCCATTACAAGGCACCCACATTGTTCCAAATGCTCCTATTATAAACACACTGCTGAAATCATATGGCTTTGTCTAGTTCTCTCAAAGTCTATGGTCACAGCAAAAAACAGAAAGTCCACTTTTGCTCTTTTCTTCCTTGTTATGTGACATTCATTGAACTTAAATTCTTGTATATTGTTTACTCACTACTTCTTATGAATTGCAGTTTTTACAATATATTTCCAAACAAGAAATAAGAAGTAGAGGCAGGCAGAGCTGACAGTGTCAGAAACTGCTTGTTTTCATTTGTTAGTTTTTGGCTGGGGGTTCCCTCAAAGCAAATTTTTATATGCTAGACCATGTAACATGTGATTTAGTTACTATAAACTATGTATGAAATTACTGATAATTACACCTACTGAAGATGATCCAACAGTTAGAAAAAAGGTTCAGCGGAAATATAGCCTTAAACCATGAGGCTATCTAATTATTCACATTTCTTCTGGTGGTCACTTCAACATTCTGGATTGAATTAACAAGCTTAACCCCATCTGTCCTGATTTGGACTCTTATTCTGTAACATAAGGCAACAATTAAATTTCCCTTGAGAGATCTAGAAAATCCTAGGAACGTGCCATAAAACTACTGTTAAAGCATACAGCTGAGGTGGATGTTATTGAAAAGGATACATTACAAGGTTGACCTGAGGTCAGAGCTCATTTTCCTGCTGGGGACAAGCTCACAGCAGAGCAGTGGGTGGAAACAGCTGTCTGCTTGTTTTTTTTTTTTCTCCATGCACTTGAGCACCACCTCAGTTGCCCTGCACACCCTCTTTTTTAACCCCACCCACTTGCCATAACACCAGCTATCTACTTCACTTACTCCAGGAATGCAACAGAGCTATGCAGGCCCCTCCAGAGATATGTACTGCAAGAGATCATTATACGTACATGCTGATGTGTGCAGGGTCAGGACCATGCGTGATTTACGCAATAACAAAACTTAAGTTACACTGTGATTGTGGGACAGCCCACTGAGGGGCTGCAATCACTGTGAATGAGCAATTACAAAATCATTTTCACAAGGAAAAATGCAACCACTTTCTCACCATGGAGGAAAATGTCAAATCGATGCTGATGAGGTTGGCCTGAATGGCAAAAGTCTTGATTTTACCCATAAAAACAGATACATTGCATTGTTTGGATGCAACATTTCATGGCATGGATAAGAAACTCAAATGCTTCATGGTTTAGCTGCAGCTTTACCAGGTTTTAAAATTGTGTCAATACCAATGAAATAAGTAGGTCTGATATCATCTGTACGGCAAGGATTATACCTGCTTTCCAAAGGTAATTGTGCAACATTTAGAAATTAAATATAGCAAAATCATTAACACCATGTATAAGATTTGCTAGGATCTGCACAAAAATGCACAAAAGAAGATTTGGGTTTGATGACCTCAGCTCTGTGTTTATGCTGGCAGGTCAGGGCTGACTTTCGTCTTTTTGAGTCACTCAGAAGTTTTACATGCACATTTAAGCCAAGCTATGGTAACTACTTGAATAAACAGTTTAGAATAAGTATCATCTTTGTCCTGCTCATCCAGCACCAGGGAAAAATGGATTTTATAAAGAAAGTCATGTTTACTTTTGCTGTTGTAGGAGATGTACCCATCAAAGCTGGTTACTGGATGCTACATCTTTTAAGCTGGCAATGCTATTGGGGAGCAGCTAACCTTTTGTGTGAATAAACACTTCTACTCATTTACTGTAGCACTCTATGCTTTACTTGTAGAACAAATATTTTAAACACTCCTCTTTTAGTTTATTACATCTGAAAGCAAACCAAAACACGACTTCTGCAAATGCATAGCATTTATGCTGACAACATAAAGCATAAGCCACATTCAAACGCTAACATTTGGCCAACATTTGCCGAAAAGGAGGGAAAAATCAAGTCATATTAAAATAAGTCAAGCCACACAGAACTAATTGGACATCACTCGGGAAACGCTGATGTTTGCGGGCAGCATTTATGCTACTATTTTTTCAAGCAGCCATTGTTTGCGTTATGTTATGTTATGTTATGTTATGTTATGTTATGTTATGTTAGTTTTGCTCTTCCTTTGGATGAATGTGTTCAGCTGTTTTTTTCTTTTGCTATTTTTTATTTTTTTTGTAGCTTTTACCTTTTCCTCCTCAGGGACCATCTATTCAGGGACAAGAGATAGAAATTAGCCAATGGCTATAATCCAGCCTGTTTACTTTGTTGTATGATGATTTACATGAACTCTCACTGTCACCTCTGAAATACATAAATTAAATTCAATTATTTTACCGGCATGCAGGCACTTCTTGTCACCATCACACTCGTAGCTGCCCAATTAACACTGATTGAGCAGTGCCCCTGCAGACCAAGTTGAATCATTACAGCTTGAAGCTTTGCCAATTGGATCCACCTGATTTTGTCTGTAATCAGACAGATTCAGCTGCACTTAAGGTTAGTGACATTGAGTCTATACAAAATCACAGGGAAAGGAGAACCAGCTGACTTCCCAAAACTATAAATGTTTGTTTTTCTTTTTTACCCCAAATAGAAATCACAAGGAAAACCAAATCTCCTTTGAAGTTATGTTTTGATGCAATTCATCCCAGAATCCTTTTTTTTTTTTTTAGATATTATCTGCACTTTTCTCCAGCTTCCCGTCTCACAGGCACTTTCCAGTGAAACAGGAAGGGAGGCTTGGGATAATGGCAGGAGAGTAAAGGAAGCTGAGAGATGAGTCCTAGAAGAGCATTTGTTTTCTGCCCTGAAGTGACCTTTTAAAAGATATTTTCTGCCCAAAGGGGACATTAAAAACATGAAAATTGAAAGGGCCCTTAAGCAGAGCCTTGAGGCACCTCTCAGTAACTGTCGCATAATACTATGTTACTTTTGCAGGCATGTCTACTTGATTTTTACATGCATTTGGAACCTAAAAAGGTTTTCATGTGATAAACTTCTAAAAATAATTATTACATAGTTAATATATTATTTACAAGTAGTCATTGTCTTGGATGTCTCACACTGGCAACCTGTGGCCTGAGCTGCATGAATGAGAGCAAATTTGTTAAACCAGGGTGAGAATATATGTGAAGACACCAAGAAATAAAAGGGAAATTCAAGTATTTTAACTAAGCTGAACTGGATGCTTGAAGGGTGAATTTAGAAGCAAAAAAATGTTACCAGTGTGTTTGACTTTTCTTGCCTCATAAAAACAGTTTTTGCTTTTTTCCCAGTAATGTCCTGCCTCTTTAAATCTCCCCTCCTTCCAAACCAGCAGACACTGTCTCCTGCTGTGAGGTGCATGAACATTTCAGCTGCTGCCTGCCTGAAATTTTCTCTTGATTTTTGAGTGTGCATTTGCGAAAATGGCTTCATATTAGGAAAGAAACTACAATTAAGCAGCTGTTCTAATCATCATCTTCTGCCAAGAGACACAACTTGAATGTAAAACAGACTGCTGCAAGCCAGGACTGGGCAAAAATCATCACTGCCTGTGACATTTTTGGACTTGAAAGGAGCAAAAGTTAATTAATCACTGAGGGGAGCTGTTTGGAGGCAGACAGATGGGTGAGAAAAATGAAAGTCATCATGAAAAATCTTTCCAAAGCAGCATTGTTGCTGCAGGGACACACAAGCAGAGATATCAGGCTTGAAATATTGAATTGCCATGTAAATCTAAACTCCACTGCTATCACTCTCTTTATTACCTTATAGAGTATTTTTGTGCAGATCCTAACATTTCTATTTTACAGTTCAGTGAATTCATTTTTCCACGGAGCAGCTGGACAGAACATCAGCCCTCAGTGTGGTGCCGAAGCAGTCGTGATGGCAAATCAAAAAAACAAGCTGCAGGGTTCATGCTGGTTTTTGTGCCGTGAACTTACTCTAGATTATCATGGGAGCTTTGGTTTTCTTATCTCTGCCCTGTTTTTGTGTACATGTTGATGTTTTACCAGGCACTGTTCCTGTTTGTTTTTAGAATTGGGTGTACGTTGATTCTCATATTGATTGAATTTAGGAGGCTTTTCTATTACAATTATTTTTTCAATTATTTTTTGGGCTTTTTCTGGCTTTCATTGGATGGCTAGTACAGGAGGATGCACCTTAACTATATTGGAAGATTTTAGAATTGATTTCACTTAAAGAACTTTATCATGGCTTTTTCTGTCTGAATCATGATGTATGTTTTGAATATTTTTTTAGGAATTGTGTTTAATATAAAATGGCACTAAATAGAGGGCCAGATCTACTAAGATCCCAAATAATGAGCACTAAATCGTGTGTGCAAGCTAAAAAATTGCATATGCTACTAGTTGGTGTTTTGCGGGTGATCTACTATGACCACGTGCGCAATTGATAATTCATACAAAAGTGGTACGGACCGCTCTCTTTGAATGAGGATTTTGTGTGCTACCAGCTGTCACCATGGAGAGTTTGGGAGAGCAGAGTGGCCATAAACAAAAAATGTAGTTTGAAGCCATGGAGCTGGAGGTCTTGGTGGACCAGGCAAACAAATAAACTGGTGAACTCTCAGAGACATCTCAGCATTGCCAGAAGAAATGTGATTTGGGAGGCCATCTGTGAAAAGCACACAGCTCAAAACTGGCATTGCTGGGTAGATGATATGTCTCTACTATTTCTGACCAGAGGTTGCGGTAACCTTTTTTGCTGTCTGTCATTTTGACAGACGAGGTCGTCACTTTTCCGTTATGCCATAGTTTTATCCATCATTTTTAATTGTCCTTTTCTTATTCCAATTAAACATAATCTAAATGATAGCATTCACATAGTTTCACACACAGCTTCATCACCAATAACCTCTCATGTGAAGAGCAGTCTCACAGTTGTGCACACACAGACTTAACTTTTAACTTTAATGTCCCTGTTTCCACACTGACAGCGGAACATCAGATTATCCGTGTAATTGTAAAATTGCATTCAACCTCGTGTGGTCTTTCTGATTTATAAAGTGTCCTTTTGACAAATCTGTCACTTCACAAGCAGTGTAGTCGGTTGTGATTCAGCGCTTAAAATTTCAAGACATCACAGCTTTCAGCGCTGTTTGGCTTACTTTTTTGAAACATAGGTGTTATCCCAACCAAATTGTTAATAAAACAAACCATTTCTTCAACCTGATATCATACAGCTTATAATATCATGTACAGTCTGTAAATCTGTGTGTAAAGTTAGGAAAGGGTATTTTAAAAATGAAAAGCCGCACAATAAATTTATCTGTGCCAAGAAAATAATAACATAACTAGACAAAGTACACTTATAACCTATAACTGAATAAATAATTTACTGTGATTGTAAGCACATGCAGCAGTGGGAGAAAAATCTGCAGACACACAGGAACTCCTGTGTGTCTGCAGTCAGCTCTGAGTGACAAACGGAGGGATTCTGGCTATGAAGGGGATCTTTTTTACATAGGTTCAATGACCTCCTCCACATTGTATTAAGAGCACAAAACAGAGAGGGTTTACCTTACGTGTGTGTCTGCATGAGTATGATGGCACACTGGATCGTCCCTCTTTTTCCAGTCCATCATAATGACCGACAGCCTCCAAATCTTTCTATCATTCATCAAAAAATTGGTCAGTAACGAAAAACATTCAGTTAATGCTGTTTATGACAGTCCAAATATATCGACACACACACAGAAGATTCTCCCTCTCCATTGTCAGCTATCTGTGTGTAACGCTGTGCCAGTTTGCACCTGCCTTTCAAACATGAGTAATGCAGATGCAAAATACTTGGAGGAGAAAATGCAAAAACACAGAGCACAATCAGTCTCGGGTTTGATCAATCCCATTGCAGGAGCTATTTGCATCTTCTCCTCCAAGTATTTTGCATGTTCTGAAAATCTGCATGTATTCTTTATATTCATGAAGGTAAACATGCTAAATGGATTGTGTGTGCTACTTTGCTCATTTGGCAGACGCAATCCTCGGTTAGTAGATCAGCTTTGCACGCTCTATCAAGTTTGCATGTGTTTTTATACATGCAAACCTTTAGCAGATCCAGCCCAGAGTGTATCTTATAGATAGCGGCCAAATGTTTTGGTTTTGTGGATGAGTTTCACTGAATGAGTGTGAAGAGCTTTTAAAAGTGAATTTTTGCTGGTTTGTGCAGCGAACACTTCACAAAGTATTCAAGGATAGATGCATTGCAAAAAGTCCACTTTTAAGAGCTTTATTCCTCACAATATAGTCAATCTGTCAGTAATTTTCTTAATTAATAAATGAATCCTCACATTTTTGTATCTGTACTGTTGTATCCATTCTGCATCACCCCTTATCTTTTATGCAAACAAAACTCTCAGAATAAAAATCTTTATTATTATTGTCACTGAACAGATTTTTATCATAGGTGTTTCAGTGATTTCTTAGTGACTAACGTCAGCTCTCTGCCTTGATCTAGAATCTACTTCTTTTCTATTATCTGAAAATAAGGAGCGATCCCAGCCACTGGACACCCGTTCCTGGTCTGCAACACACCATAATCTCCATCACAGACTTAATGAGCTTAATGTGCACTCACAGGCCTCTGAGCTTGAAGGCATGTGCACAGCATGCACTGTATTGCTGGCCTGTGCTATGTGCCTCTGTTTATGTGCATGTAATTCTCCTCATAAAAAATAATTTAAAAGGCACAGGCACAGGGGTGTGTCCTTCGCTCTGATTGGTTGTAGATGTTTTTAGTACAGTAGCAGCTTTATGTGAAATAACATGAAACAAATTCTGATAAAGTATACATAGATAAAGATACAAAAGTGCCAACAGACACATGGATTAATCATTATCATTAGACTTACGTTACATGTCTGTGACCATCTGTGGCTGAAGCTGAGCGCAGACTTCCATTTTGTAAACAAGCCATATGTCGTCATGCAGCCTTAAGTCTTAAGGGGAAAGTATAAACGCAGAGTACAGCCTCGCTGTGGGTGCCGAGGCTTCCAAGAATAGGAACAGATTTCAGAGCTTGATTGGGGATAAACTGTGATTTAGTCCTTAGAGCCACAGTCCACTCTGCCCCCAACATTAACACTCACTTTCTCCTCCTCATCAGCAAGGAAACACATCACAGATACTGGCACGTAACACAGCACTAACCAAAAGCTGCTTTTAATTTAAATTGGCAATCAAGAATTTATAGATTTTGATGGCAGACATAAACTCACATATCAAGTTCTATATAATATCAAAAGGAAAGAAAATCAAAAAGTATTTGTCTTTTCAGTTTTCATCTGTTACCTTTAGTTTATGTACAATCTGAGACCAAGAAATTCCTGAAATAATGTAATAATAATATTTTTCCTAGTAATATGATATTAATACAGAAGGATGAAAAAAGCTGCAATCTGCCCATAAACATATGGTGGATTAAATCAGATTAATGTTGTGGAACTCTGATGACTGCATATAAGGGATTATTACATTAACAACCAGCCTTTGCATATAAATGACTCAGACTGAGACTGTAGGTGATAAACGGTTTGCCTTTAATGTTTTCCCTTTTTTGATAGATCATATTTTTTTTAACAAATCTTAAAAGCTAAAGCTTCTATGAGGAGTCTAATTGTATGTCATGAAGGCTGATTAAATAAAGGGGATTTTCCTACATTACCTAGCACCAAACAAGTCCCGTTGTACCACAGCTGATAGTTTGATGTCTTTGTTAATGCCTATAATGACAGCTGCAGGTTAAGTGTCAAATGGATCATTTGACTGCGCACTGCAGAAATAGCGTTTGTGTACACTGAGTGGTGTGTTTGCCTATGAAAATAAAGCTGAAATGAAGCACATATTTCCGAGATAACTCTTCACATATGCACAAAATACAATAAGTTAAGAAATAAGATGTACTAAATAAGCCACAGGTGAGTTATCGTGTGCCTCTAACCTTCCAAATATATTCATTGTTTTTTTTTTTTAATCAACCTGAAAATTGGAACACAATCAATGTTTTCATGGATGAATGACACCATGGTTTCCTTTAAAGATCAGGCTCTACAAATTCTGACACTTTTTAAAAAAATGTTTTATCAAAATTATGTCAAAGGTATACGTCAAGCATCCATGAAGTCAGTAAGTTGCCAAATATAACATTATAATATATAATATAACTAAGTATTACCTAAGTATTAATAATATTAATACTTAGGTATCTCAATTTTGATTTTTAAAAATGTCACAAACTGTAGAACCTCTGGATTTCAAGGAAAAAAAAAAACATTTTCAGCACTTGCTTGAGTCTCAACATTCGGCACAGCAAACCCTTTTGGAGTGTGGCGTATTCAACATTACGCTCAGGATGAACCTTGACTCCAATTCTACAGGGCAACCTGTTCAATTTTTTCTTTTCATGCATTTAGTTTGATACTCTGGCCTGTCAGACAGCAAGTATCCTCATGCAGACTGATTTATATATATCTACACTCAACAAAAATATAAATGTACAAAACAATGTGAATGAATGGACAGAATGAAAATGTGCTGGAACTGACATTCCAGCACTTATCTTGCCAATGGCACGCTCCCTCATGTTTTGTGTCATCTGTGGCATGATGACAAGTGACGAAAGTCCACATTTTGGGGTGGCCTTTAAATGTGTCAACTGTAAGGAGTGGCTGTGTACTGGTTGCGCTGACTGATCACCACACTGTCACGTGGCATAAGACTCTTGGATGGACTGTACTCACTGGGTGCGATCAACTGAAACTAGGGCACTTGATTTGAGCAAAGCAAAGCAATCTGTTCATAAATAAATAATATTCTTGGGCATGTTCAGGGAAAGGTCATTTTAACTTAACTTTTGAGTTTGTGTGTTTATATTTTTGTTGAGTGTATATATACATTTATAAGACCAAACCAGTGGCTGTGTTTGGTTCTTTCACAGGCTACTGAGGCTCTTGCTTGTTAAAAGAATATATTGTCATATCTCCAATATGTCTTGCTTCTCAAGACCTGAAGCATCCAATACACCAAACCACACAAAACAAGGATCAGATACATCCCACAAATGCATGTTCCTTACAAATGTGGCACCATTTCAGTTTCAACATTGCATTGTAAAAAAAAATCAAATCTACCAAACACTTATTCTTCACTTTTTTGATGGGAACATCTAATCATTTATAATCCCCATTTCCCATAAAGTTCGGGCATTGCATAAAATGTAGACGTTAAGTGAATACTTGCGAAAGAACAGTTATGTTTTTTCAGTTTGAAAATTAATCCTTTAACGCCTGTTGTATCATATTTGATACATACCTTTATGATACCTCTATCTAATCAATATGATCAACAAATTACTAAAAAAATCATCTGAACACAGCCAGATAAATGATAAAAATTCCCTCAAATGGATTATCAGTTGTCAAAACACCTTATGTACCAAATGAGGTACAAAAAATATATATGTTAAATTTTATGAACATTTAGATTTTTAGGATCACAGTATAAAGTGAAATAACCATTTCAGCTCCAAAAAATTCAGATTTTCTGGCTATAATATGTGTTTTCAGGGTTAAATATTTTTAATGTCTTTGAGGAGTTTTCAATTGATAATAGGTGAGAAAGGATTTGCATATCATTGCATTCTATTTTAATTCACATTTTACACAATGTACCAACTTCAGTGGAATTGCGGTTTATCAAATGCTTTGGCTAAACTATAACATGGTCACCAACCACTAGTAGTTGTTGTAACTTCAGTTGATGGCTTTTGCTTTGCTGCCATAATGCTCAACAATCTGGATGTAAGCAATAGTGAATGTAGGCTCTAGCATTGATAACAGGAGCAGCTTAGTTTGGGACTTTAATGTGAACTTGAACCTGCTCAGACAGCAGTAGACTAGTTGTGATCACACTGCTAATATTAGCTACACTCTCTTTGGCAAGCCAACATCACATCGTTTACTCAATGATACTTTGACCTCAAAGTAAGCAAATTGTGTTTTCTTGACCTCAGACCAATAGCCTTAGTGTGCATTTAACTAGAATTTAAATTATTCACAAAAGGCCTCCTTAACAGCAGCACAGTCAAAATTCATGCTATGTGGACTTGCATATCTTTTGCTTACCTTTTCCATATTGAAACCCACACAGTTGCAAATGCAAAAGTGTTACAGTTAAAATACTATCAAGCAAATCAATTTCAGATATGACACTCCTTATCCTGTCAATCAAGTATGTTTAAATTATTTTCCTATGTCGGTGGGTAAAGATGTCACTAATCACTGATGCCATATTATACACTGCCTGGCCAAAAAAAAAGTCGCCACCACAGAAAAAGGTCACACACTCTAATACTTTGTTGGACCAACTTTAGCTTTGATTACAGCACGCATTCATTGTGGCATTGTTTCAGTAAGCTTCTGCAATGTCACAAGATTTATTTCCATCCAGTGTTGCATTAATTTTTTCATCAAGAGCTTGTATTGATGATGGGAGAGTCTGACCACTATGCAAAGCCTTCTCCAGCACATCCCAAAGATTCTCTATGAGGTTAAGGTCTGGACTCTGTGGTGGCCAATCCATGTGTGAAAATGTCTCATGCTCCCTGAACCACTCTTTCACAATTTGAGCCCGATGAATCCTGGCATTGTCATCTTGGAACAGGGAAGAAAAAATCCATTGATGGAATAACCTGGTCATTCAGTACATTCAGGTAGTCAGCTGACCTCATTCTTTGGGCACATAATGTTGCTGAACCTAGACCTGACCAACTGCAGCAACCCCAGATCATAGCACTGTCCCCACAGGCTTATACAGTAGTCACAAGGCATGATGGGTGCATCACTTCACCTGCCTCTCTTCTTACCCTGATGTGCCCATCACTCTGGAACAGGGTAAATCTGGACTTATTAGACCACATGACCTTCCTCCAGGACGGTTCTTAATCCAATTTTAGTAGTTTCTGCAATCTCCTTAGATGTTTTCTCTTCTTGATGTATGCCAATGATTTGACCCTTCTTAACCAGACTAACATCTTTTCCATAAACACAGGATGTGTCTTTCGACATGGTTGTTTAAGAAATGAGAAGCTACTCATTGCATCAGCTGAGGTTTAATAACTTGTTGCCAGCTGAAAGACAATCACCCATGTGGTAATTATTCAATAGGAAGCTTGTACCTATTTGCTTAGTTAAATCCAGGTGGTGACTTCTTTTTTTGGCCAGGCAGTGTATATTTTAACAAAAATCCCTCCACCCTGCTAGCTTCGTATTGGCTCTACCATTTGTGCAGCTGTGGAAAGTGAAATGAACTCCTCTGTCTTTCATGAGTGATCACTATAGCACATGTATAGTGAAAAGACTGTATGTTTTCACTTCACTATAATCTTTCATTAATGCTATATTTGGACTCCTGCTATTAAAAAGCATATGTGTTTGTCTCCTTAAATGTGTATTTATCTCAACTCTTTGAAGATAATGTGAATGTCTACCTTAAGAACACAGATTTTTCTGGTCTTTATTTGCTGATGTCTTTCACAAAAACTTCTTTAACCAGGGAACATTTTGAGTCACAGCTTAATGAAAAAATCATCACTTTAATGAACTGATGACAAGACTCTTGAACACAAGACCACTGAGCTCTTTTATTATTCCTTTTATAATACTTCTTCACAGTTCTTCTGCACACAAGAGACTTGTGTTCTGCACTTATGCACCCTCTTAAAGCCCAAGAGTACTCCTGCAACCGCAGCAAGACATATCCTTTTGAATCTTTTTATTCCAGATATCTTTCATTACTGTCTCTCATGTTTTATTGCTGGCCAAGAACCAATCCAACTCTTGCAAAAGGAGTGCTGAAAGGGTGCTTAGATGTTCCAAGAGAGTTTTAATAAAAAATCTGCTTCCAGGCTCTTTTAGCACTGTGGGCTTGAGGGTTTCACTTTCAGGGCTTTGTTGCTGTATCCCTCTTATTCCTTCAGGTGCTGAGCAGGAAATTAAGGGAAGGATGTGTACACAGGAAAGCAATGATTAAGACCTGATGTTACCATGCCTCATGTGCCATGTTATCTCAGGTCTGTGGATGGAGTTTAGCAATGAAAGATTAGTTTTAAATTTAAATAAAACGTATGATGCTTTTACTTCCTTCTGTTTGTCTGTCTGACTAAGTAGGCCCAGATAAAAGCTGCTGCAAAATAGTGGGAGGATTTTAGTTATTATTTGGATTCATTGTGATCAAAATTACTAAATAACTTTACTCACTAAATGAATTGACTACAATGTCAGAAGGTAGCAAAGGTAGGTTTTGTTTGGTTTGCAAAGTGTTGGGTTTAAAAGAATGAATAAAAATCTAAAAGCTTATAGAAGTCTCTCAATAACAGTGGCATTACATGAGAGGAATAATCAAACAATTTCAGATTCATATGCAACCGTAAACAAATCTCTTCAACAGGTTGACATATAAATAGCAGCTAAAACAAATGAATTTAGATAACAAAATAGTTGGTGCCAGATTAACAGGTTAGTTAAATTAATTCTTTATGTAATCTTATATCAATACAGGCCCAAAATCCCAGTTAAATGCTTTGTCTAAACTGTAACCTAGCCGCTGTTAATAGTAATCACTGTCGCTCTGTGTAATGGCTGCTGCCTTTTAGTCAAAATGTCCTTGAATGGGTGTAAACAAAAGGTGTTTTATGGAACAAACATACAGCATAGATAGGCTGTGTTATGTTATACTAACATATAACCACTCCAAGTGACCACATTCAGGAAATACATATGTAAAATTGAAAGGACAACAAAAGACTAGTGACTCTAGCACATTGAACAACACAAGTCACACCTCAGACTGAAAACCAACTTCATATACAAGCTGGCACTGTAACCCTAAGAGTGATCTATACATCTGCTGCATTCTGTCAGGATTATGTGCCAAAAGCATTGAAGAATTTATATCTTAATCTCTAATCTACTTAGCAAACTTCATACACTTTCCATTCAAAAGAACACACAAGAAATTCATCACTTTAACTTTACTGTATTTATTACATTACGTCCCAAAGTGATCATCTCCTGTACTTGAATAAGGAAAAACTTTCTAATGTTCATCAGAATTTTTAAAGATCCTAAAGTGTTTTGATTTTCATGGGACATATAACTGAGTGTAACAGTGGTGGTGAACATTATAGTTACAGATTTACTTGCCAAGTGGGAGGAAGCAGACAGAGAACAAAATGGGGCCTATGATGAAGCCTCAGGGAACCCTGCAAGCTAGGGAAGTGCTTGATGAAGATCCATCAATTTTCCCAAGAGGGAAAACTGATGAAGATAAGAAAAAAAAATCTGTTTAAAGTTATATCTGTTAACAGGAACGGTTAAGCGGTTGATGAGGAGCCTGCATGAATATGGGAGCTGAAGTAATCATTCTTTATGCTTTTATGACGATTAAAAAAGGAATGATTTTTTTTATAAAAAATCATATGCAAGATAATCAGTGGTTACCAAAACTTAAATCTGTCTGAGTTTGAGATGTGAAGTGGATATCTTCCAGACTTCTGACAGGACTTCTGCTTTCTAAGCGCTATGGGATGGACACAAATAGTAAATTTTGCTTAAAAAAGACTTAATACTATGAAAGACATACACTTCATTCACCTAACAGGTAGAGATAGTGCCTCACATTAACTTTTTGTATGTTCAGCTGTACTGTTCTAGTACTACAGCTGGAAAAATGGTTATAGAAATAAATCAAATGTCAAACTTTATCCTTTCTAAGACAGATGCAAAACTAAATCCTTGGTTGGAAACTAAACCATAGCAGCTTGAAAGAGGGTCAGAGGCCAAAGGAAAAACTTAAACTATGCTCGAAGTTTAAATTTTTGCATATTTATAGCAACTTTTCCAGTTGAGGGACATTGCATTGGATTTCACAACAACACCTGCAGCCAAGAGAGCGATTCATTACTGTTTTCTTGCAGGAGTGGGTCCCCAAAGGATACTCACAACAGTTTTTCTTCCTCAGCAAGGCACCTTATTACATTTTCTTCAGTGAAGGGCATCCTATAGAGCACTTTATCTTATTTTCAACAGTGAAAGGTCACCTCAGAGGGAGCTTGGTATCATTTTCTCACCTGGAATGTCATGCTTTAGAGGGAGTTTCATGATGTCTTGACTGGAAAAGTATCCAGGAGGGAATTTTGTCATAATGTCTGCAGTGCAACATAACCCAAGAGGACAATCAAATCATCCACAGCTGAGGTTTAAAAAGTACTGTAAGTGATTAAGTATTTGCAAACCTGTATTCTTTATCCTTTAAAAAAACATCAGACAGGGACCTCTTGGACAATTTCGCATACTGACGGACACCTGTTTTTTGGGGGGTTTTTGGGGTTTTTTTTTTTGGTATGTTCAGCAGAAATGAGTGTAGGTCAGCACTCATATAATGTAAGATCTCCATGAAACAAAAAGTCATGGTAACGTGACCCCATGGTGAAAGCTGTCTTTAAGTCATTAGTAACAGCTAATTTGTCAACATGTTGCAAGTCAGCCCTTACTTCTGCCACACTTTCATCACACTTCTTTTCCACTCTTGTTGATGCTGTTTGCAGAGATGCTGACTTATACTGAGCATCAGACAATGCACTCAGCTTTTCTCAGTACTAATACCATCAATTTGTGCAGGCTAGCAAATGGTGTCATAAGAGGCTGCTTATTTTCTGTCTCCACCAATTTCTCCAAGGTGGCAATCTCAGGTTCCCAAAAATGAAGCCAGAGTTATGGAAGTGCATAGATGTAGCTTTTGAGTCTCCACTTTATGTAAACTGCAACAGACCTGAAAGCCGCATACACACTCACTCAAAAGCCCTCTGTATGGCTAAAATCAAATGGGTTTGGTATGAATAGCTTGACGCCCAATAAGCACACACTGTGCACAGGTCATATTTTTCTGTTACTCATCCCTTTTTGTTTTTGTGGAGGACATAGGTTATTAATGAGGGGCATGACTTATGATATGGCATAATGAAGCTGTAATTCAAGGGCTGCCTCAGTCTCTGCTTATTGCCTGTTCATAGGCTGTGTCTCCAACCACTGGCTGATGTAAAGTCTGTAGTTATTTCTTTAGCATGAGAACACATAAGCATCAAGCTGGTATATTTGTGATTTGTATGTTTACTAAAACAAGATTACCTATCTTGGACTTGTGGTGGAAAAAAGTTGTTTTATGTTCCCCAAAAAGGTGAAATGGAGGATCTTGAACCAAAAACTTCTTTTGTGAGTCTTTATTAAACAAAATAGGAAAATTACAATCTTGCAAGAATGGAGACAATCAAATGATCAGCAACGAGCGGTCCGTCAGCTGAGAAGAAGAAAGTCTGACACTCAGCATAGAATCAAATTATTTTAAAGACCTGGGGGTGTGTGCGTGTGTGCATGTGTGTGTGCCTACAAGGTAAGACCTATGTGTGTGGGTGTGTGTGTGTGTGTGTGTGTGTGCATGTGTGTGTGCCTACAAGGTAAGACCTATGCGTGTGTGTGTGTGTGCATGTGTGTGTGCCTACAAGGTAAGACCTGTGTCTGCTATGTATGAGTTCTCATGGGAATGTGGGTGTGAGAAACACAACAAACTAAGAGTTGCAGACATCTCAGGAACATTAGACATAAACAGTTGATATCTAGAGACAGGAAAAGTTAGGGTTGGACAAGGTCAGGACATCTGGGCCCCCGCATATCTATGTGTCCCCCACCTGTGCAGTGTAACTCTACGAAAAACATCTATTATTGGCATTTATGACTTCGTAGGTGATGTGTGAACCTAAGGCTAGAGCTGATAGGAGGGAAAAAAACATATGTCACATTAAAAGTGGTTAAAATATCGTTACCTTGAAGTAAGTTATCTAAAAAAGCCTGAACATTTTAAACACTCGTGAAATAGTAAATATTCCACAGCACACTGTGGATCATTGCTATCTTATTTTGTTTATGTTAAATATCTTACTTCCAAACATCATCTTTTCTTTTCACAGCGTACAATTCAAAAGAATATATTTTTGGATTAAACATCAAGTTGATTGCCTTTGCTGGGGGTCAAACTAGCTAATTTTAAGTGAGGCATGAGACATATGGATACAGACAGAGCCCTCTGTCCTTACTCTGTGGTTATTTCAAATGTATTTCTGCAAGGTATGTGGTAGCTTGCAGATATGGACCAAATGTTGCAATACAACTGGGAATCTTGGACATGCTGTTAAGATGATGCCAACAGTTAAACCAATACAACAAAGCACAGCAAAGAAGAATACTTAGAGATATGGCAGAACTTTATGAGTGAAGATTGTGTGAGTTGGTTCATAGCTATAAATATAAATGATGTTAGCTCGTCCAGACACAGGGGCAGACAGCCACAACAGACCAGCTGAGTGGAGACTGAATGGGAAGAGGATGTCAGCTTGACAGCTGTAAGTGAAGGTCAGAGGGAGACCAATCCTCTCATGGATTTATTTTTTGAACATCCACCTCAACTGACTATAGATATTGGATGAAATTTGAAACCACTGCAACAGATGCACGATAATAAGGGGAGTTATGGTTTGCTTGTAAAATCAGAGAATAGCTCCTTGGTTTAGCCCTGAAACTCATACACTTAAACAAGCATCCCTTAAATTAGAGAGAAGACTGACACAGAGTCAGAGCACTATTAAGCCTGTGTTTGTGATGACTATATGAGCTTCTTTAACCAAAAAAAAAAATCTTAAAATTAATGATAAAATAAGCAACACCCCATCCTCACCTGAGCCTGCAGTGCCATTAATTTTTTGTTAAACCTGACTTTGACTGTTTTTCTCCAATTGATCATAAGGATCCAAATTCTGTTGTCTCCTCCTCCAAACCATCTACCTGCCTTTTAGTTTGTTCATCCATTAGCTAATTATAGGCCTATATCAAACCTTCCTTGTGCTGCAAAGATCCTCTAGAAAGTAGCGGCTAATCAGGTATGTGACTTCCTTCACATGGACTCACAGTAATGTTACTAGTAGTTGTGAGTTGTAGAGGACTGGGATGTTTATTACAATTTCTGGAGAGTCTGCTGCCTTAATTTATCTTCGAAAACAAGGCTCCAGGAACAGTGCCGGGCTTTCCCCATTGGCAAAACGTTTCCTCCTCTCTGCTATGCCTGTGAGTAGGACTGCATGCACAGCTTTCAGTGCTGATTGGCTGCTCACTGTGCCGTGACTCTGTGTGTAACCAGAGCGTGTAACTGTGTGTAGGACTGTGCTGTGGGTGGGAAAAAATGCGGTCCAGTGTCCTAACAGACAAACAACAGACAAACAGACAGACCCTGGCAAAAACATAACTCCTTGGCTGAGGTAACTAGGCCCATATAGACATGAGGCCCTCTATAAAACAAGATACCACATCTCAGGGGGCTAACCTGGAATAAATCTGTATTCAGCAGAGACAGTTATGAAGAAGACAGACTTATGGTCTGGGCATCCATGAGTTTGTTGCTGTCACTGAATCCCCCCCCCCCCCCCCCATTTATCATAAAGTCTCATTTTCAAATCAATTTAACCCAATTTAATTGCAGTTAAGCTATAGGCTGTTGTTTTATTCATCATTAGTCCTCTCTGCCTTATAATCATTATAGGTGGTAATGTTAATATTAAATTAATCACCTCACTCTATACATGGCTGTTATTGGTTATACCTTTATGAAAACTACTTTTGCAACCAAATAGAAAGGAGGACCCTCTTGAAAAGAAGACGCCACACCTCAAGGGGCTAATCTGAGTAAATTTATATTCAGCAGAGACAAACATGATGAAGACGGATCTATGATTGTCCCATGGGTCTGTCACTACCTTCATTTCTTACTTTGGTCCCTTTGCCTCTGCCCACCTCCTTTCCTTCACCCACACCCCCAACACAGCTTTGGTGGATGGCTGTTCAACATGAGACTGGCTCCACTCCAAGATTTCCAACTGCTACACACAGTTTTTTTTTCTTACCACTGTTACTGTAGCCTCCTATAGATACACCTTCCTGTAGTTTGGTTGGTCCAGGGCTGTGCTCATGGTAAATTCAGGTTGGGTTTGGATATATGTATATGTGTATATATGTATTTTCTATATGTATGTATGCATATAGTATGTGTATTAATACAGAGTATGTCTCCAGCATGCTCTGTTGTGAAGTCTCTTGAGATAACACTTTTTATGAATTGGTGCATTACAAATGAAGATTGACTGATTAAGCTTCAGTGCTGAAATTTTCACAAAGAGCTGGATCTTAAAACTTCTGACTGATTCTACCAGAGGAGAAGAGTCAAATTAAGAGCTTAAGTGTTCCCTAAACAGTTGAGTCTTCAACTTTCTCTTGAAAGTAGATAGGGACTCTGAGGATTGAATAGAGTTAGGTATTTCTTTTCATCACTTGGGAGCGACAGAGGAGAAGAGTCTAGTTAGTGATTTTTAGCCATGCTGAGATGGGAGAACCAGCCATCTTTAAAACCAATGCTACCTGTTAATATGAGCCTGTAGGGAAAGCAAAGTAAGTATTGTAAATAAAAAGGTTAATTTCTTGATTTCGAAAAGTTTACATTTTTAGATAAAGAGATGAAAAATTCTTGGCTACAGGATAAAAATCCAAAACCAAAAGTGCTACAAGAGCACCGTCACCAAGAGTTATTAGTGAAAACATAAAAACGGCCTATTTGTGCAATGTTAACTAATGTGTTAAAAATTCCTGGATCCACATCTGATCACCACTAAACTCGAATCACCTCTTCCTTGATCCATGATCAACATTCCCTGAAAATTGTATTCAAACCACTGAAACTGTTTTTTGTTATCTTGCTCATAGTCAAACAACCAACACATGGGCAAGTGTTGGCATTAACATAAGCCCCTTGGCTGAGGTAATTATAAGGCAATAAAGGAATCAAAACTTTGCAATAAAAAAACTGAATTATGAGATTAGTAGATGATATTGATTAGGGATGCAAAACAAATATGGCAAAATATCTGTACTGGAAGACAGCAGAATAAAGACTGGACTATTGGTATCTGCAAATCTGAAAACATCTGCTGGAGTTTACAGCTGATGTAGTGTTTGGCCAAACATATCATCAAATGTGTAAACCATTTATCAGTTATAATATGAGCAGAATGTATGAATCTACCAAAATGCTTTATCTTATCATCATTTGTCTATATTTAAAAACATGTCATTTGTGGCATATTCAATGTTTTCTGCTTATTTCACAAATAGAGTTTCAAAATGAAAGGAGCATTCAGTTTTAGTAATAAATCAGTAAGTCAATCAGCCAATCAATCTGTTTTTTGTATCGCACAAAATCACAACAAATGTTATCGCTTTTTTTCAAGGACAGATGTAGAAAGATAATGATGCAGGCAGAAGCACAGGGACTAAAATGAGAATTTGTGATAGTGATAAATTTATGAACGCCAAGATCATTAATTTGTCTTTTTTCATATTTCTCATTTTCTTTTTAGAGGTTAGCCCCTTGAGGCATCTTGTTTTCAAGAGGGTCCTCATCTCTATATGGTTGTGAAGGGCTATTATGATGGTAAAACCAACCACAACCATGGATAGAGAGATCATTTTAATATTAACATTAACTGCTATAATGATTATAAAGTGGAGAGGACTGATGTAGATAGTCACGGTTACAGTAATATATGTGTAATATTTTATTGTAGAAACTCAGTACTCTTAACAAAAAATATTGGTATTAATATTTTTAATTTATTCATAAACAGTTTGGAAATATCAACATACCAGATATCAGCAAAACTCCAATTTAATGTGCTCCAAATAATCCTGACAATAAATGTTCTATGATACGTTAAAAAAAATGTGGTAAAAGGTCAGTTATTCCACAAAATTTTGTAATTTTGGCAAATAAATAAATAAACAGAAAAAAATGTCAAAATGGGATATTAAAAAGTCATTATTGGAAACGTATTTATATTTACGAGATGAAAAGATAATTGTGAGATAAAAGTCAAAAAGAGAGAAAAATAAAGTAACAATGCTGAGATGAACAAACATAGTTATTCGATTCGAGTTAAAACATGGGAATTATAAACGAGGAAGAGGAGGAAAAGTCTCCAAGGTGTGCTTTTTTATAATTCTGATTTTAAGATCAGAATTATCTATCTGAGATTAAAGTCAAAATTCTGAGAATTATGTCAGAATTCCTCTGTTATCTCAGAATTCTGACTTAACTTGTTTCTTAATGTGTCCGTATAAAAAAAATTGGTCACCCTGCTTTATGCTAATGCCTTTCTGTGACACTGGCGGGATAGGCCTACTACTTTTAAAAATTTAATACATCGTTGAACTGGTACATTTAGTTGGCCAGTGTGTGCGTGTGTGTGTGCGTGTGTTCCCCTTCATGTCCCTCGCGCCCCACCTCCCCGTCGCTGGGCCAATCAGCGCAGAGCCCAGCCGATCGGGCCTCGCGCACGCAGAGCAGAGAGGATACAGTGGGGGAGGGTCACGTGTGTACATAGTGTAGGGCTCAGCAGCACTCCAGCAGTAGTAAAGTCTGAAGCGGACGGCCCCTTTTCAGAACAAGCTCCGTCCGAAAAGTTGATAGAGGATGTCCGACTCCACCGACGTGCTTTAAAGCGGATATTCCCCCGTTTTTAGGCTTCATGAGCGCGAAGAGAGCAGGAGAGCGTATTTTTGGACGTGTGTTTGTCAAATGAAACGACTGCGAAATGGCAGTGGAAATGCTACATCCAAACCCGATGCCTCCGTAGGTTCAACCCAAAGATATACGTTTCTGGTAAGTTTTCTTCCCTTTTCTATCATTTCGACTTGTCATTGCGGTGTTTTCTCATTTAATCAAAACCTTGCAGCGCTTTAAAAGTCAAATGTCCCATGTAAAGATTTATAGAAACGAGAAGGTAACTTAACTTTAGTTGTGCCAACAATAGCTGCAGAAATGGCAGAAGAATGGTGAAGCCGTGACAGATATCCACGCTTTGATCTGTGCAGTCAAGTGTGATGGAGAGACACAATGTCCGCTATAACAAACAGAGAAAGACTGGCGCTGTCTCACCGCCCTAAGGCTGTAGTAACTTCACAGTTTTTAAAGACTTAGTTATTAATGGAAAACAACATCTGAGGATGCTTCTCACAGGATCAGCTTTCTTATGGGAAAAGGTCTATCGGCATAATCAGGTGCCTTTCAAATAAAAAGCTCCTTTAGTTTCTAGGAAGAGCCTCAAAGTTGTGCTTGAATGAATAACAGCCCATTACTTACTGATATGAACTCCAGTATTGGGACCTTCAGCAGGTCTTTTTATTATGCAGTGTGAAGTGTTATGGAAAAATGAAGGCAGCCATATTTACTGGATCAAAAAAGTTCATGATAAAGAACTTGAAGTTTAAGTTAGCCTTAAAAGGACATACATACATCCAAACATGTCTTTCCACTTCATTCTCCCATTCTGACTAAAAATAGATATGCAAGGTAATTGATTTTTGCCGATATCTCATATGCTTATATTTCCAAACTCATTATCACCGATTGATACAATATACATATTATTGATACAGATTTTTTTTTTTGGAAAAAATCACAAAGCCTCCACTCTAATCTATTGTTTGTCTATTGTTTTTATTTTGTTTTTATATGGGTCAATTTGTACAGCTATAATATTGGTGATAGATATCAGCAGAAATTTGTGTATCTGTTGGTACCATCAATTGTCTTTTTAGGCAAATATGTACAGCTGGCAATATTGTGCATCCCTACCTAAATGTTGGTTGTTTTCTCAAAATGTCATCTTGTTTATAATTTATGAGGTATTTTGATATAATGAGCACAGTGGTACATTATTTATACACATGATCAAGTCGTCATCCTCTGTAATGTTTCTATTGCTCGATATCAGGTGTTATCTCAGGGGTGTGCAATTTACAGCTGAGGGTCACTTGAGGTCCCCTCCCTCAACAGTTCAGCCTGCAGGTTAATTCAGGTACAAAAGAAATTTAAAATATTGAGAGAACTTGGCCAAAAGTGCTGTGAAATAAAAATAGGTACATATGATTTTTTTTTTTTTTACATAACTGATGTCACATGTAATCAAAAAAATTACCAATATCACTTGTGATTATCTTACTTTTGAAATGCATTACTATATATATATATATATATATATATATATATATATATATATATATATATACATATATATATATATATATATATATTATATACATATACATATACATATAGTTACTTTACCAAGTATAAATATTTAGTCCATTGCGCGCAAATTGTAACTTAGATTGGCTTGAACTATGATTTAATCTTATTAATATAGTACAAGAAGATATAAATACTGGCATAATACATTCCAACATGAGCCATATTATCTTCTTTTAAGCAGTTTTGACTGCTTGTTCAGAGTGTACAATTTTTATTAATTTAATCCTTTGGAAGTAAGGCCAGAATCAATATGGCTTCTTAGTAATCACACATGCACATTCCTGTGTTCTCTTAAGACACTTCATAGAGCAGCTGTTGACCATAGTCTTTGTTATAATGACTTAAAGCTCACATCAGTTCAGTAGAAAAGCACCTTTTTATTGATATTGGCTTATAATCGTCTAAAAAGTAAAGTACCATATTGACAGACATAACATTTCTGCAGTCAATATATTGGCAGCATGTATGAGTCTGTGTGTCACGATGCATCATGTAATAATGTAGAATCTACAAACGTTCCAAAATCAGGAATGTTTCCCTCACCATTAATATAGGGTGTTGGCCCAGGACCCTCATGCAGCCTTCAGCTACTCAAAAACAAAGGCAGAAAAATAATTCTTTGGATTTTTTTTTTTTTAATAATTTATGATCCCTCAGGATCTAAAACTGGCATCTGCCAATTACAAAATGAGTGTACAATTCTGAACTGAGTCTTTGCAAAACAAAAACTTCATGTAAGGGCAAGAAGACCCGGCCACCTGCCTCACCATTAGAAAACACTGATCAGTATCAGGTAAAGAGGCGATCTTGAAAAAAAGCCAGTTTTTACGAGTGCATATTTGGTTTTTCAGATATTAGATATGCAGATATTTCCAATCTTATTTTTGCCAACACTGATACAGATGCATACCCTTTTATTCACACCCTGTGCACCCTCACTGTATCAGTCCATGTTTGTAAGAAACAGAAGTCACATTAGTAAACTAACGTCATACTTTTTTATTAAGGGAACTGCATTCCTTTTTTGAAGGTGGACATTCAGTGATGATAAAGTGAAGCATTATGACACATGCACATTTTGCCTACATTACAGCGGTACAGTTTATTACAAAGATGTATGGGCAATGTTTCTAATATGGATTTTTGCCTATAGATTGCAGATATGATGATCCTAGTCTAAGGTCATCATCTACCAATATCATTCTGACAACAATCGTGCATCCCTACCAATTTTTGAAAACCATAGGAAAACAGGTTAGAATATATGAATGCATGTCCTCTTATAAGCTAATACTGCTGGAAGTACTGTCTTGTAATTTTAGTCATTCATACCAGTTTATTAAGAGCTTATAAGCAAACGTTGAATAGCTTTTAAATATTTTTTAACATTCATTGATTGAAATGAACGCTCATTGTACAAATGTACACATTTTGTTTCTCAACATGGTATAACATCACTTTAGGCTAAATTATTATTTTGTGATGTATTGGATTTTCTTTCCTCTTATTTATATGTTAACATTTCAAAACATATTTCAACCAATACAAATACCAATATCAATTTAGGGAAATAACTGAAAATACTTGTTAGGATTGCACTTGCAATGTCTGGAATTTTCTGTTTAACAGAAGCTGTTTGCACTTTCAAGAGAGACAACCAGTAATATAACAACCTGCTGACAGGAGGTCGGACTTGTTTTTATGAAGCTTCTATGTTTCTGTTGAAAAAAGGATTTTAATTAAACAAAAGGTTTGCAAAAACCTTCTTAACTCAATTGCCTGTCAGTATCAACATCATGTGGATAATATTGACCTTCTCTGTTATAATCTTGTCTTATTTATGTATTTAGTGTCCTACAATTTTTATTAATTTAATCTTTTGGTAGTAAGGAAAGAATCAATATGGCTTCTGAGTAATCACATGCTCATTCCTGTGTTATCTCAAGACACTTCATAGAGCAGCTGCTGACTATAATCTTTGTTTTATTGACTTTAAGCTCACATCACTTCAGTAGAAATGCAATTGCCTGTCAGTATCAACATCATGTGGATAATATTGACCTTCTCTCTTACAATCTTATCTTATTTATGTCTTTATTCATTTTAAATCAAATTAATTCATTGCTCCCTCTATGAAAAGCTCTCTGATATTCAGCCTTTCCATTTGCTGTCCTCAACTCCGTCCATGTGACCGAACAGCAAACAGGCATGTGTGCCATGGCTTAAGGGTAGTAAGCCTGCTTTGTGCTGACCGTTGAACTCTGACATTGTTGATGCCTGTGACAGTTCAACACGCTGCCTAAAAGAGGCTGAGGAAGCTGTCCAGACTGAACATGACCTAAGCTTGACCACTGTCTTACTCTAGAACTTGGTAAGATAAATGTAGTGTTATTGCTTAGAAAATCTGCTGAGTGTGTTATTTAAGTCCGCAGGCATGGAGATTTGATAATATTTGGGGTTAAATGGTCATGATTTGTGGATTGATGGAGTAACAAGAAGAACAACAGGCACATGGCTGTTAGTGTTAGATCTACACTTTATGAGAAACATGTAAAAGCAAGTTAACTCCTCCACAACTAAAAGTAAGGAATTCAGCACCAAGAATCATTTTTCTGAAAACTTCTAACTGCTTGGTGGGAGTTATATAAAATGCCTATTCAAGTATTTTAATCCCCTCTGAGAGCTTAGAAATTTTAATTTGCAAAATGTTATGCAGCATTAGCAGTACCTGGAGTCAGATCTTGCTTAAATAGTCTCAGTAATTATGCTGCTTTCCAGGAATAATAGGCAGCTGAGGAAAAAGTGGATCAAAGGCAGATTTAGGCCAGTTCTCCGATGAAACGTTTACACCAGAAAGCCCTGTGTTTCTCAAATTAAAAACATCCAGTGGTTCTCTTGCATCATCTGTTGTGCTGTTGCACATTGCCCTCGACATTTCAACACAGTCAGAACATAAAACTGAGTCACTCTCTTATTTTCTTTCTGAGGAATTCCTGCTGCTGTTCCACTGCACTCATGCGGCTCAGATGAGCAGCAAATCATGTGACATCACTCCTTCGTCTTTCTGAGAAGTGTCTGTAAATTCCAGTAAGGAAATATGAGGGGTGTGGGCCCAGCATGTCACACTATTCCCATCAGCGCGCGAGATCTGGCTTCAAAACGCTGAGACGTCAAGCATGTGGGCGTCACTGCTACAGGATCATGTTTTTGGTGGGGCTGAAGCATGCTGAAGCAGGGCCTCCCCCCCTCTGGGAATATTTAACGTAACTGCTTTTGACATGCAGCGGGGCGAGGAGTTCAGAGGGGGCTTAGCCGAGGCTGACTGCAGAGAAAGTCATGCAAGAGGCACCAAACAAGGATTATTCCTTCTGTTGTTCTCTTTTACATTAGCTTAGCCGTGTTGTGTCAGGTTTTTGACCTGTACAGAGGGCTGTCAGCAAGAAGTCAGCGCTAGTGCATTTGTCATAGACTTGAGCTTTTGGGTCATGAAAACAATAATACAAAATGTTGTATTGACATCAGTCAGCAAGACATTACCATCTACACTAAGTGCTGTAATTGTTTTAAGTTACACAAGGGATGAGGTATGACTTCTTAAATCTTCATGGAGTCATTACCTTGTACAAATATGACGATTTCGTAGGATTTTATAGTGTCACTGGTTTTCACTGGTGCTAAGCTGTTATGCTGTCCTTCTGCTAGACAGGTGCAATGACATATCTTAATGCTATTTGTTTGCTGTTATCAAATTACAGAAGAAGTGTAGAGATGCTAAGAAACTCATTCAACTCAAGAGATAACTTGTTGTACTAAGTATTTTTAAGTAAGTTATGTATCTCTTTGACTTGGTGCTGTTGAGTAAAAAGACCAAATTTTTAGTTTAAATGTGCAAGATCAAATGCTATGTACTATAAGCATCATGTGTTAGCATGAAGCTAACAAGCTAAGATGCACTACTGGTCAATCTGTAGGACTACAGCAACAGAGTGAAGGTAGAATACATTTTATTTCTTTAACCTCCAAATTAATGTCTAAGAACTGTTGTGATATTACTTAGTAACCTTACTTAGTATTTGTGAGTCCTTGTTCTTCATCCTTCAGAAGTACAGGCGCCTGATGTAAATGCTAAAGCTTATCCTTATTAGGGCTGAACAATATATCGTTATCGTATCGATATCGAGATATGAACATTCAAGATATTAATATCGAAAAAGCAACAATATAAACAATATAGATTTCCCCCTCGCTAAAACTGCACTTTCCGCATTCTTTTGTATTATGATGTTTTTATATTTCTGAAAAATGCTTGGATTTCACCAAACCCGTAGTCATATCATATTGTATCGATATCGAGATATCTGGCATGAATATCGAGATATGAAATTTTGTCCATATCGTTCAGCCCTAATCCTAATCATCAGCTGCTGATGTTTGTGCATGCTGCATCTTTTCCTGCGAGGCTAATGGCCGTCAATGTGGTTGACTTTGGTCAACACTGATTCAGTGGTGCCTCCTAAGGTATTGTTAGAAACAGCTAAATGACTAACATATCACTGGACCTAACTAAAACTACATGATCAACAAAAGGAATTGTACTGTGTTATTCTAAATCAATAATTAAACTAAAATAAGTTATTTTAAGGTAGGTTCTTACAAATGAATAAGCCAAATCAGTGTGTTGACAGTACAGTCAAGGAGACAATAATGTATGTTAGGCAGAGTGCAGATTCAGGAGGATCATGGTCATTATAATGATATAGTTTGTGTTTAAAGCTGTTACATGAAAATATGGTACAATGGTGTCCAAATTCAAATATTGTCATTGATTTGAGGATAATGCATTAAATCATTGGAGCAGTGGGTATCTTAACTTCAGTTTGTTTAGTGGCAACAATAAAAGGAACGATTTGGCGATGCAACCATGTGTGACTTTAATGATTCCCAGTAATGCTCGGGGTGGTATAATTTTATTGTATCACCTACTTCTTAGCACAAGGGTGTTACGACAAGCCTGTAGGGTTGATGTAACAAACAGTTTTCCTCATTTCTTAATCATAAGACTTCTTGTTGTGTAATAGACAGGCATTATCGTCAGAGGGGATCAAACTAAAGCCGAACTCATAACAGATGCTGTAGCAGCTCACAGTAAAGTCTCTGATGTGTAAGTGTTTCTAAACAAATTACATAGTCAAATCCTTGCATTTGAGGATTTTTTTCTACAGTTTCATAACTCAAACTTTGCTTGTGTGTGTGTGTGCATCATAAATGACCCACACCCAACCCCAACAACATCACCTCTATGCAGCGTCATCAGAATCTATATCCATTCAACATGGTTCACTTTACTGTGTAAATGAAAACAGTGTGAGGTCAAGCACTCAGACTCAGGAGTAGATGATTCATTTAGACTCCTGTCTGTTGCTCAGCTGAGTTGAAAAGAGGAGATTTCACCATTCACTCTCAATCCTGATCGGCTGTCGCACCACAGCTTCAGGCGAATTTGTCGTAGAAGTTGAATGCTTTCGACTACAGCAAAATTGGCTTAGCTCACGCAAAATTCACATTTGTTTGGTGTGAACACAGCTTAATGCTCACACAGCTGAAGCAGCACTAAAATAAAGACAAGCAGGCAGTCCACTATCACCACAACAATAAGAACCTTTTCTTTACCACTGTTGATTCTTTCTGTTACCATCAAACAAGTTCAGTAGGTTGTTATAAATATGGATGGAAACAAATAAGATTTTATTGATACCAGTGTCGGTATTGAGACAGTTCTTTTTTTTGACACCCTTATAAAATTCTGTGGATTTTGTGGTAGAAAAGTTGGCCCACATGTATATTTAATGCCGTGCCGTGGAAAAATGTTTTTACCCATGTTTAAAATCATACTGCCACAGACATTTCATTTTTCCATCAGCGTCATTTTGTGCTAAATTAAGCCACACTCTGCTTTTGTCCTCTGTCCACCATTAATGCTCTACTCCTTGTTGTCATTTTTGCTAACTGCTTCTTGCAAGGGCATGACATCATTGTCTTGTCAGGCATGTGTGAAATCAAACAAAAAAAAAGTAAAACACCAAATGACATTGATACCTCTAAATTGTTTGACTCTGTTCTTACCTTGAACCAGTTATCAGTTCCCATCCCTAATCATGACTAATGTTGCGTTCGATTGTACTCGGAACTCAGAACGGAAAGATCCGACCTCTGAATCAGAAAAGTGCAATTGAACAGCCCTTGAGCTCAGGACTCCGACTCGGGATTTTAAGGCAAGATCAGAGCAGCCCGAGTCGGAATTCAGAATCTCCAACCCGGATTGTTCAGAGTTCCGAGTACAATCAAACGCAGTATAACGTTGTGTCGCATTGCCTTAGTTAATTTGCTGATTAGCATCTTTTAACACTGAGCAGTGTTTTTTAACTAATTGGACTCACTAAAAAGTTTGGATGCACTTATGGCTCCTTTGACAGAGCAGTGTGACTGACCCGCAGCAGCAACATCAGATGAAATGACTTTCATTTCTTTTAGTCAAACACAGTTTAATGTGCTGCCGTCTGGTTTGATTAAGGTATGCTAGTTAATGTTTAGTCAACTAGATTATATTCAAAGAAAAGAATGGACACTCAGTTGGGAAAAGTTTGTAAATATGTAAAAGATATGGCTTAAATTGAGGTTAAATATCATGTTTGAAGACCAAACAAAACCTAATGGTGCACTCAGTATAGTCCAGTTTAACATAACTTAATATGGAAAAGGGTTTGATCTCAATCCCAAGACAGTGGACAGCTACTAGTGACTGCATTTGGCCTAAGACTCTGATGATGTCAAGCAACACTGAAGAAAAAGTGCTCCTTGCCATTTTTGTAAAAGGTATTTCAATATTCAGACAGCTGTTTGTATTTGCCTTTTTTAAATACTCTAATTGAAAGTACTAAACCATAGGACTCTGGTTTCCAGAGGAAGAACATGATGATTTAGCATTTAAATTGAGTAAATATCACTTTTCAGTCACTTCCAGTCAGTAAAGAGGGGAATTCCAAAGATATCAGTTACAGTTCAACTGCTGTTTAGATAAAAAGAAAAAAGCCACAGAGTTAGTTCTCTTCTGCATTTGTTTGTTCTCTCAATGGATGCACACATTCAGATGTTTACCTATGTCTGATGTACTGATGCTGCTAAACTCGTGTCATCTGATTTACCAGTGCAAACACAAGTCTGGTTTTCTCATTGGCTCTTCTGTTCTCAGAATGAATTGCCACTCTGCATGCCACTTGTGTGCATTTTATTTCTACTTCTGTTTACCTCGCTCTACTTATTGCTCTGTTCATGTTTTCCTACTGATGACTAGTTTTTGTTTTTGACACACATGATGGCGCATTTCCTCTGTGGTTTGCCTTTGATGCAGCTGCAAGATATGAGTCTCTTACAGGAAGAAGTTATGACTATTTCATTTCTGTATTTTATGTTTCATTGGCTTTTTCTCAGAGGTATCTTTGTTAAACATTTAAGCTTTTGTTCATTTGTTGACATTTATTATCTATTTGATCAACACATGAGTGTGAAGTAAGATGCTCATATAGTGCACACAGTATTCAGTATCTATATTGTCCACAACATGTTGATTTCAATTGTGTTAAAATTCTGTATTTTGCAGATCTGGCTAGATTGCTATTGATTCATATTTATTGCAAAGGGAGAAAGAGATCATCATTGGATGAGATAGGGCATCCCAATGGTAATGAAACACACAACAATACATAAGGATGATACAAGCAGCCACAGCTGTGAATTTGTAGCATCACCTTTGTGCTCTGTGTACCGTTCTTGGTATTTGTAAGTCTTGCTTGGGAATGTTTAATGTCTTATTATACATTAGCATAATAAGCAGGTAAGAAATACAAAACACTGTTGTTTGGGGTGGTCTTAATTCTGACTCACCTCATATCTCGATATTCATGCCAGATATCTCGATATCGATACGATACGATATGACTACGGGTTTAGTGAAAACCAAGCATTTTTCAGAAAAATAAAAATGGTTTGAAAATAAAAAAAAGTTTGTGTTTGGCTGACCTTAGCGGTGCATTCAAGGGCAATCGTAAAAATGAAATTTGTTGTGACTTTCAGAGCTGTACATGCAGGGCGAGCGTTGGGGAAATATATATAGTTTATATCGTTGCTTTTTCAATAGTAATATCTTGAATGTTCATATCTCGATATCAATACAGTTACGATATATCTTTCAGTCCTACCAGAAACTGAAAGGTTTTTCCTTTGCGTTTTCAAAAGTGCTTCATGTTCACACAGAGACGGTGTAAAAACAATGCGTGTTCACACGGATCTGTGAGAATGACTGAAAACGTGGTAGTGTGCATGCCAGGCCAGTAGTTGGCGATGTAGGTTTGTAGTGAAACAGCGGTGTTACAATACACGCTTTCTGGTGAAGACAAACTTTTCAGTTATATTCGCTAAGGATTCCTTGGCCGTGTAGCTGCTGTTGTTCCTTGGTGGGCTTGCAACCTTTATCTGAAAGAGTACTGCGCATGTGCCACTGTTACCCTGACAACACTGATTCCTGTGTACACGGAGATGGATACGAAAATATTTTCAAAACTTTTCACTCTGGACCCTGGTTTCAAAAGTTTGCAGATTCAGGCACTTTGGGCACTTTTCTTGTGTAAATAGAAGGCGCAAATGCAGCGAAAAATTTCTATTTTCGGACGTATTCGTTGTGTAAACGGCCCCTCAGAGGGTGGGAACATCAACAATGTGCAGAGGCATTCATCTATGGAGCAAGGCATGTAATATCAGGATTGACATGTGTTTGACTTATTGCCACTTAAAACCTGTGCCAGCTTTTCTATAAGAATCGACAAGAGAATTGTTAAAGAATCAAATTGATAAGCAGAATTATTATTTTATTGGTACCAATAAAACCTCATCAGTTTCCATCCACTCTCAGAGATGGTAAGAAAGTTTGATATAATACAAACAAAACTAGGGGTGTCCCGATACAACTTTTTCACCTCCGATACGATACCAATATTGCAGCCTTGACTATTGGCCGATACCGATATCGATCCGATACGATATCAGCAGGAATCATACATACTTTTATTACTTATTTTGTAGTACGGACTGTAAGAAAAGGCTTGATCAAATGAGATTACACAAACAGAGAACAGTAGTCAGCAATAGTAGTTATGAGAAAAACTGACCCATTTGTTAATAACCAATGGGTTAAATAAAGTTTTACCTGAAACATAAGAATATTCTACAACTGAATTAAATAAATAAAAAATAAATTAGAATGGACTGCTTGTATCGGAGTGCTTATATTGGAGATTTTAGATGCAGGCCAATATAATCCGATATTTGGTTTTTTGCTGATATCGGACCAATATCTGGTATCAATATCGGATCGGGACACTCCTAAACAAAATATTATCATGTGATTAAACAAAAAGCCAAAACGTATATTAAAAAAAAACAGATCAAAATCCTAAAACTTTTTCTCCTTAGAATACATCAATTCAGATAGGTCTATTGTGGGCTGTTCTGTGGTGCAGTGGTTAGTGCTGTTGCCTCTGAGCAAGAAGGTTGCTGTTTCTGCTAGAAGAAGGGCAAAGTTGGCCTTTCTGATATATTAGTACATTTTGACATGTATGCCAATTATCACTGCTGCCAGTACTGCAAAAAAAGGCTATGTTTGGTGATTTGATAATTTAGTCATTATCTGTCAAAACAGATGGTATGCTGAAAACACTGAGCATCCCTAATTCTTTCAACATTGTGATTTTTTTCTTATCTGCTTTGGTAATAGTTTTGTATATGGTTGTAAGTAAATGAAGCAAACTGTTCTGAAACTGAAGCACCACTTTCCAGCAGGAAATGCGTGTGTTGTTTATGACACACACACATCAGTATCCTGCAGCTATCACAGCCAGCACTGAGAGCCCATGTGGTAATGAAAGGGTGTCTGAACTGTCAGAATAGAGCAGGTGCTAATGAATGGGGACAGGCAGCCACAATGCAGCGCACCCTCTTTAATTATCACCATCTCCTCTTAAAGTCATTTTCTCCTTAAGTGATCAGAGTGAGGGGCGAGAAAAGAATCTTACAAACTACATCACAAGCTGGAATAATCTCCTCACAGAGAACCACGGCTAATTATGCACTTTTGTCAAGGCCAGTTATAGAGCGTGAGTCACCAAGCAGCTTGTGTGACAGAGCCGTGTTTACAAGAGCTCCGACCACTGTCTTTTTGTGTAACTTTACACTTTCCCGTTTCAGTCCAGCTCTGAGCTCCAGCCTCCACTATAGTCTTATTACAGCCAATTGGATTAGTATAGAGGAGGGACTGAGCGCTCCTGTGTGTATTTTTGTGTGAGCGTGTTAGTATGTGTGCGTCTGTGTCTGAGGCTTAGGCCAAAACAGTCCCTCTGTAGTGGTGTTACGTAAGGGAACAGAGGGACGTTTCCCCCTTTACTGGCATTGTTGCTCATCCGCTTGAAAACAAAACAGACCCTCTGCACTTTCTGTCCTGGGATTTCACAAGGCAGGCCTCCAGATTTTTTTTCTTTTTAAAAGTTTGTTTGCTATTTGGATGATCATTTCATTTTAAGCAGCTTTGAAAGTAAAAGTGATCACCAGTGCTGCATAACAGAAGGGAAATAGGATACAGGAGGCTGCGGAAATGTCTCCCTCTAATTGTCTTATAATCTTCAGGGCTGTAGTAAACTAAGGAAAACGTGGTCAACTGAAGTAACATCCACTCATCACACAGTTTGTCAAAGAAAACAAGGGATATTCTTTTAAGATCAACAGTGTCTGTGATAGTGCAGTTATTGCACCATGACTGGCAGTTTAAATAAAGTAGAAAAGAAATGTAAAATACTGAAAAACATATCAACTTTTTGTAGTGTAATGAATCATTTTTATCCCCAAGATATTGTACCCAAATAACAAATGACTAATAGATGATGCACTCACCAGCCTAAAGTTCTGAAATATGGGTTGGACACCACATAATAATGCCAAGAAATATCCAAATAACTTAAGGTCACAGTGTTTGTATTATTTTATATGACAATCAGCAGGACTCACTGGTTAAAATCCCTCTTTTCTCTTCAGCTGCAGTCTTTAATCACTGTAGGTTTGCTGCCTTTTGTGCACAGAATGAAGTTTCATTTTTACAGGAAAGATGCCACAGTTTAAGACAAGTGAGCAGAAAAATGGAATTTGTGAAGTTGTTCCACAATGTCAGAAGCTGAAGGCCAAACTGGCATTGTAAAAATCAGCCATGCAGCTTAATTTTTTTTTGTTTGTTTTTTTTTCGTCAGTAAACAATATTATTTTAGTCAGAAAACTCAAGCCTGTGTTCATCTGAAGATTTAATTGCAGCAGCAGAGCACTATAATGTTTGGTGTCTATGCAGAATTTGAGCAGAGAAGAGATGGTACCTTAAACCGTCTGTAACCATATGGGGTGGATGCAGGGCTGTAGGAGGGTTGAAAGCAAGAGCCCAGTGCTGATGCAAGCATAGCTGGCAAGGCATCAGGAAAAATGGACTGGTCATGCAGCTTAAATAGACTGCTGGAAGAAAGGACAGTTGTCATGTGATATGTGTGGATGGTGATACATGCCAAATATGACTTGTGTTGTCTGCCTGAACTAGCTCATAGGTGCAGACCCCATCAAATAGAAATACATGAGTTTAGTTTATTACCTCCGCCAAGAAAATTGTGTTTTTGCTGGTGTGTGTTTGTTTGTTTGGTTGGTTGTTTTTCTGTTTTTCTGTTTATCTGTTTTTAAGCAAGATTATGCAAAAACTATTGGACAGATGTTGGGAATGGCCCAACTTGAAAATGATTAGATTTCGGCAGTAATCCAAATAACCACCATTAGCGAATAATTGTTTTTGCTAAATTACTGTCTAACTAATAATGATATCAACATGATTCTGAGTGCCAGGTGTGGTTTTTCAGGGTTAAGGGATCATATAATGATGGTAACTTCATCATGCAACTATTACTTATAGATGTAACAGCAATATGTGAGCTACCTTGGGCACTCTGAGTGCTTTCTGATTCGAAAGCTTCGGTCACAATCACTGTTTTCCACACACAAAAAAATAAGTCTTGGACCCATATTTTTTTTGTAATAATTAAAAAACTCTTTTTTATTCCATGTTTTTAAAACTACTCATCAACTTTTCAAATAAGCTTGAGGCTTGTGATACCATTATTTGAAGATACAGTATTTAACATTTCAGACAATATCCCTTTACAGTGGAAAGTTACTTCTTTACTTACTTTTTAACTTCAGTAGCTCAGCATTTTACACTGCATAGTTGCCCCAGTGTCTCAATTGTGTTAAACGTGAAACACGCGTTAAATATAGCCTACCTGGAAAAAAAATGTGTAATGATAACTTGATGCTTAACAGTCAACTGTTCTTGTTCATGTTGTCTTTGTTTTATATGTCATCATTATTATAAGATATTGATGGTGTATAAGTCATGTATCTACTGCATATCTGCTCATTTTATTGTTTGACCAGGGCAATGCCAAGTCCCTTGTGGGTTGTTTTGGCAATCCTCTCCCACATTATGTATGATCCTTTCATTGTTCTTTTAATTATTTTATGTGATGATGAAGCCAATTTTAATCAAAATATGCCAGGATTCCCTCTAGCCCTGACAAATAATGGCAAAGCTACATGCCCTAATGTTTGACTAATAAGGTTTAGTCAAATGGGGGGTCATGGACTAGAATTAGGTGCCTTTCTCTTGTAAATATGGATTAAAAATAACCTACTTAATTATACAAACATTGTGACTTAAGCTTCTTGAAAACCTGCAGCTCCATCAGGCTTATCACAAATCTTCCCGACATGTGCACTATCATTTTCTCTGACCTAACCCTGAACTCCAACCCCTGAGCAGATCCTCACTGACCCTCCGCCAGAGGCTGCTTCACATTTCAGTCTTTATAAATCTACCCATCACCACATGCCCAAACTCCTCCTCTCATCAGAGTGGCAGTAACCTGAACAGGAGGTGCATGTGCTTCACTCATAGCAGTCACACTACAGCAGTCTGTGAAGTGCTCTTCTTTATCAGCCTGCTTGACCATGCCATGAGAGAAAAGTACCACAAAAATGCTTACACAGACATTAAACACTCTCAAACAGGAGTGGTGTTTTCTGAAGCTGAGCCAGCAACATATTGTGAGGCATTGGTTTTCAGCCAGTCAGATGCAGTGAAGTGAAATTAACAGTGTTACACAGTGCACAATAGCCGACGTGTTTTTGTACCAGGGCCTTGTCTGCTTCAGTAACAAAGAGAGCCAGCTCTGCTCATAGATGGAGATAAAACTTCAATGTTTTGCTTGAATCTATTTTGGCTTTACTCATCCCTCACATTCTTTACCAAGCCTACACAACTAATATATAGTATTGGGCCTATTAGGCCAGGCACACACTGTACATTCCTATAAAGGTCACTGAAGGATTTTAATCAAACTATATGAGCTAACAACACAAGCACAGCCAAACCTCACTCATTATGAGCTCCATAAAATATATTTCATTCTTTCATAGACATTTAGTGAAAGTAGACATCATGAAGCAGATATTGTATTGGATGTTATGTGATTTTTAGAAACTCATTGAATCAGATCAGGACTCTGCTTACTCTGGTTTTGAGCATGCTGCCGGCCAGCCTGAAATTCTGACATGCCAATGAAGTGTTGAACTGATCCCGAGCAGCTCATCAGGCTGTAACTGGCTGTTATGCCCCCTTGTTGATAGCATAGCCAACAACTGTGGTAAAGCTAAAATTTGTTCAGACTTCAAAATCAGACAAAAATGAGTCAGAAACAGTCAGAATCCAAACATTACATTTCACCAACTCTTGGTAATAAGGTATTAAAATTGTCAGTATTTGTGCAGTTTAGTGTGCAGGAGTTTTCTTTTTTTGGGAGGGCATTCAGAACAAGATACAGTATTACCAATGATTTATACCATGACTTGTATTTGTATTGTGTGGGTAACAGAACAGATATAAATGCTGCTTTTTTATTTATTTATTTATTTATCTATCTTTTATTTTACCATAATTGTATCATTGTTTGTTAAAAAAAATACTTGACAACTGTGCTCCCAAAGGCAGAATTTTTGTCCAGTGAGGACTTTTTCATGTTGCAGGAACCATGCTTAACATAGATAACATTGATTATAAGCTGTATTTTTTATGCTTATGAGCTGTGGGTTCTAAATGGTAAAAATAAATAGAATAGACAATTTATTTGAAAATATTTGCCGTATGTCAAAAGGCCCAGAGAATCAGGATCTACTGGGATATATTGGGATGTATTGGGATAAATTATATGGTCACCCATGTGTTGCAATATGGATAGCATTGCTGAATTCTTGGGAATCTCCACCCCGAATGTTAGCAAGGCATTATTACCTTCTAATATTTTATCTACAGTGTCCCAGTGGGCTTTCTCTTATTAACACTTTCTATCTTGCAGATTGAAATTACATGATGCTGAAAAGAAAAATGGCTGAAAAATGTATTTGGGCGTTGTTTTAGGTGGCCCACTTGAGTATCCTCTATGTATTGGAAAAACTGATGAATGATATGATTCTAAATGCATTAATTTGAAAAGAAAAAATAAGAAAATTATGCAAAGCGCTTAAGATATGTTCTCACAAACTAAAGCTTGAATTATACTTCTGCATCAAACCTTTGCTGTAGGACTGAGTGGCTCTGGCTCTGAACTGACTTTGAAACCTTTGCGTGTAACTACACATTAAAAAGACACACACAAGCCCTGTGATTGCTTTGCTGAGTAGCACCAGGCAACTGACGGTGCATGAATACAGGCGATGGCTGGAGCAGTAATTTTTAGACTTATTTTTGCTCAAGGCACACCTAATACTAAACCAAAATCTCATGGCCCACCTAATACTACACCAGTCACATCAGTGTGCCGTGCCGTACTGTTTGAGAACTAGACAGCCCTCGGAGAGGTCAAACCAAGTTAGTTCACTTATTGCTGTTACATCTATAAGCAATGGTTCCATGATAAAGTTAGAATCATAATATGACCCCTTGACCCTGAAAACCCACAGCTAGCACTCTGATCATGTTGATATCTTTAGTAGTTACACAGTTATCGTTCGCTAATGGCGGTTATCTGGATCACCACCAAAATCAAACAATTTTTAAGTTGGGCCATTCCCAACATCTCCTGAAAATTTCTAGTAGTTTTTGCATAATCTTGCCAACAATCAAACAAACAACAAAAAAAACAGACAAACAAAGTATACCGGCAAAAACATAACCGTCATGGTGGAGGTAACCAGTGGTTGAGAGGTATCAGTGTGCGTTCTATGTGGCATAGCTGCAGTGTACCTTTGCCGTAAAAACATGAACCAGCTTTCAAATGAACAATGAAACTACAGCGAACCTTTTACATTCAGCTTTGATTTAAGAAATTGAATATGCATTTGTGTTATGGATATTGAAGCACTGAAAATAATGTTAACTCATTGTCTTCTTATAATAAATTCTGTCCTTACTGCTTACAAGTAAATCATAAATTCTGCAACATTTAGCTAATGACTGTCCCTCTGTCTCTGTCCACAGTGGACCTGGTGAGAGACTCACTTGCGTCAGAGCCCAGCAATGAGGATCTGCATGGTTTACAATGAGACGGACAGCAGCGTGGACTTCCAGCTCTGCCAGGACCTCAGCCTCATCCTGTCAGTCTTCTCCCTCATCTACCTCCTGCTGTGCTTCCCTTTGGGGCTGTGCTACAACATCCTGCTGGTCGTGGTCAACCTCTCCAACAAGGTGTCCATGACCATGCCAGATGTTTATTTCGTCAACATGGCCATCGCAGGACTGGTGCTCAACGTGGTTGCACCTGTGGAGCTGCTGAGCTCCACCTTCACCCATTGGCACGTCTGGGAGTACAACAATGAGGTCTACATTACTCTTCTCATCCTCTTTAACATCTCCTCCCTGGTCATCATGTACTCCACCACACTTCTCAGCCTGGACTACTACATAGAGCGTGCCCTACCTCGTACATACATGTCTAGCGTGTATAACACCAAACATGTGTGTGGGTTCATCTGGGGTGGGGCTGTGCTCACTAGTTTCTCCTCGCTGCTCTTCTACGTGTGCAACCACATCTCTACAAAGATGGTGGAGTGCTCCAAAATGCAGAACAAGGAGGCAGCAGATGCCATCATGATGTTCATCGGATATGTGGTTCCAGCTGTGGCTGTCCTTTATGCCTTTGTGCTCATTTTGCGCATCAGAAAGGAGTCTACACCTCTGGACCAGGACTCAGCCCGCTTGGACCCTTCGATCCACAGGTTGCTGCTGGCTTCTGTATGTGTGCAGTTTGTTCTGTGGACCCCATACTACATGATCCTACTTGTTCACACTGTAGCTGGTGCTCCAGGGTACATTAGCAATGCACAATACCTACCTACCTATTACTTCTTTAGATGTGTATCCAAGCTGCTGGCGTTCTCTAGCAGCTTTGCGATGCCTCTCATGTACAGACAAATGAACAAAAACTTCTCCAGCAAGCTCCAGCGGCTGCTCAAGAGGCTGAACTGTGGAGACCGGTCCTGCTCCCATGAACGCTCAACAGTGCAGCAAGTGGTGACGTGAGAGCTACTCCTGGGGAGGGTGGAGCATTGCAGCCAACCACTCCCACTCCCCCTTCTTCCATCCTCTTGGCCCTAGCTGGCACTTATCCCTTATTCACCCCCACCCACCCCCTTGAACCAGTATCCTACCGGGCTCCCTCACCGCTCTGGACTGTGTTAAGAGCGACATAGCTGACTGTGGAATTTCCTGTCACCTTCCAGATCTTGATATAATCTTTCCAGCTCTTCAGTGAGATGACAAATCAAGCAAAAAAACCACTAAGTGCTGTTATTTTTTGTCACAGAGTGAAACTTTCCACTAAGACTCTTTGGTTTCTTGTTTGAGTGTAGTAAAATGACACAATCAGCTGATAACTCAAAAGACATTCAGTGAAATATCCCGGTGGTACTACAGCACTGCTGTATGTGCAGCCTCCTTTATGTGTGTATAATATTCTGCTGACAGTTTGATTAATGCTTGACAGCCTACATTTCACTGTAGAGTTTTAATATGCTGCTAGATACACTTAAAGTCTAAAAAAGATTTATTTACGAGTGATGTGTGATGTCTTCAACTTAACATACAACAGAGCATGTAAGCTTAAACCCTAAATGTTCATTATTTTGTTTCTAAGCCTGGAGATATACTTGTTGACTACATGGACGCAGAGGCATGATGGCCCCACATATCCTCTGGATCAGTTTAGCATGTCAGCTGTTAATGTCCTCCAACTTTAATGCGATCCAAACAGTACACACAAAACAGGTAGGACCACCACCATCAGGGAGTCAGCACTGCTACAGGAAAAAAAAAGTTTTGATGTCAGTATCGCCGTGTCTAAAAATATGTTTTTGAAACTACTCAGAGATAAACATGTTTGTTAATCTAGTTTCTGAAAGTGATTCAAATGTCAACATTTAAATCAGTAAACTGGATAAAAGTAAGTTTGGTGTAATGCTTCAACTAGCTACAGTTTAAAAGGGGACTTTCAGTTACTTGATTTGCAGCTGTGTTTGTATTACTTTATGGTCCAACATCAGTATTTCCTGATATCATCCCTTTTTACAAATATTGCCCATCTACAAATCAGTGTTGGGTAAACAGTTGTCAGTTGCAGACGGTGATCTTTTGTGTCATAACAATTTAATGTTGACATCTGGCATACCTGACTGCTGTTTCAGAGAGGATTTCATGATAAAACAGCCGAGGAAATGTTTGCATCAGGGAGAATAACTCTGCAGGAGGTTATTACAGAAGCATTGGTGTCTGCAAAATTATTTGTGAACATCTGTATTGCACTAGCCATGGTTTTCACAATCAGCGCATGACTAGCATTAACTTGGGCTTGAAATTAGCTCCCGCCACCACCAGACTGCAGGTGTTATTTCGCCATGGCAGGTGATTTTGCTCAATTCATTTGACACGTTGGTGAGATAAAACCCTGAGTCATTGGTTTGGTGAATTTTAACATTACAATGGCAGTATTCACATTCGGTGACATTGCAGAGCATGCACTGTCAGTCATGTGACTCAGAGCACATCAGCTGCCACTTGTATGTTTAATGGTAGCCAAAACCACCAAATCTGCTGTTTTCTTGAATATCCACAGTTAAGGTTTATCTGACATCACCATCCAAAGGCTAACTTAGAGAGAAGACTGTGGTACATGCAGAGTTTGTGTTACCTGATTGTTAAATGTACAAGTTGTAGATACAATGGTGTCACAATTCAATGAGTGACATTGTTAAATGGAGACTTTCAGTAGGTTTTTGTTTTCACCTGCCACTGAAGCAAGTGGGCAAAAAAAGTTAATTTCCAACCTTGGTATTGACACAGGCAGCTGAAAGACCCCAGCTAACATGGTCGCTTATTAAATTGTAGCACCTAAAATAGTTACAGAGCTGCACTGAGGAAATTGTTGTAGAAACAGCCTGCTCATGGTGCTGACAGTGTGCTCTCACCATCAGCAATCAGCTGTCAATGCATACTTATGTGATGATATTGATGACTGCATTTGTTGGTTTTAATCCCAGAATTATTGAAGTTCAACCATGTTTGTGGACTTCACATACATCGTGTAGCTGTATACAGCCTGAGCTCTCTTGTGTTCCCTATAATGGTGTCCTACAGTAACTTGTGCCGATTAAAGGCAAAGTGCTATCGTACGGACAAACAGCAAGTAAATCTCCAGACTTAAGGGGGCTTCAGAGACCCTAATCACCTGAAAGAGAAGCCAGTTCTACCCTATTAGGGCTTCATTTCCTCTTACACAAGAGTGTTAGAAGTGCTTCCTCACTATCATCATTAAAATAGTCTTTACATTTCAAAGAGGAGTGCTTTGCTGGCAGACTCTTTGTAGCCTTATTTCAAAAGCTATTTTTTTCCTTAGTACCATTACTGTCCTGAAGCTCAGATTTCAATTTACATATTGATCTGCTAACAGGCAAAAAGAGATTATTGCTGCATATTTTATAAGCTCCACAGGTATTCACACATGAATAGACATCCTCCTCACCACTGAATGTCACACAGACAACATTGATTTCCTCCGTCACGTTTGATTCAGGGTTCACACATAACCAATATACCTCTTGTGATCTGTTATGAAATCACATCACCAGTTTATCAAAAGCAAAACCATCCTGTTCAATATCAACTCATTGATTGAGCACAGAGCATCAGCCCATTATGAGATTCATGAAGCGGTGCCTCTGCAGGATTTCTGCACACAGAGCCTCACACAGGGTCAGTGAAGTCCCCACGGGGGTCACAAAGGGGCCCCAAGGAGGTGGCATGTACATTCCTTGAATTGTACAAGCACTTTTAGAGTAGAAGGGATGTTTTGTTCATTTGAGATATGAAGCCTGACAAGGTTACTCCAGAGGCACCACTAAAACCCTTCACAACGTATAAAACTCAATCAAAGTTCGTGCTGCTCCGATTGATCCACATTTAACATGTAAAGGTGCTTTGCATTCTTGCCTGAACTAAACAGAGTCACAGTAATAACTCTGGCTATAACTGAAAATGAATGAATGAATGAATGAATATTGATTTTGAATGAGGTCTCTGCATCAGATTAGTTTTGTGTTTTCTGTCTGAAAGAAAGGGCCAGTCTTAAATCATCCTGTGACACCATCAAGGTGAGGCATTCACTTGAAGAAAGAAGACATATGTTGTATTTTACTCTGTTAACAATAAATTATAGAAATGAATCTCTGTGAACTGTTGATTTACCCCTTTTATTGAGCAAATAGTGTTTTGAGTTTGTCAGTTATTTTACAGTCTGCTTGTTATTACTGTCATTTACTTAAAGGGATACACTAACATTTTCTTTGTTTTCATGTCTTTCCTCCCACAAGTCCATGACAAGCAGATAGACACCATTCTTTTTACTGTGCGTCCAGTAACAACAAAGAATCGGCCAAAGCTCACTCGCTGCTAGTTAGCTTAGCTCAAACACTTGGAGTCAATCGGTATAGCTAGCCAGACTCTGCCTACAGTCATCAGATAAATTCTTCAGCAACTCTAAACGGTCCTGTGTGCTTGTTGTGACTCGTTTTATTTACCCCTTTATGTTACGTTATCTTCTACTGTTGTCATTTTATCTACTTCTACTCATAAACAGAGGCTTTGTTTTGTTGACCTACTTCCGCGGTGGTTTGCGATAGAGATGTTACGTTCGCGTAAGCGTCCAGCCTTTTGAACAGCTCTTTTAAGTGAACGATGAGAACCGATTCGCAGTTGTGAGCGAGTTGTTCATTTGCCAACCATTCTTAAATTTGCAGCCAATTTTCCTTTCATTATTGGCTCGCAAACAAACGGCTCACTCACAACTGTGAATCGGTTGTCATCGTTCATCGTCAACTAGCGGTGGGTGGGCATTGCTTATCTCTTACTTCATGCACAGATGAAAGAATGGTGTCTATCTGCTTGTTATGGACTCAGGACTGAGGTCAGACACGAAAAGAAAAACATTTTTGGCATATCGCTTTAAGTAACAAATGTACTAACGTATTTTTGTTGATTTCATGTAGTAATAGATATAAGATATTTATTATCAAACAAACACATTCACAAACATCTCTAAAATAGGATGTTTGTTGTTCATTTAACTACATAAAATTGCCCCAAATTGTATTTTTGTCTCTATAGCCCTATCTCAAAATGTGTATCTACAATCTGTCATTCAGAGGTACTGTTTGCTTCTGACTAACGCTGTATGTTTACGTAATGCGTTACAGTATATGCCGCCCCATAAACAGGCCTGTAAGTGGCACAGTTAATCATTATTTGAACTCATTTCAGTGTTTGATGTTTACTGTTCACTCAGGCCAACAGTAGCACACAGTCATATGAGTCATGGTTTAAATCAAAGCTTCTGTCCAGCTGACAGATGTATTGCATAAGGTGGGGCCCATTTACAGCAAGAAATGTGTTCACTTCTGACTGTGAGAGACTTGATTTACATCCACTTGATGTTTAATTTATGTTCTATTTCTTAATATTGTTAACTCTAACTAAAATAAATATACATGAATTGTGATTTTCTTGTAAAAAAAAAAAAAAAAGATTTATTCAGATGAAGTCCTCCTATAGTATGCATACATGCAGTAAGAAAAGAGCAATTTTTCTGTTAGTCTGATAAAGTTTGACTTTTAAAATCAATATAAATATTAATATGTCAGATTGGAGCTGCACTATACCAGTTGTTTTGAAATCAGAAAAAAAATATCAGAATGATGGGGTTAAAGACTGATTTGCTCTTGCATGCAAAATTCTTTAGCAAACAAAACTGGAGTATGCATTCTGCACATGCTCCACAGTTTCTGCACCAGGTTCTGACCTGGAAGTTAAACAGCATATGAACAAAAAATAGAGTGTTTTAGTAATTAATCATAAAAACAAAAAGTGGATCTGGACCCCTGTCTCAAAGTCTTTGGAATTTTTGTATGGGTCTTTTTGGACAAACACCTGAAATGAGGTCTGCGGTGAACATGTATGCAAAATTTCAGTATATTTTTTTTTTCTACCATTGACCCACTCGTGAATTTTAAAGCGTTACTGCACCCTTACATAACCTGACACCAGATGGATTGTTTCACTTATCCATGGGATATATTTCACATCCATTTGGGAAATATCCCGTTAAAAGTGATTGGGAAATGCAGGAATTTTACAGAAAACCTGAAGGTAATTGAATGAATGTTTTGTTTGTCAAATTCATTTTGAACTACTTGGGGCTCCTCTCACTTGGCACAACCTAAACCAGGCTTGTACCACTGCCTCTTAAAGATGGGCATCCTCTAGAGCGCTGATTTTGAGGGGCTGTGACCTTGGGCACTACCTTTTTTTTATTCTTTAGCATGCTGGCTCATTCCTGTCTTGCCTGCAAATGTCCTAAGCTGGTCAGCACACTTGCTTTTATAGGTTTCTAGCTTTCCTGAAACCTTCCGTGTGGCTTCCTATTGTTTCTTGCATTCCTGTCAGTTTCCTGGTTGCTTCTGCTTTGACTTGTCATTATTACTTGATGTCTTAAGAAGTTTAGTGTTCTCTCCCAAAGGTTCCCCTAACATTCTGGAAGCTGTCTGCACAGCAGAGGCTTTCAGGAGCACTTCCAGAAGATGCAGAAGGGTTAAGGAAAGCTGGGATGTCCTGATGACGTCCTCAGAATAATGCAGACAACTTGTTGAGGATGTCAGGAAGTTAATTTCTGCGTCCAAATTTTAGCCAAAAATTTAGATGCGGAAATTTTTACATCACCTGCACATGCAGAAATGCTAGGAAGTGTTCAGGAATGACAGACAGTATCAGGAATCTTCCATGAATATGCAGACAAGTTGCTGAATGCAACTACATTTGCGTTCTGTGTCTTGACCACGCCCTAGTGGATGTCCGGTCTTAAGAACAGTGACAGGCACAACTGTTTCAGCTTAAAGCTTCTCTACCTGATGACAGAAATGGAATCTGGCTAATCCAGCTGCTTTGCAAGGTTTGTCTTTACATGGAGGGTTGATAATAAACAGCTACTAAGGTCCACAAAGCTTTCCAGGAACCTTAACATGATGATTTCTGATCATCTGTAATAAAGACTCTCACATATACAATTGCTAAAGCCATGAGCGTGAACATGATTAAGTCATACCAAGAGGAGCGGGTAAGAATATGAGATGAAGCTTAGAAAGGGGGTGGTGATGGCTTCTGTGTCAAACAGCTATGTTTTAGTTCCAGTAATAAAAAACAAAACATTAACGCATCAGAAATTGTGAAAGTTGTTATTGTTTGTTGAGATTATTATGATAAAATGTGTAAATCCATGTCCTTTCTGGGCTACAGAGCTTATTATCAGGAATAATCCAAAAACCCACTGTATACTCCCGGCTGCTTTTTGAAGAGGGAACCAAAGTGAAGCTAACATCGGGGTTGGCCTACTAAGTCATCTCTGTACCTCTGAACAGTGAAGTCAAAGCTTGCTTTGAGACATGGTCAAAAGCTTGGAGAATAGCTTCCATCTTATATGTACCAAAGGTGAAGTAAAGTGAACATTGAACAAAATATGGAGCGCCATAGCATTTTTTATGTTTTCAACTAATAACTGATGAGCTGCTCCCTTTTGCAAGGACAACAGGAAGAAGGTCCAAAAACTTGCTGACAAAGGAAATGTCTCCATTAACAGCTTGATCCTCCCCAATAAAGCTGAAGAGTGGTCCAGGAATGAGTCCAAAAACATGGAAGTGAGAAAGTTTTTTAGCACATCTGTTTCCCAAGTCCTGAAGTATAGGACTTAAGGTTAACTTTTTGGATAATATTTCTTTTTGCAACTTTGAATTTTAAAGCATTATTGTGTTTTGTGGTTGCTAACTACCTCTTAGGACAAAAATGACCAATGCCCCAACACAATCATTTCTTATCATTATTTAATAAACAATAATGTGAACACTAAAGCTATGGGCATCACCTCAATCAGGTCATTCAATTTAGATGAAATTCTCAAACAAGAGGTTACAATGTGGAGGTATTTGTTGGAACTGTGGTAGCATATTCAGAGTTGAACTGCCATGTTATAGTTCCATAAAAGCTTAATAAGAGTTTTTAGTTTTGTTTCAGCCTTAAAACTTTAAAAGTTGGTTTATCTGTGAAGATTTCTGTGATGCACTAAATGTTTAAATTTCATAAATTTTTGTTTGCCACAGACCTTATCAGCAACTATCCAAGAACACAGTGAATTATCCTGTAGGCTTTTAGATCTTGATGCTAACTTCTTAGTTGGCCTTCAGAAATTTGCCATCCCTGCACCACTCTTATTTTTGCTGCTCAGTTTTACTATGCATGCAAACATACTCATGGCATAAAAACATCTAAGTTAAAGGCATGCAAAAACTTTCTTTGAGCATAAATTTCACAGAATTAAGTTATAGAGTTGATCTTTAGTTGCATCAAACTGCACAAACACTGACGTATAATGAAATTCATGTTGATTTTTATGTGCTTTTCTTGCTGTTTGTTGCTCTCAAATATAGTAACAAACATACTAGTGTAGCTCAGCTCACATCATGCATTAAAATGCGATACAAAAGTCTCTGAAAGCTAATTCATTTTATATTCTTGAAATTTTCGTGAAGGTCTGGACACCGTAAATTTGGTTATCTGTTAAATGGCATTTAGTAAAATCAGGGTTACATAAGTGCGAACTTTGATAACTTCATCTAGAGCTCTGCCCACATTGGAAGGGCCATGACATCACACATACAAAGACGTTTGAGTAATAATCACTGAATTCAATAAGTTCTTAAAAAGGCGAATGGTTCACACACCCACAATATCCTCGTGTGTATTCAGATACATTCTAACCACAACACCTCAACAGTCCTATTATACACTTCAACGTGTGAGGCTGTCATGGTTTTTGCAAGTGACTGTGGGGTATACTGAATAATCTGAATATAATGTATATAAGAAATAACAATGAAGATATCAAGCTCTTTTAAAAAGTACAGTTTTATTTTCTGAGGGATATATTTCAATTCTGTAGGTTTTACTCTCCTGTCATCTGAATAAAAGACTGATTAAACAATAAATTAACATGGTTATCACACCTCCCTCTCTCTATGATAAATGATCATGTGAAAATATGCAGGAACATCTGTTATACCATCTGTTTACAAGAGGGAGACAACAGTGTAATTTATGTCTAACTTTGCTCTTACAAGTGAACCAAACATGACCTTTAGTAGGAGTGCACTTGAAGAAAGTGAATGAAAAATGACCTTGAGTTGATAAAAAAGCATTTACGCTGCTTTTGATTCTGCGTTTCATCCTTGTAAAGCAGCAATGTTAAGCTCTTCAAGCCTCCAGCTCTGTGACCGGGTCAGGATGATGGGCAGGTTTTGGAGGCCCTGAGCGGCAGTGACAGTGGGAGCCGTGAAAGGATGCCACAGCTCTCCTCCTGCTCGCCACACTGCTAACAACAGATTGCTTGTGGCGAGACCCTTCAACCACGCCACTCAGACTGAAGAAAATAGAAACATTCCTGGCATTCTGGGAATTGTTTTGTCTTCTGTGGGTCTGACTGTCCGATACTGCTGCCTTTCTTTAGGAAAAACAATGTTGTGTAGGCTAGATCTGATAACAAGGCTGCACTAAGGGATCTGTGTCAGTGTCTCCAAGTAAGTACTAAGAAAAAGATTTTTAATGTGCATTTAAAGCTCCACAGGTGGAAGTAAGTTGCCATATCATCAGTGAGAGTTAACCACATTGTTTGTTTCCTTTACAGTGATGGAAGTTGTTAAACAGAGCCTTCGACAAAAATATGGAAGACAGGAAATAGAGGCTCTACATCTACAAATCTCGTGATATGTGATTGGTTGTTTCAGTTAGCATTTCCTTGACAATAGAAGCAATGTCTGTAAGTCTGTATAAACAGTCTGGTTTGAGCAGGGCTGAAACAGGTTTATGGAGATTCTGAAACCTAATATCTTTGTTGATTTTTAGGGCAGAAACTTTAAAAAATATGTCCTGGGGACATCTGGTACTTGTTGCAAACTAATTAAAAATGATAATAATATTGAATCTTTAAATTATGTTATTACCATTTGTGTGCATCTTTGGGAAATGCTGGCTTAAAGGGATAGTTCAGTATGTTTGAGGTGGGGTTGTATGAGCTCCATATGGCCACTAAGTACCTTACATGCAGTCGAACGTTCTCTCCTCTCCCTCAGTAAGCCACAGTCTGTAAGAGTCTGTGAGGCAGATATAGCTGCAAACAGGGAAGTAACGTACCAAGAAGCGAGGGTATCTTCGCCGCCTACAAGAACTCCCATCAAAAAATAATACCACAGTTTAGGAGTACGCTACCTGTGCATGTTTTTAAGTGCATTAACTTTTCGGAAATATAAAGTTTACCTGGAACTAACAGACTCACATCACTTATTCCTCCGCGCAGCACTTCCTCGAGCCGCTGAATGACTTCGCCTCCCTCTCAGCTAATGTAAACATAACAAGCTAGCGGCTTCAGGCGCCAGTTGTAGCCTTGTGTAACTCTTATCAGGCATTGTAATACTGTTGTTCTGACTCCTTGCGGTGTAAGGAAGAAACAACGTAGGAAATTAAAAATTAGTGATAATGACAGCGACGATAAAGTTCCATTCACTTTGGAGCCAAGAGGATATCTGTGTGAACCGGAGTTCACAGAAGAAGAGCTGCTGCAGATGGAGACTGAACAGGCAGAAAGAAACAGAGGAACTTCGGTGGAAACTGGAGGTCAAGAAAGAGTTGGAAATACACAGTGGTGCGAGTGTATGAACTGCGACTCAACTGCCCACGGACTCGGAGTGCTACTGCTGCTACGATAAGACCTTGGTTACAGACCGACTTCAGGATCTGTATGAGTCAGAGGATACTGGTGACTCTCACACCGTCTGCATCACTTATCGTACAGATTTTCCTGCTCTTCTGAATCCCAGAGTTTTGTAGACATTCTTCAATTTCCCGAAGATAAACTGGGAAAACATCCCAAACCTGAAGGACCTAATGACAGTTTATCCTTAAAGTAAGTAATAATGACCTATCAGAGACAAACAAGCAGAGTAGAGGAGGCTGTTTACCGTAACACTGGAGACTACTTGTGTGTGTGTGTGTGTCTCTCTCATACACATGCACACACACACACACACACACAACCATTACTGTGTATTAGCCTCTAACTTCTGCTACAACACAATCTTAGTTGTTTCTGGCATAATATAAATATACCATCTCCTAAATGCAAGAATATATTTAGATTTTGCCATGACTTTATTTAAATTGTATATAGATATATATATGTGTACACACAATCTGTCAGGTAACAAGAGATGTAGGCATTTGCTGTATACGATGTTGCCGCATGCCCTTGGTACGAAGAGGAATACGGTGAAAGCTATGAGTTCTCCATGATATACATCTGTTTCTGCATCCAGGGAAGCAAGACAAAAACCCCATCTCCTAAATATTTGTCAAATAATCTGCTATCAATGAGGCTACAACCCGCGCCTGAAACCGCTAGCTTGTTATGTTTACAACAGCTGAGAAGGAGGCGGAGTGATTCAGTGGCTCGCGGAAGTGCTGCGCGGAGGAATATGTGACGTGAGTCAGTTAGTTCCAGATAAACTTTATGTTTCCGAAAAGTTAATGCACTTAAAAACATGCATAGGTAGCGTACTTCTAAACTGTGGTATTATTTTTTGATGGGAGTTCTTGTAGGCGGCGAAAATACCCTTTGTTCTTGGTACGATACTTCCCTGTTTGCGGCTATATCTGCGTAACAGACTTTAACAGACTGTGGCTTACTGAGGGAGAGGAGAGAACGTTGTACTGCATGTAAGGTACTTAGTGGCCATAAGGAGCTCATACAACCCCATTTCAAAAATACTGAACTATCCCTTTAAGATCATAAAGTTAAAAAAAAAAAAAAAAACATAAAACAAAAAAATTATTCTCTCTAAATCTTCAACAAAGCAGAAAGCTGATTAAGTCATTCAGTATGTTTATTTTAGATTAATTTCAATTGAAATCAATTCAAAAAACAGACAACAACAAATGATATTAAAGCATGCTTGGAAGTTTTATACGTGTACATATATATGTATATATATATACATATACATATATATATATATATATATATATATATATATATATATATATATATATATATATATATATATATATATATATATATGTATGATTTGTAAAAAAAACAACTGAAAGGGAGTATGTTAATGCTGGGGAGTGATCAAAGCGCAAAGAGGGGCTAATAAATATCAGGTATACAGTATTTACACCGAGCAAGTGTTTATACTGCAATGTGAGACAAAAATATTAGGGCAAAGAGATATGTTAACAGAACTGAAGTTGTATTTTTTTATATGTTTTATACAGTGGTTATAGTGCAGTGAAATGTAATTTCTGGCAGGAAATAAGTATGCAAACAGAATCTTTGTAGCATGTCAACTTGCACTTGCCAAAGCTAATGAGTTAGGGTCAAGCTGTTATATTTGAAAAAACAGCAATTCATCAAATTTATCATTGTCATATAGCACACACGCACACACACACACACACATATATATGTATATATATACATATATATATATGTATTTACACACACACACACATATATATGTACATATACATACACATATATATATACATATACATACACACACACATAACGCAGCAATGGCATTATAAAATATTGCTCTAAAAATTCACAATGTCAGCATTCTCAACTAAATTTAATCTGCATAAAAGATGAGTCTGCTGACATAAATAATGTTCCTGTATTATGGTTTACTATGATGGATCCCTCAAGAAGCTTCACAAAACCAATTTCAGCAAGACATTTGATTTTTGTGTGATGCTTTTGCAAACTGGGGGCAGGATGAGATCTTCAGAAAACAGCAGATTAACTTGTGAAAAATAGCTACGTAAATCCAACATGGATGTCTACTCCAGGCTTCCATTAAGCAAAAAAAAAGGTACAGGTATATTTTCTTGATATGCATTTATGGATGTAACTAACTAGACATATAATTGTGTATTTTAAACTGATCTTTTCTTTTTTTTTTAAATCATGGCTAAACTACTGACAACACTTTTTTTCGTTTAGGCTTTTTTTCACCTCCAGCGCTAGCAATAAATTGCCATTAGGGCAAAAGCCCACCAGTCATCTACTATCAAACCTGATTTACCAGTTATCATGACAAATTTAGGAGTCTCCAAGACTCAAAAGCACGGTAAGCAATTACTACAAGTTTGAATCTTTTACCAAAAATGAGCAAACTGGCTGTTGCTACAGAAAAGATTTGATGAGTAACTCTTAAATTAATTTTACCCATAAAGTATTAAGTGTAAATATAACGACTTAATTGTTTAACACAAGGGCCAGGTAAGCTGTGTCCAGCCATTACTTGTGAATGGATTCAGGAAGGCTAACCGCTGTTGCTAGCATCATTGTCTATTACCAGGCAGCAACCTCCAGGGCTGAAAATGGAGGCCCATGCGGAGGTGGAAATAGCTGTAGTACCCCACATGTGCACTTAAGGCTGGCTGCAAACCATACACCTTAATGATTGTATGCAGGGGAAGGGCAGCCCAAATACACATCTTAACGGCCTGGTTAAAAAAAAACACTTCACTGTATAATACATCTATGTGCTCTTGATGTGAGAGGGGTCCATTTTTTACATCCAGCCTGTTTGTCTTTCATTGAGGTTTTATTTGAAATTTCCAGTTTTGGAAATAACGAGTCACTATTGGCCGAACCATATTAAGTCCGGTCTCAACACAGCCTATCTGTGTGTGGGTAGGTTGAGCTTAAGTTCGGTTTAGATGATATGTGCAGTATGCAGTATGGCAGTGTTCATTACAAGGCAGACACACTGAAAAGATGGGAGTTTTTATATAGGCTACCAGAGGTTAATTTTCAAACATTCCAAATTAAAATTTGATTTGAGAGGAGTTATAACAAGATAGGCCTGTCTTCTTGGTATTGTGTTTCCAGCAACACAGTTTTGCATTATTACCTCAGGTTTCACAGCATCAAACAAGAAAAGCACTTAACTGTACAGTTATTTTAATATGTGTAGGTTGGATAATGCTGACCTAGCATAGCTTGTAGCACGCTACATTAGCCTTAAAGTTGTTTTTCTCCTTCAGAGCTTCAGCCAGACCAAAAGTATTAGGGTCAACCTCAGTCAAACGTACAGCAACGCAGATCAGACCACCTATGCAGCAAGAACATTTGGCTTGTGGTTTTGAATGTTTCAACTGGCTCTGAACCAGATTTCACACACACACAGACACCCCCCCACACACACACACACTCCTAAACCGCTGTTGTTTTTTCTAAATGTGGGTCAAATTGGGCTGCAGAATGTAAAGACAAGAACAAGATGAGACAGGTTCCAGTTAGTATTCCAGAAATCTGTCTCACACTGGGATCCAGTGTCAGAAAAAGGGCAGTAGTGAAATAAAATATTCATACTTTGGAGCGCCATGGATTCAGTGAAAGTGTTGGAGCCCTTGAGATTGAATTGACTGACGTTTCTCAAGTGATAATATAAATGCTTGTTCATAATTGTTCCTCACTGCAGGAGGTTTTTCTGCCTGTTAGCATAGGGGGAAAATACTAAGTTTGATTGGGATTCTAGCTCCTAGCCATCCAGACTCTACCCTGAAAATTCCCAGCTCACTACCTGGTATTTTCATTCAGCCCCACCCTCTATCTGACAGGCAAACTGCAGAAAAACACCTGAAGTTTGGTCTAAGTGTGGACAAACAAGTCAAGTATTTTTTTAGGGAAACAACCCTGAATTTTTTCATGCTGCATTCACACATCAACGTTTAGAAGCTGATGTTGACCAATGTTGAGAAATCAACGAAGTTTTGGTGAAAGTATGTTACCAATGTAAATTCTGCCTCTTTTAACACAGGTTTAAAGGTGCAGTGTGTAGAATTTGGCAGCATTTCGCCGAACAGAAACAGTGAATATAGGATATAATGTTTCTATTTGTATGTAAAGTCCGTCAAAATAGGAGTACAATCATCCCCATAAAACGTTTGTTTTATTTTTATTTAGTTAGAAAAAGCTTCAAAAAATTTACATTACCGCGGGCCGCGTTCATGTAGGCCGACATAATGATCCGCCATGTTGTCTACGGGTGGATTTTAGGGACAAAAAGAATGAAATGCGAATCTGTCTGCCGGTTCTGAAATCTACCTGGAATGCAGGCGAAGAAGAGGCGATGGATATAGACATGGTGACAGTTGTTACTCTGCACTAGGGATTTAAATTGTGTGTATTTTACAGTTAAAGCTTTTGGTCCCTAGTCCTTTTGGTCTTCACAGGCTTCCGTTGCTCAGCAATGTGACGTTTTGGTTACAGTTGGGCTCATTCTAGAATCTGAACGATAGATGTCGCTCAAATGCCAAATTCTACACACTGCACCTTTAACACTGACTAATTGTAGATGGATTTTAGACATTCACCAACGTCACATTGGTAGTGCGCTCAGCTTGGGGGAACTTTGGCCTAACGTGGCTTGGTGCTGCTGAACATTGTACAGATGTATCATGATGTCACTCAACAAATGCCAAAAAGCGGATATATACATGCCATATCACCATGTCCAGCTGCAGCTGGTCTTAGTTTTCCAACCCCATGCCTAGAAAACAAAAGATGGCTGTCCCCAAAAGGACACTTCAAGTTGTACAACAGGAGTCCTACGTCCTGAACTAACATTCACGAAAGTGATGAATACAGCTGTAATTGAGGGTAGTGGTAGGTCAAGTGCTTAGATTTAAAAACTTAAGATTTTTTTAAGCCTGCATTAAATTTGTTGACATACCCGATGAGCATCAGCATTGCCCAAGTGATGTTAACTAAAGTTAAGTCATGTGGATCATTGTCTCCTTAAAATGTTGCCGCAGGTTGGCCAAGACTAAATTTTGGGATTGTGTGTGTGAAAAGTGCTTCACTCTTGTCATCCACAGCAGAAAGTTTGTCATTCAATGGACACATGAGGAGGGCAAAAGAACAGATAGCCATTTGCTGCATCATACAATAGTACCAGAGACTTCCTGGAGGAAAAATAAAGCGCTCTGAATTTTTTTGCCAAATCGTACATTCAACCCATCATAGTTTCATGGCTTGTTTTTATGTAAAACACAATTGTGTGAAATAACTGTAGCCACCAACAGCCGTGTACCTTACTTGTAGTCTGAGTTTATTCTTGTTCTAGCAAGGTAGAGCACTGCTGGGAGCTCTTTCAGCCACTTCACTGACTATTGTCTTGTGTATTTTACAAGCAAACTTCAACACTTGCACAAAATCCCTGAATTTTTTCCTGAATTTACATTGCATGGGTGAACACACACCAAGACTTCCCATTGAAATTCCCCTACTGCCTCCCTTGTATATTTCCCTTCAGGTGTGAACTAGCAGGTCAGGGAATTTTCTTTATAGATTACACTGGTTCTTTCTAGGAAATTTCAGGGTTGCATGTGAAATGGTCAAGACCTGTAGGTCGCTAACTTTTCAGGGTAAAGTTTGAATGAAAATCCCTGCTGTTTTCATGTAGCTCACCTTGGTAAGTTTAGGAAATTTTTGTGGGTTGTCGTGAATGGGTTTCTTGCTGCAGAACTGATAGAAAAGATTTGGATCACAAAACACAAAACAAGACTGGACTTCTCATTTCTATAAAATGTTTGAGCTGACCTATTTCTATAAAAACAAGTGTGTTCTGTGATCTTTGAATGAAATAACACAGCTTTGTCCTTGAATCCTACAGATCAGAGCAGAAAATTCAGGTGGGAGCCTTCATCCTTGGCCTGCTACCCCCAAGGAGACAGGCAGAGCAGATGCTTAAAAACATTCCACCCTTCTACTCCTGCCAATCCTGTCTTATGCTCTTCCTCCTCAGGAACCGGATCGGGGAATTAAAAAAGAAAAACACACAAACAATGAAATCCCAGCATCAGCTAAATATCAAACATAGCCGTGGAAGCCGTGCAAAGGAGCTGAATGGTGCAGGATGTTCCACTCCAAGGTTGTGGTTGTGGCTGCGAGAGATGATAGATGGAGCCAGCAGCACATCAGACTGGTAAGTGGAGGCAGATGACGGCGTCGTACCCTCCCTCATTTTAGACCTCCCACTTTCACTGCTTCGACCACAAGCAGTTAAACCCCACAACTTCCCATTAACAGTTCTGGCAATGCTGTGTGCTGCTTTAGATTCAGATCTAAGGGAGAGTTTTGTTTTCCTTTGTTTTATGGTCGCCATTTCTTAATTGATAAAGGACAACAACAACCATTGTTATGACAGTTTTACAGTTACTGTTATGGTTGGCTTTTAAAGTGACACAAATGGTGTGACCCAGCATATGGTAGACTATCCATGACATTTACCATCGTCAGATTTTTTTTAAATAACCTGTGTGATTATGTTTCATTTGTATAGGGACAAGTTTGTCGGGCCTTTAAAGTACATAAGACTCAAAAACAAGTTAAACAATGGAAAGAGAAAACACTACAGAGTACATATTCTATAATTTCATACCTTGTCTTCACTCCAGCATGATATTCTAACTCTTAATATATTCTGTCCAAAAAAAATCCTCAGTTAGTGCTTTAATCAATAAATCAGTCTGCCTCTCAGCCAAATCTTCTGTGGTTCATTTTCTCCAAACCTTGCAAACACAATTCACTATTGATGCTAGTGCGCCACCCAGTGGGGACAAAGGGGTAATGCAGGAGGCAATGTAACTTTTTTCAGCAACCAGCATATGATTCAGTCAAAATTCCATCTGTCTAAAGCAAATGAGTTTGTAAAGTAAGACAATGCGACATTACAGCCAGAAGGTAAAGATGGTGTTGCATCAAAACAAAGACATAAGGAGAAAGCTGGTAAAAACCATCAAAAGTCGGGGGAAGGATAGACAAGATAATAGTAATAATAATTAAATAGGATCTGAATTGTAGGGGCAGGACTAGATAAGCTCTTTGCTTCATTCTGTCCCCTCTCAAACTGGTTGTTGTGTTGACATACTACATGTGTATGTACTCACAGGTGTAAATTTATTTGATGGACATGTACGGTTGTTTGGTGTACATATGTATTATTTTTTTTTATTTTTTTTTTGTTGTTGTTGTTGTTGTTGTTGTTGTTGTTTGTTTGTTTTTTAAAGTTTGAGAGAAAGAAAGGAAGAAAGTAAGAGTTTTATACATGTGCTATACAAAGGAGGTAAATGACTTAAAAGGACAATTGAAGATATTCCTTACAAAAAGTTGTAATTTTAGGTGATAGAGATTAGATTCATCAGCATATTATTATTGTGCAGCAGTGTGGTATAGTCGAGTTGTAAAGTCCATTTTATCATTGAATGGTGGAAAGTAATACAGTGTATGAATTATAAGATATATTATGAAATTAACGATAAACAACTGTGTGATGTTACAATATAAAGTTTAATAAAATGTGGTTGTTAAAATTAAAAAATGAGAAACTAAAGCACAATAATATAATATATATATGATATAAGATAATATAATATAATAATAATAATATAATATAAAATTATATCATATAATGTAATGTAATGTATTAGAATCTTTATGAATGAATTATAGAAGGACGAGATGTGTGCATCCTCCTTGTGTTGCACTCAGGTACTCAAAGTACCCTGACATCCTTCGACAGAATGAATACATTCAAAAAAGGTTGATTATTGGATCTAAATTGTCCCTGTTACTTTGCCTGAGATAAGCACTCAGATCATGGATAGAATAAATTAGAATAGACAACACAACACAATGTAATGTAATATAATGCAATACAGTATAATGTAATATAATACCATAACATCATATCATATCACATCATACCCTATCCAGTCCAACCCACAATATTTATATGGTGTGCAATAAAGAAACTATGAAGTTTACCAAAGCACAGTGACTACCATTCAAAAATGGAATAAAATAAATTCCAATATTATAAAAACTTACAATTAAAACCAATTATAAAAGCACAATAAACTCATAAAACCTTATACATAAATGATGAAAAACACATGAAAAACATAAGACAGTTGGTTGAAATAAAAGCCAAATTAAGCGAATAAAAGACACATAAAAAAGAGACCACACAATTCTCAAGCCGAGGTCTATGAATGAAAGTATGTTTAAAGATGGGTTGGGTCAATAAGACATCATGATTTTGTTTAATTACTTAATGTTATAAGAACATAAATGTGGGGTGTAACCACTATAAAGTAACATAAATGGCTTTCTCTTGTTTTAGTTTTAAAAATACTAATGTATTTCTTGAAGGAAAAAATAGTTGGAGTGCAACATTTTTGCTATTTCTTGAAGCTGCTCATCTCACCAGTGTGAATTACTCTATTGGTTTTTAACCCATAAGGTGCCTTTCTCTTGGAAGCAGACTATGGAGGTATAATTACCAGATTGGTTTCTCTGTTTGTGTTGAATTTTCTATTTTTCTACGTATGACTTGGAGATGGTTTATATGCCTGTTATTAGTCTGTAGCTGGTTTAATGTCATTTAAAAGCAAGCAAGTCAATCCGTATAAAGCTTTACAATTGCTATAAGGTTGTTTTTGTGTGTCTGAAACAGCGGCCACAGGATGGGGGTCAGAAGTTCGGATTGATCATGCAAAAAAAAACTTTTTTCCTTTTTTTACATCAACCATGATTAAAGTTGTGGTGTGGTTGACTGTTAAAAAGCGACGAGCCAACACTTTGTTCAATAGGGGGTATTACCTTAACACAACAGAAAGTTCCGCCATAAGCTTTAATGCCACAACTACTTTCCCTCTCATTTTTATTTGAGTTAGTGACATTTATTTCAAGGTCATCTCTCAAGAATGTAAGAAGACATTTCACAAAGATATACCTGCTCTGTGTGGTTGCTTCTTAAAGTAATGTTCAGGTCACTAGCATGGTTTCAGTTTGCATCATCACTTCATGGGGAAATCTGCTTTTCTCAGGCACCTTTCCACTAGACTGACCTTTATATCCCCACTTTCCCCTTATCTTTGTGAAGTCATGCACACTGAATAACTGAGATTTCAGATAGCTAAGAGAAAATCCCACAAACATACTGGCTGTATCGCTTTGTTTTTTTTCCTTTTTTATTTACACCATATCAACCTTCTGCTTCATGTAAAATACTCTTCGTCTGACCCACAGAAGCTGCCTCCTGATGCTCCATCTCTTGTCAAACTAAAGCTTGTTGGTGCCAGCTGGGCTCACCAGCTGCTACACTGACCTCATCTGCTCCTTTGCACTATAGCTGCTGCTCTGCTGATCTACTTCCTGGTACTAGAATCATCTTTTCCAAGACAGGAAGGTGTAGCTGACACTTGAATCAGCAACAGGTAGTACTGCAAGCACCTAGAAACACAGAAGGTCCATCTCATGACTACTGCAACATAATAACATCATGAGGATAAAGCAACAGCCAAAGTGAGGATTAAGCAGAGTTAAGACATCAATTCATTATATGCACTGAATAAACCATTTTACTGTAGTTTTTGTTACTGCTGAAACTGTTGTTATTGTTGTTGCTGTTACTGTAGTTGCGGTTGTCTTAATTTTTTTTTATTGTTGTTGTTTAAACTGTCATTGTTGTTTATGCTGATGTTTCTGATATTTGTCAGTGTTGTTAATACTGTTTTTTTGTGTTTTTTGTCAGTTGTTATGCTTGTTTTTGTCATTGTTTCATCAGTATATTTTCTGTTACTAATGTTATAGTTGTTGCTGTCTTCATGTCTTTATTATTATTGTCACTGTTTTTGGTGTGGTTGGGTCGTTTTGTTTTTGTGTTGTTATTGTTATTGCCTTTGTTCGTGTTGTCGTTTTCATTGTTGTTTTTGTTCATGTTATATTTGTTCTTTTTGTCATTGTTTTTTGTTCAAGTGTTTTTGTTTGTTTTGCCATTGACATTCTTGTGCTGTGTTCTTGTTGATGCTGTTATGATGTAATAATTATTGTTTTTGTTGTTTTTGTTTATGTTGGCAAAGTTCTGAGGAGTATTTCACAAAACCTAGGTAGGGGATTAAGCTGGGATTTTCCAGATATCCTAGATGAATTTAGCTGTGATTTTGTTTCACGAAAGCGGAGGTGCATAAGTTACCATGGAGATTTATTCCGTGCAGCTAGCCTGCTCCAGACCAGGCTAAGGCAGGCTTAAAGAATCCTGCTGTTCAGTTGGCAGCGCACTCATCTAAAACCAGCATGTTTCTTACAGTTACAGTAATGATAATGATTAGAAGAAGTATAGGAATGATAATTTGATAATAATACATTTCATTTAAAAATGCTTTTCAAAGAACTCAGAGACACTTTAACATGAGGATGAAAAAGAAAAATAGGATTTAAACTTAAAGGAAAAATAAATCACGAGTGATTTAAGCAAATTATTAAGATATCCCATATTTTTGTGTTTTTTTCAGTTTTTTTTTTAATGAACTCAAATTAGTTTGTACATATATATATATATATATATATATATATATATATATATATATATATATATATATATATATATATATATATGTATATATAAATATATAAACGTCCTCACTTATTTCTATGTGAAAATGAAAGAAGATGACAAAATAGTTTTCATATTGTGTTATCATTATTTATTACTTCTTTATTTTTTTGTCATAGCTTTGGGTCTCTTTTCTCACACACAATAATTTAAAAACAAGCATCATTGTTTTTAATTGCAGAAAAAGTAAAATTCAGGCATCTTTTGCCTCTGTTAACACTTATAGAATAACAGTTATCTTTGAAGAATTCCTTTTGAAGATTGATTAGAGGATATTATCATAATCTATGTTTTTTGATTTTCCAAACAGCATGTTAAATTATTCTGCAGTTTAGATGAAAATAAGTTAAATGCGTAGGCAGTGACAGTTTAGTCTAAATCTAGAAAAGTAGTGCATCTTCAGCAAAGATGGTAATCTTTGTGATAGTACAGTCTACTTTCAAACAGAGTAGAGCATCTTCAGTAGAGATGTGAATCTTTGTGATAGTGTAGTCTATTTTTAAACAGAGAAGAATATCTTCTGCACAGATGGTAATCTTTGTGATTTTACAGTCTATATTTTAATTAAGTAGAATATCTTCAGCACAGATGGTAATCTTTGTGATTTTACAGTCTATATTTAAATTTAGCTGAACATCTTCAGCACAGATGGTCATCTTTGTGATAGTACAGTCTATTTTTAAAAAGAGTAGAACATCACTAATAAGAAATGGTACGTATTTGCATTTACATTAATAGAAAATCATGGTCTTTACTTTACCTCATGGGCCCCAGGAGGCTTTGTCTGTGATGCTTTGAGGTCATGACACTGGATGATTTTATGACCCTATGATCCTCTGATTTTTTCTAGACCATCGCACTATTGCACTCAGTTTAGTGTTGCACAGCACCATGCTAGCAACAACTCTGTATTAATTTCAACATCTACGCTCTGCAATGGACTTGCTACCTTGGACAATGGGCTTAAACTGATGATGAAACAATGGTATGGTATCACACCGGTAGGTCTATAAGGCAGCTGTTGGAGCCATAGTGATTCGAATAGTAACAGGTCTTTATGCTAGGGACTTTTTGTCTTGTACATAGAGGTGCTCTATCATGCTGGAGAGACATGTTGAACAAGCCAAATTACATTTACAGCTAAAAAAGCATGGTATAACCTCTTTAAAATGGTATCCAATTGTTATTCCTGTTTTTTGCAGTGATCCTTGAGTGGACACTTAACAGAACTGCAGATTTTTTTTTCTTCAGTAGTGGCTTAATTTTCAACAAAGTATGTTCTTGTGTGATTGTAGTCAAGTTTAAACTGTGGTTTGTCCCAAAAAACTAGACTTTAGTGAGTAAATCTTTTTTTTGTTTTTGCTAATATAGATTTAAAATTAAAGGACCAAACCTGTTCTTACTCCACTGTTAAAAATAAATAAATAAATACAGAACCAATCATGGGTTTCTTGGCTTTACAGCCCACTTCAGGAGGACACTTCCAATTTTGCACTTCGGCTTGGTTTCCTTTTCCAACACTAGGGTTTACCTCATGGGCCTGCCCTGTCTACAGACTCCAGAAATGCTCTCTGTCCACACACACTCTCCTGTTTGTCTCACATTCAAAGCCCTAAAGCTGGTACCCAGTGCTGCCAAATGCGTTGAAGCCCCAAACCCTCGAGGCTATGATGACTGCTGCCTTCTCTCCCCTCAGACTGGCAGTGGATGAACCTCACAGTCACGTTTTGTCAGTCTTTGGCAAAATAAAGTTTTTGTTGTCATGAATTCCAAAATAATCCACTTAGCCTTGATCAAACAGAGCAGCAGTGTTATGAAAGATTTGGCTTTATAAATACACTTAAATAAACTGCAATCCACCTCATACTGCCTTAATATCTGCAGAGCATATGATAACAACAAGGCATTTCCATATAAAATAGTTCTTCACAGGCACTGCATGAATTCATGATTTATTTCAAATTATGACAATAGTAATGTGTGTCCAGGAACAAAGAGTCCGTTCTTTTCTCTCCATTGTTAAAACTAAGGGGTCACACAGGCTCTTGACTTATTACAACAACAGTGCTTGTACTGATGATTAAATAAAAGAGGGGTTAATGTGTTTTTTTTTGGGAAAGACGCTGATGGATAAACATCACATGAAACACTAACAAATGAACGGTAAGAAATGACATAACACCAAGAGCTTACATGCAAAGAGGATAAAACTGCATAAAAAAGAAGTTTTCCCAAAAGCATGGCCACTTTGAGGCAAACTCTGTGCTGCTCCTATTTGCCATCCAAACTTTCCTTTGTGTCAAACTCAGCCTGCAGCCAGTCCGCTTCCAGAATCTTTGCAGATGCTTGGTGGACACCTGGAATCACAAACGTGATGAAAAAGAAAAGAGGCAGAGGGGAGGGAATGTGAGGAGGCATGTTGACAAACCGTGGGTGACAGTTCATCTCATGCCTCGCCCTCCCCTCCACTGCAGACAGGGCTAGGCTAAACAGCAGGTGGTGCAGAAGAGAGGCTCGGACATGGGATTTACAAATGATTTGTGTCTGACTCCAGCACCGGCAAGCATGATCAGAACCAGAGATTGTTTATTAAAGGTAAGTGCTGCATTTACAGGCCATGTTTTTGCTATTGTTTTGAAATGTTGGAAAAGTGAGAGTATTTTATGCCATTTTCAGATCATTTGCTAGATGAGAGGTTTGCTGTGGATTTCTAAGGGGTTTCCAATGTACACTTGTTTATTTAATGGTCAGTTTTGTGGTGAATGAGAATTTCTTACATGTTACGTGTAGACAGAATGATGAATTGGTATAATATAATTTCCTATTTGTTCCTCTTTTACATGTCTAGACTGCCTGGCTAAAGTTTGACATTATATCGGCTAACAATGTGCACATTTAAAAGATGGTAAAAAACTTGGACAGCTAGAAAATCTTTCAAGACTTTAAGAATACTTCCTTTTATTCTCAACATATATGATTACTGGAATCTTTTATTGCTTTCATTTAATTAATATGAATAAGAGTATGAAATCATTCAACAACTAGATAAGTCATGCTGATAAATTCACCACTTTCACCAGTTCTTATGATACTGCACAAACAAGCGGGCTGATCCCCTGATGGTGCCCCCACCCCCCAAAAATGAATTAATTATTAAATAAGCAAAAGTGAGTGCAAGGGAAACTTGTAAAAATCAAATCCAAGTAGGTGCATTTGTCTCAAGACAAATATAAACAATCTAAATAAGCCAGATCTCAATATAGCTTGTTCATGTCCTGTCAGTACTCTAAAGTAGATTGTAAATGCCTGTCAGCAGATGTCGTTTCTCATGCAAGAAATTCAGACATTAGATTGAACTTTTTATATTTCTGAAAATTGTTTTGACCAGATATCACTATGATGAGGCTCCAAATAGGTTCAATGCGATAGTTCTGACTAGAAATTACACTTGCTTAAGTTTGGGATGTTGCAGTTAGAGGGAAAGAGAACTAAAATAAAAATCAAATGACAAATCTATTCACACAAAGAGCTAAAAAGGTTTTTTTCTTTTTCATTATTCAACATAGTCTAGGACATGTCAGTAAATATCTACAAAATAGATTTCAGTGCATTTTATTGTTTACACTTTGTCACATTTAGGAAAAAAATAGTCACACTTAGCCTACTGCATCCCAGAAGTGGACACATCGGAAACTTGTCACAGACTTATGGTTTATTATATTATTTCCTACCTTCATTTTATCATTTACCTACTTTAATCATGTTTATAAATATGGTAGATATTGATTTTTTTTACCCTGTCTGTGCTAGTTTTTGCGAATGATGCTTCTGATATTCTTACGTAGAAAAACTCTAAACTTTTTTTTTCACGTAGAGAGACAGAGGAGGTGTGTCAGTGATATTTAATAATGTTGATGCATTTTCACTTTCTCTGCTGTGCAAGCTTTCCCCCCAATTTCATATTTTTGACATGGGGTACTGAAATGAGACATAACGCTCTTTCATGCTGCAAGGGCAATATGTTCAAAAATCACTGTTACAGTGGGTTTAAATGTGGACTTTTTTGGTCGAGAAGGCTCTGCAGAGAATGAAATGCTTGTTTCTGCCAAAGTATATGTCAAATGGATAATCGACAGGAAAATAACTTTGAAAAAATATGTGCATTGCCAAAAAGGAACCAATGATAACAAGAGTTAATTTTTGATTAATTGAAAAAGAAATAACTGAGGTGTTAATTACTGAAGTTTTTTTGAAGCCATCATAATGTGAAAAAATACATCAGCAGTTTTGGCCCTGATCAGCTGCTAATGCTGTGTCCCCCTCAGCTTCAACTGCAGTTTGTGAACTTTTGTTACAAACTAACAATCCAAACTGTCCAAACAGCGATTAAGACTCTCAGACAGAGGATTTCTTTGTCAGACTTCCAGAAAATGGATATATGTCAGTCATTTTGCAAGCATGGCTTACTTGCAGGGGCAATGCCAAGAATTTTGGGCCCCATTAAAGGTACCATACCCCACAGCCCAAACTGACTCTGCACAATTGCTCTAACCTCACATCCATTCAAAATAAGCAGACTGCTGATGTATCACTTTTCAAAGCTGCTAAATTGATCTCTAAAGGTAATCTGAACACTTTTCTTTAAATTCTTGATATGTTAACAAAGTATCACTGCCAAGTCATTCTGTTTACATACAACAAAACAGCTGAAAAAGTGGAGATAACATGCTGCAACTGGATTATATCAAAAATACTTTTATTGAACTTTCTGGTAGGAACTGTCATGGATCATTTGGGGAGTAAAGTGGCATGTCTCTTAGAGGTTAAAGTTTAATAAACTATCTTGAAAAGATATAAGACTAGTTTGATGATGTTTTCGGTCCTTGTCAATCACAGTCTCTCTGATTCACTTTTGTCCCCTCCTATGACAAGCCTGCTTACATGTACTGAATTACTGCTGTGAAGACCACTGCTAATAAGGATGCATTAATATTGCAGTAAGTCTCCTTTGGTTAAAATAATACCCTACGGGCTGTGAATGTTTGCTAAAGGTCGTGTTAGCCAAACAGAATAAAGTTTTCCCATAATTTGTGAGAGTCTGAGATTTGGGGCCTGAAAATTATCAGCCAAGGGAGGGGATGGATTTGTCTTACTTACATCAAACTTGATCAGTCTGGAGCCGTCAAAACACACAGGTTCACAGCCTTTTAAAAATGTTGATTACAAATATGATTTTGTCACAGCAATTACCAGTCAACAAGCCAGGACATGCTGTTTTGATGCTGTGAGCTTTGATGGGCTGAGGATTTCAATGCATCTGTTTAAGTCGGAAGCTTGAATAATGATGTTCTCTGTTGTTGTCCGTCGTCCATTTGAGACCCCTACGTCTTAACCTACTGCTTAAACATACTTGATGTTAGGATTTGGGGGCAAAACTTCCTTGTTTGTCACATTTAATTTCACACAAGACTGTAATTTTCTGCATCATTTTTTTTTCATTGATCTTTTCGTTTTCTCTAACACTCAGGTGTCCTAGCTATAACGTCCCTAACCCAGGCTTACTGAATAAAGATGCTCCTGAGCCTGGAGAGAAGGAGCAGCACCCAAATCAGATGACTCAAGAAGGAAAAAAGACGAGCTCTAATCTCAGGAGCGTGGTGTGGACGTTCTGGATGATGTGAGGCGTCAGGTTACAAAGGCCAAAGGCGATTTTAAAAACATGGAGGCCATGTGTTTTGTGTCTGCAGTCTTTTGCATCAATGAACCTTGATGCTAACGTGAGGTCAAAGGAACCATGAGTGCAGCTTGTGTCAGCATGCAAACACAGCATAGATGATTTATCCTTTGAAAAGACATGAGTGGGAACTATCTGGGTTTGATGATGTAGCTGCTGAAAGTGACTTATGTGTGGCCTGTTATTCAACACAGTTTAACCACAGTCAGTATGGAAGTGCGGACAACCTGGATATATGTTAACAGCACAGAACCACTGAACACTTCTTATGATTACAACACCACATATCTGACTGAAACCTCAAACACAAACTCATATATTATTGGTCTTTTCCTGTCCTGCCTCTACACCATCCTCCTCTTTCCTATTGGATTTATTGGGAACATCCTTATCCTTGTGGTGAACCTGAACCACAGGGACAAAATGACGATCCCGGACCTTTATTTCATCAATCTCGCTGTGGCCGACCTCATACTAGTGGCAGATTCCCTCATCGAGGTCTTCAATCTAAACGAGAAGTATTATGACTACGCTGTCCTCTGCACCTTCATGTCCCTTTTTCTGCAGGTCAACATGTACAGCAGCATCTTCTTCCTCACCTGGATGAGCTTCGACAGGTACGTTGCCTTGGCTAACTCCATAAGCAGCAGCCCCTTGAGGACTATGCAGCATGCAAAGCTCAGCTGTGGCCTCATCTGGATGGCGTCCATCCTGGCGACACTGCTCCCCTTCACAATTGTGCAGACACAGCACAGAGGTGAGGTGCACTTCTGCTTTGCTAATGTCTTTGAGATCCAGTGGTTGGAGGTGACCATCGGCTTTCTTGTGCCATTCTCCATCATCGGTCTGTGCTACTCGCTAATCGGGCGGATCCTCATGAGGGCCCAGAAGCACCGCGGCCTGTGGCCACGCCGGCAGAAGGCCCTGCGCATGATAGTGGTGGTAGTTCTGGTGTTCTTCATCTGCTGGCTGCCAGAGAACGTCTTCATCAGTATCCAGCTACTCCAGGGCACGGCCCACCCGGAGCAGAGGACTGCTACAACCCTGTGGCATGATTATCCACTCACAGGTCACATTGTTAACCTTGCAGCTTTCTCCAACAGCTGCCTCAACCCCATTATCTACAGCTTTCTAGGGGAAACCTTCAGGGACAAACTACGGCTCTTCATTAAACAGAAGGCAAGCTGGTCAGTGGTGAACCGCTTCTGCCACCACGGCCTTGATTTACGCCTCTCTGTCAGGAACGATGTGTCAGAGGTGTGACTGTTAGCGGAGCTCATAAAATATGCTAAAACTTCCTCTCATCACAAGCATGGAATATTACCTCAGCCATCTTCTGTTATCAAGCTTTGCCTCATTGCTGTGTCTCACTTTCTCACTCTCTGAACAAAAACACAAAGGCACCAAGATTGTACCCCCAAACAAACAAGGACATAAATGGCTCAATGTTTGTACCTTACAGTGGAGAACAATGTACATACAGAACATCTAGGTATGTTATGTTTATGGACATGATGGATTGTTCTCTTTAAGTGTATTCCAGGGTCCCCAACAACTTTGCTTTGGATAAGAATTTTAAAGTACAGTAAAATCTGTTATAAGTTGTACTCCTCAAACCTACTTTTGTTCAAAACAGTTGGCTGAAGCTTATATACCAACACACACACACACACACACAAAAAAAAAACAGTTCAAAAGCTGAGACATGCACTGTCATGAGCACAGCCACAGTTATCCACTGTTGAGTCATAATCCTGTATTTAAATTATTAATTAAACATAAAATGATTAATATGTTGTGCAGATTTGTTTGAAAAGACTCTTTAGTTCAGTGGTTCTCATTACTTCCTGTCCTGCCCCCCACCCCCCTTTTAAGTATCTTTCCATGCCCCACTACCCCTAAAGTTGAGTGAAGGGCAAAGTTCTTATAATACATCCAAACATATCACAACCAATTTCTTCATTAAGTATGTACAAACACAGAATTCAGAAGTGTTTGTTTGCCCTTGTCATATAAACATATAACATACAACTGTAAATCTAACCCCCTCGCTAGGGCTTGGTAATTTGACCTGAAAATAAAATCCCAAAGTTTTACTAACGAAACTCTTATTTCCAATTTCAATCTCATTTTTCTCCTCTCCAAGAAAAAAAACCCCTACAAATCACACCAAAATTCAATAAAAAAGTTTTGCCTTAATTTTATCAAAATATCTCACAAAACTAAACTGAATTTCCCTCTTAGAATTCAAGTGCAGACTGTAACCTTGTAATCAAAGGTACATTATGTAGTTTTGACATAGGCAGGCTTATCTACATCAGTACTGAAAGCAACACTATTCTAACAAAACATTTACAGGCATGACAAAACAAGCGACTGATTAAGTCGAGGGAAAAAATCCATTTTTTTTCTTTTTTTTTTTAAATCTCCTGGGACAAAAATTTCAAATTAATGAATGCAAGCAATATATTTCCCAGCCATAGCCCATTAAATCTTAAAAAGATAAAATGACTAGTGGCAACTTATATACCTATTTTTTACGAGAGTCAAACAAAAGACTTGAGTTCAGAGTCATAAAATCAAGTTCTACCAAATTAAATTTTTCCACCTTAAACAACATTAACAAAAAAAGCCAACAAAAATTGTTGTTATAGCCCACTTTAATTTTTACATAAATCCCACCTTTGAGATGGAGAGTAGCCAATCACAGTGTATAATTTAGGATTGGTCCATGCCCCAATTTAGCCATGTCCCTGCCCAGAAAAGATGCGCCCTCCCCAGGGTACGACCATGCCTCCCCTGTGGAGTTGCACCCCTATATTGGAGAAACGCTGCTGGAGTTAGAGACTGAAAGCACAAGGGTAGCACGACACTATGACTGTTTTACTGCAGTTCACGATAATCCCCACAGTCTGAGAGCTGAACTAATGCAATAAAGGATAAGACAGATATTACCCTCTAGTACAATTTTTTCTCAGGAACAGAGGCAGTTTAAAACTCTTTTCCCTGGAATGACCCCTAAAAATTTACTGCCGCTTAATAGCAGTGCAACTTACATTACGTTTTATAGCTTAAGGCCCTGAATTTTCTACAAAAGTCTTATCGTTATTTGTAAGAGGTCTTAAGTTATAGATGGCGCTTTGAGACACTCAGACGTCTGGATATTTTATAAAATCTACACTGTCTATTTTTTTTTAAATACTGTTTTAATCTTCTTCATTTCCTTTTCCTGGTAATTTACAGCATTTCACTGCAGCATATTACGCACGCATCATTGACTGACAATTAACATGGACAGCTTGTCTCTGTCTCCTTTGGCTGCACAAAACAAAAGCTGAGACATGCACAGATTCAAGTATCCTTGTGGTACTACAGAGCCACATCCATTTTCTTTTGTTTTTCATACTAATCAAAGCAAAAGTACCTCTAAAAATGGAGACTTTATTGAGTGTGATGATATATAACTATTTCATTATAGTGTGACATATGTCCAATCATAAAAAGAAAAGGAGGGGAGTTTATTTTAATACCTTGGCCAGCAGGGGTAGAACTTAATCTTTTGACTTCATTCAAGCCAAGTCAGTCAGTTTTTACATCCATCTTAGCATGAAGTCCTGACAATCACAAACAACAAACAGGAAAGTGGGAGATGAAGATGTAATAGCAATTTTAAAATTACTATTACCTTGTTTGGTTTTAAAGGTCTTAATAATGCTTTGGCTGGATTTTTAAATACCAAGCACAGCATAGCCTGTGTTATCCACATGTTTGGACTGTCATAAACAGCATTAACTGAATATTTTCTGTCATTTACCAATTTTTTGATGAATGACGGAAGGATTTGGAGGCTGTCTGTCATTATGAAGGACTGGAAAAGAGGGACGATCCAGTGTGCCATCATACTCATGCAGACACGTGTAGAGTAAACCTTCCCTGTATTGTGCTCTTAATACATCGCGAAGGAGGTCATTTAACCTATGTAAAAAAGATCCTCTTCATAGCCAGAATCACTCCATTTTTTCACTCAGTGCTGATAAATGGATTGTGCGGATTTTCAGTTAAAGGACGTTAAAGTTAAGTCTGTGTCTGCATTACTGTTAGACTGCTCTTCACATGAGAGGTTATTGGTGATGAAGCTGTGTAACTATGAGGGCTGACTGATAAGTTGTGAGCCTCATATTTAAGGATTTGACTTTTGGCAGACATATTGCATTATTTTTCAACATAATCCTCTTCAGTATCTATACACTTTTGCCAGCAATGTTTAAGGGCCTCAATGCCACTTTTAAAGAAGTCCTTTTCTTGCCCATTCAGAAAGTCCTCCACTACATGTATGATGTCATCATCTGACCAAAAGTGGGTACCGGAAATGGCCTTTTTCAATTTTGGAAATAGATGAAAGTCTGATGGAGCAAGATCAGGCGAATAAGGTGGATGCTCAGTCAATTCAAAGCCACAATCTTTAATGGCAGCCATGGCAATGACAGACTTGTGAACAGGGGCATTTTGTTCATTTTGCAAAAGTCACTTACTTTAGAGTGCTACCTCTTCGACATAAACTGACCAAATGACACCAGTCTTCGGGTACACAGCCTTAAATAATCAGGGAATAGTAGAGCTGTAAAAGGACATCCCTGCTTATCTTCTTCAATACAAGGCTCACAACTTATCAATCAGCCCTTGTATGTGAATGCTGTCATTTAGATTATGTTTAACTGGAATCAGAAAAGGAAAATTAAAAATGATGGTTAATAAAAATATGGCATGAGGGAAAAGTGATGACCTTGTCTGTTAAAATGACAGACAGCAGAAAAAGGTTACTGCAACCTCAGGTCAGAAATAAAAATAGTAAAGATACATCGTCTATCCAGCAATGCCAGTTTTGAGCTGTGTGCTTTTCACAGATGACCTCAAGAAATTCTTTTGGCAATGCAGAGATTTCTCTGCTGGAGTTCACCAGTGTGATTATTTGCTTCAAACTCCATGGCTTCAAACTTCATCTTTCGTTCACGACCACTCTGCTCTCCCAAACTCGCCACAGTGACAGTCGGTAGCACACACAAAATCCTTGTTTAAAAAGGGCAGTCTGCACCACTTTTGCGCCTGTTATCAATTGCGCATGCAGTCATAGTAGATCACCAACAACACGCCCACTATAGCACATGCAATTTTTTAGTTTGCACACGCAATTTAGCGCTCATTATTTGGGATCTTAGTAGATCAGGCCCCATAAACACTGAATGTCAAAGGTGGCACAACAACAAAATTTCAGTGTTTTAAGTAGCTTCAAGAAAAGTGTCAGTTCAGTTAAGTTCTATGTGCAATATTTGTCTATAACCCCGCATGCACTCCATCCACTACAGCCACCTGCATTAACACATTACAAATTAAAGCCTGCCAATAGGAACTCATTTTACACTGTACCTACAGGATGTTGTACAGTTAGCCTCAGCCTGTGCCTTTCACTTCATTTTCCCTTTCTTGACAGAAAACATCCCATCGCATAGATGGGTATTTCCTATTGTATGCAAGAAAATGTGACCAAAGAGGTGTTATATTTTTCCAGATAAAGAAATGATTATTTTTCTAAAGCATTAAAATGCAGAGGAAGTTGAGTTAATGTCTACATAAAGTTTGTATTTAAAGCATTAATGAAGAGTTGTGTGATCCTACTACAGACTTCTAAAAACATTTTAACTTTTGCTTTTTGTGCATACGACTTCAAGTTGTTTTCTTCTGAATTGTCTGAACTTATGACAGTGTCTCTACGGCTGGATGTTCATGTTGATGGGATGATTGTGGGCTAAACCACAAATATTTACTTATAAGTTGTTTTGAGTAAAATATTTAATATGATCGGGCTTTCAACTGTAGGCACTATGCAAGGCAAATAGCTTAATCTGGAAGGACTTTCTTCTAAGACTATTTAAAGAGATCATATCTTGCTAAAACCAGGTTCATTTAATTTTGATGACAGATTAGTAATGTTCACAAATACTAATGCCCGTAAGGAAAGTTTTTGTTTAACACACTGACTACCCCTGATCCACCTCTATTGTCGCTCTCTCTCTGAGACACTCTATTGGATTTCCTGTCACTTATACCGCTTTCACACTTAAAATTAGTGGGTCAACACAGGTTTTTTCAATGCGGGTTAGCCCGCTAACAAGTGACTCCTTTCCCACTGCCAGCAGACCCGGGTCTGCTGGCAGTGTAGACCCACACCAAAACACGACCATGTAAACAATGGAAAGGAGTACGTAAGTCGTGGACACGGTGGTCAGCTGTTTTCTGTACTTTGTACTTTTGTCCCTCTTTAAAGATGTTACAGACGGGTGCGATGTCATGCTGTGGACACATTACGCCGACGTCATCAAATTAGTGGGTTGACCCAGGTGTGATGTTCCCACTGAAGCCGATTGGAGGCGAGCCGATAAAAACCGTGTTGCTTGCAGGGTCAGTCAAATGCCGGTTAGACCCTTTCAGGGTGCCGATTGTTACCGGGTTTAAACGGGTTTTTTGGCCAGTCTGAAAGGGGTATTGGAGGTCTACTTCCCCACATGGACCCAGTCTACTCTCATCTGCTATAAATGGTCAGTTTAACACTGTTCAGTGCCTTATCTTCAAAAGCTCTGCTTTATGTGTACAGTCTATGCTCTGCACTTGTGCATAGAGGTACTTTTTCCACATGGAAGAGGCATGTAAAACACACTAAAGTGCGTACAAAACCCCAAAAGGCATAATATAACTTTTTTTTAATTCTTAATGATCTGGAAATATTTATATTTGTTTTTTTTTCTGTAAATTTACAGCTTTTAAACTCAAACATTCTGAAATTGTTTTTTTGAAAAGTGACAATTTTAAAACAATATTAAATCTGACCTTTTTTGTTGCTCTTGGCTTTTTGTTTGTTTGTTTGTTTGTTTGTTTCCAACATTTTATGGATCTCTTTTTGTAGAGTTGCCCTTATTCGCTGTTGTGTCCTTCACATTCTTGCAAAAGCTTTTCATTAATATTTTAAAATACCCTAAAATCCAGTGGGTAAGCTAAATCCTTCAAGACCCAGTTTTAGTCCAAAACATGTCAAAATTGCTGTTTCTAAATGATCAGATTGGTTTATTGTTCTGCTTCTTTTTACTGTTGTGTCAGCAATATCTTTGGATTGTGCTTTTGAGATATTTTCAAGGTTGTCAAACCAGACTGAAATATTCTGCACTACCTTCTGTCTTTATTATTTTCTTGTTTTTACTCATCTTTATAAGGCAGGTTACTCCAAATTAATGAGTAATATAATATGAAGAAAAGGTGGTCATAAACCTTGAAAGTAATTGTGTGACTTTTCCTTGAGTTGAGTTCCTGTTCCTCATTTTTTATATCCCTCTCTCCTAGTCCATCATGGATCGATCTGCTACACTGCAGAGTGATATGATGTCACACTTGCATGCCTGCTTCCTCTCGATCTTTATAAGCTTGGGTGGTATAAAATTGCCTAATTTGATTGGTCAAAATCAGCTGTTAAAGACAGCTGGGTTACTTCCCCTCCAGTCAGTCCCTGGAGAGGACAGGCAAAGAGGCAGGTGTTGTTTTGCCAACAGACGGTTCAGACGGGGTGAACGCATCATTTAATGCTAATAACATGGCACTGATTCAATCTTGTGTCCTTTCGACCCATCTTTAGCATTGCACTGATTAAGAGTGTTGACCAACCACCAACAGTAAGAGTGGGCATTGTCACATCTTGCTTTTATAACTCTTTTTGGTGCTTGTTAGATGAAATACTGAGTTGACAAAATGTTAAACTGAGTATTTAACTCATTTTTTAACAGTAGTCCAAAAGGCTTAGGATTTGAATCTCTTACAGTCTGATAATCTGTTTTGACAAATGAACAGCATATTAATACCTTGATCCAATATTAATTTGCAGTTTTCCAGGATACACAGGTGAAGAGTAAATATTTTCAAATTCTATCCACTCTAACCAGGGGCCCAACAGTAGAGAGGTTTTGCGGAAACTGGCCATAAAGTTTTACAGCCTCTAATTGTGTGTTAATGTGTCAGAGCAAACATCATAAAATCTCTCCTTGTGATACAGCGCTGTTCTTCAAATTCAGAAATGTTGACCGACCTACACTCCCACAACTAGTTTTTTCACGTATTTTTCCCCAATATTTCAGTAACACTGACAAAAAGAGTACAGCAAGCTCTGTCACACCAAAGCTGATGACTGAACATGTCTGTGTGGTGGGCCTGTGCTGTGTTTGTGCATGAGGCAGCCACAGATAACGACGTGACTGGGAAAAACAGGAGTCCAAACCACAAACTGTTATTCCAGCTGTAACCGTCTCGGCAGCCTGGGAAAGCAATGCTGAGAATTGTTTACAGTGTTTATTAGGGGGTCTGCAACAATGTAAATTTGTTGTGTGAAACTTGATAATTCAGAAGAGTTTTTAATGATGCTCTACTGTCCCATATTTTTACTATTTGACTAAATGCTGACAATTTTCTTTAAGCTGTTTGCCTTTGCAGAATTTGTCCCTTCTATTTTATTCCTGATGTACTGTATATGTATGGACACTGGAATTTTCTGTAAACAATTCATGACACTATCAGGTCTCCAGAGGGCATCAAGAAGAGCCAGTACTAGGCAACTATAGATATCAACTTCTCTGCAGACCCTTCAAGTCCTGCACTGTGTAAGAGGTAAGAGATCATTTCCAGAGCACATACAGTATTTTGCAGGCAAACATACAAACACACACATCGGAGAAACTGTGAGAAGAGGTTGACAGTGAACTGTGTGTACAGCTGAGACTGCTGAGGAGGGTTAAAGGTTTGTGGTGGCTGACGTCATGGACAGGAAAAAGGGTGTGACTCCCCCCAACTCCCACCCCCCTGCTCACATTCAATTCTTCCTCTGAATTACATTGGATTAAAAATGAGTGTGAGAGCATAGAGGGGAAATAGCCCAGGCAAAATAACATCCATCTTTTTGCTATTTATACATTATACCATAATGTGGGAATGACAAAAAGAAGAGGATAAGGTAGTTGAGCAAAGAAAATACTGGAAGATATAAATAATGAACAAGATGTTATAACTTAAACAAGAATTGCAAAAAATTGTTGCATATTTTCATATTGCAGGCCCTATTTGTGATTTAAATGCAAGTTCAAGGGTAAATCAAGCACGAAACTGGAAAATTAAGTCAATGCAAAAGCATATATATATTGCACTTTTAACAAATTCCTGGATCCACATCCAGATTTAGACCACTAAAGTGTAATCAGTTCTTCTTTGTACCATGACCAACATTCCCTGAAACTGTCATCAAATTCCACTGACAACTTATTGAGTTTTTAACAAAATTTGGAAAACTGCCCTTTCTCGCACTGTTACGAGTCATTAAAAAAAAATCCTAGATACACATCCTTATACCAATCACCACTTAAATCACATCACTTCTTCCTTCTTCCTTGTAACCTTGCGCAGCAGCTGGATCTTCCTGATTCAATGTCTGTAATCAGGCAAATCTATCTTGCCAAGTTCCAATCTAAACTGACTGTGAGCAGCCCAATGTGGCACAGCCCAATCAGAGTCTTTTAGAGGAGGAAGAAGAGGGAGCTACGAGTGAGATGACAGCAGGAATTGGCTGCATATACAGAGATTAGCATAGATGCATCAGTGGCAGTCTTATCAGATCTTAACCACATTTGTTTATTAAATTTAAAAAAAAATACAGACACTACAAACTTCTCTACAGCAAGGATATTTATGCTTCACTTCAAATGTTTTGATGAGAGTTTGTTTTAAATAATAAATATGATTGATGTAACTATCGTCCAATCACCTTTCGGATAATGCTTCTGAAAGGTTCTGTCCTCCTCAAACACTTCCTATGGTCTGTTTCCCAGATGGACGAGTGAAATATGTTGAACAGTCCATCTGGTGTGCCAGGTTATGTTCCATGACCAACATTGCCCGAAAATGTCACAAAGATCTGCTCATAACTTTTTGAGTTATCCTGTATCAAACAGTGGGAAAAAAACAAACCTCCTTGGCAGAGGTGATGATACCGCAGTTCCTCAGGTGCCTCTTGGGGTTACCTGCCGAAGCACTGCAAGTCACATGCTGCATTCCAGTTACATCAGAACTGGGAAGAGGGAAGTGGGAATGACGTCATCTCCGAGTTATCAGCACTCCAGTTACAAAGTCGGAAAAAACGTGCCAATCTACCAGGCTATTGTTAGCCATTGTTAGCACGCCCTGCGTTGTAGTTCACAAATACCACATAAAGAATGTCAATAACACTATGGCAGCATTTCCATAAATATAAGTTGAACAATACTATGTATACGGCTGATTTAGTGCGACAAACACTAGTCAGAAATGCAAATAAACGGAATATTACAGGAGCTTAATAACTGTTTACACTGGGGGCAGCCATCTTCGATTGTCACCTCGGGGGTGGTGAGGATCCTCCAAGTAGGAAATTCCGACCCCGGGGGGTGTTCCAGTTGAAGTTTCCTACTCGGAACTCGGAAATCCTGACTCCCGAGTACAACTGGAACGCACCAACATACACACTCCATTTTAAAATGGCATTTCTCTTTTCATCAGAAATCCACATGCTTACAGCCAAGTTCAAAAATACATTTTGGTTGTGTGTCTACACTGCAAAGAGGGTGAATTTTCCAATAGCTTGTTCCAAGTTTAATTCATTCAGGTCACACTTGACTCCCTTTCAGCAAGTTTTCACTAGTTTCAGATGTTCCAAGGAAATAATTTGAAGTGTTTTTTTGTTTTCTTTTTGTCCAATTAGACATTGGGTATTGGTATTCCCATAAACCCTTAAGTTTCATCCCTAATTAGAGCAAACTGTTTTAGTTTAATACTCATGAGCTGAGTCTGGCCACACCCCTATCAAGAAATGAATATGGCTTTGCCTTCCCAGCATTGTGCTGAAATGTTAACTGTGGCTGCACAGACATGCTTAGGCCAAGAAGTTAGCATTAACTCCTCTAATAGTCTATGGTATTAATCACTGGGTTTTTGATCACTGCTGGTAATAAGGTCAGTAGTTAACAAAAACTTATGAAACTTATATGCTCTGTTCTTTGTGATAATCTGAACAAACAAACCTACTTGTTGATTTTTTACGCTTAAACTGATTGGCAAGAGTAAAGCTATCATTAAGCAACTGTGGAACTACAACATGGTGGTTTAACTTAGAAGCAACAACAATATTTCCAATGTATAACATCTTGTTGTGACCTCCTTTTTGAGGATTTCCTCTTAATCAAATGACCTGATCAAATCAATCCTCATGGCTGTAGCAACAGTGTTTAATATGTTTTTTATTAAAAAAACAATCAGTAATGCTTGCAGCAGGGTCCCCGGCCATTTAAGTAGTCCCTATCAGCAGTTTGTAAGCAATCATCCTTTAAAAAACACAACAACGCTTTAAAATTCAAAAGCAGGGAACATCAGATGCATTTTATTATTTCATATAACACATTTAAATCTCGTCTGTACATCCCCCATTATCTAAAATACTTCCTGAAACACGGAACAGTATGGAACAATGTATGCTCTGTTATTGTCATTAGCATATTGTTTATCTAAGGGTCTAAAATAAGTAAGCCAATGCACAGCACAGTGAGTTTATTGACTTGGTCCTCTACACAGTATACATATAAGTAAGTGTCCATCAAAGTGTTTTAACAGCATGTCCTTAGATTTTCATGTATTGATATTACATATTTTCTTAAACACCGTGAGTCAGTGCTTCTGAACAAATTGACACTACAAGTGTCATTTCCAGGTTCAAAGTTTAGAGTGACCAATTGCTACATTGCCTTTTTTCCCCAATAACTCAACTCTTTTCCTATTAAGAGTTCATTTTCAGAGATTTGACTCAGTCCAGAGTGTAATGTGCTCTGCAGTCATGGAAAAATCTACAGACACAAGAATTTTAACTCTAAATTTTACTGCAAACCACTCATTCTCCACCCCTCAGCTGACTGACAGGAAAACTTTCTGCTGCGTAAACAAGCAAATCAAATAACTTTATTTTAATAAGGTTGCCTAGGTATTTTTTTTTTTGACGAAATTTGTACATGCATAAGAACAGCTTAGGAAGGACAATTCAGAGTGTTGTCTGACTCAAACAAATCATCTGTTTGTTTTTTCACATGCAGGTAAATGTAATTGAAATCCATTTACAACTTTTTCAGTTATCCTGTTCACAAACAAACAGGTGCAAAAACAAACTCTCCTTGGCAGTACTAAAAATAAGATTTTTGATAACGACCTTTTCTTTGGATAACATGAAGCTGTACATAACTCTTTATGTAGCTGTTAATCAAATCTCTGATCACTTTGACTAGAGATCTTTCTAATATTAAGCCCCTTTTCTGTTTATGACACAAAATGTCAGACTAATTGCTGAGATGTTTTATTGAATTTTGTTTGTGATATGTACCATTTAACTACACTTTCTTGTCTCAGCTTTAAATCCTGTCATAACAGGTGAGACAGCGGCCGTTTGAATTAGAAATATAATCTGACAATCTGCTTGAGCTCTTAAAAAATATGCGGAAAACAGAGTATACTATGTCACCACAAAGGTAGGGATCCACAAGTCAGGTTTTCTTATGTAAGAAAGGTACTGGGCAATCCTCATAGTAAACTGACTCAGGGAGGAGCTTACCAAAGTAATTATAACTGGACAGTCCAGGGTCCATGCATAATAACAAGAGGGTGTACTTGGTGGACCTCGGCAGCTGCATAATGGATTAGACTTATAATTGCATTTGTAAATTAAAGGCCCTTAGAGGAAAAAGGGGTTAGATAGAGCAGATTAGCTTCATATATAATCTGACAAGCTGCAAAACTGATGAGACAGACAGTCAAATTGCCTATTAACAATATATCTTATTATGAGGTAATCAAAGAAAGGCATTGATTATGAGCCACTCATTTAAAAAGTTAAATCTGAGGCAAATAACTGATGCTGAGACACCCACAGAGGGGAATTTGATTTGTATATCCTGGGGCGAACTATGGAAAGCCAACACTGAATAGATGATATTGACTTAATTTCAACAAAATGAAAACAAGCTCAATTAACAGAACATGAGCTTCATAGTGTCCCACAGTAGATTACTAAGACTGCAACCTGTTGTTCTACATAGAAATGTGTACACAACTTAATCAAGTGTATGTTTTATTATTTTTTAATTGTTGTAAAATCATCCATGTTTAGCTGTAAGCTCAATTTGATGTGTAGTGCACACAGGATTTTAAGTTAAAATAAAATGATCAGTGTTTAAATTAGGGGTGGTGCTGCAAGAAGAAAATATCTGGGGGGTTACCTAAACCAAAGAGCATGCTACCAAATAAATGTAGTGCTATCAACACTATTTGAGAGCCTCTCTGAAAAGTGGGTTTATAGACCTATTGTATTCCAATGTCAAATTCAAACACTTAAAGCATTTTTAAGCTTCTTAAGCATCTCACAGCTGTGACAAATTTTTAGGTAATATAGATACACACACTGTTTCTAGTATAAAAACATATGTAACAATATACAGAATCAAAGCTGTTTCTGTTAAAAAAAAAAAAAAAAGTAGCCTAAAATGATAAATTATAGAAAGGTCAGATTGTCAATAAAACATTTTATAATATTTTTTAAAAAGTGACTATGATGATCCATTAAAATGATGGACCTGTTTAACCAGTGACATACATGCTCGGAATAAAGAGTTGTTTTTATCTGAGTGGTATTTTATCATTGTTTTTGTTATTTTTTTATGTGAAAGAGCCTTTGGCTTCTTTTATTTCTTGATTTTATAAGTAATACGAGGCATACCGTTACTATTTTATGCACTCCCAAGCACTTTATCTAAAATGCAAACACTTTATGGGCTTTGAAACACAACACAAAATGTGAGCATTATCAAAGATTCTATGTACCCACCTTAACACTAACAAAGAGGTGAAATCAATATAAGGTTTGGGCATACAGTATTGGATAGAGGGTAATACATTTCCAAACTACAAATATCATATTGATGATGATTCCTTCCTTAAGAGGACTGATATTTTTTTCACAATTACACCGTTTGGGCAGGACCTTTCTAATGTTCTTATTTGGCACCACTTCAAGCAGCATGTACTTTAGTGCATATGCAAGGTTCTGCTTCTGTTAAGCTACAAATTTAATTTCCATTGATATCTAAAATTTCCACTGATTTGCATTATTCAGTCAGACAGGGCCTTTCTGGGCTGGCATGGAGTTATGACATCCAGGAGTGGCACCAGATACATTTAAAACACATCAATGAGTGCACTTCCAGCCTAAACCAACTCTGCTGTTGCTTTACAAGCCCTTACATTATGAAAAAAAATACATTCTGAGTTTAAGTAATAATTATCTTGCAGTAACATCAGCACCCAACGTAAGAAGGCACTTGCTCTGAATGTAGGCAAAATGGGTTGGGGTCCACCCCATGTCCCTTTCCCCAATTTCTTTCCCTACTCTCCTTATCAATTTCTGACTCAATCCTCATTCTCTCTTTATCCAGGAGGGCATAAAAAGACCATAAATTATTCTTTTTAAAATAAACACTTCACATGCACTTTTGAACTTTAGCCAAGTTTAACCAAGCACTGCCAATTTTGACATTGAAGCCAATAATTACATCTATTTTATTTCTGTTTAAATACAACAAAATAGCTTAAAAACATTTGAACCCACTGGAATTTACATCAACAAGTAATGAATCAAACTGCTGTGGAAACACTGATCTGGCCTTGGTGCCATTTAAAGCATCTAGTTTTTTTTAATTCCTTCAGGAATGCAATAACCTGAATGATGCCTTTATTTGCTATAAAACCTGAGGAAAGACACAAATTGGGGTTCTGCCTATGGTCAGGGGCCACAAAGGAGGGAAAAGTTAGAAAGATTGTAAGTACCCATGACTGACAGGAGTCCCTTGAGAATACAAAACTGGTACTTTTGTAAATATCAATTTATTAACTGCTTTCCATAGGTCTGTAAAGATCTGTTAACTCCTTATATGAAAAAAAATCCCAAGTTTTCCTTGGTCATAATTGCAAATAATTCATATTGAAACATATTTTTCATTAATTCACTCCCATATAATGACACTGATATAAAAAGAGGCCTTTTTGAACATTTATTAGAGGACATTAATTCCGTTCATGATTTGTTGCACCTGAAAGCATGTTAAAATGTTTGGTTTAGAAAAACAGGTTATAGAGCAAGACAAATGTATAATCTGAAAAAGTTTTCAATGTCGTTCGGGTTTAAAAGATTCGACATTCGTGAGGACTGATATTATGATCAATAAAAAGCTATTTAAATGCTCAGAATGGTCCACGTGGCGGAAAGTTCTGTCAAGTACAGTTTAATTCATTCATTTCATTAATTCTATCATGTCACATAAGATTGCTTTCTCCACTGAAGCTTATCTATGTCTTTAACCAGAATAACTTGGCTGTAGTAATTATCAGTGGCCCAATTAAAAAAGATAGTATTGTCATAGTTGTTCATCAATTTAATTTGCTGGTGCCTGCGATGGTTTGGAATACAGCCCAAGCTAAGATATATTTTCATGTGGCCCAAAATTTAAAGGAGAGGGAGATGAAAATTTCCTGAGATCATCTTGAAGAAATTAACAAAAATGCTCACCAGTATCTTACAGAGAGTGACAGAAACGTTGGGGGACATGCTGTAATCCTCCTCTCTCTGCTCATCAGCGCCCCCTGGAGTGTGTTTGCAGGGCACTGGCGTGCAGGCGGACGTGCATGCACACGAGCGACAGACCCAAGCGCATGCGCAGTTTATTGTTTTGACTGAAAATGCCGTCGGTTTCGAAAACGGCGGCCAATGCGTCCCCTCAAACCGAGAAACCTACCCACTATACGTGAGTAAAGCCGCTGCAGAGAAACAACATAATTTCCAGCGACTTAAAGTGTTGTGTGCAGATGCAGCTTCGTGCGTTTTCAGACGGTGCATTCCTGAACTCTTGTGTGTGTGTTTAAACATGGAGCTTTTTCCTGGCTTTGTGACTGCCTTATAGCAAACAGCGACTGCACGCTAACGACGGCACCTCACTGAGGGAAACTCCGACATATTAAACATACCTGTCGATAAGCCAGCTGTTAACGGCGTCGTTTTACTTCGTTATCAAGAGTTGTGGACTTGTTTTGAAGAATTAATTGAATGTTATATCGTCAACTTGGGTGCTAAACGATTAGCCAGGAACTCGCTATCCAGTCTGCTTGTAAATAGCTCGGCCTTATTTTGTGTTCCCTCTTGCTACGCACATTTATAAACGTACGCTCAGTGGCTTTCAACAAGTTTTACGTCAAAAAGTTGCGTAGTACCTTCTGTGAATAAAATCCAACGCTAGTGACCCAAAATATGTAGGCTACAAACACAAGCACGACACTTGAATACCACGTAACTTTTTTGATCACCTCCAGCAAACATTTTGATCAGCTTCTATTTGTAATTATATTTGCTAATAATCTGTTTTCCTCGTTGTTTCAGATACTTGAAGGAGTTCAGGACCGAGCAGTGCCCGTTGTTTCTCCAGCACAAGTGTACGCAGCACAGACCCTTTACGTGCTTTCATTGGCATTTTCTAAACCAGCGGCGAAGAAGACCCATCAGGAGAAGGGACGGGACGTTTAACTACAGCCCCGACGTTTACTGCACAAAATACGACGAGACCACAGGCATCTGCCCCGATGGAGATGAGTAAGTCTGTTTTAGTTGTTGACATCCCTCAGCCAGTGTGTGTTATGATGCAGCTGCTGCTGACAAATGTTGTTTACCTTTTGGTAACTGGGGTGTGAAGGTCTACGATAGAAAATAATTATACTCCAATTTCTTTTTTCTCCACTAATTTATTTTAGGCATTTTTATAATTTAATAATATGATTTAGTTGTGCCCTTTAGGTGTTTTTTAAAATTCAGATAATATCAAACATGTTGTCATTGAACTATAAATACATTTATTTGAAAACATGCAGACTTGAAAAAATCAGATGTTTCTGCACTAATTTAGCCCAACATAATTTCTACATCTGTAACTTTATACAGAGACTATACAGAATATATGAAACCTTCTATGAATATATATTATGAACATATATTGTAGAGTGATATTGCAGGCAAGTTGTTGAAGCGCTGAAAACTTCAAAACTGTCTTAACTTTTTATCTTTTAGAAAACAAGGTCTCCATTATAATACTTATCAATTGTTCTGAAAAAAAGTTGAATCTTTGGAAATATTGCAGATTTTTAAACAGCAAGCTCAACAAAGATATACATATATGGAGAGAGAGGGAGAGACTGCATGTGCTGATGTCATGTTTGTATGTAAAATATGATTTATTCTTTGAGCTGAAGGAGGTCATACATTATCAATCTATCAGTCTTTATTTGCATAGTGCCAGTTCATTACAAGTGTTAACTCAAGGCACTTTACAATAGAGCAGGCTGAAGCCACACTCTCCATTTTATAGATACACATAAATGCATATATACAAATACATATAATATATTTGTATATACACATCCATCCACCCAGAGATGTGTCCATTCAGGCAGAAACAAAGGGACTAAAATCACATTTGTCTCTGCTGAATATAGACTCAATCAGTCAATCTTTATTTGTATGGCACCATATTTGTTGAATTTAAATTTATTAAAGGTAAGCCCCTTGAGATGTGGCATCTCATTTTCAGCTTCGTGTCCACATGGCTGTAAAGATCAATCAATCAAACTTTATTTGTATAGCACTTTTCATTCCAAATCTTGTAACACAAAGTGCTTTACATAAGAAATAGAATAAAATTCAAATAAAAAAAAAAAAAGCAGAAAATTGAATACAACAAAAATACAAGACCACCCACCCTTTGAATCCACATACAACACACACAGTCACTTTTGCAAACACACAAAGACATTAAGAGGAGATTCTAACAGAGTTAGATTACTGAGGAAACGCTATCAAATTAAAAATGAGGAAACACAGGAGCTAAGACTAAAATGACAATGACAAAACCATGATAAGAAATTAGACAAATATTGAAATACAATTTCAATAATAATATGGTAAAATGTGATTAGCCTAGCACTAAATGCGTAGTAAAATATACTAAAGTAGGATAACAAAAAGAAAATGGATTAATAGAGAATAAAATTCCAAACCATAAATATGAACTGAAATGGAGAAATAAAACAGATTAAGAGGATTAAAGTAAATAAAATATAAGAAGAAATAATAATAAATATAATCAGCTAAAGGCCAGACTAAAAAGGTAGGTCTTGATTTTGATTTTAAAAATATAAACAGTAGGTGCTGCTCTCAGTTCTTCAGGTAGACTGTTCCACAGACAGGGGCCATAATGACGGAAAGAAGCTTCAGTGTGTGTTTTAGATCTAACTTTGTGAACTATTGAAAGACCTCTACCTGAAGACCTGGGGGCTGTACTGGGCTCATCGGGTAAAAGTAAATCGGATCAATAAGAAGGACCAAGACCATTAAGAGATTTAAAAACTAATAAAAAAAAAACAGTTCTAAAAGACACAGGTGGCCAATGCAGAGCCTTTAAAATAGGGTGCTGTGGGCTCTCTTTCTGGTCTTTGTCAGCCTGCATGCTGCTGAATTTTGCAGCAGCTGAAGCTGAGAAATGTTCTTTTTTTCGGAAGACCAGAAAGAAGAGCGTTACAATGATCAATTCTGCAGGTGATAAAAGCATGAAGAAGAGTCTCTGCATTGGCCTGAGAGAGAAACTGGTGCACTCTTTAAATGATAAAAGGATTTTTTGTTACATCTCTGACATGCAGGTCAAAGCTGAGGTCTTTGTCAAATATTACACCAAGATTTTGATCTGCTGACAGTGATTAAAAGACAGAGCTTTGAGTTGGTTCTCCAGTTTCTCTTTCTGTGAAGGTGTACCAATGACTTAAACCTGAATTTTGTCCTGGTTGAGCTGAAGAAAGTAGTCTGCCATCCAGGACCTGACGTCTAAATACAGTTAAAAAGGACATCAATGGGACCTGTGTCATCAGGAAACACAGCAATGTAAAGCTGTGTGCCATCAGCATAGCTGTGAATGGTGATGCTGTGTTTCCTGATGATATCTCCTAAAGGTAACTTCTAAATTTTAAAAAGTTTAAGACCTGAAAGTGAACCCTTGGGGACACCACAGTCAACCTTGTGAAGTCCGGACTGGCTTTCCCCCATGTTCACATAATACTTGCTATCAGTGAGATAAGATTTAAGCCAGTTAAAACAGTGCCAGAAATTCCAATAAAATCATTGAGTCTGTCTAAAAGGATTTGGTGATCTACAGTATCAAAAGCTATCATTTCTGTTGATGGATGATGCAGGATAGAGCACATGGAGTCGAGCAGGTCCACAGCAGCAGGTCATCTGTGATTACAGCCTGATGTGTTTATTTGTGTAAACCTGTGAATCATGGAGAAACTTACTGTGCTTGAAGTGATCAGGTGATCTTTGGGGATAGTGGGCAAAGGTCAAATTCCAAATAAATAAATGACTATCCAGGTTATTTTAACACAAATTTAATGCTGGAAAAACTAAAGCCAGCCCTAAACTGAAAGTCCAAGGCTTTCTGAAGTATTGTAACTATTCTTTATTCAACACAGATGCGTCTTTGTGATTTGACTCAGCTGAGTCTGTATCAAGACATAACATACAATAAACACAGGGACAGGTATCAGCTCTTCATCGTTTGTTCTCTATCAAACACCGTCCAAGTACGAGCAGATTCAGGTATCATGAATAATCACATGAAAATATTTGATCTTGCTGATGATGGTTTTGTTTGCTCCTTTAGCCTATAAACATGAAGATGTATTAAAATTTGAATGATTTATAACCATTTAAAAAGCCAGCTACAGGAGCTGTAAGTAAAAGGCTTGTGGCAACAAAAGTCACAAACATCATTATCAGTATAAACCTGTCTCACACAGAACTTGATCTGTGAATTATTAAAAGGGGAGGTGTGAAAAGACCGCAGCTTCTCTATTTGTCTGGCAAATGGCACAGTTTTTATTGAGATCCACACAAGAACGGGGACAAAATGTGTGATTGTACAAATAGAAAATGAACAAATGTACTTCTTACAGTTCCTCCTCTGCCAATCGTTGCTATTTTTGTATGACCTTATGTGTTGCTATAGCAACTGTTGCTACTCAAGACAGGAAAAATTGGCTTTTGAAGAGGCTTATTGGCCATACCTTTCGTGAGGCATTGCTGACGTTTGGCCCTTGATTCTAAAGAGCCCATTATTAGTAATGAGAATGTGTGCTGCCACAGAAATTCCTTTCTAACAATATCTTATCATTATGGTGTTTATGATTGTGTAGGACCATGGTTGTAGATTTAGTTCAGTCATTTCTGGTTTGTGCTTGTAAAAGCAAAGTTGTATTCTATTACACATCTTAAACTTGAAAGATAATCAGACATTATAAATATATTTATCTTTTTATGTTTACATGGCATGTTGTCAAGACCTGTTCTGTGTTTATAGAATGTCTTACCAGTTAGTCATCATTCAGACATTTTATTTAAAACATTTTCTAATAAAATATATGCATGTTCTGTACTTGCTTCTTCAGCTGCCCTTATTTACACCGGACCACTGGTGACACAGAGCGAAAGTACCATCTCCGCTATTACAAGACTGGCACTTGTATCCATGAGACGGATGCTCGGGGGCATTGTGTGAAGAATGGCCTCCACTGTGCTTTTGCTCACGGGCCACATGATCTCCGACCTCCAGTCTATGATATCAGGTGACATGCAAAGCAATTGACGGCCTCTGTTTCCCCTGCCAAGATTCTCACTCGCTAGACAGCGTGAGCAAACCAGCCAATTAAGATTAAATAAACAGATCAGTGTTATAGTAGATTGATTGATCACAGTTTTATAATTTGAGTTGAAATGCCTGGTGAACTCAAGAACAAACCGCACAAAGCTTATCCTAGATATATGCTGCTCAATGAACCTGGTTGAAGTTTGTTTACTCTGAGCTTGAGGGAGAAAGGTGGTAGAAAGTTAGGAGTTAAAGTCTGATAACTGTCATAGTTTCTTCTTCAAACATATGGTATATGAATTGTGCTGCCAAGGACTCTCATCAAAACACTGACTGTAGTTTTTGAGTAGAGATGTGCTGTTGCTCTGCCCACCTCTACTACTTACAGTGTTTAAGTTTGGGACTGCATTCAACAAAAGCTGCACTTCATGGAGTGTATTTGCAAAACAGCAAACCTCTGTTTTTGTTTGATGCCTTAATTTCATTCATGAGGGAGGAAAGCTGTTGTGAAACCTGGTTTGTATTTTAAGGTTCTCATAAAACAGGCTGGGATCACTTTCAGGGTGAACTAGGTAAATATGCTTAATTAAGTGTGGTTTATGTTTTAAATATTTCTTTTTAGCAGCATGTCTCTTCTTGACTTCAAAATGTCTGGTTGGGCTTTAAAGGTCCAGAAGTCATAGGATGCTTTGGTAACATAATTACAGCTGATAGCAGAGAATAACTGTAGTCTATAAAGTAAGCACAAAACATGACTAAGAATAGAAACATAATGATAGCTTCAAACAGCAGTTTCTGCATCCTTTTCTATAAATCCTTTGGTCTTCCATCCAGCGTTTTCACAACAACAATTAACAAGACATGTTTGGTAATTTGCAGCTCTGTCGTAACAGTCAGCCCAACTAGAGATGGATTGTTGCAGCTGCAGACATGACGGATTTCTCTGGTGTTTAAAGATGTTACACAAAAGAAAACAAAGGATTAGTCATTTCTTACTGTTACATAATTTTGACACATTAGTGTGAAAATTCTTCATATTGTACCTTTAACTTTCTTGGTATTTTAACAGTTTTTCTATATGCCCCTTTTGTTTTTAATACCTATATAAAAAGAGTGATAAAGTACCATAAAAATAAATAAATGTAAGACACCAGAAATACAGTTGCATTTGTTTCATTATTTATAACAACTTGGTCTTAAGTTGTACTTTACCTTTCTTCACAGGCTTTGTTAACTAGTCTGCTTTCAAAAATGTCCTAAGAGTTTCTAAAGTACATTTTAGTAGTTTTTTTTAATGTCTTCTAACAGAAATCAGCATCATTGAAAGATATTTTTCTATAAGAAAGAAATTACAATGATCCCTTTTATCATCATAAATACGGCAGTTTAACAAATACTAACTTGCATTCTCAATTTCACTTAATTTATGTAACAAGCAAGCTCTGTCCTTATCCAGAGAGGGTTTTACCCTCCAGGCTCTGAAGATAATGGTCTAGTGTCTGACTCCGACACCACACAGAGGGATCTTCGTCTTGTGGTGAAGTTAATCCTGACATAAAAGCAACTCGAAAACTGTTATTTTTTTGTTTTACTCTTCTTTTGTTTGTGTGTAACGATTAAAGATTAGAAACACACATATCTTAACAGTAACTGCCTAATTTACTGATGCATTTGATTCCTACTGGTTTTGTAAGAACTTTAGTTTCTCAAAAATGTAGGTGTCAAGTTTTTCGTTTTAAAACAAGATCAAATATGTAATAATGTTAACTTTATTAACATTATTTGTATCGCACTTTTAAAACATAGGTTTGCAAAGTGCTTTGACAAACAGACAGGAACATACAGGAGACAAAACGCTTGAGGATAAAAGAGACAAACCAAGAAAAAGCACATTTTAAATCAAAGAACCCTTACAAACATTCCCAAACTGCATAATAAACCCAAGCACAATAAGTAACTAAGATGTTCTCTTCAAGTTTGTTTGTTGAGTGTTTTGGATTAAAGTAACTAATGTTTCTTTTTCATCACAGAGAGATTCAAGCACAAGAAGCTCTTCAGAATGGACAGTTGGGGTCAGGAGAGGGTATTCCTGACCTGCAGCCAGGTGTGTTAGCCAGCCAAGCTATGATTGAGAAAACTCTGACAGAAGATCCCCGGTGGCAAGGTAACAATTCCCACACTCATGTCAACAGGCCGACGCCTTGCAAAGTAACACACTTCATTTAATGAAGAATCCCAATCAAAATGACTTAATAAAATGCACTTGTTTTTCAGACACCAACTTTGTTTTGGCCAACTATAAAACAGAGCAGTGCACCAAGCCCCCAAGACTATGCAGACAGGGCTACGCATGCCCCCATTACCACAACAGTAGAGATCGAAGACGAAATCCCAGGAAGTTCAAATATAGGTAAAGTGTGGTTTAGGTTAAGAAAATTAACTGTTTCTAACTTATGTGAATGTAGTGAGTTAAAGACTGTGTTTCTGTGGATGCAGGTCTACTCCCTGCCCTAATGTGAAACATGGGGATGAATGGGGCGAGCCCTCAAAGTGTGACAGTGGAGACAGTTGTCAGTATTGTCACTCTCGCACTGAACAGCAGTTTCATCCAGAGGTAAGTGACTTCAAAGCCTAGGGGTGGTGTTTTGCTTTAAATGATAAAAATAATTAAAATATCTAAATCAACATATGCAGAAAATATTGATTTAAAATGCTGCCATAAAAGCTGTCCTAACAAAGCCTTAAAGTTGGAACCAGAACAGCTGTTGCATTCAATGTGTTAAATGTTAAATGTTTACTTTGACTGTGGCACAATGAAGCAATTAATAACATTTTCTTTCTTTTAGATCTATAAATCTACCAAATGCAATGACATGCGACAAACTGGATACTGTCCCAGAGGACCGTTTTGTGCATTTGCACATGTAGAAAGTAAGTGGACTTTGTTTCAAATAAAACTCTTCTGCTACCTGCATTCACGCCGATAAAACAGTCAGATTTTCTGCCTCTTTGATTTAAGACTTCATAAACAAACTTATAGGGATATTTTGGACCAGTGTCTAGGGATGCAAATGACAACTGGTAAGATATCTGTATTGGCCAGTATCAGTCTAAAAAGTATCAGCACTGGCTAGGGCTGGGTATTTCCAGCAACCTCACAATATGATATGCATCCCGAAACTGAGGCCACAATACGATATGTATCCCGATACACGTAAATTGTGAACACTGACTATGCTTTTAACAGAATTCCTGACAAGTTTTGTTTTTTATTACAAGAAGAAAAAGAACAAAGATGGCTTTTAAATGATTCTACAACTTAAGAAACTTAAATTTAGGTCCTCAAAGATGGTAGACCTAAGTTGAAATTTGGAACATGTGCTTCATCATGTAGCTTGGCTTCTACTTTGAACTGTGCCATTGTTAACATTACCTAAAGTTTATTGACAACAACTGTCAAAACATTGAGGCCTTATTGATTCTGTTGAATCCATATCGATACACGTGCCCCCAAGGAGTGTATGACGATATTTTGCTGTATCGATATTTTGAGAGCAGGCCTAGTATTGGCCGATATTGAAGTTTTTGCAGATATTTACAGCCAATATATCAGCTGTACATATCGGCCATATGTATCCCTTGTATTAGCTGGAATATCTGCAGAATACTCAAATGGACCATATTGCTTCACCTTATCACTGCATCGGCACATTTTAAAAACCAACCATTTTTCAAGAGTTCAATTTTGTTTTTCATGTTTTACATCTGTTCTCTACACAAATACACTGTCACATTAAAGGCAATGACTCAACTTTCATAAAGCAAAGACTTAATGCTCTTGAGGAAAAATATTGGTATTGGCGATAATAAGTTCTGAACATCCCTACTTGTGTCCAGTCAAGGCATTTAAAGTGTTTACAACTTTTGAAACATCCCTGCTCTTATCAGTAACTGTTTTTGTGATTTACTTTAACTAAAAAAGATCGATTTAGAAATTTATAACTATTATTATTACAGGTCACCTGGCTGTTTGCATAGTTATTGTTATTATTCAGCTTACCATTTACTCTGGTCTTCTTTGCTCATTTACAGTAAAGTGTTGAACAAATGAAAAATAAAACAAAATATGATGAGCAGCTGCAAGAGCAATGTGGAGGAATCAATTTTTGTATTAAAGCTGACACAAATGTCTTTCCAATTGAAATGAAGGCTGTAAATATTCCTCACCATCTGTGTGTGAGAAACTAAAGATCTGGAAAAAATATTTCAATGATGTTTACAAAAATGGTAGTGGGTCTTAAAATCATGGAGAGGATGGGCAATATTGTGTTTCTATTTTAGTTAATGATCAACGTAAATATGTTGGCAAATTTACTTTAAATGTTGTTGATACTGAGTTCATAACTGCTTTTTGTCATCTTCAAGTTGTTTTTTTTTATTGTTGTTTTCAAATGTTTGCTGCCAAGTTGTGAGTGAGACACATGTCCGAGAGTTTTGTCCTAAAATAGGCCACTAATCCAGCTCTTTATGAAGAAATGAATCTGTACATTTCAACGCTCTGATGTGTCTGATTTGCTTGTTCCAGCCGGCCATTTTGATTGTTAGATTGGCTCTTTTTTTATAAACTATTCAAAAAGAGCGTTTTTGTCAATGCACTCTCACTTCACTTCACAAAGACATTTTAAGGTCTTTAAATCAGAAACTCTTGATTACTTTTGTCTCACTTTTCCTTATGAAGTAGTTGTCGGAAGAAATTGGAAGTCTCATTTTGCTGGCCAAGAACCTCTACTCTAAGCTAAGACAATCTTATTCTCAGGCTTAGGTCAGCCCTCTCTTTAACTTCTCTGGTTTATTACTTTTAAATTATCAGTAAATGTTTCCCTTATGCGGACCACATAATGAGCATTTTATTGAAGAAAACAATTGTTTTAAGCTGTTACGCTTTGCCATTGATGTTAAAAAATTGCACCTTACTGTCTCAGCAGCAAAAGTATGTTTTTGCTTGAGATGTGGAATTGTATGTTTTCATATAAAGTGCTCTATAAATGGTAAAAAAAAAAAAATGAAATGAAGCCTGTAAATATTCCTCACCATCTGTGTGTGAGAAAATAAAGATCTGGAAAAAATATTTTATTGATGTTTACAAAATGGTAGTGGGTCTTAAAATGTACAAAAAGGGTCTTGAAAGATCTTAAAAAGTATGGAATCTAACCAGAGATTTGCTGTGTGTACTTTAATGAGTCAAATTAGATCATTCCTATCACCTGATTATGTGATAAACTGACCGGTACAAACCAAAGGGCGAGGAAGGGCAGTGGTGGAGCAAAGACCTTTTTTCTTAATGTTCATTACATACAATAAATGTCCTCTTTTTCAAGTGTCCACAGCAGAAGGAAATCCCCACCTACCTGCCATTGTGACTCGTGGATTCCAAAATAAAACACAATGTTAATTTACTACTGCTGAAAACAGCCCTTTTCTGATGTGGTTGTTAAGAATGAAGGCGTTCAACAACATAAAAAACTGGGTACATTATCATTAAGAACTTATTGGGAATCGATCATTTTAGTGTCAAAATAACTTATGCTGAGCTTCGGCCAAGCGAGAGTCTCTTTTTGTAAAATACTTATGAGGCTTTTCTTCTACTTGGTATCTGCTCGGCTAAACTTCACTTGGTTTCTCTGGTTTACCATCGGGGATCATGCCAAGTTCCTCACACTGTTTTTCTTATCACCTCCAGTGGGGCTCCAAGCGAGCTGAGCTGAGACCAAAGTGACGTAGAGACACTGCTGACCACTGAATGGACAGAGTATCACCATGAGTCAGGGTTATGAAACAGTTCTCGTTGTTTGTTCTGTAATGCTGCATGACTTCCCAAACATTCCTCTAGTTTAGATGTTTTATTGTTTTGCTGCTTGCAACTGTCTGTTTAACAAAATTCATCTCATGGCAAAAAAACCACATTGTGTCCTCTGTTATTGTGAGGAAGCTACAGTAGTTTCACACAGCTAAGCAATGGCGACCTGCCAAGCTTAAAGATTCTCTGAAGGTCTATACTGTACTAGAAAACAAAGTGGGTAGCATCCAAACCGTGTAGGGCTGAGCCGAGTTTAGCAGATACCATGAATGGAAAAGCATCATTAGATATGGAGAAGGTGGAGCCCTGTGAACAGTTGGCTTTTATTTTTTAATCAGAGGAGACCAAACTGGAAACTGGGATTGATTTTTTTTCTCCATAAATTACAGTCATTTCTATTGATCTGCCACTGTGGCCGACAGGCTGAAAAAATTCCTCTACACTAAACAAAAGCACCGGCATTTGTCATGTGGCTCTTGCTGATGTCCTACCCTGGTGTGCAGGGCATACTGTCTGCCTAAATTTTGAAACAGACACTGTTGATGTTCTTATTCATTTAAGATGTTTGTCTTTGTCGACTTTTTCACTCTTTGTCTGAACATTAATTCTTATTGTTGCTTTCAGGGATTCCCTCGACAGAGGAGACCATGAGCTCATTACTAACTGTGATCCAGTCCAGTTCACAGTCCCAGCTCGGCTCTCAGCAGTATTCAGAGTGTCCAGTCAGTGAGTGGAACAGTGGAGGCAACTCCACCAACAATGCAACCAGTAGCAACGGACAAATAGGAAGTGTAGGTTTCATGTGTTGGCTTTTGAATGGAATTATTCAGAACTGATCCAAATCAGGTTAGGTGTAAGGAACACTTCAGTAATCATTCAGCTAATGCAAATTAGTCATTTATACGTCTATATGTTAGCGACACTCATTTTCCCTGTCCAGTCATGTTTCTTGGTCTTTTATTTGCGATCATTATGTTTTCTTGTTAGTGTTTTGCTTTTCATGACTACATTGTTTACAAAGAGTTGAGGCAATTTCTCATTAAGGGGATATTAAAGACCATTTGATAGTAAAACCAATTAGTTCTCATGTATTTTAGCTGTCACCTTCATAGCCCATTCACAACAGTTAATTTATTTTGTCATGTTTCTTTTTTGTTTGTTTCTTTGAATTTACATTTTTTCACCATTTGATTCAGATCATATGCACCTCTCTTTCTCAGGTTTCATGTTCTAATAGCTCAACTGTAACCCCAAGCTCAGGAAGCGACACTTTGTTATCCCCAGTGGGATCCATCTGCAGGCCCAAATCCTTAACTAACAGTAGTTTATGTTCAGAATCCACCACATCCAGTGCCTCGTCTCTGACGTCTAACTATCCCAAAGCTCCAGGCTTTGAACGAGAGGATCAGGTACACATACTGCTCTGCTTTGCTTTAATATGAACATTCAGCACACAGACAGAAAAGCCTCACTGTCAGTTATTTTTTCTCGTTTTTGTTGATTCATCATTCATTATTTTCCATGTCATTTTTATGTTATTATCTGTTTACAGAACTGTTAGTGGCGAGTATAGTCCAGTTAAGAGAAAAGTAAATCCTTACAGTAACACAATGACTCCAAAGTGCTCTGTAACAATGTCATGGTTGCTTTCTAAGAAAGGAGTTTTCTAACTGACATGCTCTGTATTCATGTGACTTGATAACTTTCAGATAAAGAACAAGGGGCAGCTGGATCAGAAATTAATGGACCAAGATAAACAGGTACTTTTACTGAATAGAAAGTCATTGTTAACTCAAGATCAATACAGAGAGCTTCACTGACTTTGAGGGATAACAAACATGTTCGATGCTTTTTTTTCCCCAGACACAAAATACTGTATTCTCTGCGGGAAACCCTTTGGCATCAAGCTTTACCTCCAGTATCACATCCAGCTTGGCTTCAAGTATAGGCTCAGATAGTTCATCACCCACCACCTTATCAACAATGAATGCAAAAGCCACTCCTTTCTACCCAGGCAGCAACACTGTGGAGTCTGTCATAGGTATGTATTTTTAGAGTTAACTGAGCTTCAGTGTTGCTGCTAACTCGCTCTGTAATTTGTTGTTGAATTTCAGCCAGATCTGTTTTGTTTTCCCTCAGGATCCGCTCTGGATCTCAACTTCAGTGACATCAATGTTGCATCTCTCGAAAAGGAGCTGGAGGAGCAGGATAATAGTGTGGGATTAGCAAGTAAGAATGTCTTGCTTGTGAAAGTTTTCTGAGTAGATCACACAATTTTGTCTTACTTTTAAATCATTTGAAGAGCATTAAGTGTTAACTACATCCTCTGTAGGTCAAAGGGTGCTGGGTGGATCCGCTCCTGTTAACATTCCTGGCTCCTTGGCTCGATCGTCCTCCTTCAACTCTTCATCGTCACTCTCCACCTCCCCTCTCAGCTCCCTTTCCCAGTCTCTGTCGCAGTCTCTGCTGTCTGGAACAGTATCGCAGCAGAATCAACCACCAAACATGTTAGCAAAGCAGGAGCATGGCCTCTTGGGAACACCCACCTCCTCTTCCCAGAATTCTCTGGGTAAGCTGATGGCATCTGATGCTTTAGTCCTTGTCAGCTGTGAAGTCAGATTTATTTTCTGATTGTGCTTCTGTGGGAAAAAAGACGTTTCACTTGTTGCATTTAATTCTAATTTTGAAGTGAAATAGTCTCAAATCCCTGAAATATTTTATCAACTGCCTTGCATTGTCCCAGGATTTCATTTCCCCAGGGCCTCACATAACTTTGGACAGGCCTGAATGTTTCAAAGTTATAAACTGTTTTCTTTTTTTCGTCAAAGATATTTTTTATTAAATTTTTCACAAATATATGGTACAGGTATAGAATGTTGACAGGAAGTTTGTAAAGTACAGTCAGCTCAGGATACAAAAGACAAACCTGTCCATTCACAAAAGGAAAAAAACAAAAACACAACACGAAACAAAAGATCTTATCAAACCCACCCTCCCTACCCAACTTTTCTGAGCCAGACTTTTACAAAAAGAATCAACAGGACCAAAAGGCCAAATTGTGCTTCATACCCGGAGTGATACAGGTTACAGCTGGAAGTCGGGTTTCAATCTAAGAAGGTAAAAAGAATAAGGTAAAGTAAAATAAATATAAAAGTAAATTAATAAATATTTATAGAAATTATGAGCCCCTACATTGACCAATGGGAGACAACAGAGAGAAAGTGATTTATACACTAGTAGTGTTGATGTGAAAAACATGAACTGTTTTCTTAAAGGCTCCTGGATCCTGTCAGACTCTTTTTAGAGAACTTGCTGAAAATGTTTCACTGAAACATTTAGCTTACCCATAACCTTCATCGCCTGCAGACTCTGCATGAGTCGGACATTAATTCTTAAGTTAATTTAAGTAACGTACGCTACTCCTTTTGCCCTGGACCAAATAAAGATATTCTTCTTACTTGATGTCATATGTGAATAAGATGCAAGAATCACTTTTTAGAACATTTGAATTAAGTTACTATTTGTGGAAGTTTTCTCTTTTTAATGTACTGTTTTGGTAATAGGACAGAGAGTGTTGTGATTGTTGAGCTACACCGATATTTCACTGAGGGAGATCGCATCTTATCACAGTGTTTCTTTAAGAGTTCAAGTCAACAGAAGCATTATTCAGTGCTCTTAAGATGGATCAGGCATAGACAGTCACCAGTCTCTGCTGTGTTTCCCCATTGTTTTTACTGATTTTGTAATGTTAAGTATGAAATACTATCCAAATATGACACTAGACATCACTCTCAGAACAGGCAGGGTCCATTGTAATCAGTCATGGTAAGGCTTGATATTCCAGCAACCTCATCCTGATACAGAGGCTGCAATACATGACAGAACATTGTTTGGAGTTGCTCTGCCTTTTTCTTTTCAGCAGGAAGTCCTGTTATTCTTAAAGCTCTGAGCTTTGCAAAAGAATCTAGAGACAGTAAATAATGAGAGCAAACAGTGCACGATTTTGAGACAGTTGTGGCAGCAATTAAATTATTGTGTGATCGACTCTCAGTGTTAGGCTATATGAGGGATTTTTTTGTTTCACATCAGAAAAATCAATTTGCAAATCAATTTGGAAGGATAAACAGTAAATCAGAACAGAAACATACAATGTGTTGATGACAAATGGATACAAATATTAAAAAACGGTTTTAAGGTGCATTTGGTACAAATATTGAGATTAATAACACACTGTAAAAATACTTCTTTTATCAATTGATAGAATAATAATAATAAGAAAAAAAACAAAGTTTCTCACTATATATAGTTCATGCAGTAACCAAAACAATTGAGGAATGGCATGATTTTAATAAGTCCTTATCCTTGGTTAAAGGTCAAGAATCTTTCTAAAAGCAAACATTTTTGTTTGGGATGTTATTTTAGATTGACTGAGCCATGTCAGTGTAAAATCCACACACAGGTGATAGATCCTGACAGATTAAATTTAGCGGCTTTTTCCTTAAATTGTCATCTTATGTAGAGTGTGATCACTAATCACAATTAATTCTGCTTAACACAATTAGCTTATGCTTAAACTTAGATGTGTATGAACTCAGCCAAATGAAGAAATATATATATTTAATAAAAAAAAAACTTTCTTAAAAACAACCTCTTGGTGTCTGTGCAGGTCAGCTGAATGAAAGCGATAAATTTACTCTTTGTCCTTTTTTTCAAACACATCTCTCCCTCTTAGGTTTGAATGGAGGGGCAAGCAACATTTGGGATTTTGTAAGTGGCAGCTTTTCTCCGAGTCCATCCCCAGTTTTCAGCAGCCTAACTTCTGCCACCAGCAACACTGATTTGACCCGCCTCTTCAGAGAGCTGGATGAGGCCAAAAGGAAGATCAAACAATGGGAGGAGGCCTGGCATCAGGTCAAACAGGTCAGTTTTGATGATGAATACTCATTTCAAATATGTATAATTTTGTAATGTGAGTTGTGGTGTCTTTAATCATGGAATTTGACTTTGTTTCAGGCCTGTGAAGCTTGCCAGAAAGAAGCTCATGAAGCAAAGGAACAAGCTAAAACAGCAGAGGCGGAGCGTCAGCTGGCAGAACAGAAATGGGAAGAGACGGATCGCAAGTTGAAAGAGCTCCAAGGGGACTTTGACGCACTTTGTCGCACCCCTGGAACCCCACTGCTACGTAGCTACGGAGAGCTAGAGCAGCTCCCCTTGTCAAAGCTTCACTCCATCCAGAGTCAGCTGCGTAATGACCTAGACCTTATAGACGGGGTAAGAAAGACTAGATCTCACACAGCATTTCATCAGTAGCATGAACATAGTTTAAAAAAAAAAAGGTTTATCAGGCTATAATTCAGATCTACGCTTTGCCATCAAGCATGCATTTCTGAAAGTCTGCATGAACTCTGTCTGATAAGTTGCAGCTGATACTCGTTCTTTTCTTCCCCAACAGGTAATATATATGCTTCAGTCAAAGAAATGTATAGTTTGCCAAAAGCATGATCGTTGCATTGTTCTGCAGCCTTGCCAACATTATGTACTATGTGAGAACTGTGCACCTAGTAAAACCGAATGTCCCTGCTGTAGAGCGAAAATATTAAAGTGGTGATGTGGAATTAAGGTACTACTTAAAGATTTAGTCCTTTAAAAAACTACTTGTAGATTTACACTTTCTAAATAGCAATGTCTGTTTTATAGAGTGAGTAAATACATTTAAAATAAAATGATGTTTGACTGGAAAAACACGTATTATAAAAAATATGCAGGGGAGCTATACATATTCAAGTTTTGCTCATTTCATGTTAACATGACCTTAGTCAACCAGATGTCTGCAGAATAATGCACTCTAATCAGAATAATTATACTTTTAACTACGACAGTCCATATTCTTTAAGATTTGATTGCGATTTGGCAACTTCAGGACAGAGATTAGCGTTCTGTTAAGACTTGATCATGTACACATAAATGCACTATGACGATGCTCAAACAATTCAAAATTAACAGAACAGATTTTTCAAATTAAAATAAATAACAGCAAAGACGAAGTTGCTCTTTCCGCAAAAAGGTACAAAGAGCAAAACTGGACTTTGGTGGAAAGGTTATTGTTTTACAAACATAATAGATATTTGTTTGTATTTCTGCGCATGTTTCACTGTTCATTGAGTAGAAATGTTAAACTGCACTTACAAAATATGATCTCTTTAAAATCTAAACTGAATGCACTTGTTCTCTCACAGCATATTCAAAAGCAATTCACCCCAACATTTCAAAAAGACTGTAGAAATGAGTTTAAAGATAAATAAAGTCAGTCAGTAGTATCATGGCTTTTATGCAGTAAAACAGTCACATTTATTCCCTGGACTTAATATTATATCTTAGCTTAACAGAGAAGTTATAGCTTTCAAAATACATCCACAAACTTGAATCAATCCTCTTTTAGATGTCTTCAGCTTAAATTTTAAAGTTAATGTGAAATTGTGTAATGTTGATTAAAGTCTTTTTATTAATACCAGGGGTAACTGTTCTATTGTTGTTCTTCTTTTCACTGGATTTTGATTTTAAAACATCCTAGTATGAGAAGCAATCCTGGGCTCAATGATCAAAATTGAGGTTGGAATACTATATTAAAAAAAAAAAATCATTTTTCCTTGATATTCATTGCTAAAGGTATGTGGAGCCATAATACAAGGAACTTACAGTGTACGAGTTAGAATAAACTCTGAGAGGAGCAAATCAATATCTCAACACCAGTTTTGTGATGTTAAACATAAAATGAGCAAAACGAAAAGTGGACATTTTCTTTGAAATTGAGGAATGCAACAAAATCCCAAAATTATTTTGCAAGTTACTGATTCATTTATTTAGCCCAAAATCCACATTTAATGATGTGTGTGTCCTTCATAGACCATAAAGCTTCTACTTTTACTGTCCGAGGGAGCATTAGAACATCTAGAAGCTACATTTCCCGATGAATTAACACTCAACACCACAAACAGAAACTAAAAAATAGCTTATCATTGGATAAGTATTTGTCTGAAAATCTGAAGAAAAAAAAAAAACGTACTGTGGCCTTGAACAGCTAAACACAATGACCATTTAAAATCATCAACAAATCACAAAACAGGACAATAATTGAAATACGCTACGGGGCATAAGGAAAATAAAAGAAACTATAAAAGGCTAAGATTTATAAAACAAACAATGCATTAAAAACCAAAAATGCATTATGACAAATAAGAAAACACAACAACAAATGAAAAATAAAACATCAAAAAATGATACAATCATAAACAAAACATGAAATTAAAACGGAAAATATGTAAATAAATAACATGCAAAGAATATTTATTAACAAATTAATAAAAACAGAATATTACAGAAAAGACACAACAGCGAAACACAGATTACAGCATCAGTAAAAAACACAAATGAAAACAAAGTCTACAAATTCAAAACACAAAAGATTGCAGCACAAGACAAAGAAAACAAAAAAAAAAATTGAAAAAAATTAACAACAAATAAAATAAAGTCTAAAACAAACTGAATAAACATCAATCAAAACTGAAAATCAAACTGCTACAGCTTAAAACCCCAAACAACAAACTGGTAAACAAAAGAAAGTACAAACATACCAAATCAAAGACCACAACAACAAAAGAAAAACATAGCAACAATCAGAAATACTATTTGTTGTATTTTTTCTTTCTGATTATATATTTTTATTTGGTGTTTTTTAACAATATGTTTTGCTAATTTCGTTTGTGTTTGACACTTAAAGGCCACTGCACAGATTTGATGAGGTAGTCACTGTGAAGTTGACTCTAAAACAATGAAAACAGCATTTTGTCATTCCTCTGTTCAAGGAAAGCCACTTTGCTCTGATCCCAAACTTCATTTTGTACTGCAGTCAGTCAAGCATCATCATTATGACCAACTTTCTGAAGAATTTCGATTTCTTACTAAAGCACTTTGTTAACCGGGGACTTTATTAAAGGGTATATAGACATTTGCTTTAAGCTGCTTTGTAGGTATTCTTTTGTGTCTTTTTAGATTTATAATTTTTTTTTTCTATATAAGCTAATACCTGAAGCTTTCCTGTCTACTGTGAAACATTGTTTGAATATTTCATGTTTCCTATTGTTAAACCATGGCATGGTTCTACATATTCTGAAGATTTACTAGAAAAGTACTTACCTGTTTCTACTTTCATAGTTAGATTTATAAAATTTCAATCAAATAAGTGCAAACTAAAAATGCATTTTAGGCATAACCAGCAGCTGTAATATCAGTAAGGCACATGCTACATGTTGAGGCTGTTCTTCAATCAGTTCCTTTTGTTTTTCTAGACATTTCTATAGCCTAGCCATTCGATAAGCATGTATTGTATTTGCTAAAAGCCTGAACTGGTGATTTTTGTAGGAATTTAGCCTCTTGACTTTGTCAGGAACATATCGGCCTCTAACTCTGAAGTGCCTTGCCCTCGTTGAAAAGCTCATGTGTAGAATTGTGCGAGCAAACACACAAGTTGAAGCTTGCCCAGGTTTCTGCAGACCGTCTTTTTAACTTTGCAGAAGCACTGACATGTTTGTTTATGACTATTTGTATGTATATATAATATATCTAAATATTTGCCAGTATATTTGGCCCAATCCCATTAAGTATTTCTACTGGAGATGAACAAACATTGTCAGTGCCTGTGTCCTGACTTCAACCTTAGAATTAACTCCTTCCCCACTCCCCATTTTAACACCCACCCACTCATTCCTCAGTCGTGGTGCTCTTTTGGTGCAGCTTCAGTCTTTGAAATTAGTTTTTTCAATTAAGTGTTTGGGAGTATGCAAACATAGGACACATGAATTTGTATAGCAACGTATGAAAATGCTTTTTGAACATTTCAGTGAATTAGTTTTAGTGTAATAAATCTGCAGTGAATGAAGAATTCCGTAGTTAACTTGTAAGTCCGATTTTGCGTAGGATTTGTGCTTTTGGTTTGTCTAATTGAGATGACCTTCTACTGTGTTAAAAATCTTTTTATTCTTGCTTTAACAGAGAATCATGAATCTCCAGGTACACCCTTTTGCTACTTATAAATATGGGGGAATGCATTGTTTACATTCACATACATGACAACTAAGCAACTCAGAGGAAATGTCAGAAAACTAATGGTATTTTAGCATTTTCATGATTATAAAACAGCATAAAAGGCAGGCTACACACTTCTGGCATTGCATGTTATTGCGATATATAAACCAGCCAAAAAAATAAAATAAAAAAATATTCGCACTCTGTCTCACTGCCAGAATATTTGTACTGAGTTATATTTAGTGTAGTAAAAGCTAATAACTTCTGCAAGCTTCGCTGCTACTGGAAAAGGTATAAATGTAGTTTCTTGTTGAACATTTAGATGTTTGAATGTTGTGCATCCGCAGCTCTTATTTCATGAACATTTGTACCTAAATTGATACATCTTTATTTGATTGATCATTTGTAAATCCATTTGAGTCAAAGTTTGAGTTCTTTTATAAACCACTTAGAATGATGTCACAGACCTGTACTGCTGTAGATTGTCCAGTTTTTTACTCTATTTGATTGAAGGTAAATGTATTTGTGTTGGATTTTTCCCCCCCTTATACACTGGAAATCAGTGTACAGTGCAGCTAATTTCACAGGATCTTTTGGTATATTTTGTTTTGCCTGTGAAGCCAATTAAATGAATGATGTCTGGTGTGATAATCTTTAAAAAAAAAAAAAGAAGCAACCAAAGTGGTGTTCCTATAGTTGTCCAAAATGTATTCTAAAGGGAAAAAGCACCCTTAAGGAGAATTTAAATAATTGCTACTGGACGGGGCTGATTAGCCCGTTTGCATAAAGACAAAAATGGTCAGTCAGAGCGAAGTCTAGCTTTGTTTCTGGTAGGCATTGAGTTTTCTGGATGCAGTTTCATATTCAGCGGGACACACAGAATGTCCTCTTCGTGAGTCAACAACAGGACTATGCCAACAGTTTTTGCTCACAACATTAATGGACTAGAGCCCATTTTTTGCAGTTTTACCAAAGACCTGTACTGTTGTTGTTTTGTACTGCATTTCATCCTTTGTTCTATTTCAGTATAGATATTAAATGGTTTAAAAAGTAATCACCTAGTACCTTAACTAGCTATTGTTCATGAACAGTAATCAATTAAAGGCATCGTTTTCTATCTAAATTTAGCTATAGTGAGTGGATACACAAATGAACAAAAATGCATGGGTAAGATCCTTAAAAAGTGTATCTGTATATTTGATTTTGTGCTAAGTATACACCAACGTTTATGGCAGGTTTGTGCAATAGTGGTTCGCACATGCTGACCATAAGCGAGGATTCAGTGTCGGTTTAAATGTTGTCTACAGTGAAGGAATGTCAAAGGTGATGACATTTGTGTTTCTGAAGTGGCCATACAAACTTCACTACAGCCGTGTTTTGAAGTTGATTTTTGTTTGTTGATTTGCTTAACTACATAATCTCAATCACTTTGGACATTGATGGTTATGCATTATATGCTGTTATGATTGGCCTACAGTGACTGTAAGGTGCTTTCTTTCTCTTTTTTCTTTAAAACGGTGGTCAAAATTACTTTGTTTTTGTAAAATCACAGTGGACAGATGATGATTGTGACAAACATTAATGGCAGATACAGACGTATTTAAACCAATCATTTAATTTTGGTCCTTAGTCTTTCTATTGGTCTGTTGGCCCCGACTCAAGTTTTAAAAAAGAAATGATCACACTGTAAGCACAGCTTGTATTTCCTTATATTTTAATTTGTAACATTTGTAATGGACCAATTACACCCACAAGTCAATCTGTGCCTTTATAACATCCTGTTGATTGGTATGAAGGGAATAATGCCTCCAAGACAGATTACAAAAAATAATCAGCTAAATTCAAATCAAAATTCCAGTGCCTTAAAGGATTTGTATGGACCATAATGTTTCTAAATACCTGGGCCACTTAAGCTGAAGGTTTATGAGATCTGCTTCATTAAGTAAAGCTTGTTCATGAATGATAATTGTGTGTTTCAGTCTGTATTTGCCATTTTATCCATAAAAACAGCAATATTGAAAGGAATATTGATCTCAATTTGTCATTTGGCACCAAAAACCTTTTTTTTTTTTTTTTACAAGGAAAAAAAGCACCAAATGGGAGGAATCTTGTAAATGAACTGTAGTAGATGTATCATTATGCTCTGCATTGAAATAGGTAAATCTATTTTGCATTATTGTTAGTTGTTGTGTTGTCTTTCTGTTTTTAATATAATGAAAATGGAGCCTGAAGATTTATGCAATCTTGTACATGTATATGAGTATGATATATGGAGCTGTTCAAATTAAGTAAAGTTCTAGTACAACAAGTGTTGTCTACAGTAAATAATCTGAATGTGGAACCAGTCGTTCCATAGACTTTAGAGAATTTCAGTAGAAATTTTATTTTAACATTGAAGCCCTGAAATATCATTGAATGTATTGTTCTAAATTAGATATTCGATGAATAGGTCACTGGATATTATGGAGCGCAGTTAATTCTTCATGATGTAGCATCTAGTTGTAAACTGCTATTCAATAAAACTTCTTAGAACTAAAACAAATACAAGTTTTCAAGTTTCTATTTGTCAGCCTAACATGGAAATTGAAGGAAAGAAATGTGTTTTTCTCAGGGGAATAACCGATTTCATGGAGAATGTGTTCAATCTGAGGAAACTGCATTTCATGAACGTATTTACTAAATGTCAGTGGGTTTAGATATTATTTATAGAATAAAAAATACGTCCCAAATATTAGACAAGCTGTAATGATATGTAGGAAACTCTCTACTGGTAACTATAGAAATGATTCTGTTGGTTTATTGATATTTTTTTGTGTTGTAAACACAAAAATAGGTGCAAGTCTTAGAATATTAGGGGTTTTTTCTACATCGAGGATTGTGTACCGCATATTTTCTGTAGTGAATTACTAGTTTGTTAACACTTGTTAAATTGTTACACTACAGTTATGCAATGGTTTACAGAGTTCACAAAATTATTTTTATCATCTTCAGAATTAAAATAATTTTTCATCTGAAATGTGTGGATACTCTTTGTCTCAAACACGTCAGGAATATGTGAAGGTCTTAAACTGCAGTTTGTGCCAAAGCGTTCGGGGGCATCATAAAAGGAGCCACTAGAGGGTGCTGAGTGTGTGGATGGGGGAAAATCTTCACTTCTTGTCACTGTTTTAAGAAAAGTGAGTTATTTTGTATTTTATAACTAAAACAACAATCAACAACTATGATTGAAAAAATACATACAGTGCTTAGCACGTTTATCAGACCACCACCCCATGTGAGGTTTATGCCACAGCTGCCCTAAATGAACAGCATTGGTAATTACCAAAATCATTTTTGATGTTTCAATAATAGTTAATACAACAGTATGTAGAAGCTCTTTCACTGAAATGACAGTTTTAATTCGTAAATGTATTTATCATTTTTATCCATGAACTATTAAATTTAGTCTTTTATGAACATACAGTAAAAATAGTAAAGCTCAATATTATTTCTTGAATAAGATATCAAATTATTACTTGCCGTTCTGAACAGAAGTGTTAATTTTAGTGGTTGAATGTTAAGCTCGGTTAATTTATGACTTCTCAGAGAAGCCAAGTGAGCGGCTCAAATTTGGTTATAAAAAGGGGAATTCAGTTTGAAATTCCTCATTCCTGTGCAAAATGCATGTCCAATAACAAAAAACAGATAAAAAAACAGTTTTAAACAAGCTTCTGATAGATTTTAAAAAAAAAACGTATGTATTCTCAGTTTTATCGCAGGTGGTCTAATAAATTTGTTAAACGCTGATATGTTTGTATATTTTTGTGAACGTCTCAGCAGACATGTACAGACGTGGACAAAAATGTTGGTATCCTTCGGTTAAAGAATGAAAAACCCAAAATGGTCACTGAAGTAACTTAAAACTGATAAAAGTAACAATACGTAAAAAATTACTGAATATCAACTAATGAAAATCAGACATTGGTTTTGAATTGTTGTTTAGTAGAATAATTTAAAAAAAAAAAAACTAATGAAGCTGGCCTGGACAAAAATGATGGTACCCTTAACTTAATATTTTGTTGCACAACCTTTTGAGGCAATCACTGCAATCAGGCAATTTCTGTAACTCTCAATGAGACTTCTGCACCTGTCCACAGGTATTTTAGCCCACTCCTCATGAGCAAACTCCAGCTGTCTCAGGTTTGAAGGGTGTCTTCTCCACACTGCATGTTTCAGCTCCTTCCACAAATGTTCAATAGGATTTAGATCAGAGCTCATAGAAGGCCACTTCAGAATAGTCCAGTGTTTTCTTCTGAGCCATTCACGGATGTTTTTAGCTGTGTGTTTTGGGTCATTATCCTGTTGGAGGACCCATGACCTGCGACAAAGACCAAGCTTTCTGACGCTGGGCAGCACATTTCGCTCCAGAATGCCTTGATAGTCTTGAGATTTCATTGTACCTGCACAGATTCAAGACACCCTGTGCCAGGCACAGCAAAGCAGCCCCAGAACATAACTGAGCCTCCTCCATGTTTCACAGTAGGTACAGTGTTCTTTTCTTTGTATGCTTGTATGCTTTATGTTCATAATAATAGCAGTGTGTTTAAAAAGGGGAGTAAACCTCAAAATTCTTCAAATAAATTTTATTTTAATGCACACAAATGCATTGGGGACACTGCAAATTCTATTTCAAAGCAAGAAAATTGGAAAAAGTAATTGAATTTGATAATATTTTACAGAAAGTCAAGAAATATAATGTTCAAAAAAATAGCAGTGTTGACAACTTTATTTACAAACTCAAAAATGTAGTGTATAAACTAAGAATTGCTTGATGATTCAACTTTCCTGAGAATCATAAACTAATATTTAGTTGCATAATCACGGTTTCTGATAACTGCTTCACATCTGTGGTGCACGGAGCCCACCAACTTCTGGCACCGGCCAACAGGTATTGAAGCCCAGGACAATTGTACTACGTTCCACAATTGCTCTGCATTTCTTGGTTTTTCCTCATGAACAGCAATTTTTATGTCAGCCCACAAGTTTTCTATGGGATTAAGGTCCAGGGATTGTGCTGGCCACTCCATTACTTGAATTTTGTTTGTCTGGAACCATGATTTTGCTCGCTTGCTGGTGTGTTTGGGGTCATTGTCTTGTTGAAGCATCCATTTCAAGGGCATTTTCTCTTCAGCATATGGCAACATGACTTCTTCCAGTATTCTGATGTACTCAAACTGATCCATGATCCCTGGTATGCCATAAATAGGACCAACACCATAGTACGAGAAACATCCTCATATCATGATGCTTGCACCACCATGCTTCACTGTCTTCACTGTGTACTGTGGCTTGAATTCAGTATTTTCAGGTTGTCTGACAAACTGTCTGTGGCCCTTAGACCCAAAAAGAACAATCTTACTCTCATCAGTCTACAAAATATTGCTCCATTTCTTTTTAGGCCAGTCAATGTGTTCTTTGGCAGATTGGAACCGCTTCAGCACATGTCTTTTTTTTAACAATGGGACTTTGCGGGGGCTTCTTGTTGGTAGCTTGGCTTCACATAGACGTCGTCTGATTGTTACAGTACTCACAGGCAACCTTAGATCTTCTCTGATCCTCCTGGAGCTGATCATTGGCTGAGCCTTTGCCATTTTTGTTATTCTCCGATTGAACGACTATTCAAGTAAAAGTCGCCTGAACAGCCTATCATTCTCTGAACTTCTTTGTAGGTTTTCCCCTCTTTTATTAACTTCTTAATCAAAGAACGCTCTTCTTCTGAACAATGTCTTGAACGATCCATTTTACTCTGCTTTTCAAGGACAAATGCACAGTCAGCATATGCAGCGTCAGTTGCCTTGATCCTTAAATCAGGGCCACCTCTTTAACACCTATTTTTTTCACACAATCAATTACCTCACTAATTGAACTCAGCACTGCTATTTTTATGAACACGCCCCTTTCAGTTAATGATTCAGTTTCACAGAATCAGCAGCATGCACGTCATGCCTGTTGGGTCTGTTGGTTTTCTATACCTTTACTAAACCTTCTAGAAACTTAATTGCAGTGTAGAAGTTGAAATTCTGACAAAAATGGTGATTTAGCTTGCTAGTGATGTGGGACTGCTTTTATTTTGAACGCAGCCGTAGAGCTGATGTGACTTGCCAAAAAGCTCCAGTTTTGTCTCATCTGTCCAAAGGACATTCTCTAAGATGCTTTGAGGCTTGTCAATATGCATTTTGGCAAATTCCAGTCTGGCTTTTTTATAATTTGCTTTCAACAGTGATGTCCTCCATTAAGTCCATTTTGGCTCAAACAGCGCCAGATGGTGCAATCTGATACTGATGTACCTTGACCTTGGAGTTCACCTCTAATCTCTTTGGAAGTTGTTCTGGGCTCTTTGGTTACCATTCGTATTATCTGTCTCTTCAATTTGTCATCAATTTTCCTCTTGCGGCCACGTCCAGGGAGGTTGGCTACAGTCCTGTGGACCTTAAACTTCTGAATAATATGTGCAGCTGTAGTCACAGGAACATCAAGCTGCTTGGAGATGGTCTTACAGCCTTTACCTTTAACATGCTTGTCTGTAATTTTCTTTCTAATCTCCTGAGACAACTCTCTCCTTAGCTTTCTGTGGTCCATGTCTACTGTGGTCCACACCATGATACCAAACAGCACAGTGACTACTTTTCACCCTTTCAATAGGCAGGCTGACTGATGCAAGTTTGAAGACACCTGTGATGCTAATTACAGGACACACCTTAGTTTAACATGTCTCTGTGGTCAAATCATTTTCAATCTTTTCTTGGGGTACCATCATTTTTGTCCAGGCCTGTTTCCTTATTTTGTTTTTTTTTAAATGATTCTTTTGAATCACAATTCAAAGGCAATGTCTGATTTTCATTCGGTAATTTTCAGTAAATTTTTATTTATTATTATTTTTGTCAGTTTCAAGTTATTTCAGTGACCGATTTGGGTTTATCTTTCTTTAACGGAAGGGTACCAACAGTTTTTGTCAACATCTGGAAATGTCCACTGCTGAGGCCTTATCTCAAACACATGAGAGCTCTGAGAAAATAAAATAAAGATAAGAGTAAATCAGCTGCTAACACTGAAAGACAGATATGAATTATCTCAGAGGTTTAATTACTTAAACACACAGGACCGTATTTTGACAGCATGGAGCTCGTTTTGTTCAGGTGAGTGGGGCACAGTGCCTTTGCATTTATTCGTCTACATTTGTCATCTAGATGGTGCAGCAGCGTAAGCGTTAGAGCTGGTGTTTGTGTTTCTCTCCTTTTATTTTCTACTGAGTACAGAACCCACAGTGTACTGTATGAAATATGCTGATGCTGAAGTTTAAGTGATATTTCACTGAAGCATTCCCACATCAGAAATTATTAAAAAGATGCGTTTGACACTTCTTCATGACGTGGAAATCTGTGACATAATGTTTTATGAAAAATCTCCAGATTATACTCACGGGATCGGACTGGTTGCAAATTGTGGTGAGTTGTTAACTTTAAAACAATAAATAAAAAACGTGGTTGTTTAGGTGTTTAAGACACGTAAAAGAGCTCATAATAATATCTGTGAGCACGATCATTAATTACACTCATCAATGCGTGTACAGGTATAATATATGCATCTCACTGTTGCATGAGGGCCTTCAGTTGTGTTTTTTAATGCCCTCTACTCCATTAAAAAAAATTCTGTTAATCTATCAACAAATGCACTGATATTAGAGAGGAGGCTGTGCTGTTGTGCATCCTGTGCATGTGGAATGAGCTCATTTATGTTTTTTTTTTAACCTGGCATTAAATCTTGTGTTTTTAAACTCAAGTAGATTTATTTAAAGACTTGAAGAGTAAAAATACTTTCTTCTGTTACCTTTTCTCACTCTGGAGGATGACCATTTTGCCCTGTAAAAATAATTGCACAGTGGGTTGAGTGTTTTGTAGCACCTTTTCCAAGGAGCTGGTCAAGTCTGGTCACACACTTATTTTGTGTGATGAAATCATCTCTGAGAGACAGAAACCAAAAAAAAAAAAAATCAACCACTGACGGTGTAACTGAGAGACAGCACATGATAAAACAGCTTATATCAAACTTGGACCTCTCCTGCTTTGAACACATCTCAGTGGCTCTTGATGAGTCTCAGTAATGTTTCCTCCTATCATTATCCAGCGCGTTCAGCCAACTTTCCAACAGACAGCAGCCTGAGCTCAACATTCACTCCTGCAGCTCTGACTTGGAAAGCTGTGGGCTGAGGGGCGGAACACTAAAGGGTGCCAGCAGACAGGTTATCTGCTCTGTGTACCAGAAACCTTGGTACCAACAAACAAGCAAACAGGACATTTATTTACTGTTTGGATTCCAAAGTTCACCTGGAACTGAGTCATAATCCAACATCCCTCTGTGCCAAAATCACAATAAATGATTAAATTATTTAAAGATGCCTGTGTCTACAGGGGCAATAAACAACAACTGTTCAAATATTTAATGATTAAAAAAAATAATAAGTCACGAGGCTAATGGCAAAAATACTTAAATGAATATTCATTTCAGCATTTTCATAAAACAGACAGCCATGTATTTTAGAAGTTACAGACGGTAAACTGTCAAAGACACAAGGACATAGGACCTTTAAAGTGTAAATTACAGTGGTCCCATAGCTAAACCCTGTGGCACAGCATTTTTAACCTCATGGTATTCAGAGGTCAAGCCCTCATCCTGCGCACACTTAGATCAATTGATGTAAAGAAAATATGTAATATGTATTGTTAAAGGTATATGTCAACTTTTTTTTGTGTATTCTTTTCGTGTCTTGCCTCACTTCCAAGTCCATGAAAAGAAGAAAGACACCATTCTTTCGACTGTGCCTGCACTGACAAGGAAGAGACAGGCAGAGCTCACCCACAACTAATTAGCTTAGCTCAAACACTGGAAGTCAATGGGTAGCGTTAGCCTGTCTCTGCCTACAGCCATCAGATAAAGTCTTAAGCAATTTTCAAAAGAAATACATATAAAACTAAATTGCAGGGCGCAGCCCCAAACCACTGTGGACGTGCTTTGTTTTGTTGACCTATTTTTAATTATTTATCTGTTGTTTTGGACCTACTTACAAGCACGTTCATGGCGGTTTGCACATGCGCCCTGTGGTTTAGTTTCATAAATTAAATTACATAAAATACTATTCTAAGTCTAAAAATAGATAATGTAACATACTGCGGTAAAAAAAGAGTCATAACAAGCACACAGGACCATTTAGAGTTGCTGAAGAGTTTATCTGATAACTGTAGGCAGAGGCAGGCTAACGCTACCCATTGACTCCCAGTGTTTCACTGTTTGAGCAAAGCTAATTAGCGGTGGGCGAGCTCTGCCCGTCTGTTCCTTGTTACTGCAGGCACATTTGAAAGAATGGTCTATCTGCTTGTCATGGACTCGGGAGTGAGGCAAGACACGAAACAAAAAAAATGTGGGCGTATCCCTTTAATGAAAAGAGTGAATAAAGTTAATGATGAAATATTTTAACAGTTGACCTTCAGGGCCAACATACATTTTACTTGGACAAGTGGGTAAACTGCAATGTGCACCATTTTCACTGAGTTCAAAGAGACATGGAAGTGTTAATGAGGCATAGGAATCTGCTTTCTTAAGGTTATGAGTGCGCCAAAAATGCAACCTGAAAAATGGACAAAGCCTGACTTTTGAGTGAAGCTACAAAATTTGATTTGATCCTAATCCAACAGAAAGTGTAAGAGGAACCAGGGCCACATGGGTGACTGTGCACCTCTGTTCCAGCTCCACAGTGGCTAAACAGTCCGAAACAAGAAGCAAAACATGTAACAACCTTTCCTGTTCGTCACATTGTTCTGTGCTCATACCACAACACCATAATAGTGTTTAGATCGACAAAAAATGCCCACAATAGAGCCTCTGACTCTACGATTCCCCCAGCAACACTTGCATTCATCAAAATCATGAAGTACAAATATTAATACTTTCAGTGATGGTCTTGTTGCTTTTGTAGATCATAAATAGGCATCATTGGTAATACTGGTGCACTTTTAACTAGAGAAAGGAATTGAAAACCAATACCAGATGAGATTAGATAACAGTTTGCTCAAGGAATCAATATCATCAATAAACTGTGGCTTTATTTTGCACAAAATGATGTTAACTACACAGCCTCCAGTGTCTGTGATTTACAGCAAGACTGGAAACAACAGAGACTTGCAGAAGCATTCATCTTTGCATTCATTTATTATCAGGGGGGGCACTCCACTGTTCCCACAGGAGAACTGTTTAGGTCAACTTTTTTCCACACAGAAGATCTACAGGAATCGATAAAGTATCAGATATATAGGAATAGATCAGCAGAATCAATTATGGCATTGGTGTCAACAAACCTTGTCACTTCCCGTCCCTATTTAGCTAGCAACTCCTCTCAAACGCTTCAACCTAAACCACAGAAAATGTCACTGATTTCTATGCAAATACATTATCCGATCTATGAGAGACAAGTATCATGACATGACGACTCAATAGCTGAAGTACCAAACAAACAGCAAACATCAAAACCCTAGTATGCTTATTTGTCTAAAATATCACAGTAACTTTTAAATTAACGGACTTAATTGTTGTATCTCAATTAACGCAGTCATTTTAAGGACACTAGGCAAGAACATTTTGTCTACAGCACTAACCAGCTTCACTTAGGCCTTGTTTTTTTGTTCCAAACCTTAAAATAGGATGTTTATCTGAACTTCTCAGGTGATCTTTGCTCATCATGAGCTCAACAGGACATTTTGTCGGGTTATAAAACAAATATGCTTGCAAAAGTGGAGTTTTTGATGTCTAAAAGGTCTCTTGTCATATAATCCGAATTCAAACTTAGATTCAGGAAACGTTTGTGAACAGTAAAAAAAAATTGAAAGTCATCTCATGCTGAAGGAAGAAGACAGAGGTTTGTCTTAAAGCTACTTCAAGAGTGGCTGATATGATGACACTGAGGTTGCTGGGGTAATCATGCGGTAGGAGCCTCCTTAGAGAAAGAAAAGCCTCGAGGAACCAGGGAGGAACTTCAGGCCGAGGAGCAGTCTAAAACCTGCAAGGTAAGAAATAAAGTATTCATTGTATTGAGATTATATTTTGGGCATTTTGTGCCTGTATTGATAGGTGAGAGAGAGACAGTGGATAGGCTGGGGGGGGGGGCAAGGGAGATCTGGGGGAGCAGACTCTGCAGGCTGGTCAAAGGTTAGATTTGAACCGGGCCAGCAGTATATGGGCTGACTTAGTTGCTTACCACTCCACCAAACCAACACCCCAAGAATTAAATTCATGTACTCATGTTATTCATGTACTGAAGAGTGGAAAATATTGGACTAGTCATGGATGCTTAATGAAACACTGAACTTTAACATTCTAGGAAAATTCTAAAAATTTCAAGTCATGTTCCCAGAGGCAAAATATGAGCTTTTTAACCTTTGTGAAAGTCTGAAGGCTGGGAACATTTGAGAGGTTTCATAACTCTAACTTTGATTTTACTTGCCATTGACACAATTTTATGCATGATTCTTGATTCTTAACTTCTTATTTCTGTATCTATATAATAACATTGTCTTGATTTCTCTCTCTTGCTCTTTTATCCTTAATTTTCTCTTGTTTTTAAGCTTCTATTTTATAATCTACACTGGTTTTGTCTGCCCTCAGCTAAGGGGAAAAGCACTTGAACTGGAGATAAATACGCTCCATCATTTCAGAATATTCTATTCATCTTATTCGTCCCAATGATCATGTTTTGGAAATAACAGGCCTACATTAATATTTTAAAACAGCAGCTATAGAGTGGTGCATGGGATTATGTATTTTGTGGTTCAACAAGGAAGGTAGCATTGCGTTGGCTCGACTAATGCAAACCTACTAAAAGCCTGTGGGATTTTTCACTGTGTTCTGGATCATTACTGATAAAAAAAGCCTATGGAGAACAAAAAATTATGACACATGTTGTGTTCTTTTTTATTATCTTAACAAACGAACCAACTTTTCACATTTTTTAAGCTTAAACATAATCAAACAGACTGAAAAGCTATTATTAACCTACCATAGAACTACACCATGGCGGTTCAACTTAGAGGCCACAATAATATTTTCAATAAATAACACCTTGCTGTGACCTTTTGTTTGAGAATTTCCTCTGCCCTCATCAAGTTGGTCCTCATGAGTGTGGCAATAGTGTACAATGTTTTGCTTATCAAAAAGCAATCAGAAATGCTTACTCTTGGGTAGTAAGTCCTCGTGAGCAGATCGTCAGCAACTATCATTTTAAACACACAACAGTTTAAGATTCAAAATCAGGCAACATCAGATGCATTTGATTATTTCCCATCAAACATTAAAATAGTATGTTCACCACAAACCTTATTTCAGGCATTTATCCAAAACTGGTATCCTGAATCCCTTAGAATTTCGGGCTTGAAAACCAGGAAATGCCAAATGCTAACTCACTTCCACATATGTGCATTCATTCCTGCACCACTCTATATGACAGCAATCAATGGTTATTCAGTTATTCAATACCCTATTCCTCTCATATTCATGTACATTAATTATAAGTTTGATTCAATTAAAGTTTAATTCAGAGAGAGAGACAGTCAAAACTACTATTATCATATTGTTCTAACTAGTGGTAGCTGACAATACCAAGACATAAAATACTCACAGGTAGTTTCACACAGTTGGGAAACTTCCCAGCTGAAAAGGACTATTTAGACGCCATTTAAAAATTCAAACTACAACCTTCTCTCAAACTAGGCTGTGTCTTTATCTGCTGTGAAAATGAGAATTAAAAAATGGGTTGTACATGAGGTGTGCATTCAGCCAGCCTCAGGTAGACATTGCAGTTTTTTGCACCTGTGGGTTAAATAAGTGATTTTATAATTCCATTTTCTGAATAAGTCAATAGTCATATAAATGTATACATTTCATTTCTAAGTACAGCATGAATTGTGTTATAAGTAATAAACATCTAACTTGCACTTCTCCACCTCTGGATTGGCCTTATTTTTGAACACTTGAGGTTTCCACTTAGTATTCACTGTCATTCTCACTTAATAGGTCATTGATTTTTAAGTGTGGGTGGATGTGTGTTTATTCCACTGGTGCCACCATAGAAGGAGTGTTCTCTGACCTTCACCCACCTTTTGGCTTGTCCGTCAACAGTTTGTGTTCTCTCTGCACAGGGTCAAAATCACCACCTGCTTCACATCAGAAGTGAAGCAACACTTTTGATGGGACAGGATCACATGGGAAGGATCAGGCACAGACAACATACTCCTAGGAAAATCAACATAAGGAAACATACTCACATCGGAAACACTGTGATATACCAAAGACAAAGACCAGGTCGCTGTTGGCATAATAGAAACACAAGTCTGGTTCTTCTGTAGGTACACCCTCAAGTCTGGGGTGGATGGAACCCAGAGGCTTTTGCACCTCAAGTTCTCTCATTATGGCTGAAACAGTATGGGAACTTGGGGTTAAAATATTTGACTAGTCTTGATGTAGAGATGATTTATGAGGTATAAATATTCTGATATTAAGGACCTTTTGGTAGACTAACACTGTGGAGCACTGCATTCTCCTTCCTCAACAGCAACACCAGACAGTAAGAGGACAGCTCCTCCTGACCTAAGAATCTATGTTCCTGGAGATAAAAGAATAAATATAGACATATAAAACAAACAGTTTTTAAATTAAAAGAAGTTGATCCAGCATATATCTACAGACTAACTAGAATTTTACCAGAATTTACACAAATACCTCAGAATTAAAAGAGTATTTTCAATAGCTACAGTTTAGCTTCTTACAATATAACTCAACAGAGACTGCAAACTGTTTTTTGAGATAAACATAGATATTTATTGGATCAGCGAGTTGTTGGGACTGTATTCCTTGAGCCCCAAAGCTGTTTGATCATGAGCAGTGTGTTGTAATAAAGAACAAGAATCTACTTTTCTAAGAAGTCACACAGAAGTCCTGCAGGGTTCAGTTCTTCTTCCACTTCCTTTAAGTGTATACACTGACGTGCTACAGTCCGGTGCTGGAGCAGGAATTCAGTTGTATGCAGATGACACAGTCTTGTACACATCAGTGAACACAACTTAATTCCTCACAGCTCTCTCATCATTTAGTCTATTTGAAACTTCATGTCTCACTCTTAATGTGAAATAAACAAACAAAATTATATTTTTTAGAGTGCAATCCTCAGTTAAAATGTATACGTTGATAGATAGATAGATGGATACATAGATAGATAGATAGATAGATAGATAGATTTAATTTTAGACCCATAGATCCATATCATCAAAATATAAAAATATTACATGAAACAAAACAGTTGTTCAAAATACATAAAGACTTTTGCACCAGTGCTTCTGGTAACAAGAGAAATACCTTGCATCACTTAGCAAGGGTTAAATAAGTGATTTTATAATTTCATTTTCTAAAATAGACAAGTAAATTTATACATTACATTTCTGAGTATAGCATGAAATGTGTTATAAGTAACAAACGTCTTACTTGCACTTGTCCATCTTGTTAGTTTGAGAAAAATCCCAAGAGCATCATTGTATGCCACCTGTAACTTTTCCATTTAGTTCTAAGTACACCACAGTGAGTAGCAGAAAGGGGAGTAAAGTAAGCCCTAAAGAGCTCTTTGAAATGTTTGTACTAGCATACTAGCTTGTGCATACAGTGTACAACACTGATGCTGTATATCATCATTATCACTTAAATCACTCCTTATAACGTGTCCCAGATATTTGACTTTCTCCAATTCAACTTGATCTGTGATGAAAAAAAGGAAAATAGAGATTTTGATCATTTTTGGCTTTACTATCATGATGAGTCTTTTTACTGCTTAACTTAATATCATTCACACCATACAGTAGCTAGAACAGAGTCTTGCTGTAGGCTACAACTATAAGGTGAATGGATGACCAAGTCATTAGCATACACCAGAATGTTAACAAGTCTATCTCCCACCACACAACCAGTCTTACACGCTTCCCATTGTTTAGAGAGATCAACCTTCTGTTAGATTTCAACCTTGAGTTTAGGAGATGTGGAAATGGTGAGCAGGAATATAAAAGCAAACCTACACATATTTAGGATTAATTAAGTTTTTTTTTCTTTTTCTTTTACCATTTACAGTTATTGTGACACCTAGCAACAAAAATCAAGAACCTGGTGATGATTTACAACATTATGGTTTTAGGAGGTCAGTATGGGGAACACGTTACCGGCAGAGCTTAATCTGGATCCAAACAGGAGTCATTTTAAATTCAGACTCTTACAGATTTAAAGAAAACTCTATCCGGTATTCATGATTAATCTTGCATTTACTGTTTACTTTGTGTTTTGTTGGTATATATCATGTTCTGCTCTGTCTCTTAGTTTAACTTGTTCCTTGTGGTTTTCTCTTTCTGTTGTTGAGTTTTTGTGTCTTTGAAGGCCCATTTTGGGACTGGCATAATAAATTAGCTCAGGTTATTAACACTGCAGTAATTGGCAAGGATTGTTTGCTTCATACTTGCACCTACACAATTAAAAATTAAATAATTAATATGAAAAACAAATGAGTGATTCTATAAACTACAAGAGAGGAAATCTATAAGCCCTTTGAGGGGAGATAAGGGGAAAAACATGTTATACAAAATAAATGAAAAAAGGAAGACATTTGCAAGATCTCGCAAAGATTTGTACCTTTTACTATTTGTTTCTACTGCTATTTTTTTCTCATGTGTTTTTCTTCCTGGGCTCTGTACTCATAAGATGACAAAAGCCTCTCTATTTCTGGGTCAGTATAACCAAAAAAAATGGAGCCAACATGTTCATGGGTGAGGTTCATAGAATTTTAGTTTTAACTTGGCCTTAAATTAAAAAAGAAATTAGATCAGTTTTTAACACGAGACACAATGTTCATATTCATTGAACCCTTCAAGGGAAATATGGGAGAAAAAAATGTTATAGAAAAAATAAAAGGAACAGACTATTGTGAGATCCTGCAAAGTTTTGTGAGAGCTTGTAAAAATATTTAACTTTTTAAATTTCCTATGACTACTTTTTTCTCCCTTATGCCCCCCAAGGGCTCCATGGGAATGACAGAAAAATCACTTAATCACTTTTTTCCACTTGGTACTGAGGATCATGTTCTTGTACCCTCCATCAGGCAGGCTACCTGTTGTTTGCTAAGTCCAAGCAGAGCAGCCCCGGGGCTCTGAAGCTGTAGTCTCTGCAGCCCCATCAGGACAAATCCTCTGCGTTCACACACAACCAGAATTTGGCCGTAGCAGCATGGAGGTATGACAGGTGACACGCCACGAGCAGCAAGTCAGCTGTGTTGGCAAAGAGAGGGATTAGAAGCTCTGCTCAAAGAAAATCTTTGATCCTTGTTAAGAACAGAACATTTCCTTGGGGCAATGAAGATGAATGATGTAAATTAAATGTGGACATCAGCCAGTTTCTCCTACGTGAAGGCCTGGCTCTGGCTAAATCAAAGTACCTTTAGTTGTAGCACACAGAGTAGAAGGGGATCTGTTGAAACTGGGTATCCTGCCTTTGTCTCTGCTGTGAGTAGGTACAGTTCTAAATTAAGATAGAGAAATTCAAAAAAGGCAAACATTTCAAGTACAGCTTTACCGAAACCTTTATCTATTAAGGAATAGCTCAGATTATACTGTGAAATTCCTGATTTTTCTCACTCTGTGTCATTTATGATCAATTAAACCAACACTATGTAGTCTCTCCACCCTAATATAATATTTCTAGAGTCATTGTGATGGTACATCACCTTACAACTGGTTGAATGACACCTCTGTCACGGTCTGAGGGGGTCTGTATCGCCTTCACTGGCACTATGTAACTTCAGAGTGGATGGTAGGAACACTTCAACACTAGAAAACTACAAATTTTTACTGCCTTGACTGCTTTACGGCATACGGTAGTTAACCTCTGAGTCTGTAGAAATGGCAGAGTAAGTAAGCACATGCAAAAGCTACATTTTGTTGCCGTTATATTAATGCCCTCATCCAATAAATATGTTTAAAGTCAGAATCAATGAGAAATAATCAACATGGCAGCAATAAAAAAGCAGAAGCATCATCTTTGCTACATGCATGTTGGGCTAGTTGCTATAGGTCTTGAGACACAAACAATGCCTGCCTAGTTTTAATGATTATTAAGTGCATCATTCATATGTTGGCTCAGTCAGATTTTACACCACAAAAATAACCAGAAGCCAAGAGACAGAAATTGAGGTACAACATCTGTGATTTTTTGTGCTTACCCTGAACATTTATGACTATTTTTCAGTAGTCTTGTGCATGTGTGAAAGCACTATAATGAGACTAAATGAATGTTCTTTTAGGTTTAACAAACACAGTGGTCTTTGTGTCCTCTGTCTGTCAGAACCTCCTGCTGTGATAGAAAAGCCTCAGACCACACACATCCAACCCAGAGATGAGAACAAGCTGGAAAGTATAGTGTGTTATGAGGGGGTTCTGGAGGGAAATTCTGCATCCCAGAGCAACTGATACCTGTGGCAAAAATGTGAGAAAAACAACACATTTCAGTTTGCCACTTCATCCCCCCTGGGGTCATCTACTGTGAAGCACACTTCTAAAGGAGAATATGCTCACCTCTGTGTGCAGCTCCAGCTTGGAATCTCTGTCTTTACAAATATTCTCCTGAGACTCCACTGTCTGCCAGAAAAACCCCGGACTCACATAAAATACCTTATCTATAAGCTGCAACACACGACCATGGGAACAGAATACAGTCAGCAGAAAGAAAATATCAATGTCCAAATTTATGAAATAATATTCTCTGATATAAGGTACCTGATTCTTGGTGGAGGGGCAGATGAATGGTTAAAGAGTGGGATTCTTGGTCCAGCTGGTTTTGGAGCTGAGGTAGCCAACAGGCGATAAGAGGGAGTGTGGTCCAAGAGAGGAACCTACAGACGTGATAATGAAAAGAAACATGGCCGTCTCCCTGCTTTTTCAATAAAACAAACACAAAATGAAACACAGGGATTCAGATCATTCAAAATTATGAAGACCAACGTATGAATATGCATCATTCTGAATTGTACTGTAACAAAAAATGAAATATACCTCAGCGAGGAGTTAAGACTTTAACAAGGAAATGCTTTCAAAATGTCCCTGGGGCTGTCACAGGGAAGTATTCTTGAAAGAGCTCATAATCTGCTTTTTTGAGTTTAATGTACCCTTTACTGTGTTTGACATGTCTCCTTCATGTCATAGAGCATCTCTGTTGACAAGACAAAAAGCCTGCTCCATCAGGGCTTCTCCCTCTCCCCCTCTTCACATGGTCAATACCAATAGAGTACGGCTTTAAAGATTAATGACTGACTAACTGATGATTGAAAAAAGTATCAGTGATAGAAAGGTCATAAACTTTTACAAGAAGAATTTAAGTTTTCAGAGTATTTTCTTTTTATTTATGGATAGTACTGAAATTGGTGAAAGCATTTACTGAAGTGGAAGTAGAAATCAGTATTGATATATTACCGTCATCATGCAAAACTCTTAAGTCCACCTTAATGATTGTCCTTTTTTTCATAAAACACTAATATTGGTCACCCTCCAAGTCTAAATGTGAGTTTTATAAATTTAAAACAAATTAAAAGTATCAAATTGATGCCGATTCTGACTATACAATATTTCCATTTACAAAACACAAGCTTTTTTACTAACTAGTGATCATGGAGGTACATGGAATGGGACAAACAGTGACAACATAACACTTACATGGCACTTTTCTGGTGCATGCACTATTTGTAACTTTGTATAACAGAACATGAGGGTTAATTGATTGAGTGAGCAAGGGATGATATTTTTAGAATAACTTACCTACATGTGTTTTCACAGATTCAGATTAAACATATTTTTCCAGAGGTAAACCATCATCCTTAAGATTTTGAAGGACTTGGTCTAAATCCCACTGGTCAAGTCTCTGAAATTAGTGTTTAGGTTAGAGAGCATAAGACAATGTTCACTCGATTATGGTTTATCTAAAACTCACCTCAAATGAGAGGATGGGAAATCCCTCAGCAGCTTTCTTGTTATCTCTATAAGGATTTGCAGGGACATTAGGTTTGTCTTTATCTGACTTCCCAATGGCTCACAAGCCTCTGTCTTTAGGGGTGAAACAGGAAGAGTATAGGAAAATCAGAAAGTGTAAACAAATCATGTACTTTGAAGAAAAGAGCCTGGGTCTTCAGATTAAGCTGGTCAGAGAGCAAGACAAATGTATAATCTGCAAAAAAAAATTGAATATTTTACAGGATTATGAGGAGTGATTATAGCATAAATTAAAACCTTTAAAATGCTTAAAATGGTCCAAATACCAGAAAAGTCTATAGTAGGCTACATCATATAATTTAACCTTGACTCTATAGTTTAAGCTGAAGAGTGATTTCTTCACCTTTTGAAGCTTGTTTGTGTCTTTAAATGGAATAACATGAGTGTAATAATTATCAGTGGTCCACTGAAAAAAACACATGTTTTATTAATTTGCTTTATAGATGCTTGGTTTGAGGAATCTGCACAGAGCTTATTTGGGGTAGGCCTGAATCTGAGATTTTAGAGCCCTGAGGTTCTGGCAGGCCTGAGCTTACCTCCAAGGTATCCGAGTTCCCATCTACAGGGGCCTTCAAGGACAGAGCTGCTGGTCTCTGATAAATGTTGATAGTCTCCTCACTCTCTGACTGAAACGTTCAAAGATACGTTAATTGACCCTCACAGGAATTGTATTTGTTATTCTGGCTGTAGTGAGAGAAACATACCAGTGAAGAATCAGAGTCGATTTGTGCTCTGACTTTCTTAAAGATGGAATCCCAACATGAAGAATTATTAAGGTCCATAATACACAAGAGCCAAGCAGGCTGAAAAAACTGTATGTATTATGAGAGACTCTTGAGTTCATTGTCGGAGGAGCTGTGGTTGCTGTTGGCAACAGAAAGCTCCTCTGTGCGGGCTTGTCAACTATGCTCCATTCAAGTGACGTCGGAAAAAGTACCTTGCCTGTGAAAGGCGCCATTAAAATGGGGTTTACACCTGAAGGCTGTGAATCTGCAGACCGTCTGCGGTAAGTAGTAAAGATATGAACGAAGAAAAAACAATCAAAGAAGAGGTTTTTATTCAGCAAAAAAGTCCTTTTGAATGTCTGATCTTGTAACCCAGTAAAAGATTAAAAATAATTGCAGATTATACATTGTCTAGCTCAATAATCTGTTTTTTTAAAGGCTCAAATATTTTAACATTCTATTTGGTGCAGCAGAATCATAAACTGGACTAATGTCCTCTTAATTAATGTTCAGAATGGCCTCTTTTCTATAGTTAACCTGGAGTTAACCAGTGCAAAAGATGCCAGAATAGTATTACTTTTTTGCCATAAAAAAGAGAGAAGCTCTCTATTTTTTGTATGCAAAGACTGACTTCAAAAAATAATAAATTAATATGTACAAAATACTGATATAAGAATGTATTTAGGGGCCCCTGTTAGTCACAGGCCCTTAGTTTACCCAACATTACCCCCCTTATGGTGCCTCTGGCTGAGTATGTAGGTTGCACCCATGAAAAAATTTGCCAAATCTTTGCCATTGACTCTTGTTGTAAGATGACTGATTTTCACCTGTGAGCATGGGCCTGGCTGCGGTGGTCAGTTGGTGTCTGCTATGTTTGACTGGTCTGGATAGGGCTTGTGTGATAGGACAACTTCAAGGTGTTCAGTAAAACCAAGCTGCAGCAGTATTTGAGACCTAGTACCATCTCCAAACTGAAAGCCAAGTTCCATATAAGGGGGGTGTCTGAGGCAGGCTGCAAAGTGGGTGTCTTAAGATGATGTCACCCTAAAGACAGCTTCCTCTCCCTGACAGCACTTAGGAACTGGAGGAAGTCTTCTAGAGATTTGCAGTCAAGGTCTGCAGGAAAGTATGGCTGACGGCTCTTTGCCCAGTAGTTTCCATACGCTTTGTGCAGTTCTTAGTTTCACTTCACTGCTAGATGACCAAGTTCTTGTATAGGTTGTTTAACTGACCATTATCAATACTTCAAATATAATAAAGATAACAGATTAAGAGTTATCATCAAAGTTATCTTGTCAGCAAACAAAACAAACTTGAAGGCTGATTTTAATGAATAAGACACAGAACTCAAGCCAATTCAAGCTGCTTTTACATTGCAATAAACAACAACTTTTCAATGTTAATTCTTAAAAGTATTTCTGTATTCAATGTTTACATGGCAGCATTTTTCATGTTGTCTTTCTGCTTACAGATAATTGATATCTAAATCAACTTGCTGGCTTCACTAAGGGATGAAGAATGCAGCTCTTAATCCCCAGGCTGACAGTTGCTCACCCCTGGAGTAGCAGACAGACCTGTGTCAGTATTATGGCTTCAACTCTGTCCCTTGGATGTTGTGAGGGTATTTTGAAGCTTTAGCAGGTAAGTGTGCACAGAGTTCATTCATTGGGTGTACTTCTCAAGTGTTGCCTGAATAGCTTTTTATTTATTTATCAATTTTTACTGCAGGCACAAAATTACTACATTCAAAACAGACACTTTTACATTATACTCAAGGACAACTCCTTTCATTTAATAGGAAGATACCCACCCACCCCTTGCTTGTAAATTATGCCAAATGTTTGTTCAACCTGCTCATGTCACACAAATTATTGACAAATTGTTTCTTGCTTAATACCTTAATACCAATTTTTTATACTTACTAGTTTTGGCACCAACATACTGAGGATTAGTACAAGACTTAAATACTTAAACACCACACTTGAAATCTGAAATGATTTTTTTCTTAAAAATATTTTTTTTGTAGGCAATACAGATATAGTCAGGAAAATTTGTTGCCCAAATATTTATATAGTTTGGAAATAGTTTTTATTAGAAACACAGTAATAGAACTTTTTCAGACAAAGTAGTAACATTTGAGTTTCACTGATACAGAACACACCTTTGAATACACAGTAGTACCACTTTTGTTCAAGAAATTTATTAATGGTTGTTCTACTTTCATTTGATTTACGTTCCCATGAGGCATATTTTGCAGTCTTCTTTACATTTTGCTGCTTTTATTTAAATTTAAATGTCATGAAACTACACACATGTTTTCAAGATTGTGTTTATCTGCTCAAATGTACAAGCCTGTATGTTGTAGAATACTAATGAATACAGCATAAGTATGTTTTATGTTTACAAGTACAAGCACTTGGTTTGGCATTTGCACAGAAGTCTGGTACTGGTTCTGGTGCATCCCTGTTTTTTTTCTTTTCTTTTTTTCAATTAAGTTCATTTTGACACCATGTCAAAGGTCTGTTTAGTACACCTTATCCATCAATGTTAATACAGATTCATTTATTACTATACATATTTTACTGGATTGTGGTAGAGTGATCAAATATCTTTAAGCAGAAATGTTTAGCATTTAGCAGATATTGAAATTTACCACAGGCAGATTTAAATAACTCCCAAAACTGGAGCCAAAGAAATGTAGCTTGGTTGGGCATTTAGAAAATATGATGGTATCTCTCTCATATTTTTTTTTTAATTTGTTAAAATTCTTCCCGTTAAAATTTATTGATATTCCTACAGTGTTTTCTTTTCTTTTCTTTTCTTTTCTTTTTATTTATTTTTATGTATTTTCCCCCCAGAAAGTCCCATTAAGACTGATTCTATATTTTATAAGAGAGACCTGGCAAAAGTGGGAACCATACAGAATCACTGACACATTTTAAGTAAACAGCAACGCAACATTAACAAATCAAAGCAATACAGCCTTAACAGACTTTTAAGTGAAAAGTGACCCTACATCACACAATTATGGGTCTTTTGAATATGCAGATATAGTAGTGACTTTGATTTTAGCGCTCCATGATGATTATTCCACTTTAAAGGTTCATTGCAGAAAATAAAAACATTTTCCTTACAGACAAGTACCTACATCAAGGGAAATTTAACAGTGTTGTTGATTAGAGTTCATCTTCCACAATCAGTCCAAAGAATTACAATTCTACACAGTGTGTTCAAATGTGCATATGAACTGCTCTTTACAGGTTAATACCCAACTACTGCAAATGTGACTGCCAACAGTGACCGATCACTTTTCCATGACTGTTATCTTCAGGAGAAGCAGCTAGTAGTCAAAATTGTCTGCACCTAAATCACAGAAGTCAAAAATGTGAAATAAACTGTTTTCTTTTTCTCAACACAGTTTTTGTAACATATTGACATGTATCTTCTCTAAATTAATATATTACTACACTGTAAAAAAAAGGCCAAAAAACTAAAATTTCCCTTCAGATCTTTGAGTTTTGGGTCAAAACTCAAAATTTTGGGTTTAAAGAAAAAAATCTTAAAATAAAGACAATCTTAGACAGGATTCAAACCCATACCAGTTGCCTCTTATCTTGTGTTTGCTTATCACTGTATGTGAACCCTGTCTTCAGGGCTTGGCCTGACCACGCCTGACCACAGCTGACCTTATACTGTTTTAAGTTTAGCCAACTTAATCTCAGAAATTAGACCAACTTTACATTAAAAACAAAAAAACATAATCAGGACAGTTGAGATAACTCTTCTGAAAAAGTTCATAACACAACAAAAAAATATTTTGTTTTGTTTACTGAAAAAATTAGTTAATGCCAGGAATTTTAAGTTTCATTGTTACAGTGTATTTACCCATTTAGATCCTTTATTTGAACACTAAGTAAAATTTGCAGTTGTATTTATGATTTTGATTTAGGTTTTTATTTTTATTATTTGATGTTTAAGATGCAACAGAGGAAAAGACAAGTTGCTGTAGTTCTGCTTAAACATGTTTTAAGTGTGAAATGAAAAAAGTAAATTATACACAAGTCTTTAAGATAGATAGATAGATAGACAGATAGATAGATTATTTGTTTGATTTGTAATAGTAGTGTTCCAAAAAATGCTCTATCAAAATACCTGAAGCTTAGCATTTTAAATTTTGTAATTTAAAATAACTGAAATCCTGAAATATAATAATATATTCTAACTTTGATTATCTGTATTGGCAGATAAAAATTCTGTCAATATTTACTGCTCATATTATCGCCATATATATCAATATTGAGTTTGCTGAGTTTTTGCAAACCTGTTGGTTTATTAGAAAACCCTAATTTAATTTGTAAAGTATCAACATTATAAATACAAGGAAAATATTCTTTCAGCATGTTGTTATGTTGTTATGTTGTTATGCAGTTTTGTAGCTCTTAAATGGAAGATCACTCACTTTTTACTTTGTATGTATTAAAGATAAAATCCAAAATTACAACTTACTCCCAGTTATCACCATTTGTCAGTACTGGTTTAAGTTTGGAAAGAGTGACACTTGGATATCAATAGGAAATGTATTACTCTCTTTGTTGCCAACAGATTATTTCCCTTTTGTGCACGTCTAGCAGCTTTGAAAGTGTTCACTCTCAACATCCCGCAGGTCCTGCCCAGCAAGACGTGGTGGGTTCATGCATGTGATGTTGTTGTATATGGTGATAGTTGTGTCTGGTTCTTCACCCTCTGCGTGGGTCTCCACCTGCCGAGGTATCACCAACGGATTTCTTAAGCTGTAGTTTCTGAGTGGAAGGGCACCGCAGTCACATTTCCAACGATTACCAGACAGCAAAAGCTTTTCCATGCTCTCTGGGAAGTCAGGCACCAGGTTTGTCAGAACATTAGCCCTCAGGTCCAGGTAGCGCAGCCTCGGGAGGAGCTGCTTTGTGCCATTCTGCAAAAACTGTCGACATTCATTGTTGGACAAGAGCAAGTACTCCAAGTTTTTGAGACCAGAAAAGGTATGAGGTGTGAGAACCTCCAGTCTGTTGAAACTCAAGTCCAGACCTAGCAGGCCTACCAGGTCTGCAAAGCTTTGCCGCTCTACCGCTGAGATGTTATTATGCTGCAGGAAAAGCCTCCTAAGACCAGAGAGTCCAATGAAAGCTTGAGTTGTGATCCTTGTTAGGCAACCTCTGTCAAGATGGAGGCTGTGGAGCTTGGATAGACCTTTGAACACTTGGTCTGGTAGACTGTGGAAGCAGCTTCCAGACAGGTTTATGACAGCCACATGAGAGAGGCCTGTGAAGCTTCCCACTTGAGCCTCTTGTACTTGGTTGTGTTCAAGCTCAAGGACCTCTAGATGACCAAGCCCTTCAAAGATCTGTTCCCCAAGAGCTCTGATTTTATTATAGCTAAGCCGCAACTCCTCCAAGTATTGCAGATCACGAAAAGTCCTGGGTCTAATTCCAGTAATGGAGTTGTGGGACAAACGTAGGACATGGAGACTGTGCAGGCCCATGAAAATATCGTCATGGAGAGATGTCAGTCTGTTGTTGGTGAGGTCCAGCCATCTTAAAGACTTCATGCCAACAAAGGCTCTGGGCACCACTGTCACAATCTGATTCTGGGCAAGATAGAGCTTCTGCAGTTTGGTGAGCTTAACAAACACATTTGCTTTAATGACTCTGAGGTTATTTCCAGTCAGGTCCAACTCTTTTAGCTCAACAAGACTTTGGAAAAGCTGTGGCTGAAGGTAAGGAAGTCTGTTCCCTGCGAGAACAAGCTCTCGCAAACCTTGCAAATCCTGGAAAATGGTCTCAGGCAGAACTGCTATTGAATTCCAGCCCAGGTTTAGAAGCCACATGTGGGAAAGTCCTGCAAACAGTCTGTCCTCTATACGAGTGAGCTGGTTGTTGTGCAGACTAAGTGAGGCAAGGAGAGGTGTATTTTGAAAGACTGTGCCTGGTAATGCCCGCAGTCGATTCCGCTCGAGGTGAATGTGCGCAAGTGACCTGAGTCCTTTAAAAGCCTGAGGGTCTATCGTTGTTAGCTGGCCGCTCTGAAGGTTCAAAAAGTCCAGGTTGGCTAGATCCTTGAAAGACGAAGCTGGGAGTGAGGTGAACAAGTTGCTGTCCAGCCAGATTGAGTGAGTAGATGTAGGCATATCTTTTGGGACTTCGGTGAAGTTCCTAGAGCTGCAGTACATGTTGAGCTCCAGGCTGTAGTCGTCGTACAAACAGGTGCATCCTCTGGAGCACGGAATAGGCTCCTCTGTGACTCTGTCTCCAGCTGTGTCAGGGTCTGGCAACACCAGAGATGTTCCCAGCACCCACAGCACCAACAGCACAATGGTGTGCATACCAGCTGGGGGTAAAAAATGAAAATTAATACATAGTCACAGCTATTTAAACTTTACAAAACATCTGTATAAAGGATTTTTTTTTTTTCAAACATGTTGGATTGCTTACCGTAATCTGAGATCTTGATTTTTTCGTGAGCAGTCGGTGAAAAACTGAATGAGTGAACCTTGTGCAGATGTTTGTATGCTGAATGGAAAGCCTGCCAAGCCCCTTTAAACTTTTTTTTAAAGTCAGGTTCACTCTACAGTTAACCCATTTCTGCCCATCTTTTTTGTGTCATGCATTGCTTTACATTTTACGTGCAGTTCTCAGTGTTTTTAGTTCAGAGTTGCCCTTTAGTATGTTTCAACCATCAACAGCTATAATAGCTTTAATGGAACAGCTGGATTACCCCTCTGGTAATAGTGTTTTACAGACAGTTAAAAGAGAATATACTCTACCTATCTTCTGTATGTTTTTGACCCTATCCAATCAGAGTGTTTCAAGGTATGATATAACTGCATCTCAGTCATTTTGAATAAATGTTAGGCATCTTGCAGTAACACTATCCACACAATCTGTGTAGGTGGCCTTTGGTGTTTACTAAAGCCAGTGTCCTGTCACTGAGTGCATTTGCTGATTTAAACTGATTTACAGTGCTTAAGAGATAAGATGAACCCTGTGCACTAGACCCTTGACCAACTTTTATTGTTTATTTCCTATTTAAAAAGCAAACTTTGATGAGGGTATAAACAGGGCATCCGTTTACTTCACTTCTATATCAAATTAGAGAAATGTTCACCACATGTTTAATTGAAATAAAATCATGGCCTTGCCCTCCTTCTTTGTCAATAAAATCAACCCCAAATTACATTCATAACTTCCCAGTGCATTCATAAGAACTGCTGTTACAATGCCATTCTGTTTCATTCGGTGATTTACAATGTTACAATATTACAGTGTCATTTAGAAGACGCTTTTGTCCAAAGCGTCATACATCTGAGAGTAAGTACAACACAAACAAGAATCTGAACTTGAGGGAACAACATTAGTAAGTGTAACAAACTGCCTCAAGTCTGTTTGGACAAGGGTGCAGCCATGTAGTGCTCGAGGCAGTGCATTTGACAGAAAAGCTTGAGGTCAGTTCCAGAGGTCCATTTCCTGATCCTATCTGTGATTGTAATGACTAACTTTTTGTTTACTCTTTTCTTGGTATCTGGGCTCTTTTAGCAACCATGTACTGGTCATGCCCTAAAGGACAACCCCTACTGATAACACCGTGTGCTCACACATGAATGTCATTGATTGAGTCATCCAAAGAGGATTTACAATAATGTCAAGAAAAAATGACCATGTTTTATTTACTTTCTTGATTTTTTTATATTCTTTACAGCAGCCCTTTAAACTTAAGTATGTCACAGCCCAGTTTGAAGCCTGAAAACACCAAACCGTCACTGAACTGTAACATCTAGGCCCAAAGTATTTTCCTCCATGTTTACCACTACCCAAGGAGGTTAGGTTTGGGCTGGCTTTTGTGAATTTGTTTGTCAAAAAGTTATGAATTTGATGCAATTTTCAGGATAGGTCAAAAATGGGCTGACCTATCCAGTGATCCTGATCATCATCTAGATTTAGGATTTTTTTTAAAGCTTTCTTTACCATTGTTGTGTAGGGCAGTTAACCTCATTTGCTGTCTGGAATCAAATTCACATGCAAGTAAACACAAACACTACATATGAGAGCAATATCACGTTTCTGCTAAAATCCTTATGGATATCCATATTTGTCCTGTGGACCAATCAAAGCCCTCATCCCTGATATTTGAAGTTCATTTTTACCCCCACTGTCGAAATTTTTTCATTTTTTTCTTGTCAGTAGAGGGCACTGCTGGTCTGTTGTTTTTGTCAGGGTGCAGCAGTTTGGTACTAAAAATGGATTCTCTGCTGGCTGTAATTGTTTTTTTAATTGATTTGACCAAAAACAACTAAGTAAAGAAGGGCCTGTCAAGATTAAGTGTCTTTCCATCTTTGGATCTACAATTGACTGGCAGTTTTGCCATTTTTGCCCCTATAGAATTAAAATTAATCCAGCTTAAAAAAAAAAAAAGAAGTAAAACATCCCGAGTTTTTGTGGCTGTATCATTTACTAAAAAAGCAATCCTGACTCTGAGTGGTGCCATAGTGAGCTGTTTCTCTTGATGGTTGCTCTCCTGTCCGACGCCTCTAATTGGCTCATTCCCCAGCTTATTTCTGCAGGTTTGTCAGATCCTGTGTGCCTCCTGAGTGCAAAGGAGCAGTCTTAATAGTGAGTGGCAGAGCTGGCTGCTGCTGCTGGGAGACTGGGATATTTCTTGCCTCTGAAAGGAAGAAATAATTCAAGACAAATTTTGTGCTTCTTCAGCAGTGCAGGACAGCCGTGACAGGCATGATGTCAATCTAAGTGGAATGGATGCATGCTGATCGGTGGTGAAACCCATCATCATGTCCCCCTGTGCTCTGCTGCTTGGCAAGTACATGTCAGGAAACTGAGATTTGTTTCAGGATTCATTGTAGTTTTAAAGTCTGATGGTTGTATAGTTTTGAGTGCATAGCTGTCTTTGACCATTCATCCATCCATTTTATGTCCCAGATTCCCGAACCACCTCAACTGTCTACTTTTGTGGCTCTTCTCTGAGCACTCTGGATATCTGTGCTTCTCACCTTATCTCTGGGGCTGAGCTGGGCCACCCTCCTGGGAAATGCCATTTTGACTGATTGTATCCCCAATCTCGTTCTTTTGTTCACAACCCAGAACTCATGACTGTAGGTGAGGGTTGAAACAATAATAGACAGGTAACTTGAAAACTTTGCCTCTTATCTAAGCTCTCTCTTCACTGCAACACTGCACATGCTGCAACAATCTGCTTGTTGGTTTCTGTTAATTTTTACTCTTCCTTGTGGACAAGGCCCAAAGATAACCCCCACCCAGCCCCCTTCACATGGTTACAAGTCTTTGTCAAGCCTCTAATGTGTCCTTTGGATTATTTTCGTGTCATTGAGACATTTATTCATCCAAGTGAATCTTTTTTTGTTGTAGAAAAAAGGGTCATGATGGGTTGCTCGATATGGTGAAAGTAGATTAAAAATATGTGTGGAACAGTCGGGAAGAATCATTCATGATAGAGAAAAGGACACAAGGTTCTCTTAGCATGGAAATAGAAAAGTTAGGAAGAAATTACTTCTTGGTCTTGATTATTACTTAAAAAGCCAATATGTTTTGACTTTAGAAGCCCTGATTAAGATTTCTATGGTTGAAACATATGGGCTTTTTAAACAGTTTAACCATTTTAATAAAAACCTTTTGAGCAATTTTCTCCCATATTTTGACATTTCTGTATTCCAGGGGTAACGTATCTCCCCTCTTTCATTGTGCGCCATCACTGAAATATGTCTCAAAGGTTTTAAACAATACAAATACACATTCATTGATCTGAAGGCCCTGAACAGCCACACATGAGTTTTCAATCAGTGGCTGGTAAGACCAGAAGACTGAAAACCAGTACGATTGGTCGACGTTTATGATGGCATGAGTTTTAATTTGAAGTGATAAAAGAAGAACAAGTCCACTGACCATTAAAAGTTTGTCTATTCACATTGTCGTTGAGCTGTCAGTCAAACAAGCTCTGACACACCCACCATGGTCAGAAAAGATCTAATCTAGTGTGATCTTACCAAGGCCTGTGTGGATGTTTATTGTGAAATGACATGACTTTAAAGGTTTTTGTTTTGGATTCAAAAACTAGTGGATGAACCACAGTTGAGCAAACCCAGGTAAGGATTACCTACAAAATGATTTTAAACAAAGCAAGTCAGGGCTGCAGAACAGTGTGAAAGATGATTAAAGACCAGCAGCAGGAAGAAAACTTTCAAGAAGTTTAGCAATAAATGTCAAAAACTGAGTAAATGTCATGGATCATGCTGGTTTAGTTTTGAGTATTTAGAGAGAATAAAGTAAAAATTTAGGAATAAAGTTGAGAAACAATTTCAAGAAAAAAAGTAAAAAAAAAAATTGAGAATACAATTCTGAACTTTCAAATGAGAAAAAAGCTCTAATGTAGTTTCAAGAGAAATGTAAAAAAAAAAAAAAAAAGATTAAATACAAGTCAAAATGTCAAGACTTGAGGAATGTTGAGAAAACAGCTGCAATGAAATTTTGAGAAATCATTTTAAATATCCAGAAAAAAAATGGAAATGACAAGACTACAGTTTGTAATGTAATAAATAAACCCCAATGAGCAGAAGTACCTAAACCAAACTCACTCTTGTGTTGTCCAAACATTCTGTACTATCTCCTTGTTTCAATGATCTGCACCTAAAGTTCTTGATAGAGGAGCATTATTTGACATTTATTCTGCAATAAGCAAACAACCTGTGAGTTTGTAAGAAACTTCATGAATACCTGGGATTTTTTTTCCATGTAGAGAAAAACTGCGTTTAGTCAGTGGAAACCAGTCATGTTTCACTTAAATGACACCCATTATAAATGCTTCCTTTCTAATATATATGTTTCTTAAAATATCATCCTTATTACTAAGTTATTGCACAACTATGTACACATTTTGTTTCCAAGATATATATAATTAGCCAAAATATGCAGACGTGCAGAAATGAACTATGAATACCTATCATTAAGGTTTATAGTTAACTATTTTTCAGAGCATAGTAATGTTGTCATGTGCTAAACTGAAAGTACAATGAGGATTTTAGTTGCAAACACTGGTCTTCCATTTCTTTTTCTTTTACCATTGCTTACACTCACATTATGCATGAACTACGACATTAGGCAAGAACGGATAAGACATGTCAAACAATATCATAAAGAATGTTGGGAATAGGGCGGGTCATTTTAGACTCTAAGTAAGCACAGGGCTTGAGTGATAATAGTAAATGGACTTGACCTTAGTCTTTCTGACTAATCAAAGCACTGTTACACCACAGGTCATATCTGCAAATTCACACCCATTCAGTCTCTAAGTCACTCACTGATGGTTGGAGTTTCTATGTAAGTTGTCCATCAGTATAACCTAACACGTTCACGCCCTTTCGTACCCATCTACACACCGCTGATGCAGCGGGGGGAGCAACTTGGGGTTCATTGTCTTGCCCAAGGACACATCGGTATGTGACAGCCGAAGCAGGGCTTGAGCTTGCAACCTTTTGATCACTGACAGAGCAACCTATCGGACTGATGAATCACACATATCCAAATACTGACAAAGAAACTAACCTAATAAAAATAAAACACATAAGTTGAGACCAAAGTAAAAAAAAAAAAAACATTTTTAATGTTTGCTTTTTGTTTTGACAGTTCAACTATTTTTCTTTAAAAAATTTGATTTTGAATTCTTGTGTTTTAACATCATTCTTAATACTTTAACTTTACTCTCAAAGTGCACAGTAAAAATGAGATTGCTTGCACTCAATCGTTATTTCTTTTCTATGCTCGACCTATTTTCTTACAATGAAGTTATAAGTGAGGAACCAAAAAATTAATGTGGAGCTTCTGTTGAACAAGATTGTGATCTTCATTTCCTCGCAGTATTAAAGTGGGACATCTCCAGCTTCTTCTGAGTGAAGTAAAGTAAGCTTAACAGGTTGAATACTTGAAGATTTGTCATAAATGAATAATACATGGTGACAAACAATAGGCTCAGTCAACACTGCCATCCACTGGCAGATTGCTGGACTATTATTCCCTCGCTGAACAAACAGACACACTTTATTTCAGATGACAGCTCAAAGACAAGCTCATTCAGTGGCCCTGCACACAGCAAGGTGTCTGTGGTTCAGCAGATTTCTAAACCCAGTGGTGTTACCTCAAACCCTCTGACAGACAAAGACCCTCGACACCCCTGCAGAGTCTATTAATAACACTCCAAGCTCACAGATAACTCACTGCTCTCAAGGAGGGGGAGATAATCCATTGCATCTCCTCGACGTGTGGAAGGTGCCGGAACTCAGACACTGTTTCCCTGATTGATTGTGATCACTGTGACCAGAGCAAATCAATGAAGATGATGACCTAATGAGGCTGTTTGATTTTTGTCTGCTGGATGTTTGAGAAAGACTGCTGCTAAATCCTGTTTGAGCCATAATTTTATACAACAGAACTCCACACATATGAAACACACATCTGAGTCATTTTGACCTCTACATTTAAAGGTCTAAACAACACAAGGATTGTGTGATTATAGCCAGACTTTGCTTTCACATCACTTGGCATTTAAATGAGGATTACTGCTTTAAAGTGAAAATAATGTCCATGTGCAAAATTGGAATAAGATGACAGGGTTAAATCAGAAACAGGTAGGACTTTCTTGCACTTCAGCCACTCCCTGGAGGTTGATGCTCGCAGACCAGGGCCAAAATACGTGGTGTGAGTGTTGAAAGACGTGACTGATGCTGTCATGCATTTTTCAGTGTTTCTGCATCAACAGGCTGCTGCATTTTGGTCTGCCACTTGAACCAAGCAGTGCCGTAGGTCTTTCCGGACAATTGTCTCAGAACCTGTGTCGTTCTTTTCTGAACTTCTGACACAGTCTCATGACGTGTTCTTCTGAGCCTGATTTGATCTTAGGAAAAAGACAAAGCTTAGATCAGGTGAATAATGAGGGCGATCTACCACTGTGATTTGTTTTGGGGCCAGAAACCAAATTTTCTTTGTCTCTTTCTCTGGACTTTTTCTTACAGGTTTGGTTAATTGTTGACCTTTCTGGAACCCACTCCCAAAATCATACTAGAGTTGTTCCGATTCCGATACCAGTATCAGAAACTGCCCCGATACTGCCGAAAATGTTTCCATCTGTATCGGCGAGTACTGGAGTCCAGGCACCATCCGATACCACAGAGCTCCAAATGTCCGTGGTAAAGCTGACTGCATGCTCATCTTCTGCTACCGATGTTAGCCGTAGGGGTGTATTAGTCGTATGGGTGTAACGCTGCCTGGTTGGAGCTCTCAGCGTGTTTGCAATCTGTGGTTGGGGGTAAGCGGTGATTTGGTTCATAATCCATTGCATAGCGTTGCATTTTACTTTGTGTTGTATTATATACTTCCTCTTTTTACACAACTTTGCTGGACGGTGGAGAGCCACTTTGCGCATGCTCCCTTTATCGCTAATTCTGGGTAATGTAGTCAATATAATTATTCTGAGCCGGCTTTAATCCGAATATAAATGATGGTAAAGGCTTCTGTTTTTTAAAATAAATGGCTTGAATTTGCTGTATTTATACATGTTTTACAAAGGGTTTAACCTGAGTCAGGCCTTACAATAATGATAATATCACAGTCATGCAGGCGTAGTATGATATTTTTTTATAACATACTGGTGTCGGATCAGTACTCGGTATTGGTACTCGGTATCGGCCGATACCCACAGCACAAGTATTGGTATCGGCATTGAGAGGGAAAAAATGGTATCGAAACATCTCTAAATCATACCCTTGATGTAGAAGATAACAATCAACATGGCCATGAATTGGGACTTGCTTTGTCATGTTTTCCTCATCTTTGGTGATGATGGTGTTTTCCAGTGTATTGACTGCTGTTTTGTGTAAATATCGCATTGGAAGATCCAAGTTTTGTTGCATGTAATCACTTCTTCTAAACAATTTAGTTTCCTTTGACTTGTTTCAAAAAGTCTCCACTGATTGACTTGTTCAGGTAAAACTCGCTGAGCTGTCTCTTATCAGTGGAGACCATTTCTGCTATCAGTTTTATTACCTTATCCAAGGAGGTTATGTTTTTGCCGACGTACGTTTGTTTGTTAGCAAAATTACACAAAAACTACTTTACAGATTTTGCTGAAATTTTCAGGAGATGTTGGTAATGGCTACCTTGGCAGAGGTTTGTGCTCTCCGAGTGCTTTCTAGTACTGAGTCATAGATCATTTCCAATGATTTATTCTCTTAGTTTAGTGTTTTAAGTTTTTGATGTGCATACTAGGCACCAATCATCATCCTTTCTGCCCTCAAATAATCTTTTGTGCCATTCAAACACACATGCATGTGAGATGCAGTGTTCCACATACACTTCAGTTATTGTACAGAAAGTTTCGGCTGCCGTTTTGTTCAATTTCACCAAAAGTATGAAGTTAGTGCATTGGTCAACCTTAAGCTAATTATTTTCTGATGTTTAGCAAAAACGTGTAGTTCAATCAGTAGCTTGCAGTGAACTAAAAACATCCCTTATTGGAAACTTATAGCAGTTGTGCATAATACCCAACCCTTAATATATAACACATGGTGTGACTGTGAACCACTTTAGGCCATTTATTCAGGTGCCAAAGAACATTCAGTGCATCCTGCTTCTTCCTCAAAGCCAGTTCATTTACTAGATACTGAAGTGTATTTAATGTCCTTTGTATTTCTGTTTTTACACCTGAATTAAGTAATGCATAAAAAGGTGTTTAACAGACACAAATACAGCCAATAAAAGCTCTGTTGGGGGAAATTTTACTGTTTTCATGTCAAATTTTGTGATGTTTTCTCAGTGTAAACACATTAATTTGATATTTTGGATTGACTGTCATTGAAGAAGTCGGTGAGCCACATGCATGCATTGGGTGACAGGGAATTTGATTGTTGTTACTATTTTTTTTCTCAAATGAGTATAGTGATAACTGAAGGCAGACAACATGCCGCTGATACTTATCATTTATGCTGATCTACTTGTGGTTTAAAGTTGGTGCTGTCGACACTGTGGAGCATGTTCAGAACACAAAAGCCAGCTACCATCATAACTGATGGATTTGCTGCTGCTCAAAAACAGGATATCCTGTTTTGGCATTCTGCTAAAAAATGAAAAGATATGACTTTTTGTTTTTTATTCCCTGCCCTAAAGGTATCATTGGATATTTTAGAATGGAAATGGACGTTTTTGAGTTCATACAAAGAATGGTCCTGTTCAAGCTGTCCATCTGGCACTACAGAAAGGCCTGTTTTCACAGAAACCTGTCTAAATAGGGACTTTAACTTGAAGTTTTCTTCTGTCAAATTAGATTGAATTGTGCATATTGGCAGGTAAGTATACTTTTAAATGTCTCCCGTGACCAAAGCTGCCATCTTGACTTAAATTTTTACAAGAAATCTTTTTAATTAAACACCCAAATTTTGTCTTTGTGTCCTCATGTCCTGTGAGGGTTTGCCAGGGGGATTCATTACATGGATGAAACTTCTTCCTTTGCTGCACAACCTTGAACACACAAAGACAATGTCAGCGTTTGAGGTCTGCAAGAAGACAGGTAAGAGAAACTTCACACAGCCAGACACACACCAACATGCGTCTGAGTGAGCTGCCAGGTTTTAAATCATGGAGGAGGTATGGGTGTGTTTTATAGGGAGAAATAAAAGTAGCTGACAAATCCCAGGTGAGAATCACAGCTTCTTTTGTGTTTGTCAGTTGTTTACATTAAATCAGGCAAGCAAGCAATTTAAGGACACATTTTGTGTTTTGTGTATTTAGCATTTAACCCATACTTTTCTTTTCAGGTTTTAAGTGCCTTTGAGGACAGTTTAGGCAGTTACGCAAACATAAAGATTGGTATGAATAATGATGATAATGGCTGACATAAACAAGTCAGAAACTGGCTAGAGTGACTACCTTATGGGACAAAATTGACCACTTTTTTGATGGTAAACAGTGGTGACATATTTAGCGGGTAAAGCCTTACAGATGGTAGAAAATAAGCTAGCTAGTAGCTTGTGATCAATTTACATTATGAGTTTTTTACTATTTGGACAATTAGTCCAGTTATTTCAACAGTTTGTCAGTGGGGGATGAGTTGTCTTTAAGTGACAGCGAAACATAAGCAATGTGGGAAGGTTTGTGAGCCATATTCAGTGGGTCATACTCAACATAATGGACAAAGTTACAGTAAACAGACATCTTTTTGTTGTTAGTCAAGGAATTGTGTGGCTTTACTTAAAGTAAAACTTAAAGTACAGAAACCTATGTGAGTATACTACTGTGGACTTTGTGGCCATGCCAAGGACATCCAATACTGCTATTTGTCATATTGTTTTGTGTCTGTCCTGGTGTTAAGAGTGACCGTGTCAAATTTCAGCAGAATTTGAATGTTGTTATAATTGCTACAATATATGTTTTAAAACATTAAATGACATTTTAATGTAAAAAATATGTCAAATACTTAAAATGATGGAGCACTTCTATGCATAAGACTATTGGCCCTTTTCCACCAGCCCGCCTTGACCCTACTCTACTCTACTCTACTCAGCTCTACTCGGTTTGCGTTGTGTTTCCACCAGCATGGTACCTCCTAAAACAAACCAGTTTTTAGTGCCTACTCTGCTCTGGTTCTAAGCGAGTTGAGTCGATACCAAAAGGTGACGTCGACCGACTGCCGGCTACTGATTGGTCAGAGAATGTCGTCACCGATGGGTCATGAGCATGACACCAAAATCAGGACTGCAGTACATTTGTTACTTTATGGCAATAACTTGCTGCCATCACAGTGTTAAACACAGGACTTTATCATTACGAGCTAGCTAACAAGCTAGCGGTAGCTTCCATTAGCTTACCCTCATACGTCTTTTCTTTGCAGCCCGATTGCTCTCGTCCTCTGCTTCAAACTGTTGTATAGCTTCCAAAACTCTCCTGTACTTCTCAAGGGTATTTCCTCTCGCCGCCTGCAGCCTTCTTCTGCTTTCCTCTTTCATTCGGTTTGTAACAAAAAGCCACAGATCGAGCATCAAGTATACTATTGCCTCCAAGTCCTCCATTGTTTTGATTGTTGTGTCGCACTCAAAATGACATGAACGCAGTGTCGCCCAGCTGTTTCACGGCGACCCCGCCCCCACTGGGTAGGGAACCAGGCTGGTGGAAAAGTAGCACAATGTGAGTAGAGAAGAGCCAGGTAGAGTCGGAGAAAGCCGAGCCGAGTAGAGAAGGGCTAATGGAAATGGGCCATATAAGTCTGCAGCATTAGCACTTCTCCCTCTCCCCCTCTTTACAGTGGCAGTTGCTGCCGAAAACATTTTGTTCCCTTGGCCTCCAAATAGACCGACCAGTGTGACATCTTCTGATTGTTCTGTCAGCAGCCCAAAGTATGGGCTCTTTAAAGTCAGTAGCTTTAACACTCACAAGACAGAATATCATGAACATTTCACCTTTCTGACAGTTAATTTAGCTTCTACATCTGGATTAGGATTAACTCTTTGTTTATTGTTTGTTAAATTGTTTGATATTTTAATAACATATTCAGTAACAATAAGTCTGGCTTTTGCAACTTTTGACCATAAATGTATGTCACAAGGTTTAGGCAAATAAACAAATATCACTGGGACCAAAGAAGAAAATAATATAGAAACAGCAGAAAATAAAAACAAGAAGGGGACTATTACAAAAATTGGGCTAGAAGCAAACAAACAAAAAACCACAATGATTTAACGATTTAGAAACAATGTGAGCAAACACAAAAAACTGCAAAGTTCAAAAAGTCAAAAAATGTACAAATGAAAAATAGCAACAAATAGCATAGCACATTGTTAGATTAATAAACAGTACAAAAGTTTAAAAACACAAGTCAATAAGTCAAGAAAGTCAATAACAACACAAATAATTACATTGTGTTTTTTGTAACTTTTTGGTGTTTATAAGTTGTTATGCTTTAATTTTTTTATGTTTTTAAATCTGTTGTTATTTTTTCTTTAATACATTTTGCATTTAATGCGGTTGTTTTTTGTTTCACCATTGTGTGTGTGTGTTTTTGATTTGTTGCAATGATTTTTCAAATAGCTTTGTTTTGAAAATATTTTTCTGTTTTCAATGTGCTATAAATTTTAAAGTTTTTTTTTATTTTACAGTTGTTTTTGGTGTGTGTTTATTCTTTGTTGTGCTTTAAATGTTTTGTTTTTTTTATGCTTTTTGTGTTTTCTTATTTGTTGTTTTTATTTATTATTGCATTTGTAATGTTTTTTTCTTTTTTGTTTGTTTTTGTGCCTGACACCCATGGACCTCTGCAGAATAAGGTGAAAAAAATAATTAAATGAGTGGAACAATGAGACAAAAACAGTTAGCAATGGTGAAAAGCAATACAAGAGATAAAACATTAATAGTAGCATAATCCTGATTAAAGGTAAAGAATTGATATCAAACAGTTAGGTACAATACAGCCTCTGAGAAATAGAAAATATGGATAGTGCACATTGGGTTATTCTGTATTAAGCGTTAGCACCTTTGCTTTTTCTCATGATGCTGATGTTTGATTTGAAAGCAGGGCTAACGTAAAAACTGCTGTCTAGATCACTTTCAAACTTGTAGTCAGATTTTTTTTTTACCACATATAGTCAACTTTTACAGCTTATGCCAAAATTTATCATAATCTTTGTGACACTGTTAAAAAATCCTCTCTAAGTCTCTACTCATTTTCAGTGGAGAAGTGTGACCTCCCTCTTTTGTCTTCATGTCTTACATAATGTCTTTTTGATGGAGGGATGATGAACGGTTGGAGACGAGGTTATCATATCTCAGCAGTGGAGAAGACGAAATGAGAATCACAGACATGTCTGTCTCCTTTATCTGATCTTTGAGGACTTTCCTATTTTCTATTTTTCTGTTTTTCATGTTTTCATGAACCTTGACTGCAGCCATTGCCTCATAATATTTCTGACATACATTCAACAAAAATATAAATACACAAAGCCGTGTGAATGAATAAACAGAATGAAAACGTGCTGCAATTCCCGTAACTGACATCCTGGCACTCATAATGCCAATGGCACGCTTCCTCATGTTTTGTGTCATCTGTGGCACGTTGACAAGTGACAAAAGTCCACACTTTGGGTGGCCTTATATTGTGCCAACTGTAAGGAATGGCCGTGCACTGGTCACGCTGGCTAACAACCACACTGTCACATGGCACGAGACTCATGGATGGATTAAATCAACACGTGAGACAAATCAATATACTCGTGCACACAAATAAATAATAGTTTTGGGCATGTTAAGGGAAAGGTCATCCTAACTTAACCTTTTCAGCTTGTGGGTTTATATTTTTGCTGAGTATATTTTAGGTCTTGTGTGGTTGTATGTGCAGTTTTATATAGTTTACTTTGATTAAAGAGCTGTTTAAAGAGATTTTATTATGTGCAGAACCAACTCTTACAAAGGAATTACTATGAAACGGTTATTTAGTCACCGACATGGAAAATGCCTTTGCCTTGGCAACAGACCAGGCTGAAGGCATTATATCTTTAGGTTTTCTTTGCAGTCAGACTCTTTCAGTCAGACTCCTATAAACAAATCTAAGAACATCAATGAGGATTTGTCCTAGAATTTGTGAAGAAATCTCCATGTAGTATCAGTGATGAATTAATACGATTTTGGAGGTCATAGGTTAAAGTTCTAGGTTGTGAAGTCTTGTGGTCACCGTCAGCTTGTGAACAGCCTTGCACTAAGGATGAACTGATTATGAATTGAAGGTCACAGGTCAAACATCATGGTCACAGAGCCTTATGGAGGTCCTGGTCATGGGACAAAAGTCAAGGTCATGTAACCCCATTGTCATTTTGCTTGTGCACACAATATTTTGGGAATGCTTTGAGGGGTTCTCATCAAACTTTGCACAAATGTCCACTTTCTCTGATAGATGAACTGATTGTACCTTAGAGGTCATAGTGTAAAGGTCAAGGTTGTCAGACCTATCGTCATCCTTTGCTGGAGAATGCAATCTCATGAAGCACATCACCACAGGATCACTTTGAGTGATAGCTTCAAACTCCTCATAAATGACCACTGTACCACAAGGATTATTATTAGATTACATTTTGTGTGTCAGAGGTCAGAGGTCAAAGTCATGGGGTCTTCTATTCATAATTTGCTTGTTAATGCTCTGACTCCATTTAGATGAGTTCTGCCAAAATTTGCCCATTTGTCTGTCTGTACTTAAAGAGGAACTGATCATATTTGTGAGGTCATGGTTCAAAGGTCTTTAGATATCTTGTTCACGACTTGCTTGTGCACGCAATGTCTTACAAATACTTTCAATAATTTTCTACAAATTCAAAGTTGAGGATGAACTGGTAAGACCCACCGGCGAATAAATTTTGCTTAATCTTGACTTTTTTGTAATGTTTTAGCTTTGGATTGGTTTTCCAATACAATTTATCTTTAGTCTGATTTGTGGATTTATTCTGTTGAGCTGAGTCACAGTGAAGACTGTGAATCTCCACTGTCGCTAAAATTGAGATTTAAAAGAAACAGATGACTGGCTACAAAGCCAGGAGACATTATGGTCCTAGTCTTGGCTTGAAGTTTTTTTTTAAACAAACTACAAGTTATTTGTAAATTCCTGAGAACATGGCATCTATAGTACAGGCATATTTCATGAATAGACTAGAAAGCGCTCAGAGAGCACAAACCTCCACCAAGGTAGCTCACATATTACTGTTACAACTATAAGCAATACTTCCATGATAAAGTTACCATCATTATATGGTAAAATCCATCCAGTAGTTTTTGTGTAATCTTGCTAACAATCAAACAAACAGACAAATGGACAGACAAACAAACAAACAAACATACGCCGGCAAAAACATAACCTCCTTGGTGGAGGTAATAATGATAGAAGATGATCATGCATTGGTTCTGAGGCTCAGAGATGATTGACTGGATTTTTTTTAATGGTCTCAGGTTATTAGATATTTTTACTTCCCAAGTCCTTAAAGGCATGAGCCAAGATTTGGAAAATGTATACATTTAAAAAAGTGGTATGCAGGTAAATGTCATGCACATTAGCAAAGCAGTCAATGTTGCGTAGGAAAATCTACTTCCTCTAACCTGTGATTCTGAAATGACCTATTTGTTCTAACTCTATCATAGCTGAGCAGGTAAAATATGTGTCACTGCAAGGTGACGAAAAAGGTTGTGTGTTATCATTGTGTAGCCCAGAGCTGCTGCTCCACATTTAGGGCAGTGAAATAAAAAGTGTGGATAAAAGTGCAGGTCTGTCATAAAAAGTACCCCTGCACCGGATAAGCATAATATTTTGATACTCTCTTTTCTTAGCTGACAGAACTATGCAGAAATTTTTTCACAAAGTTTTATTGTTGTGAGGACCCTGAAAATACACAACGCTGACTGTAGCATAGAAAAATGCAAGGCAATTATTCAACACTCAATTTTCGATTGATTCTAGCTCGTCACCATGAAAAATTGATCTAATTTGATATAATTTTTTTTAAAGAACTTTCAAGATTAAGGTTATTTTATGTGTACAATTTGAACTGACACTAAGGAGGGAGAATATAGCAACAAGTTTCTTGGTAAACTTTACATTTAAACTTGAGGCTGGCAATTGCACTTTTTGGAACCCTGTTTATTAAACATTTCTACGGAAAAGGATTAGGGCCACTTAAAAATAAAGGTTCTGGAGGTTGAAAAATTTTTCACGTCCATTAAAAAAGTCAGAATTCTGACTTTAATCTTAAAATTCTGACTTTGTTCTCAGAATTCTGAGTTTAACCTCAGAATTCTAGGCCTCTGAAGAAACCATTTTGGGAAGTTAAAACATTTCTTTTTTTATAACAGCTGTGAAAAAACGTGAGATTCTGTCTTGCTTACTCAGCTAACCAGTGTCTAATACAAGAGCTTTGTTTTTTGCTAACGCCAATACCAAATCAACAAATTGTCAGTCTTAACTTACCCTTTTCCTTTACATTTTCCTTCCTCTTACATCTAGATGTTTACATATAGAAACCTCTGCCACTGAGACACCAAGATGGCCAGTGTGTGCCATCAGTCTGCTGTAGTTGTTGAAGCAGCTTCCTCCCACAGACTATAAACATGCTTGTTAGGTTAACTGATCACTCTAAATTGCCCTTAAGTGTAAGTGTGTAAGTGAGTAGCTGTTTGTCTCCATATGTCAGCCCTGTGATTGGCTGTGACCAGTTGATAATGTACCCTGCTGCTTGCCCAATGCCAACAACCCCACAGCGGTATGTGAGAAAATGTGACACATTGCTTTTCAAAATATCAATTTAAACTGTTTTCATGGACAGAATCAGGATAAAATTGGCCCTAAAGCCAAATTTGTGTGCAAATATCCTTGACCCCTCAATGTACTAAGCGTGTAAATCATTATTTTGATTAATATAAGGAAACCAAATTATAACAAACCTCAAAGCTGACAAAGCCATGAAACCCCTGTTAGCTTTTGGCACACCCCAGGGGTGTTGATAATTTATGGATGACTGGACAAGGTTTGTGGGAGCTGAGGGAGGACACAATGTCAGAGAGTATTTGTAAGTTAATAACGTCCGTCTCTTCAGTGAGAATTCACCATGGATAGCTCATTATTTACCAGTTCAGAAAAATATGTTTTGTCCCTGTGGCTTTAAGTTTGGCAACAGTGTTGTGGTTTCTCAGGAGAGATATAACACATCAGATTTGTGTTTAGGCTTTAATCTTTTTATGTGTTTTTACCCTCTGAACAGAAAATCTTTGATCGTAGTTTGTCAGGTAGAAAATGTTAATGGATGCTGTTGTGTGACTGCACATGCAGGAAGAGGCTTTTATTGTGTTTGGTGATTAAAGCGCCACTGGGGAACGTTAAGTTTGTTGTGTTGATTTTGGTCCCTGCTGTGGATGAAGTGGTGCCTCTAATCCTCTTGCTGTTTTGGTCTTGTTCGTGTATAAATAAATAACAATCATTCCTCCTGCATTTTATGAACAGTTTTACTGATTTCTCCATGAAAGTCTATTCTGACAAAAAATGACAGTTTCTACAGTGTTTATCAATCATTCTGGCAGGCACTGTAAAATAAGATACACATATGTGAAATAATATGAACAGTCTGTCTGTAGATGATGGTCTTGTTTGCTTCTGTAGGTCATAAAATTGGATGAATATTACCTTCTATTTTCTTTACAACCAGCAAAAAACTCCTCACATCAGCTTTAAATAGGACTACATTGAACATTTCTATACTTTTTGGGCCCTAAGTGTAATGCTAAAAAGATAAATCCACTGTTCTTCTTTTTAATCAAATTATATTTCAACTTAACAGAATTAATGCCGGAGTTTGTAGACCTTTATATGATATGAAAATCTGTTGGTCCATCTGGGATCAGAGTTTAAGATATCTTGTCCGTACTGATGGTAAAACCAAAAGTTTGCAGAGGTGACTTAAGACAATATAAGTAATACCAACACAGCACTGAGTATTTTGATGCTTACTGTGATGCCAAAGTCATTGACATGAGGACTTGATGATGATGATGATGATGATGAAGATGGTAATGATGATAATGGGTTGACTTGACAAGGGTTTCTGTTAACTGCTTGGTTGGAACAAAAAATAGTCACCGCCTCTAGCACTACATGGCAGCACCTGTGTCCAATCAACATGAAGCAGTTTGTTGTACTTCTTAATGTTGTTTCCTCCGGTCCAGATTCTTGGTTGTATTGTACTCCCTCTCACACAGCGCTGCTTTGGACAAAAGCATCTGCTGAATGAAATTGCGAAATTGTAACATTGTCATTCTCTTTTTAGTTTGAAACCATTAATCATAATAAAAACCAAACATTATTTCACAACTGAAAACAAAGACAATAATCTGAGTTGTTTAAAGTAATATAAACTCTTAACTAGTCACTGTACACACTGCAGTCATGATGGCGGCCAACCAAGGACAGAAGTAACCAGGTAACTACACATTACTTTGATCAGTAACTCATCTTAGACTGTTATTTCCTAGCAGTGTCAGTTACTGAATATTTTGTGTGGTGCCGGTTGATATGATCTGGCATTTAAAGAGCTCATACTATGTTTATTTTTTTTATTTATATGCCCCTTAGTGTGTTTGACATGTCTTCTCTGCGTGATAGAGCACTTCTGTGAACAAGACAAAAGTCAGCAGGAAAATGACTTCCCCAAATTTTTGGCAGCTGCTTAAACCTGATTTTCTTTAAACTGCTGCTGAACTTGGAGTAGAAACTCCCCGTTGACATCCCATTCATTGCTGTTTGTCTTTGTGAGTGTTTGATCTCCTCTTGAGAAGCATCTGTGCCAACTGACCGAGCAGAAGATCGTGAGGAGTAAAAAACATAACTGTGAGGAATTATAGTGACCACTGATGGTTTAGGGAATTTAAAAAAAAATGGTCAATGTAATTAAGATTTTCCAGATTTTCCATAAACATGTCTTTCTTCCTGCTTTTTGCAAAACAAAAAAATGTTTCATGTCTTTGTCTGTGATGGAGACATCTCTCAGAGGAGCTCCACATTCCTAATCTCTGTGCGCCTCCTTTCACAAACTCTCAGATTTTGCTCCAAGCTGCCTCGCCTGCTCTTCAGTTGAACAATGATCTGGGATGTGTAACTGTGCACTGGCTGAGAGAGTGGATTCATTTGAAGCATTGATTGTCTGTTCGGGCCCTGCTGGTATCTATTTATGTGGAGGGAAATGCTCCCATATTAAAAATGTAGTATGAAAGCTGCACAGTGGGAATCATAACCATTGATTTTTTCTTTCCTTGTAGAGGAACATCTCCCTGTGGAGTTTTTATTATTCTCTCTTTTGTCAGAGAAAATACATTAGATGTACTCAATGTACAGTTTTGTTCAATCAGAGTAAAAAGCACAAGCGTGTTTAGCAATTAAATATATAATACACATAATATAATATACAATATAATATACATAAATTTATGTACTATAAATAGAAATCAAGACTTCCATTCAACGTTGGTTATCTTTTGTAAAAAAAAAAAAAAATAGGTAGGTTGTGGCAAATGTCTAGAACAAGCTCTGTATTGAAGTGAAACATACACATCAAGTGTTGTTACTGAATTTATTCTTGTTGCCCGGAAAGTATACCTACATTGGCCAAATTTAATTTAGACCTTTTTTGTGTGCGTAAACAGTCAAAGTGTTATAGTGGGCAGGGCTAAGCTGCAAGCACAAGTCCTTGGGCACGATAACCACTGCTAACACAAGTGTCCTTTTGCCTTTTTCAGCAGAATAATAAGTGATTACCTTCTCTAGGACCATGAATGCTCATTGTGAAAATAGTTACCCTTGACAAATGGGAACAGACTGGCCAAATATCAGCTTTATTTCTCTGTTTAAATGCATTAACACAGATTAGGGCATTCAGATACAAGATGGCTGCACTCAAACTCTTGCAATTTCATTTTCTTTCAATTCATCCACAGTGGTGACCTGTTTTACTTATGCTTGTTCAGTCAGTCCCTACTTGTCGAGTATCCCTGTGCGCTGTGTGCGGTGAAGTGACATAAATGGGGCAAATATAATCTTTTCTGATGCCATCTTAAACTTTACTACCTTTGAAAACACAGGGGTGAAAAGTGGTGTTTGACATTTATATAGACTACTGTGATTGAATAGCCTTTGAAAAGCTAAAGTAATGAACACTTTTTATCTGCTGCAAAAAACCCTGCTAATATTTAAACTATACCTCATAATTTTTCTAATCTAAATCTATGTTGATCATGTTCAGATTAATGACAATACATGATATCAATGGTCCATATTTGCCAAATTGTTGCATTGCATTTTATGTTCTAAAGATGTCCACCACTTACTCAAAGTAAAGGACTTTGAGGTTCAGCATTTAACCCTGAGCTGGAATAAGAACATTGATAAAGGCCTGAAACTTTATTTTAATGGAGAAGTGTGTTCTTACCATGATCCTTTTTAACTCTTGTTTAAAATAAGTCTAAATTTACTGTTTTTTAAAATATTTTATTTTAATGTTCAGAATATGTGCATAGCTTTATGCATGATGTGATGCCCTAAATACGAATGAATCCTTGCCTGATTGCTAGATAATATAACAAACTTTATGTCCTTCATGTTAACCAAGATCATAATAAACTTTGTTGGGGTCTGATGGGGCTTTCCCCCTAACAAGTGTCAGTTCAACTCAGTTCGACTTTACTTGGTTGTTTTGGTTTTTTTCCATTCGGGATAATGCCTAGTGTCTGGCGCAGCTTTTCTTACCACCTCCATCGGGATTCAAAGCGAGGTGAGGAGAAACTTACTGTGACGTTAGGACACTTCTGATCTCTGAATGATCAGAGAATTACCACACGTTGGGGTATCTGACATGGAAATGATAGGACTACAGTTGTCCGCCTAATACTTCATGACTTCCCAAACGTTTGATGTGTTGTTTTTCTGCTTGTGTCTGGAATAAATTGTATCTCCTCACAATGACAAAAAGCCACATAGTAGCTGGCAGCTCTATCTCTCTCTCTGTTGATCCTGACCTTTTTGTATATATAAATGATCACCTTTTAAAGCATGAATCTGTCTCAGCACATAAGCTTGTCGTAAAGACCATGATGCATCCTATTAGAGGCAGCACCATGGTCTGCTGCAAGGCTGTCCCCGACTGAGTAGAGAATTAGTGTCTGTAGCACTCTGCATGGCTCTTTGTCTTCATGTTAATCCAAAATCTTACTTATTTCTATTCCCTGTTTTCATATTCATCAGTCAATCCCTGAATTGTTTTTGATTTTAGACCTCTGCAGGTGTTTCAGAAGTAAGATTTTTCACACAGTAGGACAAAACTTTGCCCCTCTGTCTGACTGAATTAGGTTATTGTGCTGATTTAATTTCCAGAGGGAACCACCCTGATGGTAGGAAACATCGTTTGCTAATTATCAGGAATGTCTCCTGGCGTTTTCAAGAAAAGGACATAGCTCCCAAAGGCTTGTTAAAAACTGAACTTGTGATAGAAATTACATCTGTAAACAGGAGTCATATATTGTAACAAGTGCACAATGTAGTGAGTAATAAACTGAAGCTAAAAGTGAAAGGCAGACTGATCCAGAAGTGCCCAAAGTAACCTAGTAGGAATATGTAACAACAAGGCACTAAGAAACAGTGTTGTTAAAAATAGTTTTTAATGTATACAGTGTAATAACATGACATATTGTACAGCTGTAGCAAACTAAAACAGAAGGTCCAGAAACTGCATTATTAAAAAGAGAGGGTCCTTGGCTGCACTCAGACGTGCTTTTATATTATCATGATACCATCTGGTGAGGTATTGGAGGGGGTAGCTGATGGGACAGGCTAGAATTAGACTTTAAAAAGGTAATAAAAAAGGAAATGAAAAGACTCTTCTGTGGAACTTTTTGCTGCTGGCACACTCATCCTATTCCTCCAAGTTTTGTTTTTTTTTTGTTTTTTTTTAGTTCAGCTGAACAAACCAATGACAAAAATGCTTTAAGTTGTTGAAGGATTACTGTATTTTTAACCTGATACTCAGAATTAAGTCCAGTAACAAAACCTAATAGTGGGTCACTGCCAGTGAATAATACATTTGATGGTAAATATATTACATGAAAGTGTGCAGACATTTCTGGCCTACACCCTCTGACACCAAAAAGCAGACATATTTTACACATCATGGTTTTTATTGGCAATATTACAGCAAAACATCATGTTCACGTTATTATGGTGTACCTTACTGTATTCATTTACCAGTATATTTGAGGGGGGAAATAATTGGATTCACAAAACATTAACATTCAATGATAGCCAACATACAATACTGTATGTATAAAATCTTAATAGTGATAATAGATCTGATATAATGGTGAAACACCTAAACAGTTGATTAACAATATAAATAAACAGTTCTGTGCACTGGATTTTTATATATTGGAAAATTGTGCGTATAGTCTGTAAGATTATAAACAGCATAAAAGTGTAGTTGGATTTGAGAATACATACTGTAAATACACCTTTATTTTTGCAGTTCACTTGTGATATCACTCAGCTGTGTGCTTGAAATATTGAGCTGCATGGTGAAGACCTACAGACAGGCGTCTTTTTACATCTGTTTTTTTATTGTTTAGCTTGAAAACCAGTTTCACCAATTATAAGTCCTACCAGAAAACTCTCTCTATTAAAACATGTTGACCACTAAAATGTGAATTTTAGTGTTTCTCCAGTGGAAATTTCCCCTTGTCACTAATGTTCAAAGATGTTTTTGATAGTTTGATGAAATATCACAAGGGTATATTAAAATTATGTAGGAAGACAGCAGTGTTAGGCCAGCCTTTTATGAGACTTTATCCGTATTAATGGGGTATAAACAGACTGACTGACTGATTTGATTACTAAATGAATTAAGAAAAACAAATAACCAAACCAAAGATTTTTTACCCAGTTATGTTTCTTCTTATCACATTGCTTGTTTTCACTCAGTCCAGACCAGTTGCATTCACCAGATTAGATGGTCCCTCATCTTTTTCACTTTGGAGCCCTCCCTTCTCCCTGTACTCTACCTTTTAAAAGGTGACCATGTTACAGGACAAAGACAATTATCACAATCAAAAATGATCATCCATTTTGATTTGTAAAAACCTAAAAGTCCAACAGAGTAGGCAAACACATGACATTGCACAGCAGCTGGACCTGCCTGATTCAATGTCTGTAATCAGGCAGATCCGTCTTTACAAGCTCCAATCTACAACTGTGAGCGGCCCAAAGCACACGGCCACATTAGAGTTCTGAAGAGCAGGAGGAAGTGGGAGCTATGAGTGAGACAACAGCAGGAAGTGGCTGCTTGTACAGAGATTAGCATTGATGCTTACAGCTTCAGTAGCAGTTTTATCAGATCCTGACTGCATTTCTTTATTAAATGAAAAACAAATATCAACACTATAAACTTCTCTATAGTAATGATACTGTATATCCTCCACTTCCGACATGTTTTGATGGAGTTTATTTTACGAAGTGGCCAACATTTTGTAGCACAGTAGCGCCAGCCTACCAAATTACCTGATTGGTGTGTAATAAATGTGACTGATGGAATGATCATCTAATTACTTGCTGGATATATTTCAGAAAGGTTCTGCCCTCCCCAAACATTTTCTATTGGCTCTTTCCCAGATGGACTTATGAAATATAGGACAAGGATGCACAGATACCACTTTTTTCAGACCAAGCGCAAGTACTGTCGTTAAATTATTCACTGAAACCAAGTACATATATGAATACTCAATAATGCCATTACTTTTTTTGAAGTATTTTAAAAGTTTTATTTTTTTGTCAGATTTTCTACAACCCTTTTTTGACAATTTTTCAGTTTATAGTTTGCAATGGGGCTGAACAATGTATCATTTTACCAACAAAAATGGAACGTATGTATGTTAGGGATGTGCATTTTATCCGATGCGCAATCAGTGCATCAGTGGCAAGGGTCTATGACAAATTGCATCGGTTGGAGTGGTGTGCATCGCATTAGAAACTGGGCTGAAACCACGATGCATCACCTTGTAAAAGCTTTCCATTAGTAAAATCCGATGTCATGTTATTATATGTATATTTTTTATATTATTATTTTCAGTCAATTCACTTCCATAGTTATCTCTCAGCCGTTAAATTCTCACGAGTCCTTACTGCTTAAGTAGCCTTCTGTAAGTGATCTGTCTTCATTTGTTACAAGCTTCTTGATGATGATCAGTATGATACTGCTTATGTTCTTGAAGGAACAATAAAGTTGAGTTTAATTTGCACAGATTTGCATTGTTATTGCATCGTGATTGCATCGTGGTAGAAAGATAAATCGTATCGTCCTGAATTGGTAGATGCTTCATGTAAATCGTTAGTGTATCGTACCGTAGCCTACAGATAGAGATGCATATCGTATCATCCTGGGGATGGAGATTTCCATCCCTAATGTATGTGCAGTAGTTATGAAGCAGTTTATCTCATCGGTTTGGATAGTGCACTCTATCATTGATCAGAAAGTCAAGGGTTTGAGTCCAGCTCTGTCTGCCACATGTTGATGGGTTCTTGGGCAATATACTTAACCCAATATTGCTCCCACTGCTGTGTTGGATGCGCATAAATTGCTATTAAAACTCAGAACCATTAGTGAGTGAATGTGAAAGTGAATGGGTGTGCACGGGTAGACATGACCTGCAGTGTAAAAGTGCTTTGAGTAGTCAGAAAGACTAAAAGAATTATATAGGCTCATGTCCATTTACTATTTACCATGTACGTTAAAAACAACTTTTTTTGTGGTGAAGAAAAAGTTCCTTTTTATGCAGTCAGGTCAGGCCAAAGCTGGTTATAAGCTACCTTTTGATTTACAGCTAAGTGAAGAAGAAAATTTCTTGTATTTATTTTATATTCAAACAAAATGCTGCAGTCTCTAGTGTTTTATAAAACAGGGATAAGAGCAGAGAATAGGACACTTAGCATTGGCTCTTATGCACTATATCTTTTGTAAAACTATCACAGTCCATATCAGCATTGCAATACTGAACAATGCTATCACACATTGCATGTTGTCTCTGGTACCCAAGCTTGTGGTTGAAGGCTTGAATAGACAGTCTTTCAGTCGTGCAGATGTGCTGCAGATGGTTTAGATTACAGCTGTAGGCACATGCTGCTGATGGAGTCTCAGGCAGGCCAGCATGAAAAGCTTTGTTTAATTTCTTTATAGGCTGATTATGTTGATCACGCATAACTCTGAACACAGTTAAAAACGTTTGATGATAAATGAACCCAATAACAAGTATAACAATAACCCCCCTATTGACTAAGCAGTTGGTCTCATGTCTTGTCTGACCTTGTTGTGTACATATGTACATACATATGTGTAAATATTGTTTGCTTTAAAGAATGTAAAACTAAATGATTATCTCTTCATCATGGCACCTGTTAGTGGGTGGGATAAATTAGTCAGCAAATGAACATTTTGTCCTCAACGTTAATGTGTGGGAAGCAGTATTAATTTTGACATCGCTTTTTAATTTGGTTTTGGTTATAGTCTTTTGAATAAAATATCTTTTAGTTTTAGTCATAATTTAGTCATCCAAATTGTTTTAATTTTAGTCTAGTTTTAGTGGACGAAATTTCACAACATTTTAGTCGACAAAATCTACTGTAAATTTAGTCGGCTTAAAATATGAAGTGTAAAGGGTAAGGCCTTGAATTTCTGATGTCATGTTTTACACTTGGATAAATTTATTCATGTTTCTCATTAACGCCAACCCATTTCAGAAAACGTGTCATGGTTTTATCACCTCATTGGCGTTGCTATAGTGTCAAAGCCGAGTAAACACACACCAATAGGCCATAGCTTCAGTGTACTAACCAATGTCAGGGTAGAGATGCTGCTTCAAGTTTGTTGTGTTTTTACCACTCATAATCATGCCACACGGTTTACACAGCGACTTGTTTTCCACAGTGTCAAATGTGAAATGCATTCATGTCTACTCTCCTTTTTCTCCCCGGCATCATTCTTGCAGCGGAACGAGAGATGTGTGAATACTACTGGCACAGCCGTGTTTCGCGGGGGACAATCCAACTGCCCTCCCTCCTAAAGAGACTGGATGGATGTCCCTCTTAACTCGTCTAACCTTTCCACACAATCAAAGTAGTTGTGATGAGATATATATCTTCCTTCTTCCTCAATCTACATGACGAAATTAGGTCTGATTGGATAAAGTATCTGTCAAGAATATTCGTCTTGTTTTATTTTACAGGAAAAATAAGAGAGTGTAAAGATTCGAGTGAGTTTAACGAGGGACAAATTGTGATGGCGAGATGTCTGGGTCACAGCATCTCCAAAGCTGCAGCCCATGTGGGGTGTTCCTGGTCTGCAGTGGTCAGTATCTATCTTAAGTGGTCCAAGGAAGGAACAGTGGTGAACCAGTGACAGGATCATGAGCAGCCAAGGCTCACTGATGCACATTGGGAGCGAAGGCTGACCGATGTGGTCTGATCCAACATACTTGCTACTGTTAGACTGCTGAAAAGGGTTAATGCTGGTTCTCGGACGAAGGTGTCAGGATACACAGTGAATTGCAGTTTGTTGTGTATGGAGCTGTACAGCAGCAGATCAATCAGGGTGACAGGTGGTCATAATGTTAGGGCTTTTCATCTTTTCATTCTGTTTAATTACTCTTAGCATGGTATTTTAAAGGATAGTTGATATTTTTGTGTTTGAGGTACAGGTCAAAGGTACAATAATCACAATGATTCTGATCAGTTAGGCTCCTGTGAAGAAAGAACTGGCACGGACACAAGACCTTTGCTATCATAGAGGCTCAGAACTTTACTGTCATTTTGTAAATTTTCTATGAAAGACAAACAAGCAAAAAAAGGTTTTGGGATGATTGTCCACTCTACCAGACATATTTATAAAGCTTTCCTTTTTTGAAAGCAAGCTCTTTTTGTTTTGGTACTAGATGGGCACACCACAGTCTATCTGGCTTTTTCATTAATGGTATCTGCTCAGCTCGGCTCTCCTCAGTGTTGAGTTCCAGATTCTTCAGACAGTGAGATAATATACTAAAAATATACATAAACATATAGCATTATGGAGTTGACAGTGGGGGGCCTTCATTCCTTTCTCAGATGCCTCTGTGTTGATGTGACAATACTCAACCACTGTAAGCAGTGTCTGCTTGTCATGTTTAATTTTTCTCCTCAGCTTGCTTGGAATCTTGCCTGTGGGAATATAAAAAAAAACTATGCCAGACGCTAGGCATTATCCCGAATGGAATGCCAAAACAACCTGGTAGAGCTGAGCCGAGTTGGGCTGGTATAACTTTATGGAAAGGCTCCAGATGTGTCCTTTCATAGCCAATCAGTGCCAAAACAAGGAAGACTGCTAGTGGAAAAATGCAGCATTGTTTATGTGGCCAGTACTGTGAACAACCACCATGACACAGTTTCACCTGAAATTCACTGCATTACACTGAGCTCTGGACCTCTATAGGAGCAATTTATAGCTTAGCTTCTATGTCAGGTCTCTTTGTACAGAGGGAGAGCTGATCCCTACCACTGTGGCTGACGTGTTTGACATTTATGGACCTCATACGATACCACTTCAAAACTACTGAACTATCGATTTGAAGCTCTCTCACTGCAGTTTCTTAAACCCCTGGCATAAAAACTGTTTGCCTGCACAATGCCAGCTTATCCCGTTAAGAAGTTATTTCTTTACACATAAAAGAGATAGAGAGAAAATTTAGAGTTTTCTTCTAGTAGACCATTGACTGCTTTGTCTTTGAAGACATAATGGTGCTTTACTGTACTGCACTGTGCTGGTGTGGCACCTCACCCAGTTAACAATACTGCAATATAATATACTTTAATCATTGTACCACAGGCCTGGTCATCAATGCATCATCTTGTTTAACTTGTTTACCTAAGAGACATTTATAACAAGAATCAGAATGATTGTAGTTGTTAATAAGGTCATACTGTACACATTTATTAAAAGCTCAGCTTTAAATAATGAGTAAATTCTGCATGTGCAATGACTTTCTTTGTCACAATAATAGGTAACTAATAATAAGACCCGCATTTAACCTAATACAGGGGCTTCCTCCACAGTCTATTCTAGGAGAGTCATACATGAACGTACTGATGAGAGGCATTATTACACCTATAGAGCCCTGGTTATATACTTTGCAGCTATATTTAGTAATCATAGAAATATGCGCATCATTTTTATGTCTTTTGGTAGTGACTTTTTTTTTTTTTTTTTTTTTTTTTATATTTAGAAAGACTTCTACCACTTTGAAAAGTCACACTTTATGCTTAAAGTTCAAAACTTAATATTATTTGGGTAAAGGCAACAAACTTCTTCTAACCCCTTTAAACTAAAAAAAATAGTGTTAACTTGTGATTTTTTTGAACAAATGTACCCATAAGTTAAATCAGTCAATGACCTTGTCTTGAAGCTAAACATTAGATTTTAAAGTGAGAAGGTTTTTTTTTTTTATTTTAAGATATTTTAAATCTCTGATTTTATGTTGTTTACTTATAAGATTAATTTTTGTGGAGACCTTTTGGCAAAGGTCAAGTTTGGTGTCCCCTGCATCCCTGCCAAAACTGCACCTAATGTCGTTTTTCATTAATTAACTGATTCTCCACTGTTTTTTTCCAGGACCCTTAAGTTCACCAGAGTGGATGTGACAGTCTGACTTCCCTGTACTCAGCGTGCACATTGAGGGAGACAGAAGCCCTGACATATGAATTTCCCTGGAACCCACTCATACAGATCAGTACTTATTATTTGATCCTCACCAACACTGAACCATAAACTAGGTGTCATCAGAACTCTACAACACAGGGCTCAAAAGATTCCTACAATAAAAGAAGGAAATGCAATAACAATTCTCATCTACTGCTGACAGTGGTTGAGTATTGTCACAAGAGCAACAACTTAGAGAAGCACTTAGAACATATGGATCCACAGGTCAGTGGAAAACTAAGATATTGATTATTTTGTCTGATCTTGTGATCACAAATTTTAAGCAGTATTACTCTCTGATATAAAAAATCAGTGCACACATTTTTATACTGAGAGGCAGCAAAGTTCACATATTATTGTGAATTGTCCAAAACGTGCCCAAAAATGGTATTATATTATCATAGATCTTATTCTACACAGAAAAGGTTTAAGAGATAGTAATTACTATATGAAATAAACATATATAATTACTCCTAACTTTACAGGCTGTTAGTCATAACTGTACAGAGGTGGCTGAGATTGTTATGAGGGTTTCAGGAACCTTTCCTTTAATATTAGAATCATAGCAACATTAAAAACATGATCCTAACTGACATAAAGGCAAAAAAAAAGGCGAGAACATTGATTTTTTGTCTCCAGAGTGAACTACACTCACATTTTGTTCACCGTATACATGAGTGTGTTTATTCAGGGTGGTTTGGGCTCAACGTAGCAGATCAGGCAAGTAACGCTGTGAAAGAAGATAAGATGGGCGAGAACAAATGCTATAGGACATGCAGCACTGTAACTGTCTTACAGTGATTATCCTGTTTTTATGATAGTGGGAGGCTGTAATCAAAATTACAGCTAAAACTCAATTAAGTGACCAGCAATAGTGGTCACCCTAACAAAGCCTCAATTAGGACCTATAAGAAGTAAGATACTAACAGGGAAGAAGAAAACACTAAGAGGGCATTCACACCAGCATGGCTCTGGTCCTGGAACTGGCTCCGTGCTGGATTTATCAGAACCTTGGTGCTTTCTGGCAAACCAGCCCGCGTTCATACTAGTTTATGCGAAATGAAAGTGGGGGGCTTTATTCCATATTACTCATTTGTTGTTAAGCGTTTGTTGCTTTACTTAAGTTTTTTTTTTTTCTTACATCATGCAGTCAAGCATGGAACAACTGTTGATGATGAGGAGACACAGACGTACGTAGAAGTCATCTGATATGTAAAAAGTGTGTGTGTGTGTGTGTGTTCCTCTACGTCCTCGACTTCCTGATTATTTTATCAACACAGAATACGACCTGCCCACCGATGATGTCATGGTTCACGAGCTGGAACTAACCTTTTTCAAAACAACTTTTCAGGTTCCGAACCAATTATTTTCCGGTCTGAACACGCCGGCTGGTTCAAAATTAGGATCAGGAACCAGAACTGTGAAAGCCCTCTGTGTGTCAAAGCATAGCCATTACTTACTTGTCTGGAGTATTTGAAAAATCAAGAGTATCTTTTAGAAAAACAACATTCCTGTCCAAGGAAGGTTTTTCATTCAAAGGACATAAGACCCAGGCTGAAGCAAAACAATGTGGTCCATGTCATAAGGAATGCAGCAATCTGTGTATCAGGGGAACAAAACTACCTTTACTTATAAACATGGCACGGCACAGGCAAGCCACCTTCTCTGGTTAGGACTCAGCTGTTCATTTACATCTAAAAGACACAGGCACGAGGGAAAAAGTTGGGAACCACTGTGAATGATGACGCTTAAAAGCCTGGTCCTCTTCAGAGTAGCAACAATCATTTCACCCTGAAGCTTTGCAAGATGGATCTGCCTGATGATGATTGTACGTAGCAAATCCAGCTGCATTGAAAGGCTTATCATCTTTAGACTTTGTTTTTTTTCATCACCTAGTAACAAAGCAGCACCCCATACGCTCAATCAAAAAAGGGAAAATCACTACACACAAGAAACCTTTAACTACTCATTTTTGTTAAAGCAGAAAAGTGTGAGGGGTTCTCTAATTTAAACTGTGTTTTTATGGAAATTATATAACTTGATCTTACTGTTTGATTAATGTTTTTTTGTAAATGCTGACTAAGTATTATGTCACATTTTTATCACTTACCATATATTTCAGAAACATAGCTTGTTTTAGCTGTGTGGCTATGTAAACACTTGTGAAAACATAGTCATCATTGTACCTTCCAGAGGCACAGTGATTTTTGCAGTCTTTGCAGCACACCACACCTTTGGGTGGCGTTCTAAATACTGCCTTGTGATGCTGATGCTACAGTCCACGTTGTTTTACACCACCTCCGCCCACCGCCAGCAGCCTCTGTCTCTCTTAAATACAGGTTGCCTATTATCCTTGTGGTTAGACTGTCCCTCATACTGTCACTTCTGTCTTGCTGTTAGTGACAAAATACGGTTGTGGGGGCAAATAACGAGTAGTGTGCAGCTCCTTCTCTATGATGCACAGTTTCTTATGACCGTAGCTCTGTCTGAGTCCCAGTGCATCCTTGCTCTCCCAGGATCTGAGCGCTCCAGGGCTAACAGCCATGTTGGAGCTGTAGCATAGTGACTGTGAGCTGCGGCTCCTGGGACTTTTGTACTTGTGACCATTCTGCTTTCCTGACAGCTGTTTGGGTGGGCTGTATGGATTAGTCGGTGCTGGCTCCAAATCCACAGCTTCCATGGGGAGACTGGTCTTGCTTGTCATCTCGATCATTGTCCGCCGGTTGCTGTAGAAGCCATCAGCTTTCTCTGCTGACAGATACAAATAATATGATAGTTATTTTCCTGTTTCTGTTTAGAAGCCACTGCATTATAACAGCTGTACCGAATGTGATAGGTTTAGCAAAAACTCAAAATAATATGTTGTTACAGCTTACAGAACAAGTGAAGTGATAAAGGTGCTATGGATTTATACGTTAGGGCTGTGATACCCATGGCAGAAAGGGGGCGCTCCCCAGCTATGTCAGGGGGAGCGCAGCAAGGCTGTATTGGACTGCTAGCAAAGCTCGACAAATTTCATAAGGGGACTCTAAAGTAAGTCTATGGATAATAATGACTCTGCAAAAGATGTCAGAGCTTCTAGAACATAGACAAAAACACATGAATAGCTGTGACATTAACACTTGCTGTTTCTTCAAAATTTGGAAGACTTGCATTGCAGTATCTCTTTTAACTGCTACAGCTTTTAAAAGTTTCTGTTGAGTACTTTTTACAAATAACGTATGGGAAAAGGAATTCAATAAACAGTGTGTTTATTTGTTTGTGTTAATGTATCTAACAGTGAGTGGGGGACTTATCAATATATTTATCTGCCAAAGAGGGGCCAGCAAAAAAAAAGTTTGGGAACCCCTGCATTTAGATAACATGTATAAAAGTTAGGAATATAAATGTTTTTTCAACTTTTCTGTACGCTTTTTTGACATGTTGGGCTCTAATTTCGTAGACCAGGCAGCCCCCGCCGCGCCAACGGGGTGTGTCAGGGGCATTTTACAAGTTTCGTGCACGGCGCAGTCTGGCGCAGGGAGGCGCACCCACGCCTCCGTCCCTCCCACTGGCGCAGGTAGCAGAGAGGGAGGAGAGTAGGCGTGAGTGGGTTTAACACAGCCGAGTGTAATCTTCACGAATCAAATGAACGCCTCCCCTTGCCTTTAAATGCGCTGTGGGCGAGGCGCAGTGACAATTTCACCTCGGTGGCGAAGAAGGTCAGAGCTGCTGTCACTTTGGCAGCAACTGGAAGAGCGCAGGGGCCACCGGGTCGCGCATCGGAGGACACGATGCGCGTCACTGTGTGGACCACCTCGCGGGACAGATGTAATCTGTCCCTGTGTCATAAATAGGAGTACAAAATTAAGTGATAATTACATTTAAACACAGCAGCAGGCTAATCCATTCATCATGCTTGTGGTCCACCTGCATTCCTGGTCTGTCATTGCCAAATAGCAGCGCCTTAGGTGAAAATATATCTCCTCCTCATCCTCCTTGCAATAATGTACTCAATCTTTTTACATCACGTTAAGAATAAAGGTTAAAACAGAGAAATATGGGCAATCACAGGTAAATCCTTAAGACACCGAGTGACTTACATTTATTCAGAGAGCGTCTCTCTCTCTTTTTTCTTTTCTTTTGAATTTCATGAGATGAGAGAAGCCGGATACTCCGTATCGGATGATGTGGCTGTTTGTGGTTGGCTGAGAGATGTGAACTCGTTAGTCTGTGTCACTCTTCCAGCTGCCGTCAGGTTGAGTTTCCATTATGACAAACGTCTCTGATCTGACATCAGATGTGATGGGACAATTAATATAGATACAAATGTATATGCTGGTTCAGACGGTTACATTAAATAGTGGTTGCTGTGATTGTTTATTGCATTGAAATGTGCCTGACACTGTGGACACCTGCCTGTGAGGTTTTGGTGCCGAGCGCGTACTGTGCGCCTGTCAGCCAAATTACCACTGCACGGGCTGCACCTCGTCTGCGCCAAGAATAGGCCAGGTTGGAGCTGGCAAGCTTTCAACGCACCTTCAGCGCATTTTTTTGGCACAAAATTGTCACTGCACCAAGCTGAATCTGTCGACATCTCCCCCTGGTGTGCCGTCACACCCATCTCGGCGCAGCCGGTCTACCAAATAACCAAATTGGCTGCGCACGGCGGTGCGCCATACAAAATTACCACTGCGCGGGGTGCGCCAGGCTGCGCCACCTGAATTGCGCCAGGAAATTAGAGCCCACAGACTGTACATGCAACAAGTTCAGTTTCACAAAAATGAAATATACCCTGTCTAATATGTTGTGGGGACATGATTTCTGAAAAAGATATTTCCCTGCCTAAGGAGAGACACTTTGTTTGTTATTCTGACACCAGAAATAGATATCCCTAAAGCTCCTTTTCTTGTTGCCTTATATCAAACTATATTTATTGAGTTTTACTTGTATTTTGTCAGAATCTGAACTCTGACATCGTAACAACTCTGTGTGCAGTTATTCTTCTTAAGCTGCTTTCACTATCACCTCCACCTAAAAGACAGAGCAGGATGTTTATTGATAGCTTCTAGCAGGAGTGTGTATTGGTGGTGGTAGGGTGTGCATGGACTTAATACACACATTTAAATGTTGAGTTATTTTTGAGTTAATAGGCACAAGTCCAAACAAAGTCACCAGTATTTGGTGTTCACGTCTGAATGGAGTCTAGTCAAATGTAGGTTGTTGTCAAATTGAGTCAAAAATATTTAAAATTGCGACTTGTCTGAAGTCATCAGACTCAAGTCCACACCTCTGCTATAGAGCACAAACTTCTTCATGGCAGCAGCAGACCTCGTCCACGAGAGGATAGTTCCATCAGTATGCTACATTACGTAAAAGCTATCAGTAGCTTGGGAGGAAAATGAATGGGAAAATGACTTTGCTTTGACTGCCCAGTTAATAATTAAGTGAATTAAAACTTTGATTCACAGTAATGTTGAAATTCTAATACTTTATATCAGCAGCTTTAAAAATACTACATATTACATATCCATTACATAAAGTATAAGTATGCCAGCCCTCTCTTTTTTATATCACTGTCTTAGAAAGACACCAGGTACTCATCTAAGAGGCTTGCAGTCTGGCACAACACATCTAGTCTTGTCTCCAGCATACCTTGGACACAGTTCCTTCACTAACCATCTGCTGCACTGTGCTCTTAAAGCAACAACTGTGTGTTAGATTACTGTCCCAGAGCAGCTGCAGTTTCTTATATAAAAACAGTTCACACCTGAGCTTTAACTTAGCGTATGTTTTTTTAGCCTGTTTTTAGCTTCGCCAACACTCTTAAAGAAATGTCTCTGAGATAACCTTTAATGCGGTCACTTCTCTTGCAGCAGCTTGTTCGCAGCTCAGGATCACACTCTAAGGTGCATATTTTGTTATTCAACAGCTCGCCGTGTACAGTAAAAGCTGGATTTTGGCACATGGCTGCAGCTCATTTGTGTTTTGATTGCCCCTGATTTCTCCTGTCCCCAGTCTCATTATCTAAGATTTGCTCTATTTTTATTTTGTGTAATGATCAGTTTGTTAGACGGCAGTTAAATGGAGGAGCTTCAGCTGCATATAAGACACACAAAAAGAGGAAGCTGGGTTGTATGATATCAGGGTGAAAGCTGTCAGTCCATCCATGACAGCTGATTGATTTTGTTACAGCCTATAAAAAGACTTGTACTTTGAAAAATAGCATCAAATACTTAAGCTGTCTTTCTTCAAATTTCTGTAAGGTGAGAGCAGACAAAGACATATCAAGAAAAAAAGTATATCCTAGATACATTTGGCCTTTTTAAGGACATAATTATAATTCTCATTGGCAGAGAAATTATTACACAAATTACCAATCTATATAAGTTTGATTTTCAATTTAAAAGAAAAGTTTACATTAAAACAGTAAAGTAAACCTGAGAATAGTCATCAGCCAACATGTCAATGGCAGGTGTTCTTTAGAAAACACATTTTATTATTTTGTCAAGCTATCTTTCCAGTTAAGAAATTTAAACTTTAGAGACTAACACAATATTTAAAAACTAACCTCAAGGCCATTACAAAGCATGTAAAGAGAATTTTATATTCTTTGTCGTATAAGCACTGTCTCCAGACTCTCCAAATTTAGTGCATTAGAAAAATAAACTTCGTTTCTATAAATAAGCACTCAGCTCTGCTCCTGTTTGACACTGATGGACTGATGATTAACTGACAAGGATTTCTGTAAGCCAAAGATCTTATGGAGGACCAAAATAACAGGGTTACTATTTAAAGTAGAGGCCATTTGGGCATTCTCAAATAATATCAAATGACTATGATGTGACACTGAAAATCTGTCAGTTATTTTGCCTCAAACATCTTTATTATTACATTTAAAGGAAAAAGACAACAGCCATCATTTTTCACCCAATGTAACAAGCAATATTACAAATAATATAAAGCACATTTAATTGGGGATGCAGTTAAAAAAGATAGCTCTTTCTCCATATACATCAATGACCCACTCAAGCCTATCTTAAAACCCAGATTAGATATTTTGTTAGTTAAAAGGAAACCTAACAGCCCAAAGTTATTGTTATGAAAAAAAAAACTATTCATCCATCCATTATCTATACCACATATCTTTTTTAGGGGTGTGAGGGGCTGGAGCCTATCCCAGCTGACAATGGGCGAGAAGCAGGGTACACCCTGAACCTGTCACCAGTCAATCACAGGGCCACATAGAGAGATGGAAAACCATTAACCTGAGGGCAATTTGGAGTCACCAATTAACCTATTGATCATATTTTTTTTTATTGTGGGAGGAAGCAGAGTGGCCACACATGTGCAGGGAGAACATGAGAACTCCACACAGAAAGGACCTGACCGACATAGGCTTCAAACTAGCAACCTTCTTGCACTACCTGCTGCACCATCGTGCTATTCTAACAAAAACTAACAAATGAAAAAAACAACATACAAAACAAAAACATTTATTGCCGGAAACTAAAATACACAATTAAAAAACAAATAAAATTCAGATTTAATTTTAATATCAGAGATTGTAATTTGTGTTTACAAAACTAAAATAAAATAATTTAAAAAAAAATCCTGTTTTTGTCTATGACCAGAGTATTTACCAACTGTGACTTGTCTGCATGGGAATTTACATTTTCATAAGCTTCTGGCAAAAAATTAAGACTGCTTTCCTTTCTTAGGCTGTACAAGCCTGCATACCTCTACTTCACTGAGAAGAACTTTGAAAAGGTGACTGACTTTTACCTTTGTAAAAGTTGAGTCCCTTTCCTTAACCCTTTGGGCTCTAATTTCCTGGCGCAACTCAGGGTGGTGCAGGGTGGCGCAGGGTGGCGCAGCCCGCACATTGGAAATTTTGTCTGGCACACCACTGTGCGCAGCCAATTTGGCAATTGGGTAGACCGGCTGCGCCGAGATGGGTGTGACGGCGCACCAGGGGGAGGTGTTGAAAGATTCAGCTTGGCGCAGTGACAATTTTGTGCCAAAAAAACGCGCAGAAAGTGCACTGAAAGCCCGCCAGCTCCAACCTGGTCTATTCTCGGCGCACCCTGTGCAGTGGTAATTTGGCTGACAGGCGCACAGTGCGCACACGTCACCAAAACCTCACAGGCAGGTATCCAGAGTGTCAGGCACATTTCAATGCAATGAACAATCACAGCAACCACAATTTAATGTAACCGTCTGAGCCAGCACATACATTTGTATTTATATTAATTGTCCCGTCACATCTGATGCCAGATCGGAGACGTTTGTCATAACTAACGAGTTCATATCTCTCAAGCAAACCACAAATGGCCACATCTTCCAATACGGAGTATCCGGCTTCTCTCATCTCATGAAATTCAAAAGAAAAGAAAAAAGAGAGACATGCTCTCTGAATAATGTCAGTCACTCGGTGTCTTAAGGATTTACCTGTGATTGCCCATATTTCTCTGTTTTAATCTTTATTCGTGACGTGATCTAAAAAGATGGAGTACATTATTGCAAGGAGGATGAGGAGGAGATATACTTTCACCTAAGGCGCTGCTATTTGGCAATGACAGACCAGGAATGCAGGTGGATCACATGCATGATGAAAGGATTAGCCTGCTGCTGTGTTCAAATGTAATAATCACTTAATTTTGTACTCCTCTTTATGGCAAAGGAACAGATTACATCTGTCCCACGAGGTGGTCCACATGGTGACGCGCATCGTGGCCTCCGATGCGCAGCCCGGTGGCCCCTGCGCTCTCCCAGTTGCTGCAAAAGTGACAGTGGCTCTGACCTTCTTCGCCACCGAGGTGAAATTGTCACTGCGCCTCGCCCGTGGCGCATTTAAAGGTGACGAGAGGCGTTCATTTGATTGGTGAAGATTACACTCGGCTGTGTTAAACCCACTCACGCCTACTCTCCTCCCTCTCTGCTACTTGCGCTGGTTGGAGGGACGGAGGCGTGGGTGCACCTCCCTGCGCAAGACTGCGTCGTGCACGAAACTTGCAGAATGCCCTGGACACACCCCGTTGGCGCGGCGCAGGCACGGCGCAGGGCAGGTGCGCCCCGCCTGCACCTGGTCTACAAAATTAGAGCCCTAAATGTCAAATCAATAAGCTTAAGTAATCAAAGTAAGAGCAATGCAACATGATGTGCTTGTGAGCATTGATGAAGAGGGGCAGATTTACCGTATTTAATAAGAGGAAGGGGATCATCAGGGATGTTTGAAAAGAGGGCTTGAAGTTTGTGTTCACACATAGATAAAGAGAATCGTATACGTTTTTTCTTCCTAGACCATAACTTAAACAATTTTTCAACTATTTAATTATTCAATCTTTAAAATATGATATGTTAGGTCACATAATCCCATATCTGGCCACTCAAACCAGTTTTGTGTGAAATGACTTGATTTTATAATTAAGATTTTAAACATTTGTATTAAAGTCTTGAATTGCTCATACAATATTAAAATTGAATGAATAAAAGTAAAGTCAATTCTTTTGATAAGCCTCCTTTTTTCTGGTCCTTTAAGGCTTCACTTTTCAAAAAGCATGCCTATTCCATCTTTTACAAAAAATAAAAAATATAACTACAATGAAGACTAAACTAAGAATATAATTTCCACAAAATAAATATTTAAACTAACAAGTCAGCATTAAAAAAATAAAACTGAATTTAAAAAACAAAAACTGAATAAAATCCCAGATTATTTCAGATTATTGAATTAACCCAAATGATGATACTTAGTTGCTGCTATATTTTTGCATTGTTATGGTTCATAAAGACTTTCTTACCCACGGCCTTGAGCGTTGCATACTTGTTGAGATCTTTGACAGGCTTCAGTTGTTCATAGGGACTGGTGATCGGTCCTATAGGCGGGTAAGGCTGTGCAATTAAAGTAGATGCTTGAACCAGGTTGTTCATCTGGTTGTTATCTAAAGGAGACAAAGCAGAACACATGCAGTGTTTCTTTCGTTAGTGCAATTAAATACCTCTGTAATAATGCATTGATCTTGGCTGTTGGATCTCCTGACTGTTTAATAACCCAGATGTAATTCAGCTCAATGGACTGATGTGAATATAAAGTTAGTGTGACCCTTTACTTTTTTCTCAAGTACTTTTATTTTCTTTTTTTCTGCAGAGCCAGCTGGAGAGTCATGGCTGTTCTTTTTTAAAACTGTGCTAATGCTACAGTAGACATCTGCTAAATTAAAGGGTGTTCAGCAAATAGTCTGGCCCCCTGCCCACTGGCATGACACAGCAAACAGATGTTCAGAGTCTTCAAAAGCTAGAATCCACAGGCGGCAGTTTCATTTGCAAGAGTAATGTTTTAAATATACATGCCATGCTTGACATGGATAGTTTTGATAATTCATTAGATATTTACACATTATTTGATAACTAGTCACACAATTGAAAAGAAGCTTACTTTTAGCACATAGAAGTTTTTAAATTATGAGAAATGGTAAAGGGATTTGGGCTTGTACAGTGCTTTTCTAGTCTTTGTGAATACTTAAAGCATTTTAATACTGCAGGTCACATTTCTACCCATTTGCATCCGTGACCCTCACATTCTCTTACTGATTGCTGGAGTTTTTCTGTAAATTATCAGTCAGTATCACCTGACACATCTGTGCCCTTGCTTACCACTGATGCACCAGTGGGAGCAACTTGGGTGTGTGTTGTCGCAGTATTGAACACTGTAATTGCACATCCCGTGTTTTCCTCGTATCATACAAGTTCCACATAAGAAGCAGTTTGGAAGCCCAAAGATTGACTCATTACCGAGCAAGTAAATAGTTGGAGCTCCCATTATCAGAAGCCAGACTGTTCAAATACAAACAGTATAAAAAAACAGACTTTTCGATGACATTTTGTTTTAAAGCAGAGTAATTCAGAGTACAATTTTTAAAGTGCATTAATTTGTGTCAATGTACAACATAAACACCCACTAGCCCATGATAGCGGTTCATGTTTGCTTTTGGTCATATTTTGCCTCTTGCTAATGTTGTGATATCGCAGTAACATATGTTGGGAAAGGATTTATTTCATTATTTTATTTAAGGAGTTTGGTCAATGGGTTCCTGCAAAATAGAAATTCAAAGAAGTCATACAACCTGTACCAATCAGGGGACCAAAGGCTTCTCCCTGATTAGTTTGTCTGAAATTTTTACATTAGAAGAGGTGTTATTTTATGATGTCCCTCTCTTCTTTGGATATAACTATCACTAGAACAAATGAGTTGTTCACATTAACTTACTGCTAGTCATGCACGAGTTAAAGAGTCATAACCGTGAAATTGTGATTGGTTCTGTAGAAGTTAAAGTTTACAGTCTTTAAAGTGTGAGGGATGTAGCAGCACTTGGTTGAGGCAGTATCTGACAAAAACAGATCATTAATACAGAAAATAGGTTAATTGGGCTCTTATTTCCCACTGGTCAGCAAGAAACTTTCTGACTGTGCTAATTAATTTTGAAAGTCTCAAACTATTGATGCTGTCTAATGAAACGATGCAGAGAACAGCTCTGACTAAGTCTTTGGTGGTGTGATGAGTATGATTAGATTTCAGGGTCATTCAAGATAGCAAAATATCACTGATGCTGCTCTGTTTTCTTCCTGGTCTGTATTGTTTGATTTTAGCCTTAGCGACTTTAAACATCATAGTCAGGCAGCACTTTCATTGAAACAGTTAACTTTCCAAAAGAGGGTGTTTGTTACCAGAGGTCCTGATCTTTTTATAAATTAGGAGTTTACTTTCTATGTTGTTCAAGGCTTTGACCAGTTGTCCAGATTATGTACTCGATCACTTTTAAATAAAACTGCCATTTGATAGCATTGTGTGAAAAGTATTGACTACATTCACTTATGTTACTGGATTTAGCTTTTTGGTTTGCCTTTACTATTTGAGTTTTTTTTTTTTTTTTTTTTTTCAAATCAGCACTTTGCTCTTATTGAGGAATTTTAGTGGAAGAGTTTGTACCACACAAAACAGCATCACAATTACTGACAATTGAAACTTTTCTCAATAGCCTTTGCAATAAACACTTTGCAACATTATGACTTTAGGTCCTTGGTTTTGCAAATTCACTTCTAGTAAAGGGGTGTCCCAAGTCTCCATAAGAGTAAGGGGAAGGGCTAAGACGAAGGGCTACACAGCCCTCGAAAAGAAGACAGACAGGGACCTCACTTGAAAGGAAGGGGTATGAGAAATTTCCCATAATACACCGTGGCTGCTGACAAGAAGGCAGAGCGAAGACCGAAGAAAGCACATAATTATAAGTAATTATTAAATCATTAAGTGAATATTAATCATGCTTTGAATTGTTGGTCGTACTTTAAAGTTGCTCGTTATAATGAGCTAGCTTTCGCAGCTGTAGCTACAGCTACTGTTGCATCTGCCTACGTCACAGCCAGCGAGCGGCTCTGGGTGATGACATACCGGGAATCGAGTGGCATCTCGTTTCTTAGGGGCTTGTTTCACCCCTTCCCCTTGGCCCTCAAAGCAGAGGGCTAAGGGGAAGGGGTAGACAAAGGGGTAAGACGAAGGAGAAGGACTAAGGGGTACAACTGGGATTCACCCTTAATCACAATAAATTAAGAACAACTTTTTAATGGGGTCAAAGTTCTGTGATATAACAGCCCTGCTTTCACACCTTTTGGTGCTGTCAGATATTGCTAATGCTGACTAAAAGCTACCTTTAAGTTTATTTGTGCCAAAAAAAAACTTGGATTTCTCCTTAAATCAGAAAAAAAAATAAAGTATGTATCCCTACCTGGATTTAACTCAGCAAATAGGTACAAGCCTCCTATTGGATAATTACAGCATGGGCGATTATCTGTCAGCTGGCAACAAGTTATTAAACCCCAGCTGATGCAATGAGTATCTTCTCATTTCTTAAACAACCATGTGGAAAGACACATCCTGTGGTCGTGGAAAAGATGTTTAAGACGGGTCAAATCATTGGCATGCAAGCAGAGAAAGCATCTAAGGAGATTGCGGAAACTACAATAATTGGGTTAAGAACTGTCCAACACATTATTAAAACCTGGAAGGATAGTGGGGAACCATCGTCTTCGAGGAATAAATGTGGTTGGAAAAAACTCCTGAATGATTGTGATCGGTGATCACTTAAACATTTGGCCAAATTGAAGAAAAACAACAGTAGAACTCAGGGGTATGTTTAATAGCGACAGTATGCACATTTCCATGCGCACAATGCAAAGGGAACTGAAGGGATTGGGACTGAACAGCTGTGTAGCCTTAAGAAAACCACTAATCAGTAAGGCTAACTGGAAAAAAATGCTTCAGTTTGCTAGGGAGCATAAAGATTGGAGTCTGGAGGAATGGAAGAAGGTCATGTGGTCTGATGAGTCCAGATTTTCCCTGTTTCAGAGTGATGGGCGCATCAGGGTAAGAATAGAGGTAGGTGAAGTGATGCAGGTGAAGTGCCTTCACAGAAAGGCATTGGTAAAAATACCAATGCCTTTCTGTGAAGCTGCTGGTAGACAGAACAGTCGCTCGAGACTGCAGAACCAGACAGACCAACCTGTGCACTGCCTGGATTGATTACACGAAAGCCTATGACTCGATGCCACACACATGGATCCTGGAATGCCTGAAGCTATACAAGGTCAACAAGACTCTAAGAGCCTTCATTGCAAACTCAATGAGTCAGTGGAACACCACCCTTGAGGCCAACTTCGAGCCAATTGCACAAGTCTCCATCAAATGTGGCATATACCAAGGTGATGCTCTGTCCCCACTGCTGTTCTGCATAGGACTGAACCCCCTCAGCCAAATAATCAACAACACTGGCTACAGATACCGACTCTGAAATGGGACCACCATCAGTCGCCTCCTCTACATGGATGACATCAATCTGTACGCTAAGAGTGAGCGAGACATCGACTCACTGATCCACACCACCAGGATCTACAGCAGTGACATCGGAATGTCGTTCAGACTGGAGAAGTGTGGCCGAATGGTGACAAAAAGAGGGAAGATAGTCCATACAGAGGGCATTACACTCCCAGAAGGCAGAATAACAGATGTGGAGGAGAGCCACAAATACCTTTGCATACCACAGGCAAATGGCAACCACGTAGAGGCCACTAGGAAAGCAACAACGGCCAAGTACCTGAAAAGAGTAAGGAAAGTCTTAAAGAGTCAGCTCAATGGCAGAAACAAGGTTCGGGCAATTAACAGCTATGCCCTGCCAGTGATCAGATACCCAGCTGGACTAAACAGCTGGCCAAAGGAGGAAATTCAGGCCACAGATGTTAAAACTCAGAAGTTGCTCACCATGCACGGGGGTCCACCCCAAGTCCAGTATCCAGAGGCTATACACTAAGCGCAAAGAAGGAGGCAGAGGGTTAGTGAGCATCAGAGCCACTATCCAAGATGAAACATCCAAGCTCTATGATTACGTCAGGAAGATGGCCCCAAGAGATCAAGCGCTTAGTGAGTGTCTCAGACAGTGGAAACTGACAGGAAGGAGGAACTAGAGGACCCATCATGGGAGGAGAAACCCCTGCATGGGATGTACCACCGACAGATAGCTGAAGTGGCTGACATGAACAAATCTTACCAATGGCTAGAGAGGGCTGGACTGAAGGACAGCACAGAGGCACTAATCATGGCTGCACAGGAACAGGCCTTGAGCACCAGAGCAATAGAGGCCCGGATCCACCACACCAGGCAAGATCCCAGGTGCAGGCTGTGCAAAGAGGGCTCTGAAACAGTCCAGCACCTAATAGCAGGGTGTAAGATGCTGGCAGGAAAAACATACATGGAACGCCATAACCAAGTAGTCCGGTATAGTGTACAGGAACATCTGTGCAAAATATGGACTGGAGACCCCAAGGTCAAAATGGGAAGCACCTCCCAAGGTGATTGAGAATGACCGAGCCAAGATCCTGTGGGACTTCCAGATACAGACCGACAAAATGGTAATGGCCAACCAACCGGACATTGTAATCATAGATAAGCAGCAGAGGAAAGCCGTTGTAATAGATGTAGCCATCCGAGGTGATAGCAACATCAGGAAGAAGGAACATGAGAAACTAGAGAAATACCAAGGGCTCAAAGAAGAGCTAGAGAAAGCCTGGAAGGTGAAGGCAACAGTAGTGCCTGTGGTCATTGGGGCACTCTGGGCAGTGACCCCCACACTGGAGAAGTGGCTCCAACAGATCCCTGGAGAAACATCAGACACCTCACTCCAGAAGAGTGCAGTCCTAGGAACAGCTAAGATACTGCGCAGGACCCTCAAGCTCCTAGGCCTCTGGTAGGGGACCCGAGCTGAAGAGGCTGAACAGCCGCCCACCCCACCAGGGAGAGGGGGGTGGGTGAGAGAAGAGTTTTACATATATATATATACAAATATATGAATATTTTTTTTGACATGTAGAGGTAATTGAATGTATAAATGAGTAACAAAAACATTTAATGCAGAACATTGTGAAGAAAAGGACATGTTTACCACATCACATGTGATGTGGTAAAGTTCCTTCCTTAAGTTTAACTAATTAAACATACTCTTTGAACTGGGATCAATAAATAAAATACTGTGATAAATATTAATTGGAAAATATGTTGTGAATGCTTTTTATCTAATTAACTGTCTGTAATCAGTCAGAAAAATCTTGCAAAGCTCCAAGTCAAAATGATTGAGCTCTGTCTGCAGACGCACTGTCCAATCAGAGTCCTTTGAAGCAGGAAGAGGTGGGAGCTACATCCAGAGGTGCCAAAAGTATTCACATTCATTGCTCAAGTAGAAGTATAGATACTAGGGTTTAAAAAGACTTTTGTAGAAGTTGAAGTATCAACTCAAGCTTTTTACTCAAGTAAAAGTGTAAAAGTTCTGGTTTCAAAACTACTTAAAGTATAAAAGTAAAAGTAATGTAAGGGCACAAAAATGGGGTTAAAGACAAAAGCCACAGGGGTCTTTATTGCACTACCAACCTTTCCAAAAATGTTATCTGAGCTTATATTACTGCTATATGCAATATTTGTAAGTTAATTGTGCAATGTTATAGTCACAGATCAGTGTTTGCCCTGGGTTGATGGGGAGTCAGACACCGCCACAGATACTAAAAGGGATCATGATGTTAATGTGTTTCTTTAAATGACAGCAGACATTATAGCAACTGAACAATTATTTGAACTTGTAACGGTCTGTCCAGCTTAGTTTTTATTCCTGCATCTCCTGTTTCTGAGCCCCCCTGAATGCAGCATGCTAACAGCGCAACCCCAGAGTAACAGCAGGGAGAGAGACATGCCCAGAAAAGTCTTGAGTAAAGTGGACTACTGTGTTTTTTGATGATTCATACAGACATTTTATAATTGTGTGTGAGACACAACCACACAAACAGGCCTCCGTTGGTGAGTGTGTGCTCACCTGAGTGTGCGCAAATGTCAGTCTGTGTGTGTGTGTACATCAGGGCGAAACTCTGCCATGCGCGATATATAGAGCAGAGGACAAATTGTTAACGCGCGACCAGCTAGAGGCAGAAATAACATGCCGTCTTGTAAATAAGATAAATAACATAAGGCTATTTAGTATGACTTCCTTTGTTATCTGGCGCTACATGGAAAATAAAATGAACTTTGCCATTAAGTGGGACGAGGTGCTCCCCCCAATATAATGGTAGGGAGTGTGACGTGATTCATGTCATGTGCAGGTGCAATAGAACACGCACCAGTAGGGTGTCAGAATGGTATTATGTTTATACTTCTCATCCAACCACAATCAAATTCACTCTGTCTGGATGGCTTGATGCATCTGGATAGGTTTTTTTGTGTGTGTGTGTGTGTGGTTTTCGAACGATGACAAGCTGGAATGAAAACAGGCCGAATTGAAATGGGAGTAGCAAGGCTATTTTTAAATTGTAAGGATAAGAAAGTACAGATAATTGTGTGAAAATGTAAGGAGTAGAAGTAAAAAGTCAGCTCAAAAATAATTACTCCAATAAAGTACAGATACCCAAAATTTCTACTTAAGTAAGGTAACGAAGTATTTGTACTTCGTTACTTCACACTGCTAGCTATATCTATGACAACAGCAGGAACTGACTGCTCCTACAGGGATAAACATAGATGCTAACAGCTTCAGAAATAGTTTTGTTGGATCTGGTCTGCATTATTTTATTAAATAAAGAACAAATAACAACAGTGAAAGCATTTATCATTGACAAAAATATTTTTGCTCCACTTCCCATGTGTGTTTGCTACAGTTTGTTGAATGACGTGGCTACCATTTTCTACTTCACACTGCAGCAGCAGTGCCCACCTACAACATCTGTTTGGCATAGAAAGAATGTGATTGATGGATCAATTGTCCAATCATCTGATGGATATGCTATTGAAAGTTTCTGCCTTCCTCAAACCCTTTCTTAGGGCTGGTGTCCAGATAGACTAGTGAAATACTGTATATATTCTGTACAGTATATAATAAACAGTCTAACTGGGTGACAGGTTAGGGTTTGTATACCGGCCATGAACTCTTTTTTTATAATATGCGATCAAAAAAGTGTATTTGCAAAATATGGGACTGTGAAAAACCTTCATATACTGCCTCGCCCCTTAACCATATCTCTCTGAAATCTATCTGTGTTACCTTGTCAGGTTCCTTTTTGGGCTTCTTGTCGACCTGTTTCAGTTTCTTACATTTCATCTTAAGTGGGCCACACACACACACACTCATTCAGAGTGGTCTTGTTTAAGATAAAAGTCCAGTTAGGTCTTTAATCCCCTATTAACTGAATTTTCTTACTTTGAACAGAGTAAACCCTATCCATTTTGCTTATTTGGAAATCCTGTGCAGAAATCATTATGTAACAAATCAAAAGTGCTGATCAGGTTAACTGATTTATGCATTCAAGTAAGCTAATCAAACAGTGAAAACCTTTTATCATATTTCCTTATTTCAAAAACTGTTTCTGTGACAGTGTCTGCACTACGCTGCATCTGCTACTGTGGTCAAAGTGCCAGGGCATCCTCTTAAAGGAAGAGGCCAAGGAAAATAGCTGATACAAATAATCACAAGTACACTGACAGCTCTTTTGTTTCCATATATTGTTAAAAGCTTTGAGGATTATCTCAGGGGTCTTAAATTCCCTCTATATATAGTTGAGAATAAGACCAGATTTGAGGACAGTGCTTTTGTTCAGATGCAGTGTAACATTTCTATTTTCAGGATGCCAAACTCAATTTAAATGGAAGAGCTGCTGTATGAGCTTGTTTATCTGCCTCTTTAATGTTCTCTGACTTTGTGTTGACTGGGTGTCATTGTTGCTTTTACTCTTGTCAGATTCGACCCTTTTGATGTCAGAAGCTGGAAGAAAGTAAGCCGCTGCTGGAGACTTGTAAGGTTAAAGACTCCATGGTTGTTGCCGGAAATAAGCAAGTTAACACCCCAGACACAGACACCTCATAAAAGATTTAAGAGAGTATTTTGGGAGCTGTGTGCCCCTAAATAAATGGTACAAGGAGAAGGGCGATCTTATTTACAGACAGCCTACTTTCAGTGTGAAAAGCTGAAAATATTATCTCCTCCCAGAGTGAGGACTTGACATGCCTATTTTTCAGATAGGTCCTCCCCAACTCAACCACTAAGTTTTTATTATGCATTTTTTTTCACAATTAAACTGTCTGTAAATATACACTTATTAGAATTTTAGATTTAAAAACATGATTTTAACTCAGTTATTCTGTTTTTACACTGAACAGTCATTCAGAATATACTTCAATTTATGTATTTACATTTAAAGCATCAACATGTGTACTGTAAAAAAGGACTTTTGTGGGTATTACATACTGTTTTAAAGATCTCATGCGTGATATGTCTGACTGTTTTCATCATGTCTTGGATGTCTGTTAAGCAAGGATTTGATTTAAAGAAACAACCAGATGCAGCTCTTTTCCCTCTTCTTTGGAAACGCTTGGATCTGAGGGGCTGGGGAGGCTACAGGAGGCTATGATGAGGTTCATGCTGTTTTGCAGCCCAAACAATGTTTGATGGGAGAGGTTTACAGGCTGAGGAGTGGACTTTCAAAACAGTCATTGCAACTGACTGTAATGAGCAGAAAACACACATAGAGGTGGAGGCCATATACCTGTTATGCAATAAACCCCAGAAAATAAAAAATGAAGCATTTTAAGGAGCATTTTCTTTAAAGAGACACAGAGCATTTCTCTGTGAACTGAGAGTTTAGTAACGGTGTCATGTTCTTCTGCTCCCCAAGCCCCATTTACTGTAATTTCTCAATTATAACATGCACTTGATTATAATACGCACCCCATATTTCCACGATTTTTGCCTGGAAAAATACTACTCAAATATAACACGCACCCAAATTTTGCCCAAACTCTCTCAGACGCCTCAAAAATTACCTTTATTCAAAGTTTAAATCAATGAAATTTCAGTATTTTCACAACAAATACCGTACACGATGTTCTCTCTCAAACGGATACGGAAACACCTTTTGCTTCACGCATGTGCGATTACTTGATTTCTGCCCGAGCATGCTCAGGGGTAGTGTACCGACCAATCACAGCGCAGATATTTTGCGTCCCCTTGCTCACGAGATGGCAGCGCCCTGTGTTTCCATATGTTTTCGCAGAGAAAGAGAATATTTCGGCTTTTTGCACCAGATGTGTTGCAATCACGATGTTGGAGAGACGAAATATGGTAAGTATTTTGCTTGTACTCATGTACATATGCACCTGAAAAATTAGAGCTTATTTAAAAGCAAAAAATGCGTGTTATAATCGAGAAATTACGGTAAAAACATTCTAACTGAAGAAAGTTGGTTTTGCAGGACAGGACATTTAAAGGATGCTTGCAGACGATAACTGAAGAAGACCTATTGGTACATTTTATATGGATTACATGTTTTTGAAAAGTAGCGATGGCAGCATAAAGTAGAAGTTCTCAGAGAAGTTCTCTAAAGTTGGATCACCATCAAAATTGAACGACTTCCTGCTTGTACCATGACGACCACTTCAGTCTTTAGATCAATGCTACTCAGACCTTAACATATTAACTGTATAAAAACATAAAAAACAAACCTGTAAGCATATTTTTGAGCATGTGTGAGTGTCTTTGAAGGTGTGTGTTAATGATGTGATACTTTAACTTTAAAAGTGGCCCTAAAGCTAGAAGAACACTGGTTGTGTACAGTGCCCATGGAAATATTAGCAAATGCGATTTTTGGCTTTTTTCCAACATTCAGGTCACTTTAGGAAAAGTCATAAAATTTCAAGCTTAAAAACTGATCATAAAGGGAGAATCTGCCCCTGCTGAAAATGATGGATACTAAAAAGTGATACTAAAAGTGGTAAAAATATATATTTTTGTGTTTTTCTTACTTTATTAACATATATAAAATGTTCTTTTGTCAATAAAAGTATCAAAACATGTGAAATCGTACAAATCTGTAGGAAATGACATACTGTTTTAGAGCCCAGAGCTTTAAGATTTAATTTCTCTTCCATTCTTATAGTTCAGTTTAAGTATTTAACATTTATTTAAAGTGGTTCAGAGTTTCTTTGTTGATCACTTATTTTCTTAATTACTTAAATTAATAAGTGTCTTCTTTCCACTGGCTAAGGTCACTCAGTTACCATGTTGCCTGCTGTAACTGTGACTGAAGTTAAAGCTCAAGGAGGGTTACAAACACACCTCATGTGTCTCTGTTCAGATATTTTTAAGCTGCCTGTACTGTCACTTTGTAATTATCTACCTCAAGATGGGAGACTTCACAGTACAATTGAGGATACTTTATGGCAGGTGGAAAATAGAGTCCTGATAGTTTCTACATTTGCTGTCAGGGGTAATGCTGCTGAAATACATCTTTATCTGGCAGTGAGGAAATGTTCTGTCATGCACCAGTGGAGTGTTGGCACTGAGCTCACACTTTGTTCTCTCTGGCCGAACGCCTGGCGCAAAAAGAGGCCACACTTCACATTTGCCCCCACGGATGCACCCCGGCCAGCAGGACATGAACATGATGGCACTGGTAGCCACACAAACACTTACTAAATATGTTTCACTGGTGTCTTGAGAAATGTGAGCTCACAGGCCAGTCAAACGTTTCTGTTAACTTTGACAAGCAGTGAATGAGGTAAAAGAAATCTCATCCAACTGTAATATACAGCAACTCTAATGGGTTCTGTAAAAGTCACACCTGCGACTAGAAAGCACAGCTGGAGAGGACAAGTTCACCAAAGGTTCATGTGGTAAACAAGAAAACATCTCACCTTTGTAACTGTCTCAGGATGGCTGTCAAGGCAACAATAATTATCTCTTTGCTGTTGCCAATGGTGTTCTATAGGAACCATCTCATATACCCCTGTATGTACTGTCAGTTTCCAAAACTAAGGCCACAAAGCAAAAGGATACTTAAGCATTTTTATTGTCAATCTAGTTGTAGTTGTCCTGTTAAAATTGAAATAAAAAAAACACTTTGCTGGCATTTGTTGTTTAAATGTAGTTATCAAAAGTGTACCACTGAAGGCAGATCACCATCTGTAAAGCTTATCTGTAAAGATTACCAATAAATTAACCATAACAGGGCTTTCCCTGTATTCAAAAATCACCTATTAATTTTGTACCACCACCTACAGTCTTTACATATGGGAATGGTGTGTTTACCAAGTAAAACTGTCCTTCAAAGGCAGCGTTTAATGAATTTGTCATTTTTAACAGCAGTTATGGCAATAAACTGACATGTTGGTGGTGGTAGTGCAGCCCAACTAATTGTACAATGAGCTTGAATTCGGAATGATGGAAGCAACGAGGAAGGAAAGAAGTAGCTTGGTGTTTTAAAAGCTTTTTTCCTGACCTGATGGCTTTTAGAAAGGTGTGGGTCTAACATACAGGTGGCAGTCGGTGAAAGCATAGAGGTGGGTCCAGAAAAAGCTCAGGGAAGGTTGTTTGTGGTATTATGCATCACAGAAGACCAAAAGGAGCAGGATGAAAGTGAAATTCAATGACCTTGCCCTATGACCTTGTACCTTAAAAACGTAATCAGTTTATCAGCAAGTCAGAGTGTAAGTTAATATTAATCGATAGTTTTAGTTGATCTGACCTTTACATGCATTTAATAATATATCGCAAAAGAGACAGCAAAAGAGAGAGCGCTGAGGTGATTGGCACTTGGTGTCACGCACAGCATACGAGAATACACTCCACTTGACACACACGAATCATCTGTCTCTACACTGTTTGTTTCATGATATGGGATGAACTTATATTATTAATACTAAACAAGTATCATTTGTAGAATATATCAGGCAGAAATCATTTTCAGGTCGCGAAAATGTGTGTGCCATATTATCAATTCATCTGAGTATTAAGGAAAATTCATACTCAAATCAGCAGCACCCCATAAACAACAGAAACCAAATCACAGTGAAGGTTCAAACAGATTTGTCCCTGAGCTTTTTATATTTTATAATTAACAGATCGCTAATGGCCCACTGCTGACCAACTGTTCTCTGTGCGTTATTCACTGAGTGTTTAAGAGACAGCGTCAATCAATGAACAGCCGGCCCTGTTTGATCTATTTTCTGAGAAACTAAGAAACATTGAACAGATATTAAAACACAGTTTACATCTCATGTTTCACCTGTTCTATGATAAACTTTTCTGTCATCACACTTCATTTTAACAGTAAATTTTTGATCTGTTTTAAATGCAAAATTTGACTTTAATGTGAAAAGTACCAAATGTTCGTCTCCAGATTGTCACAGATTTTGACAACATTGGCAACATTTTCAAAGCTTTTTAATTTTATTCTTAGAAATTTGCAAAAGGTGCATAAGAATATGTGAAGATGATGTAATTTTAGTGACTGTCACAGGTTTTCTCTCCTGCGTACTTCAAGGACAGAAAAGAAAAATGGTAAAAGGATTAAAGTTCCTCTCCTCTCTCACCAGCACTGTAGAGTCAAAAGAGTTTTCATCCCAGCATGATAGATTGTGATTTCAAAAAGTTGTGTACTGACACTTTCACCTTTTTTTGTTAACTGGCTATTTTAGTCTACAGTGCATGGGTTATTTAAAACTCACTTACTTAACCTCACTCTGTACAGGCTGCAAAAAAACAGCCCAAAAAAGATTTCTTATGAGAACACAGCTAATAGACTTGCTTAATGCTGTGCAAAGGTGTGATAAGACAGAAACTTCAGATTTTTTTAAGAATGAGGAATTATTACTTTGACAGCACTGGCACCTCACCTCAGCCAATATTAGAGAGAAAAAATACAGCTAAAACAAAAAAAGAAAGAAATCTTGTTCTTAAAATAGAATTGTCTCAAATTCGAAGGTAGTGTGATTAAGTTTGGTCCTGATGAAGCACAACAGTCCTGGAGCTTATGCCATTAAAACTTTTAACCAAATACTTTACCCTCAACTAACTGCCTTGATATGTATAAAAACTAATAAACTTATTTCATTGGTCTACATAATATGTTCAGTTTGTGGCCATAGTACAACATATCCCCAAAAGAGTCAAACAAGATGGCAGGAACAAAATGCAAACTCAGAGGGTCGGGGAAGTTCAAGCAGATAAAATGAATGAAAGTGGTAAACTGGAAACATTTGAAGTATTATATAGGTATATTTCATTAGTATGATTGAAATGTCAGCAAAAGAGGATTATTAATGAATCCTGTTATTGTTACTGTCTCATCAAAAATGAGGATGAAAATAAGTATAAGACAATTCCACAATAAATCAATAAATGAATAGATGACGACATCACATCAGGCAGATTGGAGGATCAGAGAAAATAAAGGAATAATGGGACTAAATTAAAACATGATAAGGTATTCAAAACTGGACCAAGAAAGATGAGAAACCAGTGAAGGAAACAAAAGCAGTGGAGATTAGAAGTAAATTACTAATTAACTGTAAAATAGATACACAAATAAAACATACATTTTGTGAAAAGGTAGTTGATTACGACTAAAGCCTGTAGTAGTAAAATCAATCTTCATTTGCCTTTTTGAGAGCTACACTTAGCAGTGTGACAACCTGCTGACGAACAGTGAGCTCTGTTTATCTATTAAAAAAATTAAATGTTCCTTTTTTATGGAGCCTACACTCATAAATATACATAACTTTATTTCTTCTTATTAAAGGGTGGGGAGTTCAAAAATTCTATAAACCTAATATACTCATGCATGAACACTGAATCAGCAGTAAATGCTGACCAACATTTTTAGAACTACCCAATGATAAATGTTTCAAACTACCAACGTCATGGCCATAAAATACTGCATCTCTATTTATTTGCTTAATTAGAAACAATTACATTTCTTTATGATTCAGTAGTTTTTAAATGATAAGCTGACAATACCGACCTGGTTGGATATGCTCATTGAAAATGTTAATATATTAGAACAATAAAAGCTGGTTATACTGAGATGATTTGTGAATGACATCCATCTGTCATGTGCGCTGAGAAGAGTTTTTTCCATTGAGAGCACTGATTACACCAGGTGCTTTGACTAATTACCTCTCAGACTAATCAGTGAATCACCTGCTGCTCTCTTTGGCCCATATGGAACATGCAAACTTCCATAGCACACCAGATATCCTTTTTTACTGTTTTGTGTGTAATTTTTTAATCAGTCTCTTTTTAGTCTAGAGTTTGTAGGATGAAAACTACAACCATTAAAAATAGCACTTGACCTCTGTCAGCTGTCAGTGCACTAAGCAGGTTAGTATTAATCAGAACTCTTTCCTTCACTACCTTCCTGAATGGGCATTTGCAGGAGTTGGTGTTGATGAATGGGAGAGCAAGAGTGCAGTACAATACTTGTTGTGTATGCTTAGATTGGCTTAGAAACCGAGCTCCAGGTCGTCTGTGGTAATTACTGTGTATGTTAAGTGATTGCATTGGGCATTACTAATTGCCTCACCAGCCACCAGGACTGTGAATGAACATGTTCTCTTCCAGTTCCACTTCTATTTCATGACAGACAAGCAAACATTGTTGTACAGATTAGACATAAATGTTTTGTTAAAACTGGTATAGTGAGGGATCAGGCTAGAGCAATTTTGGTCAATAAAAAATGTTGGCAGTAGCATTTAGATCATTTAGATGGGCAACTTTGATCACCATGAGGGCCACAATGTTTTTTTTATCAGTTCCTGAGGGCCACACAGTTACATATTGTCAGTTACTCTAAACAAGGAAACAATATATAAATAAACAGAAAATAGCAAATATAGAAATGATTATACCAACATTAATATATTTGAACAAAATCACATTAAAAGAATCACAATTTAATAAGAATGACACACAACTAAAGCCAATTTAGGCTTCTTTTAAAATGCCATAAAAGAATGAGTGTTTGCCCATTTTTTTAAGCACAGATATGTTACCTTCACCATTGTTTCTAAATATAGTTTTATCTAACACTTAATATTATATTTTAATGCCTCATAAATTATATATTTAGAGACACAATCATTGCAAAGTAAGTTCTTTAATGACTTGCAAAATTTAAAACATGTACCAGCAATCTAATGTTAGTAGAATATTTTATCATCTATACTAATTTGTGCTAATCTGATCGCTCAATATATTTCACTAGATCATCTGGGACAGTTCTCATTGAAAGTGTTTGGGATAGGCAGAACCTTTTAAAAGCATATCCTGCAAGTGCCTGGATGATTGCTCAGTCAGTCACATTCAGAGCAGAGTCCAGAACTGCATTGTAGATGGGTGATAAATGGGGTCTTAAGGTGCGTTCACAACAGACGCGACTGGCGCGTATTCAGTATTTCTGATGTCTCACTTCCCAATCAGCAGCATTTCTAACCCATCAGCAGCATTTTTAACCCATCAGAGAAACATATATCTGCCCAATCTGTAATTGTTATCCTAGCTGTGGTGTAAGGGGATGGATTCTCCAATGCTACACATCTCACCATATCTCAAATGACAAAGACTTTGCTTTTCTAAGTCGAATAAAAATGTTCCAGATGCTGTAAAGGGGTCCCAAGGGCCTAAAATTTATAGTTTACATCAGTTGTTTCTCTGCCATCTTCACTGGATGTAATCAGGTCATTTTGTCGAGATAAACAATTAAAGCCCATACTGAAGCTCTGTGCAGTGGTCTAGATCATTACTGTCTTAGTTACTGCTCTTGTTAATCTTTATCATTTCCTGTTAAATACAGTAATTTCATCACGCTGTTAGTTTTTCAGTATCTATCTCATAAAAATTCTAAACAACAGCGATTTAATGCATAACTAATATTATAAAAATAATAAGAAATGATTTTAAAAGTAACTATTTTTATATTTCCTTTAAAAAAGGTTAACAGTGATTTCATTGACAAGACTAAGACAAGAACTAAAGATAAAACATAATAGGCTTTTGTAAACAGGATAAACAATACAATATAAGCAAGATTATAATGATATGAAAATTCTTATTTTGATTAGGATTTTTTTTCTTGAAAACCTATAATCAGCTCATCTCTAGAGCTAACAGTAAGTAAGTCTCAAAAACCATACCCACATTGTAAAGGGATAGCTTCGTAAGACAACTCCTCTTCTACTGAATAACTATTAAAATAAAAAGAGAAAACATGCAGATGGTTCTGAACTTTATGATGTCAAATGACCGCAAGCTTCTGCAAGCTTACTTTCTGCCACCAGTCAGGCTCTACCCACAAAATGCATCACCACTATGTACAAACACAGCATTAGTCAGGAGAGGAGGAGATATTTGGAACCAAATGTTTAAAACAAAGAGCTTTTTCATCTTAGCAAGGCTGTGTGTTGTTGTGCTGTGTTTCGTCAGCTGCTGTTGTCACAGAACTTACGGAGGCTGTTCACTGTCATCCTGGTCTGTATGTTCTCGTAATGCTGGCCCAGTCCAAGGTCATCTGACTGATCTGAGGCAGGATGCCGGATAACGTGCCCAAGAGCCCTGAAAAGACAAAGAAAACCTGAATGAGGAAATCAGAAAATTAAAAGTAAACTAATTATATTTTATTTTTATCAGCCATCTCTCAGTTTGACTGGAGTGATTCATGTATTTTTATAAAGAACAGACAACATTGATGTCCTATTAGTTAAGGAATACACTGGCTGTAAACTGTGCCCTCAATATCACAGGCTGTCTTTGTGTAAAGGGATAGTTCAGTGTTTTAGGTATTGAGGTTGTGTGAATTCATGCCAATTGTTAATAAATTAGCCACAGTTACTCTGGTCGGCTCTGCTCCCAGAAGCAGAGATCAGATATTGAAGCTAGGCTATACATTGCTGCAAATGGGGCCAAGAGTGCCTTTAATTTGGTGAAATTTTATCAGAAGAAAGGTAATACAGGTGAACGTGGCATGGCTGTTTGTATTTCAGAACAGCTGATCTCATGGTATTTTCATTCACGACCATCCCAAGGGTTTACAGAAAATGGTCCAAAATAGAGAAAATATCCAGCAATGGCTGTTCTCTAGATGAAAATTCCTTGTTGATCCCAGAGGTCAGAAGACAATGTCTAGAGTGGTTGAAGATGACAACATATTGGATCTTAAGGCAGATGGGCTACAGCAGCAGAACTCCACCCTGGGTGCTAGCCCATCAGTTAAGAACAAGAAACTGATGCTACAGTTTGCACAGGCTTACCAATATTGGACAAGGGAAGAAGGGAATAAAGTCGACTGGTCTGATGAGTCTCAATTTCTGCTGCACATTTAGAAGGAAAGGTTTTCATATTGCATAAACAACATGAAAGCCTGGATTCATCCTGCATTGTAACAACAGTTTTTTGCTGATGGTGTAACAGAGTGTGGGATGTTTTCTTTGCACACTTTCGGCCCTGTCAAGCTAAGTTCGCATTGTATACACCACAGCCCATCTTAGTGTTGTTACTGACATTGCCAATCTCTTTAGGACAACAGTGTACCCATCCTCTGATGTCTACTTCCAGCAGGTTAACAGGCCACATCACACAGTGCTGGTCATCTCAAATAGTTTTCCTGAACATGACAATGACTTCACTGTAATCCCGTGGCCTCCACTGTCACCAGATCTCAACCCAGTAGAGCACCTTATAGGGATGTAGTTGACCAGGATATTTGCATCATGGTTGTGCAACCAAAAATCTGCAGCAACTATTTGATGCTATCGTGTCAATATAGACCACAGTCTCTGGATGTTTCTAGCACCTTGCTGAATCTATGCCACATAGAATAAAAGAGGACAAAGATTGCCTTATACCAGGTTCATAAATACATACATTAATGATGACAGCATATGTTCACAATCACTTACCTTCAAAAAAAAAACTGTCTAGTTTTTTTATATACAGAGTACCCCTAAGATAGTATTGCATTCTCAGTCTGTCTGAGATTCCTTGTTAAAGCTCCTGTCTCTGTAAGGCTTCATTCTCCACATACTACCCTGTCTTAATGGGTCAGTTCAGTGCTGCTTGGTACCATGTTGTCAAAAACTCTTTGTTCATTCTAACATACGCTCTGCAGTGGACTTGGTACCGTGAGCCAATGGGCTTAAACTAATGATGAAACATTGGTAGGACATCACACTGTTAGGTCTTTCTGGGGGCTGGGAAAGCAAAATGTTTTAGGCAAGTTGTCTTGGTCCCAGTGCTTATTTTTGTTTACTTCTAGCAGGATCATACTTTTTCCCCTTCTCTAAATGTGGCCCATTTTTGGATTATAGCTATTTACCTGTACTCTGAAGAAAGAGGACGGCTTGTGTCTGACATGATTTCAGTCTATAATCTACTGTAAATGTCAAAGCAGACAAAGCCCTTAAAGTTCTGAAAGGGATTTAGTTTAAAAACCCTGTGTAGTCAGCCAAAGTGATGAGAAGGGGACTAAAACCCCGAACGGACTAGCAAAAAAAAAAACAAAAAAACAAAATCGTTACCCACCTTGACATATCATCTTGCTGAGGCCGGTGCGTCTTTTCCAACCCGAGCTTTGTGAAAATTCCAATCAGTGCCATTATGGCCACGACCCCGCAGATGACATACACAATGAGGTTGGTTTTATCCTTGGCGTTCTCCAGCGAAGGGTCTACTTTGGGTGGGGGTCTCCCTGTCATCATCCACGGCGGGGTGTCGTAGTTCTTACAGGTGGTCTGGTCCAGCCGGGAGCTTTTGAACGCGCAGCAGAACCTGAAGCCACAGGTGCCGCAGCAGTACAGATAGTTCCCTGTACTGCACACGAACGGCGGGTCCCACTGGCCCATCACGTCGTAGTAGCCGCGGCACTTCTCCTCGATTTGCGGGCTCTCCGTGACATTGATCTCAGTCTCCATTGAGTCATTGAAGCCGGTTACAAACATAAAGTCGTCGGTGCTCTGACCCTGCTTTCCCTCCGCGTCGCACACCATAACTTTCACCAGAAAGTAGCCGAGCAGCAGCTCATTAACCCACATCATTGCTCACTTTTTACGTCCCTCTTCACGCCGTGAGAAGCTCTCATGCGCCCGGACGCATCCTACAAGCCGACGAGACACAGCCATGCGTAAATTCTACAAGGCTGATTCCAAATTCCGTGCGTAAAAGCACCGCACACTTACCTATGTACTTTTCTTTCCTTCTCCGATCTTACAGAATTGCAATTGAGGCTCTTCCCAATGCGCTGGATGCCTGGGCAAATAGTTGTTGATGGGGTAGCCTCACTGAGATAGACAGTGCACCTTGCTGTGATGGAGTGTGTCAGACACCTCTGAGGCAGCTTCACTCCACTGAGCTGTCACACTGAGAGAGAAAGTGAGAGAGAATAACAAGAAGAAATGAGTTGGGAAATCAGAGAGACAGAGAGTGCAGGGAGGAGCTTTGCGCACTAATTATATCACACCTACACTCTCGTTTATATTTTACATAGACTCTAAATCAGGGGTGGGCCACTGACGGCCCCCCAGTACCTGAATGTGGCCGCAAATCAGTTTGAATTACATGGCAGCCTCTGGTCTAGTCCGGTTCTAACAAGATGCACCTAATAAAGTGGCTGGTGAGTGTAAACGAGGTACAGATATTAGTGTAGAGATTTGGTCCGGTGTTAAAGTGTTTTTTTTTTTTTTTAATTTATTCTTCAATTTAAATGACTTAATAATGGCACATATAAATGCCATGTCAGGAACTTTTCCTCCTTTTATCCAGTAAGTTGTCTTGGTCCCAGTGCTTATTTTTGGTTACATCAAAAAGATTCATCTTTTTCGCCTTTTCAATAAATGTGGTCTGCTCTTTTAGGTTGAAGATATTTATGTCACACCTTCACCCGTTTATATTTTACTTAAACTCTATATCAGGGGTGGGCAACTGGGGCCAGGGGCAACATGCGGCCCTCCTCAATTTGGACCAGAAAACCTGGCAAAACCTGCCATTACAGCATTAAAAAATATTATTGCTTACAAAAAAGCTTTATTTTTTTCATAATTGTTTCTGTGAAACTCTAATTTCTGCATATGTCAAAATAGAAATAAAATGGGAGTGAAATATATCTTATTAACCAGTAAATATTGTTTTACCAGCTTTGATAAATAGCTGGTGGTTTGAATTCTGTGTTTAGCTCATAAGGGTGAGTATTGCTAATTGTCTTATAGTTTGAATTATACAAATGCTGGTCAAGCAACTTTTTATGACAGATTTTTATATAAATTGTTTATATTAGAAATAAAAAAATGGCCCAGTGGCTATGAGGATAATTTCAAAATGTCCCTCTTGGTAACCAAAGTTTCTTATCCCTGGCCTTAATTTATCACTACAATGAAATGTAATTTCTAAAAACAGGATTGCTTTGTAAGCTAGATCTACCTAATGACAAGCACAGAAACTGCTGCTTTGCAAGATTACCCGTTTATGTTGTGCAAAAAGAAAAAGTGAGGCCAGTGTCTTCCCAATTTAGCATCTTTGTTTAGGGGCTGGGATGAAAACTCTAAAAGAGGCCATTTGCCTTTTTTTGAGTTTAATACAGTCTTTAGTGTCTTCCATGTCTCCTCCACATTGATAGAGCGCTAGCATGAACAAAACAAAAGTTGTCCGAACTTCTTACTCTTCCCCTCTTTATGGCACCAGCTGCTACTGAAGCATGCTGTTCCCCAGCCACCAAATAGACTTAGTGTTCCACCTTAGTGTTGTTTTGTCATCAGTTTAAGTAACAAACACTGAACTGACCAGTTACTACAGAGCTGACCTGTAAACCAATCAGAGAAGACAGGCCAAGTGGAAAAGGGGTCCTTAAATAGGAGGAGCAATAACAGAACATCTCAGACAGAGAGAATGCAGCATTATTATGAATGCTCTGTTTATGAGAAGGTTTTTTGAACATGTGATTATGAATATACCCATGTAATCATCAAAAGGAATATATGAACATAACTTAAGACCAAATATGATCCTTTTTTACAGTTTATTGGCCAACAGTATGATAAATAATTAAAGAATAAAAAAAGTGTCAAAAAATGAATGACAGAAATGAAAATGATGAAAGTAGTAAATGTATTCTGACTACTAGCATCTGTCTAATGCTGCTCCAATAATTAGTTGAAATACACACACTATCTCACCTTGAAGTCACCACACTGTGAATATGTTAAAAAGTAACAGTTTAAATAACTACATAAGTCCTTCTTGGATCTGTTATAATCACCTCTCCCACACTGTCTAAACACAACTTATTTTGCAGTGTGGATGCTCATTATTGCAGTTAATTATAGCCACTGCATGCTGTTCAAAAACCTGTGCTGTTCGACCTTTATTTAAAAATACTATCAGCTTGGTTTTTATCCTGAGTGATAGGAATGACACACTCCACCAAACGGTCCAACTCACAGGCTCTGATTCATTGTTATGTGAGGAGCATATTTTGGACATACAAGCAGAATTGTATAAGCTAATTTGTATGTTCATGTATGTCAGTGGGATGAGGTTTCTGTAACCCCATGTAATGACCACATTTATTTTATGTAACACGTCACATGTCCACTAATGACCCCTCAGCTGTTAATTATCGACGATTACAGACAGAAACAGATGATGAAAGGGTCTTGACAAGCAGGGATCTGCAAAAGCACTAGTTGGCAACATATTTTTAGGAACCTTTTTATCTAAAATTATGATTAGAGAATGGAGGCTCACCATCTGCCACTTGAGAACTCTCTGTTTGATGTCGAATCATCTTAACCATGTGAGGCTAGTTTTATTTACAATTGGCTGCCAGGGGAGTTGTTGCTTGTCTCGTCTTTTTGCATCTTTAAAGTTTCCTATAAATAGTTAGCACAGTCCCCCAGGGTAAAACTAAGGAGTTCTTCTAAAGTGAAAACACAACATTTTTATTGGAATATGACAGACATTTTATTCTAGGGTTTGATGGTAAAGTGTAAACTGATGAATCAAACAACAAATTATAGTTCTGTTGTCTGCACAGCCCCCCATTTTATGTTATAAATGACATCCTTGAAGCCTTGTCCACTAGTGTTGTAATTTTCAATCACTTCAACACAACAGACACTTAGGGTGTTGATTATTATGATAATTTTTTTGATAATCCTTTTGCTTGGATACTTCTATAACCATCACAGAAAAATTATTAATATGATGTGCTGTCCTGCAGTTGTCTTATGGTGTACAACTGCTTGAGTACAGTGGTGGGTCAAAGTGCAAGGCCATGGTGGTTTTTGTGGTTCATAGAAATCCTGTAGGAAAGGGATGAATATGAAACCAATCATCTTGTTTCGTGTGGACATTTGTGCAAAGTTTGAGGAAAGTCTATCAAAGCATTTTTCAGATACTGCATTCACAAGCAGGTGCTGAGCATAATGTTCTATGGCTTCTGACCTTTAACCTCCAAAAACATAAAACCTCATCTTCCAGTGAGAGAAGATATATATATATATATATATATATATATATATATATATATATATATATATATATACACAAATAAAATATATATGGGGGGGGGGGGGGGGACTGTAAAATGAGGAGTGTGGCTCCAGCCTGCTCTAATGTAAAGTGCCATGAGATACCACTTATTATGAATTGATGCTTTACAAATGAAGATTGATTGATTGATTGATTAATTGATTGATGATTGATTGATTGATTGATTGATTGATTGATTGATTGATTGATTGATAGAAGTCACAGTCTGTCGCATCTTAACCCAATAAAGTGAGCAGACCAGCAAGTATAACAACCAGATGTTGCCTTTGTCTTCAACTCACTAATATGAAAATGAACCGACACAGTTTTAGCTTATTTAGCCAGGAACTCCCCCATATTCTTTTCTTTTTTTGTGCTTGTTGCAAAACAGGACTCTGAGCCAGCACTCTAACTGTTTATCCCCTTCAGGGAGTTTCTTGGATGTCTTGTGTCTGTTGTCGTGTGTGATCTCACAGTCTGACTAGGAGGCTTTTTGTCTGTGTTTGAAATTGAAAATGTCTGTTGTTATATATTTGTGTCTGTGGTCCTTCATGTTTTTAAAACTGGTTTAATTTTAAAATTGCTCCTGCTTATTGCCAGTCTAACTGAAACATAAACATCTCTAAAATGATTTGATGTGTGAATTTATGTCTGTCACAACAAGCTTACAAAGGAGAAATCTAAATGTTGTTTGTGTTATTAACTGTTAAAACTGACCCAAAAATATGATTAACAACAGGAGGGAGGTTTAAGAAATGAACCTTTTATGCTTAAATCTTTATTGGATTATTAATGTCACACACTTATTAATGGAATAGAGATCTGGCAAAATACCCATAGTCTGATACAGGCACAGCAGTTTTAACAGCTTTTGACCTATTAATCAGGGATGTAGCCATGCTGACGTGCACACATGCTACCATGGTTACCAATGAAATAGGTTAGAGGCATGGCCTTAAACAGATTTTTGCTTCCCGAACAGATTTAGCCATCAACAGATGGTATCATGAGTGGTATAGTTTTTCAAGGCATGCTTAAGTTGAACAATTTCTTAAAAACAGTTGTACTAGAACAGACACAAAGATTAATTTAAAGCAATCACAACAACATATTGTAGACAAACTTACTGAAAAGAGAGATGAGCCCCTTTTTAACAAAAGACCGTGCTTTGAAAATTTGTACGAACATCAATGCCAGCCGCTTATTTTCCAGAGCCTAAGAATGATCTGACACTTGACGGTGCCAAAAATGCCATGTTCTGCATGAGAGCTATTGGGAAACAAGATGCTGTTGTTTTACTCTGACGAGGAGAAATTCTGGTTTGATGCTCACACAGAGAAGAAGCTTAAAGAGGCAGTAAACAACACGAAGCTTTAAACTCCCTCTCTGCTACCTTGTGAAGTCCCTCCCATCAAATGATGCACCAAACATGCTGACTAATAGTTGTGGCAAACCTTGTGTTCCACTCAGCTGGTCAGAGAGTTTTTTTGGTTTTGGAGTGCAGACAAACTGAAAATAAATCAGTGTTCATCCATCAAACTAGCAGCATGTGTCTCCCATAGCTGAGCACTGTTCATATGAGAAAAGCAAGAGGGGAGGAAGAAAGAGGAAGAACTGCAAGTCACAAAGAACCTAATCAGTTACAGAAATTACTTTAACCATGTTTTGTCAATCTAGATAGATCTGATAATCAGATTTTTTAATATCGCTAATATCTATATATCTATACCCTGATCACCTTAAAGGTCCCATGTCCTATTGTGTTTGACCGTTCACATCATGTCTCGGGTTTCTATTTAACAAGGGGCTTGATTTAAGTTGATTTAAAAAAACTAACAAAAAAATTGTGTCTGTAGAGGATCAGGTGTAGCTCGTTTTCCCTCCCCTTTGGAAACAGTCCAATTTGAATGGGTGGGGAGGCTATGCTTATGAGCTCTGCACTGATTGGCTGCCCAAATGATATCTGATGGGAGGTGGTAGGAAGGGTTACAGGAAGCACAAGTGATCATCAAAACAATCAATTGTCACCACACATGTAGGTGAAAGCTAAAAAAAAAAAAAACTTTAAAAGCAAAGAATATTAATTTTCAGGACATGGGACCTTCAAGAGTTTGTCAAGCTGCATGGCAGCAGTGGTGCAGTTTCCTCTTTTAGTTATTCCTCTGGGATAACTTTAAGAACCAAGGGTTTGCGTCTTTCTGACTGAATGGATACCTTGTTTCAGGAGGAACTACTTATTAAACCTAAAAAAACAACAAAAAAAACTATGTATATATATATATATATACATAGATACATAGACACATACATACATACATACATTTATATATATATATATATATATATATATATATATGTATATATATACAGCTTCGGTCCACTTTGGCGAAAATGGTCCTATCTGGCAATGTTGAAGAATCCTTTCAAAAATTCCTGGATCCAGACAGTGACCTGGATCACCCCCAAAATTTAATCAGTTCTTCCATATCCCATTTCTGACAATTCCTGAAAATTTCATCGAAATCCGTACAGAACTTTTCAAGTTATTTTGAACACAAACAAACAAACAGACAAACAGACAGACAGACAGATAAAGGCCGTCAAAAACATAACCTCCTTGGCGGAGGTAAAAAGGTTTCCTTTGGCCAAAACTTTTAACCACTCAACATGCATAACATTGAACTTCCTTTGCAGTTTCCTGTCATCACAAAGTAGACATAAATAGTCTGAGAAGGCTGATAAAAAGAAATTCTCTCTTTGTTTTTCTCAAGCACCTGGTTCCCAGATTTCAGTTTAACTTTAAAGCCATAAAGTCAGACGATAAGGTTTATTGCAAAATGTTTCAGTCAAACTATTCAAGAAATGTGCAGAGTCAAATAACAACTCTTGCACCAGTGTTGACAAAAGCCTGACAGCAAGCTGAAGTGGTTTTGATGTTGCTTCAGTTGTTTAAAAGAAGAAAAGCTGCATATTCATACTTGAACCTTTCTGTCACAGCAGTTAAGATTAACTTTCAAGTTGTTCCTGATACATCAGTCTCTGTCTGCCTGTGTTCTTTTTATAAGTCCATAGCAGTCTAATCCAGCTCATTAGAGCTCTATATTTATCCGTTCTCTTTATCAAGATGCTCTTAATTGTCATGTTAACAATGGTGTTTGAGACAGAATGAAGGGAATCTGATTTCAAAGGGCACTACTCAGATTAAGATTGATACTAATTGCACTGAACTTGTGAATCAACATTTCTTTCTTCACAAGAGCGTACAGTCCTAGAGTTGTCGCAAACCTGTCCAAAAGTATAAGTTCTAAATAAGTTTCAAAATAAGTCTCTTCAATCACATGTAGTAATTTAGATCTTTGGCCAGTAAAACCATTGCAAATATTTACAAATTCTTAATGAATTCCACCGAAAAATATTTTGTTCCCAGCACTGCTGAACTACAACCTGACTGTCATAGGTCTCGTGTATAAATACAAAGTACAGTGGTGAGACGAGAAGAAGGGCTGGGACAATTGTTGTGATATTGTGACTGGTAAAAATGTTTCTTTAATGGTGTACGTGTGTGGACTGTAACAATAACATGGATCACTGGGACTTTGACCTTGCGCCTCTAAATTGTATTCTGCTTATACATACAGAAGCAAGGGATGAAAATGGGGCTGATTACCTTGACCTTTGACCTTGAGGTGACGTACACTTTGGACTGGTTGCCAGCCAATCACAGAGCTGACATGTAGAGACAAACAACTATTAACACAAACGCACTAACACAGTTGGATGAAACTTGAGTACCCAGAGTAAGGCGTCGCTCATTTGAGGGGGTTAATCCAGTAACACTCTTACTGTGAGGCATCAGCTGACATGCTGCACCACCATGGAGCTTAGCTTTGACACAATACCTTGAACATTTCATTAGTCTATGCAGGGGTGAAATTGGACATTTGTGGAAAGTTTGATGAAAATATTTTAAAGCAGTCTTAAAACGATGCCTTGAAAACAGAGAGAATTACAGGGCTTCTTTATCATGATCTTAGTAACCATCGAGGAAAACAGTCTAGCCAGTGATTTTGAGCCATGCTTGGATGGAAGCATCGGGCCTCTTTCGTTGGCAGAGCATAGCGGGCATGAGGGAGTGTAAACCTGGAAGAGAGATTTCAGCTAAGCAGGTGCATTTCTTGTTACTGTTTTGTAGGCCAGAAGTAGAGCTCTGAATTTGATTCAAGGTGCAAGTGGAGGCCAATGAAGCGAGATTAGCAGCGGAGTGACGTGCTGTTCTTGGCTGGTTAAAGATCACACATGCTGCTGAATTCTGGATCATCTGTAGAATTTTAAATGTACATACAGGGAGGCCTGCTAGTATGGAGTTGCAGTAGTGAATGCATGAAATCATCAGAGCCTGTACCTGAAGCTGTGTTGCCTGTTCTGTTAGCTGTGTTGCCTGTTCTGTTCTGTTCTGTCTTGTCAATATGCATATAGAAAGCATATTGACACAACAGACCAATCGAGGCCACATGGACCTTAGAGGTCAACTGTTCATCAATTATGAGACACAAATTTCTGACAGAGTTTGTGGGCGTGAGTGTACTGGACCTAACCTGACACATGGACAGTTCCATATATCTGCCACGGACATATTTCACTAGTCCATCTGGGAAAGAGCTGTCGAGAATGGTTTTTAGGGGCGGAACCTTCAAAAACAACAGCAGCTGGTGATTGGACGATCATTCTGCTTGTAACACTCATCACAGACCAACCGTATCAAGCCACAGTATGACTTAGCAGCTAGATCCTGTTGTTAGCCATTAGCTTAAACTAAGTTTCAGTCCTACGTTTCAATCATCGTATATTAAATTATACCACACAGATGTATCATTTACTACTTACATGTGACATGAACCTCATCAACGACAATCCCCACGAAGTTCTCCCTGTAAACTTCTGAGGAGAGCATATTTCACCAGGTATCGCTAAGTAACCATGACTACCACAGACTAACCAGCATCATCAGTGGAGGATTTCCTCATCTCTCCCAGTTTCCCAGCAGTGACCCCTGGCCGATAGATGAGCAAAAACATGATTTCCCGTAAGAAAAGCTTTAAGCTACAGTATTTGCTCCTCTTTTAGATGAGAAATTGAGTCCATTTCCGATAAAACTGCTGATATTGCCTCATCCACAGAGACCACTTCACGCGCCACCATTGTTTTCAAACATGCAGTCTCTTCCCGATGTCGTCACGTCTGCAGCTCCTGCCTCTCTTCTGTGATTGGGCCGTTAAGCATTTAGCTAGTGAAAATGTAGAGTATTGGACGTTGGCCAGATTGACCTGCAGGATTTCAGACAATGAATCAGGCAGGTCCATCTGCTCTGCAAGGTTATATTGGATCCAAGCTTGACACTGATATGTGGTTGAATGGAAGGACTGGATTGAAGAACAGTAAGCTCAGTCTTGGACAGATTTAGCTGAGGGTGGTGTTCCTTCATCCATGTGGAAATATCAGCAAGGCATGATAAAATCTGAGCTGAGACAGTTGTGTCATCAGGTGTGAAAGATAGGAAGAGCTGAGTGTCGTCAGCATAGCAGTGGTAGGAGAAGCCATGAAAGCAAATAAATGCATTGAGTGAGGTAGTGTATTGTAGTGAAGAGCAGGGTACCAAGCACTGAACCCTAAGGAACCCCTGTCAATAAGCCATATCAGACACACCTCCCCATCATGATACTCTATAGAATCTGGTATGATGGTTCACCGTGTCAAAGGTAATAATGCCTCTGGCTTCGACTGTCACCTCCACAGACACAGAGAAATCATAACAGTTTTTTTAGAGTCTGTGTAAAAATTTATTTTCTTGGATAAGTCTTGCTGTTTTCATGCTTAACTTTCCCACTGAAAATAATCTGCATCAGTTACTTCATCATGCTCTTATTTTTGTAGCCCTGCTCTGAAAGTGACCCAATATTTTTGTCTCTGCAATAAACACTAAATTTCAGCAGTTCCTATAGTAGAAGCTGCGAAATTAGACAAGAAGGAGTAGGGACATGAGCACAGTTTTTTTTGTCACGTGATTCCAGTGTTGCAACCTCTGCAGCTGTATGAGTTATTCATGTCAGCATGGCTTGAGGCTGAAACTAATGTACTTGACCTTCTCTTTGATTCTGGGTGTTTTTTGTTTCTATGTTTCTAAGATACTGTATGAGAGAGCTGTGGTTAAGAACATATGTTTAGTAGAGAAGGAGAGATATTACTAATGACACCTTATTAAACCATTTTATTTCTCTGTATGTAATCCATACAAAAATGCAACTTTAAAATAATAAATTTATGGTATAACAGAAAAGTGTGTAGTAAATAACTGATGATTGTTATGAACAGAGATGCACCGATTTGTCTTCTGATTAGGTTGAATTTCATTGATTTAAGTATGACTTTGCACATGCACATGCCTTTACCCAACATTGTCAGAAACCTTTGTTTTTATGATTCTGCACTAAAACCTGATATGTATAAAACAATGTTCACTTCATAAAACAAATCATACTTAATGTCTGTGATTATTTTTCGAATGGACTTCAACAACACTTTGACCAGGGTTTGGTTATATTTTTGAGTTTATTTGTCACACTGCTGACTCCAGCTCTGCTTACCAATTCTAATTTGATTTCTGAGTAAAATATAATGGGTATTTAAGGATTTAATATCCATTGCTCATTATTGTTGGCCTAGTTACGATCTTAGTAATGAGCTATCAGCTGTGACAGGGTTTTTATAATTTTTCCCTTCTATTTACTCAAACAAACATTAATATTTTAATGAGAACAGATTGACTCAAATTTGTCAGCACGATTTATTTACCTTAACAGTAATGTGACTGTGAGCTAAGACTGTTTTTGCCTGTGCATGACTAGACATTATTATTGCTTCTACCTCTACTCGATCTTTATTGTTGATGGGAGAATGTAACACACCAAAGAGGTGCGTTAAGCGCATTTGTTTTCACAGATATTTTTAAGCCTAGTTAAGCCAGACTTTTGCCTGCAACTGTCCGCTATGATGCCAGCTGGATCATAAAGTTCTCTGCTGTGCTCCTGATTTCGCTCTTTCTTTGTCTGTTCTACTGCTTTCTCCTCAAGTCACTGGCCATTCACTAAACTTACAACAAAATAAACACAAAAAAGACTAAATAACTTTCAGTTTGGTCATAAAAGTGAAAAAACCCTGACATTTACCAACTGTATATAAGATAAAACAACTCAGAACTAATAGAATAAAAAGTCAGGCTTTTTCACTTTTCATATTGTCATGGCAAATCATATTAAATAAAGCAGCATCAGCTACAGCCCTTTTCGAGACATCTGATCACTGAAAAGACATTTTACACGGCAGGTCAGCTTACCTAGTCACATCACACCCACATGAGGTAGCCGTATATAGTGCCCATCAGCTCATCACATTTTATACATACACAGGCCACTTAGGAATCAGAGGGAACAATTATGATCAACATGTGACTCTGGAAGCTGGCATTTAGCCTGTGACCTACTAGTTGAAAGACAACCGCTACTGTCGCCTCCTGGATGTGAGATCACGGGTGCAAGCTGTCAAAATGAAAGAAAATGTCTTTGCAGAGTGGCAGGGCTAAGCCTTGAGAGCACAGCTTGGACAATCAGAGGGTACTTAAAGTCATTACAAGTCTTTCATCAGCATTATGACAGCAACACACGAAATACTGCAGAGTGTCAGGAACTCCATACATTCTATTGGAGCTGGTGTGCATTTTGTTTCCGAAATAATTTGGCAACTGTCATTGAATCCCCAGTGTGAGCCTCATTTTCTTTAATGGAATATGTTTGGACCTCTTGGTCATTCTCTGTATTTTTTTCTTTTTCATGCCACGGTCAAGCCTTTCACCTTTACATACCTGGAAAAAAGGGGCAATATTCCCACTCTCTCAGGTTTAGGTCTTAGATAAGGCATTGCTTGGTAGGGGTATAAATCTCACTCCAGCAAGACAATGTGATCCAAATCTCAATTGACAGGCTATGATTTGGTTCACTGACAAGTTATTAAAAAATATAACAATATGGCCTGATTCGATTGGACCCAGTATGGTTGGATCTGATGCAATTCAAATTGATAAAGAACCCCAATAACTCTTTTGTCAGTTTTATAAGAGGAAAGCTGTGGCAGGGCTATCATTTCACAACCTCCTGTTGTCACCAGTGTTCTGACATAATGTTTATTATTTAGATGACATTTTTGCCATGACTCACACATTTCCAGGTGTCTCAGTTTGACAGTAAGTTTGGGGGACATGATAGAAAATTTTATTTTACTGGTACAAAACTTTGCCACTCTTACGTTGTCACTTTACCCAATAATCAGTTTTAAACAAACTTTAAATATAGCACAGCAATCTTGGAATATATTTGAACCCCTTGCCAATCCTACTGCAATGCAGACACAACGCTTTTTCAGTAGCTCATTTGTAGCTCACTGTTTTATCAAAGCACAAAAGTTTTTCAGTTCATAACAGTGAAATTTCCACCAAAACATGTAAAAATGTAGACTGTCTGACTTATTCTAACATTATTCACTAGAAACACAAGCCTACCAAATTAATCAGGATAGAGTGCTGCTCTCTTTTCTGCTATTACCTGCAGACAAGACCACCCACACAGAGCTCAATGCTGTGCCTGAAGATGGCCTTTTACTGCGCCTCTGGAAAGCGGCTTACCGAAACATATACAATCGCACTTGACAAAGTGCTGCTGTACTGTGGTGCCTCATCTGCTGCCTCACTTGAATAAAAAGCCAACAGGTGAGACTTCAGATTTGTGGTTTTAGAGAGTACGGTGGCTGCTTTGCACAAAGCAAATATACACAGCCACCAAATATTTTACCACCAAATACTTTCACACAGTGCTCCTCAGATGATTCGGTGTGGGTAATGTCAGCTCAGATTGTCTTTGTTGCTTGTCCTCTGTTTTCTCAAAAGTTACGTCAGTCTTTAATCTGCTGAGGCTCAAAGACAATCAGTCGAGTTAAGTTAAGTTATACTTGTTGGAATAGGACCTTTTTTCCCCCTGCAAGTTTGAATGAATTTTTGTATATTGAATACAAAGTGACAGCCCTACTCAGTTCTTAACTTTCCTGGCTTTCTAAAATTTACTGTCACTAAAAACAAACCATATAAAATCCTCGGAAGACCCAATTTATAACCAGTGTAACACATATAGAATATCTGGAATGTAATGTGGAAGAGCTCTGCTTGTTTATGTAGGAGAATCATTTAAAAGTATAATTGGGCAATGAAAAGATTTACTTAATAAACAGTATATATTTAATTTACATATGTATTTTTTTGTTTGTTTTTGCTGTTTTCCTATGATTGTGAATATTTAGTCAACATGACTACAGGCATCATTATCTCGACTCGTTCTGTGTATCCAGGGTCTGGTTTGTTTTTCACCTTTTATTGACATTGGGAAATTCAGTCACTTTGATATTGTGTAATTCAGCTTGTGTCCATTAATAATGTCACAAAATCAATCCCTATAAAAATCGTGGAGCAGCTACAATTCCTGGGAATAAAACTGGCTACAGGTGCCTTAAATAACAGATTTCACAGAATTGTGACTATTAAACGTGTTTAATGCTTCTGCTGGCTAGCATTAGCATCTTAGCAAAACTTTAGTCTTGCCATCTCAACAGGTCTGATTGGTGTCCTGCCATTTTACTCCATAAAATATTCCCAAAGTATACAAACAGCCAGACTGTTCTGTACAGTTCTGCTTGCTACCTGGCAACTATTGAGCCTGCCACTGCTAACATTAATCTTGTGTAAAAGTAAAAGGTCAACAAGATTTTCACAGTCTTCAATGTGCTGAGCAGTGAGAAATGGAAGCAGTGCAGGCTGCATGGGGAGTCAGTAAACTTGTGTTTTGACTTTATTACAGGGCCATCTTCTGGTTCGTGCTAGGTTTTCACCACTGCATGACTGCACAGACCTTTGCCAAAATAAATAGATAATCAATTCAGATCAACTTATTTTCAAACCATTGCTATATGGCTATTGTTAAAGCAAAAGTTAGATATCTTGTTTGTGGCCCCACCAAAAGAGATCTTCTTCAAAACCAGACCTTCTTTAAAACCAGACCTGAGTTTCACACCATTTGATTGGTTTTATTAATGCAGGATGACAGTGAGGGATTGGCCTGCGAGATGAAGTGACACACTTTTCCATGACTATAGATAGCTGAAAAGACTGAGACTAAAATTGGTGCAATGTGCATCCTGAAATGAGAAGGCTTTGAGTGGAGCCTTTACCTCATTGTTGTTGAAGTTAGCCAGGCAGTGGTGAATGTTAAATGTGTTCAATCAGTGTCTTTCAGTGTCTGACATTTTTTCCTTTTTCTTTTTGTTCATTCTCCAATCAAGAGACAGATGAGTGCAGATGAACGTTGTCATGGTAACAGAAAAAATAGCCAGGAAGACCACGGGTGAGACAGTGCTGACTTAAAAATGTTTAAAGTGTCTCATGACTTGATACTATCTGCAGAGCACAACTCTTTATATTTTCTGTTGATAGAAGAATTGACTGTAGTACGAGAGTTGAGGGTCCTATACTTTACCAATATAACTATTTCCAGAGATGTACTGTGGAAACATTTCCATTTAGCTCATCATGTTAACTGTGGGGGATCAGCGCCTGGTCTGTCTTCAATGAAGTCACTCCCAGCTGCCAAATTGGCCCATTCCCGTCTTTTCATGTTTCCATTATGAATTCTGGAAATTAAGTTCCACCTCAGAGACTAAGAAAAAAATCTTTTGTATGTTTGTTTGTTTTGGTTTTTTGTGCAGTCCTCAACAGTCAGATTTATCACTAATAGCTTTGTGTGCTGATCGGATCTTCTTAGCTCTTTAAAGAAAGTCTCTTTAAAACAGATAAATATGATCATTATCAGATTTGATCAGTGCCCATCCTAGAGGGTTTAGGATGATGTGCCTTTTCATCTACATTTGACACCCATTCATGTCATAAGAGGGAGAACATTTAAATTTAAAATGTGCTCATTTTGCAAAGCAGCACTGAATTAAGTTCTGGAGCATTTTACCATTGTACCTATAAAAAGGTTTTATCTTACAATGTAATACTTTTTTTTATTTGCTCCTTTAAACAGTCCATATTTGGCTTATTTAGGTTCTATATCCTCTTCAGTTTAGGCCTGGGCTCAGGTAGCAAGCCCAGCAGAAAACAGAGATGGTGGAAATAATGCAAAATTATTGACAACATGGCTCAGAGCAACAAGTGACCAATTACCACAGAGCTGACCTGTCAGCCAATCAGAACAGACTGAGCCCATGTGGGGAGGGGGACCTTAAAGTAGCAATGGCTCCAACAGAGTGTCTCAGACAGAGAGAGAATACAGTTGGATCATGGGTACTGAGTATATGACAGCTAGAAGCTTCTTTGAAAATTGGTAGTTGTGAAAATACTCCAGCAGCCTTCACAAATGGATTTATGAACCTGAGTTAAATTTATTCCCCAATACCAAATGACTGGGTCACTGTGAGTGCTCACAGATCAGTAAAAAATCTATTCACTGGAACAAAATGTTGAGAAATATTTACACAACTCTTTTGTTTTTCAGTCTGCAGGAATATCTGCATCATCTTGACAACATCAAGTTCCAAATACAAAAGACTTCATAACAACTGACTCCTTTATGGCTGGAAATAGCCACCGGAAAGACTTCAAACCCTCTCTGCGTTTGAAGCTGCTGTAAGAAAGAGAGGAAAAACTTTGTACTATTTCTCTTCATTTTTGAAAGAACGGCTATTTTAGAAGTGAGACTTTCTCCTCTGTCTTTCTCTCTTTCTGTCCTGCCTTGCATCTTTTTGCAAGGAATACATCTTTTTCTTTACTTGTTTATTTTTTGGCTAGATGATGTTTTGAGTCTTTGACCTGGATTCCTCTAAATCGTATAGGAAAGTGCATTAAAAGAAGGGTAATACATAAATTAGCTTGTCTTCACTCAGGCATTATTTTTGATTAAAATAAGCTCTTTTCCACATGTAGGCAGGAGTTTTACCCCTCTAAAAAAACAACAAAAACACAAAAAACAGTCATGTGCTGTCAACAACATGCGACAATAAAAGCCTTCAAAAAATGAGGAAAAAAAATATAGCTTGGGATAACGTCATTCACTATTGAGATAACTATAATTCTTGCAACTGGATAACAAGTGTGTGAAGAGTTTACAGTATATTGGCTTAAAGTCACACAATCTTTCAGACTCTCTATTGCTTTTTATCACTTGTTCTCAAGCAGTAACTCTGATTTTTAAACCTGTGTGCAGATTTATGATTGCTGTGCAGTTTTGCATTGCAAATGCATGTATATAAATTATGAAGGGCCACTTTAAATAATATGAGCTTTATAAAATGAAAAAGGGAACTATCTCTACCGCATGATCAAAGTCAGACTAAGGCCTTGACACACCATGGGTGATAAAAATAAATTGTATGAAATTGTGAACATTTCAGAGGCCATTTTTGACACACCTTTTGGTTTACATTAGGAGCAATGTATATTTACGTTGAGTCAAATGGACTTAGCAGTAAGTGGCTATTCGGGGCTCTGAATTTGAAATAAACAGAAACAAAATGGGTATGGGTCAGATGTACCCAATTGGTTTCTGTTTCATTAGTCCCACCGTTTGATTCAGGAGGTGCAGCTGTACCACTACTGTTTCAGGCCCAATTTTTTAAATGGTAGAAGCTTGAGTATACACACTGCTGTTATACATCAGATCCAACACCATCCTCCTCCATATCTATCGTAACTGCATCTGACATAAATGTGTATTTCCAAAACTTTTTATCTTTCACCTGAGAAATTGTCAGAAGTGTGAATATTATTTTATTATCATATCTCAATTATAACTGTTTCTATTATTATAGTTACTATTTTTTTTTTTTGAATGAAAGTGCTTGGTTTTCTTTCTGTGATTGCTTTTGAGCTGCCGCTGTAACTACAGAATTTTCTCCGATGGATGATAAGTGAAGTTTTATCTGATCATAGTTTAACTTACATTAACTTTTGATTAATTATCCTTGTCATTTTTCTGTCTTTTGTCAAATAAAATAAGGGACTCATACACTGATCAGGCATGACATTATGGCCCCCTGCCTAATACTGTGCTGGTCCTCTTTGCAGCCTCATATACAACAAACTGCAATGCGCCGTGTACTCTGATACATTTCTATCAGAACCAGCATTAACTTCTTCAGCAACAGCAACTTATCTGATGGATAAGTTGGGCCAGTCCTTGTTCCCCATATGCATCATTTCCCAGTTCACTATTTGTTCACTATAGACAAAATTTTTCATTCCTGCCAAATATATCCCACTGGCTAACAGGGGACATAATGAAGATAATTAGTATTATTTGCCTTACCTGTCAGCGGTCATAGTGTTATGCCTGACCTGTGTATATGCCATCAATGAGTGCTTTTATTGGTCAAATGAGGGCTTACCATAAGTGAATAATCAACCAATGTACAAAAAACTTTATAAGGCTAGTGTGGTAATTACTTCACTGATAATAGCTTTAAAATTGAATAATTAAGTGCAAATTGTTTTTGCAAAAAAGATTAAAACCTCACATCTGGTTTGCAAAGGCCTTTAGACTCACTAAACCAGAGGTGTCCAAACTACAGCCAGGGGGCCAACTGCAGTCTATTTTTAACTGGCCCATACCGAATCCTGAAAATAAAAAAGAAAATGTGTCTCACATTAAAATATAAAGCTGTTGCTTAATGGTTGAATATGGACAAATAGACCACCAGCACATAGCAGAAACAATCATACTCATGTTTTCCACTATTTGCTCTATCTTGAGTTCCCATATAGAAAGAATATCACATTTTACCTTCAGGTATCAGCATCCCTATATAGTTTGTCGGCTTTGTGCAGTATGTTCTTGTTTTGTGTCTAAATGTGAAGATAAGCTGTCAGCATGGGAGCAAAAGCTAACTTGAAATCTTGATTGACTACCTAAAAATCCAGAGAATGAATGGCTGTTTGTCCTGCAAGCTGTTATTGGAAAGATGTGATGTAGTCTGTTTATTTCTCTGAGAGGCATAATTCAATAGTTAAGCATATCTAAAGTACAACACACTCTTCAGATTTAACAAAAATCCAATCAGCTGTTTGATCTACGATCTGGCTCATAAAAACAAATGGCAGTAGAAATGTTGCATTGTTGGTGTGATTGATAAGGATACAGCCTCCTCCAAAGAGAATACAAAAGTACTTATTTAAAGAAAACAATAATTTTAACATTATTGATTAGAATCTGATCTCGTCTGAGTTTTGCATAATTAAGAGTGCTATCACAGTGCAAAATAAGTTGATAATCCATGTATTAGCGAGGGAGTAAGATTTATTATGAGAAAATCTTACATTAGCTGTCAGAAAATCCCCACTTTAATGGGCATTCCTCTCAAAAGTCCTGCTGTTCTGTTTCACAGACAGAGGTGTTGCTGTGATGGCTGGCAGAGGCTAACATGCTGCCCATTCAGAGGACCACCAGAGGCCCTGCTCATTTCCTTGAGTCAGCTGCTGAGCAACAGGGTGGCTGCCTCGCTGCAAGTTGGCCAGCTTCATGCCAAAGTGTCCTGTGGGATGGGAGGCTCATTACTGATTTAAGAGAGTCCACTTTTCTCTAAGTATGTGAACTTCACAATAGGTAATGATCCTCCTGACCACTGAGACTAAATGCTTATCTGGCTACTTCATTCTGACTGTGTCCAGCAGGAGAGATTTCACTCCTTGTTAAAAAAAGTCCATCTGTTCCTTAAAGATTTAAGTAGCAAATTACCAGCCAGAGAAGTCTTTGTCTCCCCAGTCCTGCTTAAAAGCAAAAACAGAGAAAACATGACCAACCAAACATGACCTCAATTATCAGTGCAACTGATGCCTGGGATCAAATGGGAGCATAAAGAGTCATTGCTAGAAATGATCTGACAGCAATATATGATGATAGAAATTAATTCAGAGAAACACCATGCCAGTGCTTCACAATAAGTTTAATGTACAAGGAGAGAATGGTGGTGACAAACAAAAGGCATTTTTGCTTTATATCCTTTCTCCTCTGGTAGCACCAGTTAGCAGGCGTTGTTTTAATGATACTTGAGCAAAGAAGATTAGCCTGGTAATAAGATTGTGCTAGATTGTGCTAATAAGAATGATGACTAAAAAAATGCTACATTATATTTCATGGAATGAATTGGCTTCAACAAAATTATGGCATTTTGAGGTTGTGGTTTTTGGTAACCTTGTGCAGCTTCTTGATCTGCCTAATTCAATGTCTGTAACTGGGCAGCTCTATCTTGCCAAGCTCCAGTCTACAAAGATTGTGCTAGGCCCGAAGTGGCACAGCGCAGTCATCGTCCAAGAGGTGGAAGCTACAAGTGAGATGACAACAGAAGTGAGTTGTTGTACGGAGATTATCACAGAAGCTAGTCGCTTCAGTGACAGTTTTATCAGATCTGGACTGTAAAGAAATGTTAATATCTATTATCATTATGATTATACACGTATTATGATCCTTTTATATGCCTGTGTAAAGAGAGGACTGCGCTGTCACATCAGCAGATGAACTCCCAGTTTCTGAATGAGAAAGATGACCACTGTTGTGACACATGTTTGTGTAACTCTGAACTGCAATATTACTGGTTGATGATTGTGTGATAACGTGTACCTTGACTGCTTAAATATGAGAAGCCTAGTCACATTCTTTAGTGCATGAGGAAGCGCCTTTGTTGTAAACTGCATGTACTCCTTGCAAGTAAAATGACTAAAAGTTCTTTCTCCTGTCGTTCTTTCCCTGTGGAAAGAAAAGACGAGGATCGAAGTGTGAGTATGAGCATCTTCTTCTGTCGTTCTTTCCATCTGGGCTGCCAGTCAGGGGCAGTTTGGGAAATTTTTCTGACATTGACTCAACTCTTTAGGTATGGAAAACAAACAACAACATTGAAAGCATTTTTCAATAGCAAATATATTTTTTGCCACTTCCAACATGTTTTGGCAAGAGTTTGGTCGATGAAGTGGCCCCTGTTTTGTACTATACACCATGGAAGGAGCGCCTGCCTACTACATTATCTGATTGGCTCATAATGAATGTGAATGAGAGAACGACCATCCAATCACCTGATATGCTTTTGAAAGGCTCTGCCCATTCCTAAACACTTTCTATAGGCTGTTGCCCAGATGGACAAGTGAAATATCTTCGGTATGGTATATATTGAACAGCCCGCCTTGTGTGTCAGGTTTTTTTTAATAAGATGCTACCATCACCGCAAACATTAAAAGTGCAGGAGATGTATGTAGATCAGAGGCAGAACTACTATTCTACTATCAAGAAATTGACAGCAGTAGCAGCACCCTTGGCACTGGTTTAGTCTGATAGTTTGCTTCACCATCAATAGGAAGGTTAAGTGTTTGATTCCAACTCAAGCGATCACATGCCAGTGTGTCTTTGAGCATTTGACCCCCAAGTTACTCCCACTGCTAAGTCAATGGTGTGTAAATGGGTATGAAAGACTGTTAATGCTATCTGAGGCACCCACACCCACACCCACTCCCACCCCTAAATCAGAGTAATATTTTGTACCCACATGAGAATGTCCATGCAGCAACTCAATTTTCCTGTTCTAGTAATTTCAGTAACATCCTGATGAGTCAGCACAAACCTTTCTCCTGTAAGAACAATACTACAGCCAAAGTTTAAGCCGAGAGGAAGATTTCTTCTTCATACAACTAATTGAAGATGACAGCAGGTAACAAGATTTCAAAATCCAGCCTCCTTAATTCTCTTACTCCAGTCTGATGACGCAGAAACACTCATCATCGTGTAAGGCCAACTACTTTACAACAGATGCTTCGAAGAGAAAGTGATTTACCCAGTTGTTCTCGAATCCTTAATTCAACAGGCTGGTCAGATCAGAGGATTATGATGCCAAGCTGTGTTTTAAGCAGCTGTGAGCATGTTTGCTGAAATAAGGGCAAAACATTTAGTGCTCAGTGCGTGTGTGGCAATGTGAGAACAATCAGGGAAACCAGTCTTCATTGTAAACTAATTTAAGCAGTGGTCGACATGGTGGCACAGCAGGCAGTGCTCATGCTTCACAGCAGGACGGTTGCTGGTTTAAACCCTGTGACAGTCAGGACCTTTTTGTGTGGAGTTTGCATTTTCAACCTGTTCATACATGGGTGTTCTCTGGGCACTATGGCATCCTCCCACAGACTGAAACATGCTTGTTAAGTTAATTGTAAATCGCTTCTCTATGTGGCCCTGTCAGCTGGGATAGGCTCCAGCCACCTACATCCCTGAAAGGGAGAGGTGGTATAGATAGCATATGGATTGATGGATAATCTGAGCAACACAAAGCAATACAGCCGTATTAAGTGGGAATGTAATCCATTCTGTCCTCTAATCTTAGACATTTTACAAATCTCATATTCTGTTTTCTTTCTTGTTAGTGAAGTATACATGATACTATGAAAGGTCTGACTCTAGTGGATTTAAATATACTTTATACAAAATAAATATTACATTTCACACTTGTGCAGGCGACCTCTGCTCCACTCATTTAAAAGATCAGAAAAGTTAAAATTTGTTCACTCCCACTTAACAGTGGAGAACATTTGTCTCTCATTTCAAGAATCCAAGCTATAGGTAGCTATTTTCAGCTGTCACTGGCTGTTCACCTTGCCTTTCCAAAACAGTCGTGCTGCAGGCTCTGCATTATGTGCGAGTGACCCAGATATGTGGGTCTGTGGGGTGGTCGTAATGCTTTTGGTGCCGGGAACATTAGCTGCTTGGAGGAAAAAAAAAAAAAAAAACTAGACCTGCCACAGCAGAGATATCCAAAACTGGGCTGCCAGCCTTGGCAAAAATCCCAGAGAAATGTGACTTGACTGTAGCAACTATGTCTGAATGTCCAGTCCCAGCTGAGCTAGCCTTCAAAATGCCTTTCACAATGGTTACACTGCTGGTGGCTTCAATGATTATTTTTAGCTGCTTCAGTGCAAACGCAAAAGAGGCAAAGTCAAACTTCTTTTTTACACTGAAATATGGATTTAGAAGTCTGTGACTGAAACAATAATGTTATTGTCTATAAGTTTGAGCTGAAACATGAGAGATAAAATAGAATTTGTCTAAGAAGTTTGATTAAATCTGCATTTAAAAATGTTGACATTATCTTAGAACATAAAAATATATTTAAAGGGCCATTTCTTTAAATAGAACATCTGCATTCACATATTTCACAGCCTACTACTACTACGGGATACTATTTATTTCTAGGCTGTATTAACACACTTAATTTGAAATGACAGTGAGGACAACGGAGACATCCGTCAGAGTGTTAGTGCAGCAGAAGAGCTGTAAGTAGGCCAAAGATGTGTAAATGTTGATACTGTTTTCTGCAATCAGATAACCTGTTTTTGACCTGTACACTGAGAAAACACTGTCATGTAAATGTAAGATTAGATAGACAGAGAGAAATTAAGGACACTTAAGTGATCCCTCAAATAATCAGGTCGAAGTTTTGGTTTCAGTTGTTCCATGTGCAGATCAAGCAAAGGGAAGAAATTGTGTGTTGTGGTGCAAATCAATAATAAAGGCTCACAGATTTAAGATGCTAAAACCTTTAAGGGCACAAGTATCTTGTGTTGCTTTCAAATTTGATAACACGACCTTGACCAGGGCCCTCCAAGAGACTAATTGCTGCTGCTCAGGAGAAGTGGAAACCCTCCAACCAGAGAAGTGAGGGGAACATCAGTGAGAGCTTTAGCTGCCTGCACGGGTCTCCTGAGCAATGTAATATGAAACACTTTTGTTCGATCAGGCCTATTTTGGTCCCAAACATCTTACTGGAGCAAAGCTGATCTGCCCTAACATGCACTCTGGGAGACCTAGGCTGGGCTGTGCATTCACACAAACACATACTTTGTCACTTTGACCTTTGAGTACAGGCTCAGGTCCTCCTAAGACATCCTTGTCTGTATTTCTGAAGGTAGATACTCTGACTTCTAGCTCTTAAGTAATTTCTTTAACAGTCTTACAGTTTTTTGCCTGAGTTTTTGCTGCGACATCAGATCAAAATTGTCACAATTTAACAGAATTCTTATCATCGGTCCACATGTCCTTTTGAGTCATGTCATCTTGTCTCAATGATGCTGGCACTACAGAATAAAGTGCTGTTGCTGACACAGTTTTTTGACAACCTCTTAAAGTTACCCAGTTTGCGTCAGACTTACCGTTTTTACAGTCTGTGTTTTTATTTGCCTTAGCTCCTGTCAGAACTGTACCAGCTTTACTTTGGCTGGGATGGGCATTTATTTTTTCTGTTGTCTGTCACTGGGCATATTTACTTAACCAAACTCACATGTCTCAATTCTTCTCTGTGTCCAATATAGTCACAGCTTCAGTGCTGAACTTGTTTAGGGGAGCTGAATATTACTGACGATCATGTGGTTGCAAATATTGCTGTAAATTGTGGCTGTAGCTCAGCCAGTAAGGACCGGGGTTAGGAAGGTCAGGTAGGTCACTGGTTGGATCCTTACATGGACTAGATATGGGAGTTGGACTGGTAGCTAGAAAAATGCAGATTCACTTAGAGAGTACTTTTTAGGTCCCTTGAGCAAGACACCAAAACTGTTCAGGGGGCACTACACCAAGAGCAGATGACTATCACTCTGAATTTCCTCCAAGATAATGCATGTGACTTTTAAACTATGATTCAAACATGTTTGAAAATTAACCAAAAATAAATAAAATCTTTATGACACACAACAAAAGACTGTTTTTTTATTAAATGTTATACTGAGTGTAATATTGAGAAAGTCTAAGGAAAATCCCTCTCAAATTTAATTTTAAGTCTTTAATTGCAAAATTCCTTGCCAACAAAATCTATGTGCATGCATTTTTTTCTAGTGTATTTTCCTTTGATATCCCCATAACTGACTTTATTTAATCTGTTCTCATAATATGTAATTCATTTTGTTTGTCTGCTTTTGTCCCTAATTTAATTTAATTTTTTCTTGGGGTGGTCATCAATAAAGATCCTCCACCTGTGCCTAATGTGCCATTGAGTACCTTCAGATACTTGTCACATCGCCTCATGTTGTTTCTGGTGCTCTGTCATTCTCAATAAGATCCTCTGACAGAATTCCCAAAGCATTGTTTGAAGTCCAATTAGTAAAAAATAAAATCATATATATATATATATATATATATATATATATATATATATATATATATATAAGGTACCATTGTTCAATTTTAAGCAAATACCTAGCAAAGTGCATGTTTAAACTACCAATGTTCACTAACTAAATAGCTGTTTGTATGTATGAGTGTACTCTTTTATACCATGGTCCAGTAACTGGAGAATCACACATGAACAACCAGAAACTACATGCTAATGAGAGAAACAAGGAAAAAGAACAGGCTAATGCGCTTTCCAGCCTCTGTTCCCTGGAGGATTACACATCAACCCTTCAGCTCTTATCAATTTACAACAAATGTCATGCTTCTCCAGATGATAGTGCTCAGAAACCTCAGTGGCACAACTGAAGCTTTTGCCAAATGACAGAATTCCATCCCTCAAATTATCCTGACATTTACATTCAGTGAGATTCAAGTCGAAGCTGATTTATTTGTTGGGCTTTAATCAGTGTGCCAGACTGCAGACACACTGGGAGAGGAACATCATATATGTAAACTGAGTGTTCAAGTCAGTAGTTCAAATTAAAATATCTGTGCTGTTAGAAAACAACACCATCATGACTTATCTGTCCTACGGCAGTCATTCTTTTTTCATCGTATTCAATGTACAAATTTGAAAAACATCTAAACAGTTCCTTAACACTTATTTTGGATTGTTGAGGCATTTTCTCTGAGCCACAAGCCAAGTCCACCCTTCAGTCTGTTTTTGCTGCCTCATTTCTACTTGTATTTTTGGTAAGTCTGTACTTTTGGCCATCACAAATTGATAACAATCATTTCCAAATTGTGGGATGGGATGGAATATTTCTTTTATAGGTGCTTCCTTGGATGAAATGTAAATTTAGCACAGAGTGCCCTGAAGCATAGTGGAGGGTGTCAAAATATGGTTCAGGACTCACTGGAGGATTTCAGATTTTTATCTTCAAAACTCACTGGCCAGAATTGCATGAATAATGATTATTTGTGGTGCACAATGGTAACTTTTATAATCTTACTTATCTTAAAGGTCCCATATTTTGCTCCTTTTGTGCAGTTTAACATGGATCCTTGATGTCTTCATGAAACATTTGTAACATGCTTTGGTCCAAAAAGCCAATGAATAAAGTACAGCTGCATTCTTTCCACGCTCACGTAACCGCTCTGTTTAGAACGACTGGTTTTGAGGGCGGTCGCCTCAATATGCTAATGAGCAAGGGCAGAGCCACGGCCAACACAGTAACATATGGAGACTTAACAATAGACCTGCAGCGTATCTCTAGCAAAGCGGAGCGCACTGCCGCTCCAGCCACTTACAATCCTGAACACACACGAACCGTAAACATGCCGGTTACCGGATAACCGTGAAGCTCGTTTCCCCCAAACATTAAAGGCTAACGCACAACATGCTAACCTCGGCCTAGTCACCACAGTGGAACACAGCAGCGACTTAGCCTACCTTCCTGGCTAACGTTAGAAGAAATGGAGGGGTGATGGGGTGGGGAAAGGACTGATTATATTCAGCCAACTGTTAAACTCCTCTTGACTAGTGTAAGAATGCTCATTCATTGAAGTTTATCCTTCAGACTTTCAACAAGTAACATTAACACTGAGGACCATGTGAAGTTACTTCTGTTTCACTTCACCCTGCTGTTAGCATTAGCTCGTAGCAATAAGCAAAATACAGTAAGTACTACACGGCATTAAAAAACTCACATTTCCTTCATCAGGTTTGGCGACGGATTGTTGGTCCTGAGCCCGGATTCAGGAAAAGTCTAGTTTCCAGTCCTGTGTTGAACTGACTGAAATTGAAGAAGCAGTTGGACGTGAAGTGAATGACACACACTTACAGGTTTTAGCTGACCATAGCTTGCACATTCCCTTCGAAAATAAAATTAATCCACTGGGCCCCTTGGTCCTCTGAGGCTGGCAACCTGTATGTGAAGATATATGTAGCTGTTTACAGCCAACAACTGAGCTGTGATAGGTTTTGGGTCATGGTGTACGCCGATCTCTCGCAAAGAATGTAAACATATGGCGGCACTTCGCACAGAAATTTCTGAAGCTGTGGAGGCAGGCTTCTGCAAATAAAATGCTTGTTACGTAACAGTATATCCACGGACTCAACAAATACCATGAGTTTACATTCATGCAGCCTCCTAAATACAGGTTTTGTTGTCTACTATCACATGTTGTGGGCTGGGAGGAAGACCACATACCCAAAAATGTGTTCAAAAGCTTTCAAAATGTGATTTTGCATAATATGTCACTTTTAATGTGTCTTTTTTATACTAAACTCATAATTATGACTTGTTTCTGTTTCTGTCCCCAGTATATGTGTCTGGTAATTGTGTAGCTCAGACATCAAATTACTAAATACCCCCTATATGAAGGTCAACCTCAATTATCATATGTTTACTCAAAAGGTGTTTGAAAATGGATGATGGATAAAAAAAATGCAACATTAAAGCTCATTACACAATTCTGATGATAGCCTCTTTTAAATCGTTTTCAAAAGAGGCTGTTTATGATCCCATGGTCAGCCAAAAAATGTTTTGTATGCTTTTTGTTTTGAGTTGATTTCAACTTATATCTCCTTCAAAAACTCCTCTCCATTGGATCTCGATTGTATTCAATTTAATTCTGAAAGTGGTGATTTAAAATTGATTTCTGATTTAGACCGATTCACATTTCTCAATTAAAGCTCTTTTTGTTGAAAAAGGGTGCTCATGTCAAGATTATCTCAATCTGTTTTGTGCCTGACGTTTACATGGCTCAGCTCAAAATTGTTTGAATTCTTCAAATTATTGTCCTTTTTGTGAAGGAAGGATGGGATGGATTTTTCTTCCCTACTCCATACAGAAGCATCACTGACGCAGTGCTAAACATTACTGCTGTGTGCACATGAGACTTGTTTTTGGGTAAGGATCCTGCATAATGGATCTATGGCCTTCTATGATGCAGCTTTTGACCTTTGACAACTTATAATGAGGCAATTAATTAAGTTACCTTGCAATGTAGGTACTAGTTTTGGTCACCTTATGCTGCTATTAGTTTTTGTTTTTTTATATATTGCTTTAATTGATTTTGACCAACTCACAATTCTTCTATTGATCTTGGATACCTTCTAACTTCTGCCATTAGTCCTAGTAAACTCATAATGCTGCTATTGCTCTTGGCCAAATTAAGATGCTTCTATTGATCTTTGTCATTTCATGATACAGCCACTGCACCCCAGTCATTTCTTGTATGTATGCATAGTTTCTTGGTTACTTGGAATGCAACTTTTTATAGGTCATGAGGCTGTAATCATTACATCCTGTTAACTTGTATGCTGCCATCATCTCTAGACACTTCATGATGTCCCATATTGTATAATAAACTGTGTTTTATATCAGGTTTGCACTAAAAATGTATGTATTAATGTATACAGGAGCTTACATGTGTTTCTTCTGCCTTTTGTGTTGAGATGGATACATTCATTGTGTTTAGTGTTAATTGACTTTTAAAGCTTTCTATGTATGTTTTGAAATTGTAAGTGCTATTTTTTGTCACTGTCACACAAAATATACACACAGTTCAATCTTTTTTATTATTTTGCCATCAGTGGTGTTTCACGGAGTGCCTTTGCCTGTCCTTTGTATTCTTGAGGTATTTGTATATAGTAACAGTTTGAGTGCAGAGTATAGGTTGACAGCCCTGACATCTATACACCTTTTTATCATCACTTTTTTTAATTTAATTTTTTATTAAAGGCATTAACATAACTACACAGACTTTAATGTTTATAGTGAGTATTCCAAGAGACCTTTATTCTTTCCCTTTATTAATCAATGCATATTTTAATGGAAATACGTAATATGAATGTGTCTGTGAGCTGAATTCAGTTTCCTGCTCAGGAGTGCCTCAGAAAGCTTTATTTGAATAAAGTTGGACATTTGAGAGCAGATAACGTCCCGCAGAATCATGATGGATTCATTCCAACCATTCGCCTCCGGGGGAGACAATCACTGACTAATATTATCCTTCTCTGTAGCTTCAATCTCAGCTCTATATATGGACAGAGATGAAAGGAGGGCATATGGACTGAAAAGATTTTAAAATAATCTCTGGGTGGTACTGAAGCAACACTTCAGATATAATTTTAACATCCCATATTCAGGGGAGCCAACTCATAAAGCTGTGCCGCATAAAGACTTCACCGCCCCCCTGTGTCTGTAAAACCAGGGGGCTTACTTTAGAAGAATAAAGAGCCTATTAATTTTAATTTTTGCTTACAGTTGTTAACACGTATTAAGGGGTGCAGGGTTTGTTTGGTGAGTATTTTCTCACTTTGACTTGAAATACTTTTCACCTCCAAAGCTAAACACATCAGATGTCTTTTTAATTTGCACACTACCAAGACTCTCCATGTGAGATTTCATCTGGGTATGCTGAAGAGAAAGCCTCTGTGGATGATTCTGCTGTGTCTCTTTACATGCAGTTTGTCTCGTGGGCCATCTTGTCTTACCATGCAGCTTTAAATACTGTATGAAACTAATGTCGATATGAAGAAGTTTAGAGTCCAATTTGACAGAGATGCTCAGCAACAGAGCACCACTGTTAGCTTTTTATGCCTTTGTTTCCCATAAAGGAAGTTTTAGTATAAAATTAAACTTCTAAGTTTGTCAATATAGTAAATTAACGTACATATTTATTCATGCTTTGGCTCTTTTTTTGGTTATTAAATGTGAAAAAGGGTAGTAAAGCAACAGTCTGAAGCTTCACATTGCTTCATTTCTTCAATACCCAGAATGCTTGTATAAATGTCGTAAACATGCATGACAGGGATGGAAGTTTTAAAACAGATAGATTTTTTTTTTTTCTCAATACAGTTCAGTTTTTCCTTTTGTGTGCAAAATTTAAGTGAATGAGGCCAATGAATTATTTTTATTATATCCTAAACGTTGGGCACAACAGATGTAGTGTTCACATATCCATTGGACTTATTTATCGGGCCCATTTAGGCAATATCCCCTAGACTGTGTTTAGGACGGATGTCCTGTCTGTCACATTTATAAGAGGCCAGTTAGAACAGGTTAAATACAATTATTTGACCTTTTCCAAAACCCTTTATTTTTAAACCCTGACTCTCTTTCCTCTCTGTAATGGAAAAAAACAAACCGGGGGACTTTCTCAGTACTGGAAAAGCAAATGCCTTTTAAGGTCCCCTTTTGATCCACTAGGTGGCAGTGCATTCATTCAGACGACATCCTGCAGGCTCTCTTGAGAGGTGGCCTTACCAACCATCACATTATTATATGATGAGTATTCACTAAGCATAATATTTAATCTCAAGGGAGTGGTATTGTTATTTGACATTCTCTCAGCTACTGTATTTGCAATACAGGAGGGATCTTTTTTTTTTATCAGTACAGAACTGAAATAAAGACAGGCACAAATAAGATCTACACATGCAAAACAAGGTTTGGAGTATATCGAGACAAAAAACAGATATTTCCTTCCTGTTTTTGATAGACATATCATGTGATACTCTCCCACTCCTGACTCTATATCTAGCACAAAATTACAGCCAGGGTTTTACTTCTTTACCTTAACTGACAACTTTAAAGAAAGCTATGACCTTTCATAAAATCAGCACAAAACCAAGATGAATATGAATAACAAGATTCAGACTTTGCCATATTTTTAATCTGTTTTCTCAGAGGGTTAAAAACTGAAATGGCCAGGAGTTCTTTTTTTTCTGTCTGAGAAATAAAAACAAAACAATTGAAAAAAAAAAAAAAAAAATCAAAAATACACAATTTCAATTTTAAAATTAAAGTGCAAAACACAGCAACAAATACAACACAAAACAGAAAGTTAATTAAAGCAAAACATGAGCAAACACAGCAACTGACTAGAAATTAAAATAACAATTAATAAAGACTACAACAAAAAATTAAGCAAATTATAAGAAAAAAAGAACAAATAGCGACATTAAAAACAAAACAGCGAACTAATAACAAAACTAAATTCACAAGAAAACCTTACAAATCAAGAAACAAAGCAACATCATAGGTCACAACAAATACTTAACCACAATCACAAATCAACACATGACTTTCACAAATTAGAAAACACTACACTAAAGACAAATGGGTGTTTTGTTTTCTTCTCTTCATTGGTTGTTGTGTTTTCTCGGATGTTGTTATTGTACTTTTGAATTTCATTGTTTAATTTAATTTGTTTTGTTTTTTTTGTGTGTATTGTATCCTTTTTTATTTTGTAATTATGTTTTTTGTTGGATTGTTTTTCACTGATATTTGTTACTTTTTCTGATTTGTATTTTTTGCTTTATTTTTTTATTGTTGTTTTGCTTTTTGATTTGTCATTTTGTTTTTTGTTGTCATTGTGTATTTTGATTTATTTTATATTTTTGCTATTATATCCTCTTCTTATGTTTCTTTATGTTTTGCAATTTAAGGCCACCACACAATTTGAAAAACATGTCAGAAATTGAGTTGAATTGTGACGATTTGTAGATATTAGCATGATCTTTCTATCCATGGTTGATACATCTATAGTAACTATCTCTAGCTCCACATGGACATGAGATCCCTCTTGAAAATGAGGTGTCACATCTCAAGAGGTCTACCATTAATACATTTATACTTAACAGAGACAAATATGGTTGGGATGCACTTGTGGTGTGGGCACCCATGAGTTCATCACTACCATAAATTCTTATTTTCAGTAAGACTTTCATTGATTATACTTCTATAAAATTATCACCATAACCACACAGACATAAGGACCCTCCTGAAAGCAAGTTGTAGCATCTCAAGAGGCTAACCTCTAATAAATTTGTTTCCAGCAGAAACAAATTGACAACGACAGGTCTATGATTGGTCCATTGATCTGTTACTAACTTTAGTTCTTACTTTGGTCCACTTGTCTCCACTTACCTCCTTTTCTTTGCTCACACACCCAACACAGCATCGTGTGGATTTGCTGTTCATCATGAGACTGGGGTCCACATTCAAGATTTCCTGCTGCTTAACAGAAGGTTTTTTCTTGCCACCATGATGGAGGGATTCATGATTGGCTATATGGATTCATGTTGGGTGTTGGATGTATATATTTGTATATATATGTATATGTGTATTTTATATATGTATATATGTATCTATGCTTATATGTGTATCCATAATATGAAGAGCTTTGTGCTCTATTGTAAAGTGTCTTGAGATAACACTTGTTATGAATTGGCGCTATACAAATAAAGATTGATTGATTGATTGATTGATTGATTGACCCCTTAGCATTAAATTTTGCAAAAAAAAAAACAAAAAAAAAACATTTGTTACTTACAGCGTGGCCTCCGTGATAAATTGATTGTATATTGATAAATTACTTTTCAAAAAGTGAAATGACTTTGAAATGACCCCCTCTGGTGGAGCTCCGTAAATGAAAATGTTTATTACTTAATCTTTGTGGAACAATCCAGTACATGCTGTGCTGCAGTTGTATTTTTTCTGATGAACACATTATTTTTGGTAACCTGTAGTTCAAAAAGGCAGACTGGAGATATCCCCCATTGACTCTGTGATTCAGAGTATGGTTATTTTAACTAACAAGGCTCCTCTGGACTTTTTTAAAGCTGAAAACCAACTGAGGTGGTCTTTAAACCACATTAAATCTAAACATTGTTGTTACTATTTTTAGCAAAGTCTGGAAGTTTCAGGGGGCCCACTATCAGGGGGGCTCTCATAGAGGCAATTTGCCCTTACCAAGTTTTGGACAGTATATTTAGTTTGGGTCTTGTCAGGGTTACACTGCAGCATCACTGTAATTATCCAGGGAGGAGGCTTTCGTGTGATTATCTTATGGTATCATATCTCTTCATACAGAATATCATTTTTTTCTGTCTGGACTTTTCTCCCAGGAACCTTTAGCCTTTGCAGTCTATGATGCATATGCCATGTGGGTGTGGGATCTGCAATGTACTGCTTCAGGCCTGAGTAAATAGTGTAGCCATTCCAGGCATGGCTGTGAATGGTGGAGGAAGGAAATGTCTGTAATCAGGGTAACTTCAATGTTTCCCAGAGCTGAGTCAGGAAGTAAATCTGTTTGAGTGAGATGACAGTGGATGAATAGAGAGTGCATGTCTGACTTTGCTGTAATTCTCCTCTGGTTTATTAAAATGTATATTCTGTTAATTTAATATAGCAATAGAACACACGTTTCCTCTCATGCCATATTCTGAGAGGAAATATTCCTTACTCCTGCATAGAGCTCCATTATACACCTTTATTTTGAAAACAGCACTTCAAACATGATAATTCATATCATTTATTATTTCCCCTGTGGTCTAGACTGTGTTCCCACAGACATTTGTCTCTGCGTCTTCTGAGGCTAATGACATGGTTTGACTTTTATTGTTGCCTGTTATTCCACTGAGGAAATGATAACATGATAAATCAATGGGGAAACAAAAATAGCATGCAGACTGAGTTCTTGTGTTGATAGAGAGTAGAGCTTCATGATTCTCTTTCGAGGCTCTGGACATGCACAAAGATGTTCGTAAAATAGTTAAAAGGCCCTTGATTGGATCTCTTCTCAAGATTGCGTTGGTGTGGTAAAGTTTGTTTGACTGACAGCTACACAACCCTGTGAAATCTATCAACCTGTGTTGGTAGGAGGACTTGTTGATCTGTTATGATTTCAGTTGGTCTTTACTAAAGCCCCAGTCACACATTCCCGTAATCCTGATGAAACGTGCTTTGGTCATGGTGCATGCGCTGCTTGATTGGATCAGCGTTGTATAGTAGTGGACGAACGCCGGGGAACTGGGAAGGGTCCCGATTGTTTTGAACTGTTCCGATTGTTTTGAACTGTCGTGGAGACTCACCGCTCTCAGTATAGCAGGGTGGAAGCCTAATGCAGTCCTAAGGCAAAAGGTATTAGTTTGGCATGTACGGGGCTAAATCAGGCTGATCGTGGCTCAACCAGAAAACTTTCTGAGGACGATTGTCAAGGATGTATCCGTTTGTGCCCTGACTGTGTCCCATTCAAGGCGACGCAAGCGACGGGGCTCAATCGGGGCTTACGTGATGCAAACTGGGCTCGAACGGGGCTGACGTCGTGTCAGCGGGATGGAAATTCATGGAATCCTCTTCGTAACATTGTATTGCCCTAATTGAATTGGGACGAATGCCCCCGAAGCGCGGTAGAAACGGTAGAAGCATTACTGACGGTGTATTTACAGGGTGTGTCCGGTGGAGAGACAGTCATTTCTTCCCGTATCATGCCGATCAAACTAGCCTTGCCAATGGTGTGCAGTCGTGCACAATCGCCATGAGAAACGGGAATGTGTGACTGGGGCATAAGTAACTAATGTCATCATTAGCTCTCTTCACATCTCCACCTATTTTTAACTTCTCCTGCTCTAATTAGCCAGAGTGATAAAACACTCAGTATCAGGGGCCTGTCAGAGCCCATACTCTGCTTCATTAGCTTTATATGCCCTTTAGTGTGTCCAGCATGTCTCCTCTGTGTGAAAGAGCACTTCTATGAACAGGACAAAAGGTCAGTAGCATCAAAACCTCTTCTTCCCATGTTCATAGTGCTGATAGTGGCCTATAACATCTTGTTCCCCTGCCCCTCCTGAATAGACCTACCAGTGTGACATCCTTCCCGAGCTCCCCCAGATAGGAAGCACCCCTAAATCAATCAATCAATCAATCAATCAATCTTTATTTGTATAGCGCCAATTCATAACAAGTGTCATCTCAAGACACTTTACAATAGAGCACAAAGCTCTTCATATTATGGATACACATATATGCATAGATACATATATACATATATAAAATACACATATACATATATATACAAATATATACATCCAACACCCAACATGAATCCATATAGCCAATCATGAATCCTTCCACCATGGTGGCAAGAAAAAACCTTCTGTTAAGCAGCAGGAAATCTTGAATGTGGACCCCAGTCTCATGATGAACAGCAAATCCACACAATGCTGTGTTGGGTGTGTGAGCAAAGAAAAGGAGGTAAGTGAAGACAAGTGGACTAAAGTAAGAACTAAAGCTAGTGACAGATCAATGGACCAATCATAGACCTGTCGTCGTCAAATTTGTTTCTGCTGGAAACAAATTTATTAGAGGTTAGCCTCTTGAGATGCTACATCTTGTTAACATACATCTTAAGCCTGCTATTTGTAAGGGTCATAGGTGTGTCTGTATGGTCACAGTAAACATTAGAAACATTTGAGCACAACAGGAGAGCTAAAGCCACAGCCACTAAAACTGTTCTGAGTAGGGATGAAACAGAGGGGGGTTACTAACCCTCCAATATCTCTTTTATGAGTGGGTTTTTTTAGAAAGAAACTTAAAATTTGTTCTGGGGATATTATGGGGACCAGTGTGAACCCATGATATGTGGAATCTTTAAACATACACAGTATATATCTTGTTCATACATTATCTTGTCCTTCCTTTCTTAAAGTGAATAACTGATATGCCAAAACCAGACTTCTTGAGCCGCATGAGACCCCTTTGTTTCTTGTTGTGGCACTTGTGAGGCCAACTTGGAAAAAAGAGGACAATATTGTCTACAGACATCATTCATTGCAAACCACATCAGTATTTTCCAGACTTGAATGACACTCAAGCAGGCAGCCCATCAAATCAATAAAACTTTTTTTCTTTTTGTATACCATTTTATGAACATTGTGTGCAAGTATTCTAGAGGTGGGGTGAACTGATGGCAATCCACTGCTGCATCAGAGCTGTGTATATGCAAGTGTGTTTGTGAATTCTGTGGAGACATTTGTGGTGGTTCCAGGGAGGTGTGCAAGGGGAATGTCAAAACATTGCTTGCAAATTGCAACTCCTTTTTCTCAATCAGATTCAAACTCATAAAACTAACACATACTGGACTGTGCCTCTTTTAAACCACTTTAACATAGTGCTGTGCAATTAATGGAATATTAATTCATTTATTCACAATTTAAGCTTCCCACATAAATGAAATACCATGTCACTTGTTTTGTGGTCAAACACCACTGCATTTGTGGATTATTTTTTTGCCCCTGATTATTTCAATTTCTTGCTGATATTCCAAGTGTTTTGAATGGCTCAGTCAGAGGGTTGAGAGCACTTTATTTTGATAAATGCACATTATGCAGATGTGTTTTCCCTAGTTCAACATCACTTTTACTGTCCCCAATATATTTCCCCTCAGTGTCACTTTTTCATCTTTCCCACAAAAACTTGGTCTCTGACTCCACCACATAAACTGTCTGCCGTCTTCCTGCTTGACCCCTAGGCCACACCCTGTGTCTGTGCTGTGATTAACTTTAAAAAATGGATTTTTGTAAAGCAAATAATAATAAACATTATTCTGGATGCATAAGAAAACAAAAAGAAACAAATCCTTACTTTTAAGATTTAGATTGCATGTTCATGTGAGTCAAGATCTGTTTTATTAATCATGCTTCTCGATTTAAAAAAAATGCAATAAATTAGGACACAGTTTAATGCATCTGTACACAGGATAATCACCCCTGAAATTAAGATACACTGACATCTCAAGAGAAGCACAACACATTTCAGGCCTTAGATCCCAATCTGAAAAATGGAGCAATGCCACTTTCCGCTCAGGCTTGGAAAAGTTCTGTGGTTCAAGTGGTTGGCACCTTCTGTCCATGGAAGCCAGATCCATGAATGGTAATTTGAATATCTGACTGTTATTTTTGTTTTTCTTAGAACATTTAAATCCTCTGATTACATCAACACATCAGCCTCTGACTGAGCCAAGGTTTCTGTTAATGTCATTTACAAAAGAATCACATTCAGTACATCTAATGCAATGTGAAGACTATAGCTGGAATTAGGAAACAAACTTTCCCCAGAGTCAGCACAGTTGCCGTGAATGTATTACATAAAGCCTTAAGACATTAATCTTTGCTTTTTATACTCAAGACCCTACTTCTAACAAGCTTAGCTTTGTAAAAATTATATCAAACAATCATGATGATTTGCTAGATGTGAAAAGATTGTGTTTAAATTGAAATTAGAACTTTATTTGGGGAATGGGTTGATAAAATGCCCATTTCAAATGTGATGCCAAAACTTTCAGAGTATAACTACCATACTGGTCTGAAACCACTATGCATCTGCATATGCCCAAAAGTACAGTGGTGGGTCAAACGGTGAAGGTGGTCTTTGTGGTAGTGTGAAGTGTAGAATTTTAAAAAAAAGGCAAGGGATGAATATTAGGGCAAATGATCTTGGCCTATTACCTCGTACCTCCAAAAATAATCAATTACTTTTGTGTGAATAATGGGCAATTGTGCAAAGTTTAAAGGAAGTCCTCCAAAAAGTTCATAAGATATCATTATCTCAAACATTGTATTGTTGTGGACCTAAGGACATTTTACCTTGCCACTCTAAAACCATGGCAGTTCTTGATTAAAAGTGGGAAGAAGTGCAAATATTAAAGAACATCACCTTAATCAATTTTTAAATTTTGCATCCACAAGCATAGGGTGACAAAACACCAGATGATCTTTGAGTCTAGTTTGTTCATTACACAGTCAGAACACAAATGTGCAGAGTTTGACACAAATCCCTGAAACAAAACAAAACAAAACAAAACAAAAACAACATTTCCAGCCTTAACAAAGAAACAAATGTTTACTTAACCCCTCTTTCATTCAGTATCACTGTCAAGTCCATGTCTGGCTCCATGAACAATAACATCAGTCACAACATGCCAGTGAGCAAACAAGGAGTTATTTCTATTTCTGTCTGTGGTTGACCCCTCCATGACCCCCTGCCAAGCACATTACTGTCTGTGTCCAACCAAGAGGCACAGGGGGCCCCTAGGATCTGTAATACTGCTTAATGTGACAGCCACAACCACCAGAGTGTAAATTATGGGAAATTTACGGTTGTTGAAATCAGGGAACGTTAGAGAGGAAGTATGACGGCGAAGCATACCACATGCTGAAGCTGTAATATTTGTTTCTCAAAAACTGTGGGTACGCCGTCATGCCTCCAGACGCACACAAAAACATTTCAAAAATCCCCGATCCCCTGCTCCAGTTCCTTGTTCTGGCTTTATGATCAACTATTTTTAGAAACATGAGTTAATCATTAGTTAGTATGCTACTTTTTAAAGACTATATACCTCTTTTCCTATTTCTATTTTTAGCCTTGCACGCATTCATTTCCACCTATTTTTCAAAAGGTTTACTTAATATGCATTTTTATTCAATGAACTTCAAATTCCCCTTTATTAGCTAATATATTTAGCCATTTTTTGAAGTAGCTTCAAGATTATGCTGGCTGAGTTTGGCAACAATTATGACATTATATACTGTGCTCTACATGATCATAAATGTACTGTTTCCCTTCTTCAATATACAGTGGTACCTAATTCAAAATTAAATTAGAGGATTAGAACTACAGCCTGGTAGCTTTATACAAGTGCCTGACAGTATAGTACAGTAGTGGATCAAGAGGCAAGGGTGGTTATTTTGGTAGAGAAATTCATAGAATTTTTATCCACAAGGCTCTTGACATCATGCCTCCAAAATGTAATCTGTTCATTGTTGTGTCAATGGGGACATGGGTTCACAGTTCAAAGTTTGACAAGATATCCCACAAAGAGTTCTTGAGATATTCTATACACAAGAAAGGGATGATCATGTTGCCCAGGGATGTTTGACCTTGTCTCTCCAAAAATGTTACCAGTTCTTTCTTGAGTCAAAATGACCATTTGTACAAGTTTCAAAGACATCCCTTAAATTATTATTGAGATATCACATTCATGGGCAAGGGGTAACTTTAAGTCTAGGTGGTGACATGGTGGTAGGAATAGATATAAAAATAAAACAGCTTTTGCATAAAATTGGGGGAACAAGGTGCATAACATGGACAGTTACAAGGTAATAACAGTGTTTGAGAGTGCATTTATACATTTTTTTCATTTTCATTGGGGATTCTTTTAAAAACACTTCCCTGTGGTTGGGGATATTTTTAAAAACAGTGGAGGAAAACTTCAATTTTTATTAATATCTGCCTACAGGTGGACATGGTCTGAATTCACAAGATTGGATTAGCAAACAAAAGAAGATCGGTGGGTGCCATTACCCCTGTCCATTGACCCATGACCTTTGGAATCCTTTCTAGTCATTTAAGAGTTGACATTTGTTCAAAGTTTGGAAAAAAAAAATGTTTTAAATCAGTCAATGGCAATGATGATTGATGACTTTGGCCTTTGTCCTATGATCCTTAACATCACCGGTCCAAGAAGCAATAACGACTACTTTAAGAAATCAATACCATGAGTGTTTTGGCTTATTCTGCATGCCTTGCAAATCTATGATGTTATGCTTTCATCATAACTACAGAACAGAAATGATATAAAGAATTCAAAAACATAATTATGACAGACAGGGGGTACAAAGTGTCAGAATTGAAAATCTACTTTTGGGAAAAAAATTATTAATCTAAACTGCTCAACAAGCAATATCTGTGTCTGTGCACCCTTAAGCATAAGGAGTGCCATGTACTTGTTGTTGGCACTGGAAAACTATGTAGGCTTATTTCTGTCCACACAGAAAATCCACCAAAATTGATTAGGAAATCAATTGAAATAGGACTTATAGGCATTGGTATCAATAAAATCTCAATATTTCCCATCCCCATTCAGATGTGAGCGAGTGGTCATTTGTGCAGAGTTTTGTGAAAATCCTCTGAGATGTTTTTGAGATTTTGCTTTCAGTAAGAGACAACTACATGGCTCCATTTCCTTGACCTTTGACCTTTAAAACATTACCAGTTCATTTTTGATTCAGGGTGGACATGTTTTGATACGTTTGTAGAAAAACACTGAGAGTATTTGAGATATTGTATCTACAAGATCTCATTCACAAGCAAAAGATGATCATGACCATGACCTTAGGCTTAGTTGTATGACTTTCAATGTGTGGCTCTTTGTGCAAGGCTTACTGAACATTCTAACATAAGGCTAAATGAACTTTACCTTTTACCTATGAACTCAAAGGTAATCACACAAAGGTGTCTTGTCCTAGAAATTAGCTTGTATGGACAAGCAGGCTGAAAACATGACGTGTCTGGATTCTGCTGCAGACAGCATAGAAGCATAAAGAGTTTAAAAAAAAAACATGCCAACCAAAACAGATGCCAAATGAATGTTGAATCTGCTGCATGACTCAGTATTGTTATGTAGAAGTATTGGGTCATTATACTTAAGCAGTAGTTATGGTAAGACAGGCCACTTTTTTTCCTTGGTATTTGGATTTTGAGGAACTCAACATGTTTTGCAAGCCTTAGCTTCTCCTTTAATAGTTGTAAATATTGACTTTTCGGGGTTAATAGCTGGTCAGACTGGTCTTGACATTGTTTGCCTTGTGATAAAGCATGGGAAAAAATGTCTTTAATTACCCACAGCCAAAACAAATAATTTTTTTCTTTGGTGTAAGTTGACGCATATGGGTTAGTGTAATCACTGTGTGCTGAAGGCAACTGTGTGCATGTTTTTTTTGGTAACTGTTGCTATTAGTTGTTTTCAGTGATGATGTTGATTTGGCCAAAGCTGCCACAGGCCTTTCTTTTATAGCTCCTCAAGGCAGCTGTGTGTAGCATGGCTTCAAAGAAAACTGGAGGCCTTCAGGGATTTCCTTCTGGCTTTCCCACCATCTGTAGAGGTCCAATGTGGGCTGTGATGGTAATGGGTGTTGTGTAGACTTTCCTGTGAACAATTTTTATGGCAACATCTTTCATCACATGTTATGTCTCTTCATATGTGATATTAATGCTACTTTGAGGAGTTTCTCAATGATAATGAAACTGACTGATTATAAAACAGATGCTTCTTTAAGACCCACAAAAGAAAACAAGATCATCAGCCTTAAGATAAAATGTTCCTACCTGGTTGTTTTAAATGATTTAGCTGTTGCACTGGGGCAATTGTCATGAATATCAAACTGCCTGAATAGTTTTTTTGAACAGTTCTCAAAGTTGCAAAGTTTACTGATGAGTCATACAGTCTCCTGTTAAAAAAACAGCAGAATATGGTTTACCATTAGAAATGGTACTTACCCAAAATCACTGAGAGAGTTGCGGGTCCAAACCTCAGCTACTGCAGCCACATGACCTTAAGGAGGACAGTAATGCAGAGGCCAGACAATAGTTTTTTGTTGTTGTTATTCTGGCCACTGTGTTGGAGACTATTACAGAGCTATAAAATCATGCAGTGACTTGACCAACAGATATGACAGACTACACAGTTGTTCCTGACTTTACTTTGTGATCAACATGATGCTGTAGAAAGAAGAAGGATCAATGCTAGAAAGGAGGTCGCAAATAAGCATATTGTAGAAGTCTAAGGAGGAATGTGAGGGTCAGTCAGCTTTAAAGTTGTCAAATTTAGTTTATAATCAGAAACACTCTTAACACACTAAGGGCATACTTTCTTAATGGTCTTTGCATAAAAAAAAGTGTCTTTTTATCTTGATTTCATCAATTACACTTTCACCACCCTCACCCTCACCACCTTGTTAAAAGCTGATTTGTAAATCTAGTACCAGCAATTAGTTATCCAACTGTAATTGCGTGTATCTCTACAGGCAGGAATAGTGGTCCCCATGAATTGCATGGGACCCCACCGGCCACACCAATCCTGCACAATTGCTAAGACCAGAGTTTCACAGCAGGTTTTTGAAAGCATTTTGCAACCCCTCCATCCTCAAACCCTCTTGAAGGGTCCCTAACCACTGGCTCAAACCAATCCCCTGTTGTGCCAAAAATAACGATTATTAAAGAATTATAACCTTTGTTAAGTATAATGTTATGTGTTAAGACCTCCTTACTCTTTATTAAAGCTGTCTCTTACCAGAACACTGATGTCACATTTTACATGTAAAAATTATTCCAGCTATTTCTCTGATGATAAGATATCTTGTAAAGTAAATCATATATTAAATCTATTGTTATTCAAATAGATAAAGGATTAAACTATAAAATAAGGGTAACCTAATTGCCTTCCTAAGCATCTTGCACATTTTTTGATCTTTCAGGTAAGCAAAGGATACCTTAATTACCCTTTAATTTAACTAAGGACAACAACACAAGAAAAAAAATGCCAGCACAGTGTGAGAAAAATCTTCCCTTATGGATTTTTTTGATAAGTTTAATAAAGAAAAAGGAAAACTTTATGTTTAAGTATTTTAGGGTCCCTGTCAGTCATGGGCCCTTAGAATGGTCCTAACTTTTACCACCCCTGCTTATTGGAGCTCTAAGAAATGTTCTAAAAGCTGTGTTAATTCAAAGGCTAATGTTCAAACACCAGACTCCATAGAGACTATTTGACCTGCATCTCGTCATTTAAACACATTTCTGGTTTATTGTTTCTGACTTAAGTTTAGGCCAGGTGTTACATGATACAGCAAATGCTTATAATTAAAATAATGCCATGGCAGACACCCAGACCTCTCAGTAAAGCTGCACTCTTAATGTCATGTCACCACTGAATAACCCTGCAATCAATCATCCACAACCAATGCCTGATACTTGTCATAGTTCATAAGAAACATTCTGATTAAGATATTCATAGTTTGATCAGTCTGAACATCTGTCTTTGGTGTTCCAGCACATTCTTAACAACGTGCCTGTTAAACTCAAATCAATCTCTCTCAGTTTAAAGTCTTGGCTCAGAGTAAAATATGTGTTGTGTTTTATGGAAAGAGCTGTCTGCTTTGCATACCTGCAGTGGGATTACATCAAATGTGCATTTAATCCAGAATCAAGGATTCTTCCTGGAAACGTGCCAGTGAAAATCCACAAGGAATTTGGGTTTTATGGAAAATACCTATGTGAGCTTAAAGGGGCTGTATAGATGAGTCCCTCATCACAAAGCACCTGAACCTTATTACTGTGTGCCCATCAGCAGTTTGAAATGAGATTATAGTCTTTAAAATGCGTTTTTGACCAAAAGTTTTTGATGAGGTGGTTTTTAGACATCAGGTACCACAAGTTTGACACCTTGCTGCATGGCATGAGGAGAATGTAATTTATTTTTTGTGTGATCAGGAGTATGTGAAGTAGTCTACAGTTTTCACTTTGTTCTTTTATTTATTATAACTTTAGATGTACAAAACATTTGTCTGAGACAATAAAAGAACCATGATGATATCAGCTCTGAGAGGTTTCCAAGATCAAACTTACATATTGTGAGAGCACCTTCAATTTTGTTTTCTTTCAGTTATTTTGCTTTTGGTAATATTCACATTTTTTTCCTAAAAGAAAAGATCATGATTCCCAGTTGTATCAAATACTGTGTCTGGAAAGATGCAGGAAGAAAAAACATCTTTAATTTACAACAGCACAATCAGCATTATGAGAGCACAGTCCAAAATCTCAAACTTGATTAGAATGTCAACAGAGGTTATGTAAGATCATTATTAACAACTGCAAGAGTTTAGTTTATTCCTTACTAAACAAAGAAAATATTGAGCAAAAGTTGCTTTGTATATATATCTATATATCTATATCTATCTATCTACCTATATACATATATATGTATGTATATATATATATTTACATACATATATACACACATACATACATACACACATACATACATACACATACACACACACACACACACACACACACACACACACACACACATATATGTATATATATATATATATATCTATATGTATATATACATATAAATATATATACATTTATATATGACATTCCATCAATTATCTATACCACTTAACCCTTTCAGGGTTGCGGGGGGCTGGAGCCTATCCCATCTGACATTGGGTGAAAGGCAGGGTACACCCACGACTGGTGGCCAGCAAATCGCAGGGCAGCATAGAGAGACGGACAACCATTCACTCTCACACTCGTACCTAAGGGCAATTAGGGTTGAACCAGCGACCTTCTTGCTGAGAGGCATGTGCACTACCTGCTGCGCCACAGTGCTGCAACTTTATTGATTTTTTTTTCAAATATTCACTCATTTTGAATTTGATCTCTGCAACACATACCAAAAAAGCTGAGACAGGAGCATGTTTACCTCTGTGTTGCATCACCTTTCCATTTAACAACACTAAACAAGCGTTTGGGAACTGAAGACACTAACTGTTGAAGCTTTGTAGATGGAATTCTTTCCAGATCTTGCTTGATGAATGACTTTAGATGCTCAGCAGTTCGGGGTCTTTGTTGTTATATTTTGTGCCTCATTGGGCTCCAAACACTGGGAGACAGGTCTGGACTGCAGGCAGGCCAGTCAAGTACCTGAGCTCTTTTACTACGTGGCCACACTGTTGTAACACATGCAGAATGTGGCTTGGCATTGTCTTGCTGAAATAAGCAGGAACGTCCCTGACATTGCTTGGATGGCACATGGCACATGTTGCACCAAAACCTACATGTACCTTTCAGCATTAATGCCTTCACAGATGTGCAGGCTACCCCTGCCATGGGCACTAACACACCCCCATACCATCACAGACACTGGCTTTTGAACTTTGAGTTGACAACAGTCTGGATGGTTCATTTTCTTCTTTAGCCTGTAGGATAGGATGGCCATGATTTCCATAAACAATTTGTGATGTGGACCACAGCAGACTTTTCCACTGTACGCTGGTCCATCTCAGATGAGCTTGGCCCAGAGAAGCCGACAGTGTTTCTGGGTGTTGTTGGTATATGACTTTCTCTTTGCATGGTAGAGTTTTAACTTGCACTTGTAGATGTAGTTAAGAACTGTGGTAATTGAAAATAATTCTCCAATGTGTTCCTGAGCCAACATGGTAATATCATATCAGAATAAAATTGGTTTACAATGCAGTGCCAGTGATCAAAAGACATTCAGTGCTGGTTTTTGGCCGTGCAGCTTACATGCAGAGATTTTACCAAGGCTCTCTGGATCCTTTGATGGTATTATGGACTGTGGACAATATAATTCCTAAATTCTTTGCAATTGTATGTTGAGAAACATTGTCCTTAGACTGTAGGACTATTGCTCATGCAGTTGATCACAAAGTGGTGAACCTCACCGCATCCTTGCTAGTGAATGACTAAGCATTTCGGAATGTTCTTTTTATAACCAACCAAGGCACTTACCTGTTTCCAATTAACCTGATCAGTTGAATGTTCCAAACTGGTGCATTTGAGTATTTCAGCTTTTCTAGTTTCTTGTTGCCCCTGTCTCAGCTTATTTGGAACATGTTGCAGACATCAAATTCAAAATGAGTTAATATTTGGAAAAAAAAAAAAAACAAAGTTTATCAGTTTGAACATCAAATATCTTGCCTTTTTGGTATATTCAATTGAATATTGGTATACAAGAATTTGCAAATCATTGCATTCTGTTTTAATTTACATTTTACACAACATACCAACTTCATTGGAATTGTGGTTTGTAACTTGTCCAAACTTATTAAAGCACACACAAAACAGTCAATATTGAACAGTCATACCTGATGGCAGCATAAGTGAGTCAAGGTTTTTGTTTTTTTGTTTTTTTCCAGTGAGGTATGGCTAATGATTACGTTGGAAGTGCCTAATCACTTGCCTTTGGCATTCCTTTTAGTTTACAATCTGGGTTTCTGTGTTGTATGTAGTCACTCACTGCTTTGATCAAGTGGGTATGTGTAAATTTCAGTAGACACAGCCAACATGCTACTTTATCTCCTCTTTTTATATCAAGATACTGCCAAACAATGCTGTTCCTACAAGACACTACCAATGCTTTCTTTTCGTTTCAAAGTGGTACATAATATCCATTGTTTACATGTAGGTTTAAGGAAAATTCACCAAAAAGGCAGCAGCCAAAGCCGAGCTACAGTAGTAAATAGACCAGTTTACCTTTTAGGTCCATATCATATCTTGCTCTAAATTAATACCAAACAATAAGGATATGAATGGGAACATTAACTCCATGTCATACTTCATGATAAGGAATCATGTGACTGAGCTGGTTTCTCATTGAAAATCCTTACTCTCTGGTAATGGGATAGAAGAGGGTGGTGTTTCCACCCAGGGGGAATCTACAGCTCCTAATTACAGAGATTGTCATCTAGAGGGGAGGCCCCAACTGAAACCATGCAATATTTGGCTCTGTGTCACAGAAACTACTCATCCCACTGTCACTACGCCTAAAATTTTCACATGATGACAATACACACTAGTCTAAATATTGTACAGTATATAAAGATCACACATGATATGCAGTAAAAAGACAAATACACAATATATATCCCTATAAATCAAAACAACAACATCCCTCAGACTTGCACTGAATTAACATGAGAACTTGATATCTCTGTTTTCCCATGCATGACTTTAAATGGATTATTCATATCTGTGTTTTTATCAAGGATAAACTGTCATATCAGACACACACTTAAGAAAGACAAACACTATGTACTCTAGTTATAATATCTTATATGTTTTTTCTCCCTGCAGAGGCACAGATACTGTTTCACTGACGTCACAGAGGGTCTGCAAAACCACCCCTACAGCCTCTACCGTCTGCTGCTGCAGGGAGTTCAACACTTGTGAGAGGAGCCAAGCTAAGGCAAAAGTCAGTAACCAAAACATGACAGTTTGGTGGCACAGGCTGTATGCTGACCATTTAAGAGCAGGTCCACACTGAGAAAATAAACTCTCCTCAATGATTTAATGATGGAATGAAGTCAGGAATTAGATCAGAACTGGATTTAAAAGCCAACATAATCACCCTATTTTTGTAGTTATGCCCTTGCATTCATACTCATTGCCATAATACTTCAGTTTTGTTATTTTCTCTGAAAGCTTAACAACTGGTTAGAGTGGATTTAGATTTACTTTAAATATTTCTTTTTATTCTATTTTACATTTGTTTTTCACTTAACAAGCATTGTTTTGCATTTGTTTCACTTACTTTTACTCTCTCAGTGGTAAATACTCACCATACAAGCAGATCTTACCACTCAACTCGCTTAGTGCTCAGACAGGCTGAGTTCTGTATGCTATGGAAATTAAGTTTTCTTTCTTTTTCTTTTTTTTTTTTAATTTAGCGAAAAAGTGTCTGATATATTTTTCAGAGTAACTATGGAGCACAATTTCATAAGACTTTAATAAGATGAGCTGTTAAATGCTTGACTGTGGTTAACCCTCTCACTCCCTTACTAGGAAAATAGCCGTGGAAACAAATCATTTGCACTGTTTGTTCCCCTGAGGCACAAAAAGCATCAATTAATGTTTGTTTTTCAACAAACTAAATTACTGACTTTTACAAAATGGTTGATCTGGGAGTTAAGGGTATGTCAAAAATAATCGAGAATATTTTTAGAGTACAAATATTCAAGTGAAATACTTTTTCCCTCAATGAACACATTTTTTTATCTTTTGGGACAGTGCTCAACATTTCATTAAAACCATTCTTAGTTTTCATTACCTCTCATTTCTTAAGATTACCACTCTGATAAGAGAATCTTTTCATTTATTATGTATTATTCTTGTATTATTTTTAGCATTTATATAATAAGATATACCTGAATGCACCACACTGACAGAAATTAGAGCTCAGATTTTTTCAATACATACTCTATTGTGGTGTATTGAGATAACATTTGCTATGAAATGGCATAATACAAAAAAGAATTAATTTATTGTGTAATTACAAAGTTCTCTTTAGTAGGGACTGTAGTATTATGACATGCTGAACATGTCGTCTCACTTCTAAAAGTTTTGCTGGACCTCACTGGAGGGACCATATTTTGCCCTAAATCAAGTTTATGTATTTATTTTTGATGACTGCTTGGGCATGTTCATAAACACTTAGGTTCAGAAAACCTAGTTCATACAGAGTAACCCTGACACAGCTGTATTCTCCCTCTGTCTGAGATGCTTTGTTGGAGCTCCTGCCCCTGTAAGGCTCTGATTGAGTGACCAGTCAACTCTGTCACAATTGATCAGTTCATTGTTGCTTGGCGTCATTCTAAACGTCCATGCTTTACTCTAAGCTTGCCACCAAGAGCCAGTGGGCTTAACCAGATGATTAAACAATGAGAGGATGTCACACTGGGAGAGCCAGGGAAATTAGACGTTTTAGGCAGCTACAGATGCTGTAAACATGGGAAGAAGAAGAAGTCCTGAGGGGATATGTTAAACACATTTATGGACATATTTGTCTGAAAAAAAGCATAAAAGGGGCACTTTTAAAGCCTCTTACTGTCAAGAAACAGTGATGATAGTAGTTATTTTTTCAGCTTGATATCATAATCAGCTTAATGTGAGTCCAAAACCTTTGTCAATAATTAATGGCAGTGGCTCCTAAAGTGGGATCTGAGGGGTTGCAAGAAATCAGTTTTAAATTTTTTAAACTCCTGGTGTTGTAGGGTGAACATTTGGAGACCCCTGTCTATTAAAGTGTTGTGGGTAAACAGCCTCTGACTTTATCAGGGAAAAGCAGGATTATACGTTTTTGGCAGATGTATCAGTCTCCCCACAAAATATGATATAAGCCAATCTTGTCCTTTGTCTGTGGTCAGCCTTTGTCTGAACACTGAAATTGGATACCAGTTTAGAAACTAGGCTTCTCGTGGCATCACAGTGAGTCACCATATTAATATCCAGTCCTCATCTGATACATCTATCTCCCTCCACAGCTATGGAAGAACAAAGCATTACTCATGATGACTCACCCTGAGTAGGAGGTGGCTAATTTGCCTTTAAAGAGACACTCACCAAAACATAGGAATCTGTAAAAGGCTGATTAATGCTGGCTTGTAGAGAGTCAAACTTCTGGTGATTGGTGCAAATTATATTTTGACCAAAGCACAGCACAGATGTTTCATTTAGACCACAGGGGAAAAAGCCACAAAACAGCACGGGGTCATTGTTTGTTTATATCTGCTTAATTTCCCACCACTGACGCTTTGATTGTAAGACAGAGAACAGCCTACATGTCTTTACGCCAACAGCGTAAGGACCAAACTACAGTGTAACACAAATAATACTTCATCCCAAATAAAGTTTAGCCAAGTGTATTAATGTTTAAGGATTATCCTGCTGATCAAGCCCAGTAATTTTGGCAAAGAATATTTTTCTAGCTCAATTTACCTCCACAACAACTAACATGCCTTGTGCCATCATAAAGTACACTTATCACTGGCACATTGGCTTCTGTCTTTACAAAATAAACAATCAGTATGAGCTGAATACTTACTGTGAGGATGAACTTTCATTTGGCTCCTCTGTTTTGTCTTTGGAGTTTGTAAAACAGTGGGTCTGGTCTGTACAATTATAAATGTCCATTAAAGCAATGAGGCTGCGTGATGAGAGCTGCTCATACATAAGCTCACAATTTATTAACCTGAATCAACAGGCATCATGTGTTTCTCAGGCCCTCCAGTTCCCATTGCAGATTCCTCCATTTTCAATTCAGACCTGTTGACCTGTTCTCCTCCTGGAAAGCAGTGACCACAGTGTAGCTCTTGCCCCAGCTAAGATTTTTTATGGCTCTCAGCATCATGGTAAAGACACTGTTCTGTTTTTTTTAAAAAGCCTATACAGATACAAGAGGAACAAGAGTCATAAGCCAATACTACAGCTTTTACAGAGCAGTGTATCCAAGGTGTAGAAGTATATACAAATTCTTAAACTAGCTGGGACACCTCAAATATTGATATAATTTATCATCAAGTAAAAGAACCTGATCTTTTCACCTTTCTTATATGGCTCATGAATTAAACAGCAATGAGTGATTGTGAACACGTATGTTTTCACTTTGTTCTTAAGTGAGTAATTATGAAGTGAACAGAGAATGAGGAACAGCTGGCCAGGAAGCAGATGGATGTAATCCTGTAATGACGATGATAATCACTCAGCTCATTTAAAACACTCATTGCAGTAACTTTACTGTAGTGCTAAACAGGTTTTGAGTTGTAGATTATCAATAAAACAGATGTTTTTAGATACATTTTTGTCTGAATGAAACACATCTAAAACTGATCAAAGCTACCTTGTGGTTTAGGACAGGTTATTAGACTTTTATGTTGATGGGAAGACGAGAAACAGCACACTTGAGGTTGAGACTGTGGGACCACACAGGTGTCGAGCATTCATGAAATATGCTGTTTTGCATCTGTGTTTAACTCTTACGAAATGTGAATCACAGTGACACAGGGAAAACTCTATTATTTCCACATACCATATGCTGTAACTCCTTTTTGTACAATCCTGCTCTGCATGATTTGATTCCAGAGCCTGATTTTAGCAGCTCTATTTGCTTTATTGACCTCATATTTCCCTTTTTACATGCTTATCTGCAGCAAACTAACTGGCTCGCTACACTTGGTCCCATCATAATATTTACTGTTTGTTCAATTGTGGTCATAGATGGCATCTCAGTCCAGTTGTAAAAATTAAACTTGTTTTTGCATTTCTATAATGAGGAGTCAACCAGCCGTTATGTTGCTACACAAACTAAGTCAGCCCAAAACTCTTTACTTCGCCCTGAAGGGTGCACACAGGAATGAAACTAAATGAACTCTCCAATCTGTCGGAGGTGGATGAGTGATTAAGGACTCACTTCCAGGTAACTTAGTTCATGCTGGCACCAGCTTATTCTCTGACGGACCAGCGACAGGGGTCTTCCCAGATTAAGAAGGTCCAACAGAAAGGTGCAGCATGGTGAACTGACAAGAAACAAACAAACAAACAGCTAGAAAGAAAATCATGTCAGACTTTCTTGCCTCAAGTGTTTTGTGTCCTGGGGTCCTTCTTTTTTATTGGTTCCTACTGAATCCCTAAAGAAGAATGGAAGTTAAAAAAATAAATACAATGGAAAAAAAGAAACAACAGAAAGAAAAAAAAACATAATCATCTAGAAGTCACTAATGACTTGAATAGATTTTCAAAGTAAAAGTCTTCAGTCTAGTCAGTTGCACTCATTTAGAATTTGGGTTTCACAATATTATCTGAACAGTATCTGTATCACCAGATAATTGCCTAATAAGGAGATTATTGATATTGGCAGATATGAAAATTATTGCCACTATGTGCAGCCAAAAATTTAGCTGCACAAACTGACCATAAAGTTCCTGAGGACTGGTAGTAATACTCTAAGAATTTACAAATTGGCTGTTGTAGTTTACCTCATCATCACTGAAGTTCACTTTTATAAACCAAAGCTGTAATTTAGTGAGGAACAAAATGTTTATCTCTTGCTTCACATCTGTTTAGAACACATGTGGACAGTCACCATGCTAGAAACAGTTTAATTAAATGGAGGTTTTGTAACCTTGCAGAGCAGATGGACCTGCGTGATTCATTGTACGAAATATTTCCGTGACGGATATATGGAACTGTCTGTCTGGCGTGTCAGGTTAGAGGTTTTGTGCTCTTGACAACAAATATTGATACTACAAAAATGAATTTGCAGATACTGACATATCAGATATTGGTAAAAATCCAATATAATTCATCCCTATTTAGAATTGTTCAGATTTCTGACCATACTTTCTAAACAAAGCTTTAATCATTTCAATTTGCAATCATTACAGCCTCTTAGATAAAATTAATTTTCAAAGTAAAAGCCTCTAAGTCTAAAGATAACATTTTTTTTTTAGTCGACCCTTCTTCTGGGCCCCTCCTCTTCAGTTAGCATCACAGTCAGAGCAAGATTTTGTCAAGACATTTTGTCTTTACAAAAAAGGAGAGTCTGCACTTCAGCTGGTGAGCAATGCAGTGGTGTGTCTCAGAGCAGGGAGAGCTTATCACAGCAACAGAAAAACTTGTGGAGCACTCAATTAATTAAGCAATTTTAATCAACATTTTGTCTTTAATTTAATTTAACTTTAGGTCATTTTTCAACATTTCATTCTCATTTCAGGTGATGAAAATGTTTTTTATGTTCTAAATTTTTTCAATTTTGTCAGTTAAGTTGACAATGATAAACAGGTAACCCCCCTGCTTCTCTCAGCCTACCAGCTACCAGTGTACTGCTAAAAGACAGGTTCCCCAAATAAATGTCATAAAGCATTATTATAACATTCCAGACTGGTTATTGTGTCAGTACATCATGAAGGAGAGTTTATTATACTCCTTCAGGAAAATAGTCTAAGTTCAAACTTGAAATGACAGTGTGATATTATTTTATCACATTCCTTAAATTATCACATGAAAGTTCCAGTGAACCTAAGCTAAGACAAAACTGACATGTTATTGCAATGAGTCAAGGGAAACCAACATTAAAAGCATTAATAACTGTGTGAAATCTCATAACTAATCATGAAAAAATGTTTTAGATAATCCTTTTCCCAGAGGACTTTCTGTGTTTGTTCTTGTCTTTGTTATTTAGTGCTACAGAAATTCTGGAGAAAAAAAGAGACCCTGTAACTGTTTCTCATGGAGAATTCCCAACAGCTTGTTTTGATCAACTTTCTACTGCTAACCAGTTGAGGATTGGGTCCCCTGCTGAGGAAAAATGTCAACAGTTCCTGTGGGCTTTTGAGCCGTAGTGTAATGACTCCTCTGACCTGGTGAGGGTTAACACGAGCAGTGCTGTGTTCCCTCCTCCTGACATTGACTAAGCACACACACACACAGTTTCTCTGCTGAGGCAAGCACACATCCAGGGAGGAGAGGAGGGACTGTATGCAGCCCGGACAGCCAGCTGTTGTTAGCTTAGAGCTGGGTCTTTCCTCTCCCAGACTCCCCCGTTCTCCTCTGGCCTCATTACTTTATGGGACTCCAGACCTGGCTGCCCAGCGAACCTCCTCTGTCATTCATGGCCTGCCTTGATGTGGAGACCCCCTCCATCTACAGGGGTAAATTCAAATCAGGTGCTTTTACTTAACATTTTCTAACCTGTGTGCTTAATTTGATTATCTTTGTAATTTTTATTTACTCTGGGATCAGTGGCAGGGGGTTGTGGTGACGTAGGTGAGCCCTAACAGGAAATGACAGGGTAGCAGTGAAGCTCATCACAATGATTTACTGCCAAGAGAAGTCAAACTTACTTTCGAGAAGCTGTCAGAAGAGTTTGTGAGTAAGAGACAAAGTTTTCATCAGTTAATACTGCTGTATATGACATTACCATTATGTTGTCTTTGACATAATCAAAGTACGATGCAAATATGTACTGGAGTTGATCATTTAGTTTAGAAACATTTCAGATATGCTAATGGTCAATATTTATATATTGAAAATTGATTGCATTAGTACTTTTTACAGTTTTGTTTACAATGTTTATTGTTCACTAGCAGCATCTTAATCTATAATATGTGCAATCTATAATATAGACCTTTGGCAAAAAACAATGAATAGCAATTTCATATACTTACTACTTGCAAATGACAAAATGTATACCACCAATAGAATTTAGTTTAAATGTTAATATTTGTTTATTGTGTGAGGTCATGGGCCCTACATTATTTTGTTTGTTTGTTTGTTTTGGAGTTCCCCACCTTAATGTTAACAAAGTAAAGTTCAACCCCCCACTACCCACAGAAAGAAAGTGGTACATTTGTGAAACAAAAACAAGCTTGAATTCTTTTACTGCAAAAGATCCAGATAAAATAGGCTAACACACATTAGTTTTAAGTAATGAACATATGGTCAACATATGCAGTAAGTGTGTTATCTTTGTTTTGTTATAACTGTACATGTAAAACTGATTTTAATGACCTCAGAGCGGGGAACACATGCTGAAAAATGTACAGTGCCAAAAAGCTGCTGTTCCTTTAGTGCCTGCTTGGGGCAGTGGTCTCAGTTTTGTCAGAATAGTGAATGTGTTTTGGATGGTCATTTGGCCCTAAGTCCTGCCTCAGCTCAGCCTCTCAGACTGTTGGGTAGTTAGATCTAGGTTTGGTTAAGAGGGTTTTACAGTATGGCTGCACACCTGTATAGCTTTCCAAATGATTCAAAAGCCCCCTTTGGAAAATCAGACAGCTGATGTCACTCTAGCATTGTCCTATTCTCCAGCCTTTGGTTGGGAACAAGTGCATTTGGTGTTTGTGTCTTTAACTCTCACCTCAGGTTTAAATCTGTCATGGCACAGTTTGTTAGGTTAACTTCAAGTTAACATTTTACCAGTAAATGATTTACAGTCACTGAGGAGGGAGGTCACATGTGAACCCTGGCTGCCGGTTGCCCACCCCTGTACTAGATGAGTTAGTTGCATATTTGTAAAAAAAAATAACGTTCATTGTAAGAAAAACGAACTTTTTGTTTAGAACAGGTGTATTTACATCCCACTAAAGAGGTCCTATAGTACTTTTCTATTGTTTAAAGAGTAACAGTAAAACTCAGAATGAATCAAAATGTGCAAGGATAGTGACCATTTATACCCTTGAGGGCCGTAATTCAAAACGTGTAACTAACCTGGTATGTCAAAATCAGGTGTGTCCAGACTATGAGATGGCCATCTGAAGTTGGCCGACAGCAAAGTTTAAAATGAAAATGAGAAGGTCTATACTTCAGACTCTTGAAGCATACCATGCTTGTCATCTGCAAGCACCAACATTCCCACAAAGTTTGGAGTCTGTCTGCAGTTTGCTCTTGTTTTGTGTCTAAATGTGGGGTTATTCATTAGCATGTCCCCTCTCTGCTGCATGCAGAATGTACTTTTTCTGACCAAGGGGCAGATCCAGTCGTATCCAGAGCCGGCCAAAGCCCCAAGAAATCTGTCTGGCCATCATCCACAATCATTTGCTAGTTTTCCTTGTCAAGTAATCAATGAAAGGTTGTAATGTAGGCTGTTCTTTATTTTCTCTGAGCATATTCAGTTACTGAGTAGATCTTAATATACACTGGACTGTTTTTTTACTAACATTTATACTCTTAAGTGAGGTTAATGTCCTTAATGTGTCTCTCTGGAAAAAAGCCTGGACACCACTGCACTTCATCAGCATTCATGAATTGTCTATATATATCTTTTTTAACCAGCGCCCTGCAAGATTACCAAAACACAGAGTGGGAGGATACACCCACTCATGGAGAAGCCTCCTGATGTGTTTTCTCATTGCTTTCAGTCTGGCTTTAACTTCGAGTCCTTATGCTGTGAGAAAAAAACACACATATGGGATGTGGAGACAGTGACAGCTCAAACTAAGACCCATGTCAGCATTTAAGCTTCAATAGGCCTGTATTCTCAGGAAGCAATCCACTCATTCAGTCTGCTCAGGTCTGATGGATGTTAGTAATACAGAGAATGATTGAGTGGAGGGTTGCCACGATACTAGAATTCCGAAATTATAAATAATAATAGTAAAAATTAAATGATATCAATATGTTTTCTGACACTGTGCCAACACTACATCAATCACACATTCAGTCTAAGCTGTAATACTTATCACAGGTATTGTCTGCAAAATTAGACCATTTCAATCACAGTGTGTGAGCATAAACTTAAACACAAGCAGCTTCTACATAGCATGCAATTATTGTGATATTGTGACATGAAACTTAAAATAAAAGCTTGAGATCTGATGACAGCAGTCATTGCTTTCAAACCCGACTCTGTATAGAAAGCTTTGGTGGAACTGCGACCCAGCTTGTCCTTTTTTAAAAAACAGCCACTGGCCAACTGCCCCTGCTCCATGAAAAGGTGATCACAATAGCGTCGAAAAAAATCCAAGATTTATCATTGCTTCCAGAAAGTGTAAACCTTGCAGTGCAGCTGGATCAGCTTGATTCAATGTCTGTAATCAGACAGATCCACCTAGCTCGCCCTGTAGCAGCATGGCCCATTTAGAGTCCTCTGGAGCAGGAAGAGGTGGGAGCTATGAGTATTACATCTACTCATACAGCAATTAGCATAGATGCTAACAGCTTCAGTTGCAGTTTTATCAGATCTGGACCACATTTCTTTATTAAATCAAAAACAACTAACACTGAAACCATTTCTTGATAGAAAGGATATTTTCACTTCATTTCTGACCTGTTTTGGTGAGAGCTTGTCCCAAGAAGAGGCTCACGTTTTGCTGTTTGCACCGCGACAGTAGCACCTGCCTATTACAACATCTTAGTGGTCCATAGTGAATTTGATTGACTGAACATTCGTCCAATCACTTATTGGTAATGCTTTAAAAAAGGTCCTGCCCATTCCCAAACACTTTCTATAGGCTGTTGCCTAGATGGAAGAGTTACATTCTGCATAGTATATATTGAACGGTCCATCTGACGTGTCAGGTTAATAAGATTTGCAGCACACCAGATGAATGTCTGTAATGTCAGACAACCAGTCCAGCCCTGGGTCAAGGAATCACCTCTCACATGTTCTTGTCATTGTTTTAGTAGCTGTAACATCAGTGTACATACATTACAAAACTTATGTTAACCGATAAGTCCTTTCACTGGTTAATTAGTGGCAGTGCAAAAAATTGTGCATAAATTTTTCTCACAATATCTTAAAATTATTATAAACATTGTGAAACTCACTGCTCGCCCCTCTTTTCAGTTTCACAGTTGTGTATTCAGGTTATGATGTGTTTTTATTCACTCCTTTAACTAGAATTTGTTATTATTGTAGCATAAAAAACACATCAGGTTGTGTAAGCCCCACTACGTAAGATTCAGGTTTGTCTGCTCTCGAGGGGCCTCTCTGGTCGTTGGGTGTAATTGCACTGTCGTAACACAGCGCCTCACAGCAACGTGCATTTGTTGACATACAGAGCCGGGAGAAGCGAGTCGACAGGACGTCCGAAGACATAGAAGAAATAGTGAAATAGTGAATGACCGAGCGTCACGGCGCCATGAATATCTCTAGCAATCTGAGAAACTCGCCGGCAAATAACCGCTGGTAGCATTTAGTGACAAAACGACGTCCGCCAAGTTACACAAAGCATGCAATGCTACGGAGCAACCACCAACTGAAACCAAGTGTTGAAAACCTGACGAAAACATAACTTACCTCTCCAGCAGTAACTTTGCAAGCTCGGCGTCTGTCTTGCAATTTTCCATCTCCCGACGCTCTCGCCACCGAGCAAAGTGGGCTCCAAAGTTAATTCTAGTTTTGTTCCTTGCGTTGTCCGATAGTCTCTTTTTGGCCCTTGAATCTGGAGAAAGAGTCCTCCTCACACGCTTTGCGGATGCCATGGCTGCTACTACTACATGCAAAACACCGGCTTCTTTAGCTGGAAGCCAAATCTCGCGTAGTGCCGTAAAGCAGTTTGCACTGTGTCCCCGTCACGGGAGCAAAAGTTACATAGCCCCTAAACAGAGCAGGGAAGCGCTGTGGGGGGAAGGGGGCGGGGGCATTCTCTCTGTTACAGCGCTGAGCTCCACTGAACAGACTGAACAGAAAGAATATTTGAAGACTCAAAAGATCTGCAGTGCTGCTTTAAAATTTTGCTTTTTTGCCTTGTTAATGCAAGTTTTAGGCAAGTAGTGTTACTCTGGTACTACACACTTAAACAAAAATATGTCAGAGAATCATTTGTATCTTGTATATTCTTTCATCTGTGCTTAAATTAGATTTTGCACTGTATTGGTGATATTTATAAGATTAAGTAAAACATCACTATCAGTGTTCTCCTATCCAAAGCTTATTTTAGGCACTTGTGTGCAAGAACAATCTGTAGCTATACTAAACAGCTTTCATGTACTGTTCCCAAAATGGAGGGAAAAAAATGTGATAAGATGACAAAAAAAATCTGATTGGAGACCTCCAGGGATGATTTACTGAGAAAAACAGAGGTCTGCGATTAGAGATTACATCAGTGGGCAGGGATTGTAGCCAAGCCCACTCTGTCTCTGTTCTACACTACCTCTGTTTACACTCTGCTGGTGAGCAGGAGAGCGGAGCCAGTTTGCATCACATGGAGGTTAGCCAGGGTTCAGATGACATAAGGTGAAGAGGACCCCAGGCAGTAAGTGTACCCCTGAAAGTAGTGAAAAACAAAACCACAAATTAAATCCTAGAGGGCAGCTTTTTGGAGTTATTGATTTGCTGTTATGCCCACTCAGTTGTCCTGGCTTGCATTTTTTTTTTACTTGTAGACGTTATGAACATTGAGACAAAGCAGTGCCCTGGTATGATCTCTCTCAAGCTGACCACCAACCTCCTGGCCAGACTTTCTGGGAAACATGGGGAGGTAGGGCAGGCACACCATGTTCTCCTGTTCTGAGAGTAGACTCAGCCTCCCTCTGCCTCGGTGCTTGTCACTCTTCATTGCCTTTGCCCACCAGTGGACGCTTATTGAACGTCCCCTTGTCTCCTCATACAGACCCTAAGATCCCACCCCCTTAACTACCCCTAAATTTTCATGGTTCCCAGGCCTTGTTCTCACAGCTGCCCAGTTTATTTTTGCTAGAGTGAGTCACAGAGGCCTGTTCAGACGCAGCGCCTTTCCCAGGAGAGTCGAGCAGGTCTGTGTGTTTGTGTGTGTATGTGTATGTGTGGGAGTGGGAGTAGCTGTTTCCCCTGAACCATGTTGTAAGTTGGACTTGTACTGTGCAGTGGTAACAATGTGGGCATAATGTACTTCACACAGCCACCTCATTTGTCAAAGTAAGTCTTAGCCTACCACACACTGACTTTTATTATGGCACAGATTGGTAAAATTATGATAAATGATAACACATTGATGCTAAATTTTACACATTACAGCTGAAATCTTAATACAGTTTATTCTGGTGAGGGAGGGAAGACAACAGTCATCTAAATAAAGCATGCAGAGTTTCTTAAATTCCTAAAAAAAAAAAAAAAAAAAAAGACTAATTTCTAGTTTGCATATAATTCCAATCAATATTTTAAGATCTGAAGACCTTCATTTACTATTGATTTACCCACCCTGATACACAAAACAATGCCTCATTTGACCTGTTCTGTCTCTGTGTATGTGGTTTTTGGATAAATTAAGCTTCCTAATTTCTTTAAAGCAGTCTTATAAATCAGTCTCTATAAATCTTTAATGTGGGAAACGTCAACAAATGCTGTTTCTGCTGACACATCTGACACCTACCAGCAGCAGGGTATCAGGCACTTAGGATGGAAATTATTAAGATTTAATAAAACCAATGCCATTATTGATTCAGTTCCAGTTCTTCATTTGTTCTGTTGATTCCAGTGGATTTTCTGAGTGAAATAAAGCCGGCCCACACAAGTATAGTACATCAGGCACAACATTATGACCACCTGCCACCCTGATTGGTCTGCCATACAGCCACAAACTGTCATGTAATGTTTAATCTGACACCTTTGCATCAGAACCAGCATGAACTGTTTCATCATTTGAGCAACAGAAGCTCATCTGATAGATTGAACATCACAGGCCAATCCCTATCAGGCACTACATACCTGATTTTTAACAATTTCTGACTCACCATATTTTCAGACAAATTCTAGCTGCTGCCAGAGCCCCTACAATGCATATAAAACTTTTTATATTGTTGAGTGCAAAGAGTCTTCTTTGTGCAATATTTTAAGTGTTACTCTTATTGTGGCAGTTTTATTTTAACCAGTAGAAAACAAGACAAAGGTAGTTAATTTTTTTATTTTTGATAATCTGTATTAACTGCAATTTGACGTATATATGCTTTTTTTTTCTGACAAATTTTGCATTCAAAGTCTCCTATAGTAGGCCTATTACTACTACTCTGTGTAATCAAAATACCCACACTTGGTGAATCTGGGCCAAAAAAATAGACACACTAAAAGCTACTATAAATGTTGTTTTGTTTTGTTTTATCAAATGGCCCTTGCAGCACAATATACATGTTGTTTTGCGGAATGCTTTTAATTTGCAGGTCAGGCTTCACAAATGTGTAGTTTTTACTATTTTCCAGCAGATGGCTGTGATGACCCTGTCTCATTGTATTACTTAAATGTCTAAAACACATAATTGTCCTTTTGAACACCAGAGAATCTATACAGGGATTTTGTCCCTTTAACTGGCACAGCACAGAAAAAAAAAAATCTACCAGAACAAATTTTGTTGGTATTTATCAATATGTCCTTGATTTTGATTGTCAAGTAAAAGAATCCCTCGCAACATTTTGTATATGAGAAATTATTACTTTTTTCAAACATGTTTTCACATGAATATCATGTACAAAAGCTGACAAACAATGGCAGAGTTACGTTTCTTTTAAAATCTATCAGCCAAACTCAGGGTCAGTGAAAATACTTAACACAGTGGAGGTGAAGACTTCACAACGCAGGTTTGCTGGATGGTTCCTTCAGTCAACCCAAAAAAATTCTCAAAACAACACAAAATCACAACTATTTACACTTCAATGTATTTTCTTATCTGCTGATACCAGTGAATGACTTTAAGCTAGTAGATGCTGATATGTTGCTGATATTTTGCAGAAATAATTATTGTAATCTTCAGTAGTGTTGTTTTCAGTTGGTGAACATACAGAAGCAACAATCATAATTTAAGTATTTGGAATAACTGAAAATTCCTCACAGGAGCTTTAAACAAAAAAATGCTTTTTAGAGGATCAGCCACTGGTTCCTTCAGTTTTGATCATGACTCAGTCCATGTTTCTTAATTTGCTTCCTTAGATATATTTTTGCTCTTAATGGGAGTTCTTTTGTTTGACTTCTTTCCATTTTCCAGCATGTTAAACTGTTCTGTTTGAGTGTAAATTAAAAACTTTTGGGATCATATAAAACTAGGCTGAAATCTTATAGATTGCAAATAGGATGCCTGCAGTAGTGAACAGGGTTTGTCGTGGTGTCTCTGAGGTAGCATATTGATTGAGACATAATAAATGCTTTGTTTTTATAAAAGTCTGGCACGTTGGATCATTGTTGACTCAGAGAACTTGGCTCTGACTGGTAGCTCTGACCTCGGTGTGTCTCTATCCTGCTCTCTCACAGTCCTTCAGCTCTGTTTGCAGCAGAGGAGGACTCGGGAGCAGCTTGTGGAGCAAGGAATCATGCCCCGTAAGTATTCACTTCTCATATTTATAAAACTCACAAGAATATTGTTTCAAAAGGAACAAGGTTTAAAGATTTAGCACCAGCAGAAATAATGACTGTTATTAGAAAGACACAATTCTGCTTTGAATCCAAGTGTTTAGACCCTATTTTGAAGATGATGCTGTACTTTCCTTGGTTGTACAACAGTGTGTTTGGGTGCGACATAAATCAAACTAATCAGAGAGTCAGCTCACGTTCCTGTCAGAGCAGCATGCATCAGCTATCATTTAGGATCATTTGATCCCCCTCCTTCTGTGCCGCTTAACACACACTCCCACAGGACATAGTATGACATACGCTGAGGCTTAGATTAAAGTTGCATTTCACTGAAGCCTTCCTATAACATTATAAATAATGTAGAGTTTAGAAATCAGAAATACTAAAGGGTAAAATTTGGCAAGTTTTCCAAATCTGCATGATTGTAAAAGTGAGACCTCATTCGTAAATATAATCTCCAGATGAAACAGACACACTGATAAAACTAAACCTGTCTGATCCTGTCTGTCAGACAAGATCAGACAGGTTTAGTTTTATCGATGAACCTTTTACTGTACATAAAATAACAGTTCTAACAATGAAGAAATATTTTCTAACTGTAACTTCTGACACGTTTATTTCTCTGTCATTTTGATATGGCATTTTTGCACAAGCCTCAATCTGAGACTCAAGGAATTATCAAGGAATATCATAGTAGCTACTCATGGCTGTTGGATATGTGCTGATTTATGCACATTTTACAAGTTATTATGCTGTTATCATTCTAAAATGCTTGGTAGCTTTACTTTTGAAAGTAACTTACTTTACAGTTAACATACTTTGAGAAGTAACTCATTGTCTACTTCATTTCACCCTGAAAAATGTATCATGTAAGAGTACTTTCATGTTTCTAAAAAACAGCCCCTTAACTCCTCATCCCTTGTTTTAAAAATAGCAGATAGCCTATTTCATATCTGTTGTTGAATGTGTGGATTATAGTATCATCCTACAGCCGAGCTTTCAGCCCATAATTCTTTACCATTGAGCTTGATATTGCAATAACAGGCTGATAACCTTTCAGTACTTTCATATTTTCACAATATGATGACAATACCCACAGGCTATGTATAATTTGCACCACAGCTGTTTCATAAAAACAAAACAGCATGCTTTGATCATGTATTTTGCGTTGGTGTTCTATATGGCCCTTGTCACAAATATCAAAATAAACAGAGATTTTGTCCACAGTGTAAAGCTGTCCTCTCTGTCACTGTGTTAACTGAATCTGCCTTACCTCCAGCCTACATGCAGCTGTATGCAAACATGCAGGAGAAAAACAGAAATAGTGGAGAACATTTGTTTTTTTTTCTTCATTTTTTGTGGTGACAAAAGGGATTGTGAAATGATTCAGTTTCTGTGGTTCAGCATTGAATAACTATTACTAAAGAACAGACTACTTCAACTAATAATTTTAAATGATATCTTATTGCCTTGCTTGATAAAATATTATGTTCCTCATTACAACAAAAAAGTAGTTTTAGTTCTCTTTACAGATTTCTTAAGCATCACTCCAAAACTGCTGATTATAAATCTTGTATTTATTGCAGATTTCCAAATGTAGCACATTTCTTCTTTAGTGTTACTTCTGCTGTTATTGTCTCAGACTTTTTTATGCCTCCACACCAGCAGCAGCAGAGGCTGAAGGCATTATGTCTTTATATTATTCATCTGTTTGTCCGTACCATTCATTGCCTTGAGAACAAGATATCTTAGAAAGTCTTCAAGGGATTTTTTTTAAACGAGTGACCAAGGTTAAATGATTAGATTTTGGGGGGTTCATAGGTCAGAGGTCATTGTCATGGAGTTGTGTTGTTACCCTTAGCTTGTGAACATGATATCTCAAGAATGCTTGATGAATTTTCATTAAAACTTTGCACAAATGTCTGTTGTGACTTGGATGATGTGAGTCAGTTTGGAGATCAGATGTCTAAAGTCAAAATCCCAGAGTCTTATGCTTACCCATAACCTCTGAAGTCAGTTTTTTAAATGTGAAAAATCAATACATAATCACAAGAGTGCCTCAAGGGCTTTTCAAAGTCTACACAAGATGTTTGTGAAATACAAGATGCTCTTGTAAGTGTGTCTAGTGAGTCAACTGATTACAATTTTTTGGTCATGGGTTAAGGTTCAAGGAAATTACTCTCCTTATCATCATTTGCTTAAGAATGCAAAATCACAAGAATGCTTCCAACCTTTGCATGAATTTCCACCATGACAAAGGAATCAACTGATTTGATTCTGGAGGTCAAGGGTCAAAAACTTGAGGTTATAGAGCCTTTCGTTTATTCTTTCCTTTTAAATGTAATTTTGTGAATGCAATATCTGAAGAATAATTTCTGAAATTATCCTTAAACTAAATCTCATTTTACCTTGAGAATTCTAATCTGTGAAAGCCCATACCACCATACATTTTAACCATCTTCTTAAAAATGCACAAACATCCAACACAACACAATGAATGAAATCAATTCTGCAGGTCAAAGGTCAGGGTCATAGTTTTTTTTTTGTGACATCATTTGCTTGTAAATGCAGTATTTCTAGACAGAATTGAGAATTTTTCTGTCAAACTTTGCAAATTTGTCTTTTCACACTGAAAGATGACCTGTTGATTTTTTTAAGTCATAAGTCAAAGGTCACTGAGCATTATGTTCAGTGCTTGCTTTGAATGCAGTGTCTCACATACACTCTCCGGGATTTTCTCTAAATTTTGCACAAATTCCCACATTGGCTTAGTACCTACTTGTTAGATTTTGGAGGGAAGTGGTCAAATGTCCTGGGGCCTTATGATCATGCCTTGCTGATGAACTTGATATGTCAAGAATTCTTCAAACTTTTGAAGGCTTTCAATCAAACTTTGCAATAATGTGCTCTCTGACTTGATGGTGAATTGATCCAAATGGTAAGTACATGGCATAGCTCTAGATTTGATTATATCTTTCTTAGTTATAATATTTACTTGCTGTTTACTTGCAAAAGTGCATTTTTCCCACTCCATTCTGTGTTTCATTCATTGACTGTCAAATCTTAAGTTTACTGCTACAGTAGATCAGTAACTTCCTGTTAAACCATCCATCTATTCATGTGACAATAGTGGAACAAACTCATCCTCCTGCTATTTCTAACGAAAGATGAGTTGAATCAGAGACAGAATCACATTGTTATCTGGAAAGCTAAACAAAGAAAGTGACAGAGCTCTTCCTTACTGTCCTGTGCTCTCATGAGACTCCCCCTGCAGTCATGCTTTTTGCTCTCCTGGCTCCACACCGAGTTCATGAGTCAGCGGCTGAGCCTTCACAGGAGGTCAGTCATCCCCTCTGTGGCCCGCACACAAACCTCTTGGGCCATTCTCTGCTACTCCCACACTTACAGGCTTATGTGAAGTATGCGCTGGGGTTTAGTTGATGAGCAGGAGTGTTTTGTCACACTCCCACTCAGCCATGTGTCCTTAATCCAAACAGTGCTCGTCATAGCAGAGGTGAGTTGTTCGATGAGACAGACCCTTGTTAATCTGAGTGAGTTTATTCTGTGAAATTAAAATAAATCTGCTCAGATAAAATCTCCCTGCTTGAGTCAGTCTAGCTGGAACTTCCTGGTCAACTCCAATGAGTTAAATGTGCTAAATTAATTTAATCCATTTAAGGATAGCTTAATTTGTCTTATTTGCATAAATGATAGAATTTTCTCTTTACCCAAATCACCCTTTCTCATCTTACCTTGTCAGTAATGTATTAAATTTGTTATCAGCTAAGCTCTTATGTAAAAATGTAAGCTAAGCTCTTATCTTAACCACTTGAAACATGCTCAAAAAGATATATTAAATGTAAAGCAATAATATGTAACTTTTGAACATTGTATATAGCGATAGCAGCAGTATTAATAGTGGCAGTACAGTGGAAAACATTTGCTCTAACAGTACACCAACTTTCATTTGGGATAATGGCTTGGTCATTCTTTTTTTGTTTGGCCTCTTTCTTGGTCATACCCTTTTCTGTCACCCAGCTTCAGGCAATTTATCAAACAGAACGGGCTGACTGGCCATTTTTTTCAGCTGAAGGCTGGTGTGAAAGCCCAAGCCCAGCTGAAGGCTGGTGTGTGATAACCTTGCTGTTCAGATGTATCAGTCTGATTTAATGTCTGTAATCAGACTGATACATCATGCCAAGCTCCAATCTACAATGACTGTGAGCGGCCAAAAGCGGCACGGCCCAATCTGAGTCTTTTCGAGCAGGAGGTGGTGTGACCTACAAGCAGGATGACACCACGAAGTGACTGCTCGTACAGAGATTAGCATAGATGCTAACAGCTTCAGTAGCAGTTTTATCAAAACTTGACAGAATTTCTTTATGAAATTGAAAACAAATAACAACACTACGGCTTTCATGCTCCTTTCCATTGATTACATGGTTGTGTTTCGTCGTGCTGATGATGTCATCAACGTGATGACATCAGCTTGATGCGCCAGAGGAAAAAAAACAGTCACGCAGCTCCCGTTGAAAAAACTTGCGTTGACCTGCTAATTTTAGTGTGAAAGCAGTATTACACTGCTGCAGTAGCGCCCGCCTACTACATAATCTGATTGGCACATAATGAATGTGATTGACAGAAGATCATCAAATCCCCTGCCGAATATGGTTTTGAAAAGTTCTGTCCATTCCCAAACACTTTCTATGGGCACTTTTCTATGGACTGATGAAATGTATTAAACAGTCCATCTGGTGTGTCAGGTTAGATGTGTTAACCAGGTCCATAAAGCATTGGATCAGGTTCTGTAAAGTGTCCTTGGGTTCCTTGAAAGGCACTTGTACAGCAATACTAAATCTTATCAGTGAAGGTCTTGTTTGGTGCTGAAAGTCATCAAGAGGCATGTATGCTAATATTACTTTGATGATGTTTTATGTTCAGCCAAAACATACTTGGAAAAAAAATATATCGTACAAGGTGCAATATGGACATCTCTGTAGTTATCATTGTCAACACTGCAGCCTTCCTCTTCTATGAAAGCTGTTTGACACTCCTTTTTTGCATTTTTTTATGTTTTTAGAGAAAAAACAAAACAACTAGGCTCAAAGTGTTGTATGTACAGTAGATGGCAGTTACTAGATACAAAATTCATCTTAAAAAAATCAAACGCAGCATGTATTTACAGAATTAATACACAGTCCACTCTATTCTACCAGTGTTAAAGTATTTGACACAGAAATCGCTGATTCTTCTTTTCACAGCTCTGAAAACACCTGCAGCCTTTCATGAGCAGATCCGCAGCCTAGAGAGAGCCAGGGTAAGACATCAAACAATGCTGTTCATATCTTTAACTGTCTAAATTAAAATAATCTCCCAACACATAGTGTTTAACTTCAGTTCATTTTTTTTTCAGACAGGGACCTTCTTAAAACACAAACTGTGCAGCAGACCTGAACGCTCTGAGTTGGTGCGAATGCACATCCTACAAGGTAATCAACCCCCTGTGTGTTCTTAGTGGATTATAAAAGAGGTTATTCATCTAATCTTACTAATTTCCTTTTTAAATTTGTGTAAAGAAGTTCATGCAGATAAATGTCTGAGGTTGACAGAAGTTTGTGCACTCTAGAAGAGTCTGCACTGAGTCACTCTGACAGAGCTGCTCATAGACTGACTGATGCTGGCCAGATCACTGCTAATAATCCTCTGTGTGTTTATCAGAGACGCAGGCTGAGCCCTCTCTGCAGGCCACACAGATGAAGCTGAAGAGGGCCAGACTGGCTGATGATCTTAAGGGGAAGATTTCACTGCGGCCTGGACCCATGGAGCTGGTGGAGAAGAACATCCTGCCGGTTGACTCAGTCGTGGAGGAGGTCAAAGATGGTAGATATTCATCATCAATTATATATCACTACTTTCAGGAAACCTTAATTTGTGTATTAGCTTTCTTTTGGGCAATATTTATTATCAACAATTATATACTTAACAAAAAAGCTTCAGTAGCAAGTCCTTGTGAAAGCCCTTAGCCCTTCCCCTTATTCTTACGGAGAATTGGGACACCCCTTCACTAGGCATGAATGTGCAAAACCAAGGGCTAAGGAGTACCATTGGGATGGACCCTCAACCTACTCATTGTGCTATCTGGCAGAAACCTTATATATCTGGGGTTTTTTCACATCTGCTAAGTGCAAATGATTTTCTAGATCTGTGGATGGGTTTTATACATTTTAATGTAAATCAAAAGTATCAAAACAAATCACAGAATATGAAAACGCAATATTTTTTGGGGGGGTACAAGGTTTCTGCCAGAAAACATCATGTTTTCAGGATCAAGCCTACAGACTATAGTTTCCTAAATGTTCCATGTCTGCCATCAGGAAGATACATTTTGCAAAGTTTAAAGCTGACATGATTGCTCCTGGTCAGACAATGACCAGGAATTTCCATGGTCCTCTAAGAACAAAGTGGCAACTGCTATGAATGTGGCGTAGCTGTGCTTGAGCCAAGAGGTGACTACAAGCCTCTGACTGGCTCGTGATGAACATGGCAGAGAAAAATTTGATCAACCATCTTCTAGTTTTTCTTGTAAGGTCCTGCCCTATCCAGTCCTTCTTAATGGGACATTGCTCAGGGGGACTTAAAACATTTACTATGGGTATATAAAACAGTCCAATGTCTCTGTCAGGTTAGCATTCGTGTGAGATGTGTAAAAACTATATGATTTTGGTGGTATTAGTGGATAAAAGTGTGGCCAAAGTTGTGAAATTGCTGCCAAACCCTTTCACTATGTGTGAACTGCAAAAAATCATGGGCAGTGTTTCCAGCGACCCCATTTTTGTTGACAGCTTGCAAATGTTTTTTGCACGTTTTCATTATGCAGCTCTATATATATATATATATATATATATATATATATATATATATATATACATGTTATTATATCGAAGTTCCAGTTTTTGTAATCATAGGAACTCTGCTCCAGACTTTGACAGTAGGCTACCCTTTTTTTACTGCAGTACCTTGCACAATGCACGCACAATATATTTTTAGTTTAAAGCTGATTATCCTAACGTTCGACGTTCAGAAAATAGAGCTTTCAATCACCTTTTCCTAGTGCAATTAGATTAAAAACACTTTTTTTCTTCAATTGGCTCAAGCTTCGTTAAATAAAGTGCTTAATGAAGCACACTCAAAAACTCTAATTTTGCCAGAAAGTAGTCGATTGTGTGCTGTGCATAAAATCAAAGGAGCAGCATTAGCATTATTACAGTTAGCATTATTCAGAATCAGAATCAGCTTTATGACCAGGAATTTAAGACGAACAAGGGATTTGAATCTGGTTAACTTTGTTCTCTATGTACAACTTAAAACTATACATACAAAAAGAAGAACTGAAAAAGAGGAAATACGTTTTTGAATAAAAAAATAAAGCTCTATTGCATTAGCGCAGTTCAGATACTAAAAACCTCAGTTTGAGGAATCATATTTATTAGTGTAACAGAATAGATAACTTCATGTTAATGGTAAGCTAGATAAAGGCTTCTCATTTATGCGGCAGATGGTGAGACAAAGAAGCCAGAAGATATCTACGACTTTGATGAGGACAGCAGTGATGCCTCTTCACCCAAACAGCCTGACAGCCAACCATCTCCCAGCTCCTCCTGCACCTCACCAAGGGAGTCTGAGGGGCCTGAGACCAGTCCTAATCCCTCTACCATGAACTCCCCCACACAGGTAAACAATACACTGAACCAGTACAATCTAACATCAAAGTGAGCGTATAAGATGACAAACTCTCATCAATGAGAGCTTTCTTAACTTTAAAACAATGACATTTGCCATTACCTTTTTTATTAATTTATGCACACAATATACAGCTGTGTGCAACATGGTGAACATTTTGTTCTCATTCATTTACTTGTGAGGTGTTTCAGCACCTGCTTTTAGTTACATTAAACCAGTTCGGGTGCTTATCTGCTTTTGCACAGGATGATTCTGAACAGACAAAGCGGCTTCACTGCTCTTACTGACTGGATCATGTGGATTCTTTCTGTCTATGTTTTTCTTAGCAGGTTGTACCACCTAACCCACCATCTCAATCAGATGTGGTCAACCTCGCCTTAACTAGTGAGCAACAAGCATCACCACTTCAACCAATTAACACAAGTGGACCCTCTGTTACAACAGCGCCAGTTCTTATAAAAGTGAGTTTCAGATGTTTTTTTTAACCTTATGTTTTATTTTTTTATGTACTGACAGAAGAATTGATTTTGTTTGTGTTTATTTTGCTGGTTATAAACCATTTGGTACGTAATAGTTACTTTTAAGTCGATAACATATAAACTGCAGAACTGAGCTCTTTATATTTGTGCTTCATCAGCTGCAGACTCTACTGTTTCTCTTTAAAATGTGACACAACAAGATACGGAGTCTCTGTTTTTTTAACACTGAAAGTTACACTGCATATCTGAATTTAGAGTATTCTTCATATTAATACACGTTGTCCTTATTAGATTATTGTCAGTATTTTTCATATGTCTGTTGTGCAAAAAGGCACGCTAGATTTCTCGATTAAAAAAGGAAAAACTCCAAATCAGCACATGGACAGCTGGATGTTCAGTGCACTGGGTAGTGATGCCAGTTAGTTGTATTGTTCTTCTTCCTCCAGTTCACCTCACTCTACTTTATAGTTGCATTTTTATTTTTGTAGACTGTATTAAACGTGTACTGCAGCACAAATCTTAAAGGTCCCATATTATGCAAAAATTGCTTTTTTAAGGTTTTTGAACACATTTTTGGGTATTTAGCCTGTCTCCCAGCCCACAAATATGAGTGTAGACAACAAAACCTATATTTAGCAGGCTGCATAACTGTAAACTCATGGTATTTGGTGAGCTGTTGAGCCTGTGGATATACTATTACGTAACAAGTATTTTATTTGCAAAAGCCTACATCAACCTCAGTGAACTTTCTGAGCGTAATGCTGCCATATTGTTTACATTCTTAGCGAGAGATCGACGTACACCATGTCTAGACCTAAAACCTACCACTGCCAATTGTTGGCTGCAAACAGCCACATATTTTCACATACAGGCTACCAGCCTCGGAGGACCAAAGAGCCCAGTGGATTAATTTTATTTTTGAAGGAAATGAGCAGCTACAGTCGGCTAAAACCTGTGCGTGTGTGTCACTTCAAGTCCAACTGCTTCTTCAACTTCAGTCAGTTCAGGACTGGGAACTAGACTTTTCCTGAATCCGGGCTCAGTACCAACAATCCGTTGCCAAACTTGATGATGGAAATGTGAGTATTTTAATGCTGTGTAGTATTTATTTTGCTCATTGCTATGAGTTAATGCTAACAGCACGGGGGAGTGAACCAGAGGTAACATCCCATCTCTGTCCATTATGATGTTACTTATTGAAAATCTGAAGGGTAAACTTCAAAGTATGAACACTCGTACATTAGTCAAGAGAAGTTTAACAGTTGGCTGAATATAATCAGCTCTTTACCCACCCCATTACCCCTCTGTTTGTGCTAACAGTAGCCCAGAAGGTAGGCTAAGTTGCGTCTGTCCCACTGAGGTTAGCATGTTGTGCGTTAGCCTGTGATGTTTGGGGGAAACAAGCTTCACTGTTATCTGGTAACCAGCATGAATTTGCAGTTTGTGTGTGTTCAGGACTGTAAGCGGCGTGTGGCTTCACTTGAGATACGCTCCAGGTCTATCATGAAGTCCCCGTATGTACACTGCTCTGCTCTGGCTCATTAGCACATTAAGGCGATCGCCCTCAAAACCAGCCGTTCTGAACAGAGGGGTTATGTGATCGTGGAAAGAATGCAGCTGTGCTTTATTCACAGGCTTCTTGGACCAAAGCATGTTACTAACGTTTCATGAAGACATCAAGGATCCATGTTAAACTGCAGAAAAGGAGCAAAATATGGGACCTTTAAAGGCTTTAAAGAGTAAATTGATCATAAAAACTAGACCCTAGGGTTTCAGCTGAGGTGCATCTACTCTGGAATTTAGAAAATCCCTCTAGAGCATCATTGGCTCGGCTGGAAGGGGAGAGGGATGATTTACATTCACCTGCTTCTCATGCTCAGCTACAGCACCTCACAGTCTTTGCTGCTTTTTTTATTTGATTGTTGGCCCAAGTGTAATAACCATCTAAGGTAGAGTGGCAATGAGGTACATGAGGTTAAAAGGATGGTTCAAGCTCCTGTATAAGACAGAGTTGTGGATCAGCCTGCTTTTAAGACTTTCTTGGTGTATGGCAGCATTGAGCAAACAAACTAAACCCCCCCAAAGAGTGTCACAGCAACATCTCTGATTGGTGGAGCCTGTGGTTACACTCAGACTTCCAAGTCGGCTGCTTTTACTGAATTTAAACATTTTTTGTATACTTTTGAGGCCTTTATTGGGAATTAATGGCATAAGGACCTGTAAAAAACACAATTTAGCGTGTTATCAAGATGAATATGTTTTTTTATTTATTTTTTTTTTTATTTTAGGTGAACAGTTACACTATCCATTATTCTAGAGTCCCATGTCTCAATCGTCTCACATTGGTAAAGCCTGTTGTTGCCCCAAAAATGTGGAGCTCTTTGGTTATGGTGTTTGGCACATGAAGTCATCTGCCTCAAAAGATCAGTCATTTGTTAAATAAAAATGTAATATAATATTTATGTAATATAAGATAGTCATAGCCTGACCTTGGGGGGAGAGGCAACAAACACCATTATTATGCATAGTGTAACTCACAGTAATGCAGGATCAGAGAGCTTTGAGCTTCCTTTTACAGTAAAACACCCTTCAGTTTTAGTCATTCATTAAAGGGTAATGATATTTATCATTTGTATTTCTATATGGCCAGGTACCAAATCTACAGCACAGTATTGGTCTGCAGCCCAGTGGTGGGAACCTCTGCTGTAGAGTACAGTTACTATTCAAATTTCAAACACAGTATCTAGACTCTTAAAATGGATATGGATAACTTCTTTGATCATAACTGATCAACATTGCCAGTTATTATTATTATATAACTTATTACCGCCACATTCATTTTTAACTGCATAAAGTGGGTCTTGAAGAACCATGTAGCTTTTTGGCATCTATATCCAATGTACATTGCTTTGACAGCCTACATGTTTATCTTTTTTTCTCTTAAGAATGTATGGATCTAATGTGTTTTCTTTACAACTACAACTCAAAGACACAATGCTAATTCAATAAATCAAACCTGTTGTATTATTCAGGGTTCTTTTCATAGCAGCTGTTTTTAGGTTTCAAAATCAGTGTAACAGCATATTAACTTTCAACAGTAAGAATGCCATCCATCCTATTTCCACAGAGCCCCAAGTCATCTGCTTTCAACACTATGTAACTGTGGTGGCAGTTCTCCCTGAGAAATTAGTACAGCTCAACATCACTAGATCAAACATCACCCCAGAGCTAAAAAGAAGCCAGTCAGCCCCTCTCAGCACTGTTTGATGCAGTGTGTGTGGCTGAAACATGGACAATGATGGACAAGAAATACGATAGACTCTGTTTTGCTGTTTAAAATTATTTTACAGTTAGATCAGCTGTAACATCCAAGAACAGAATTAAAAAGTCGCATATTGTTGCTTTAAGGCTATTTAAATGCAGAGTCTTGTCATTTTAGGAAAAAAACTATGGTTCAAATTTGTGCCAGCCAGTTTATTGTTGTCAAATTGAACCCTAGCATTTCTGACTACATTTCTGAGGCTTTGTATATGGTAACTCAAACATTAAAGGAGAGGGTTAAAGAAATAACTTATGCTGTGTTATCATTTTCCACATGTTCCCAGGGAATAGGATGAACCCTGCCTTCTTTGGAAAAGAGGAAAAAAATGAGTAATGACTTTGACAAATTAGAGGGTGTGTGCTCGCTTCACTGAGCCTTGGTTTCTAGTTTCATTGCAGGAACCCGCAGCTTTTATGCCAAGCTATTTTATGGTATCCTGTAACTGCAGGTGTTAAAACAATAAAGCTCCCATTTCCACTACCTGTTTCCTCATCCCTCAGCTCTCATCAGGTACCAGGACAGTGCTCCACCTCTATTCTTTAAGCTTTCAGGAGTCATTAGCTGTTCCAAGTCTGATCTGTTGGTTCTGGCATTGCTGACTGTGTTCCTGATACACTGGACTAAGATCATAGACAGAGATCAAATAACCTCCAGATGGACCTCTCTGGTTTTACATTACATACATTTTTATGTGTTGTGTTCTTCAGCAAAGCCTGGCCCAGCTGCCCAGTGAGAAAAGCCGCAGCAAGAGGAGCAAAGAGTCCAAACCACGGGTTAAAAAGTTGAAATACCATCAGTACATTCCCCCAGACCAGAAGCAGGAGCTCAATGAAGCGCCGATGGACTCAGCCTATGCCCGCCTTCTGCAGCAGCAGCAACAGTTTCTGCAGCTCCAGATCTTGAGCCAACAACAGCAGCAGTACAACTATCAGACTGTGTCTCCTGCATCACTCAAGTATGGCTCCATTTTGTTATAAAAACACATACATTTTACACAACCTAAGACAAGATTATGTCACAGAGAAAAATCTATTAATTTTCTGTTAAGCACATTGTTGGTCATTGGTGTTTTAATATATTAATTAATGTATTTCCTTAAAGTTTCTGAGAGGAGTTCCTGGTTGTTTATGAGGCAAACTTTAAGTACTACAGGGACCACACAAAATCTGAAACTGGTCTTCAAACACAAACACACTGTTAATCTTGGAAAAAAGTAGCTGCACACATGTGAAAAGATGCTACTTACACACTGACCGACAAAATCAGCTCATATATGAATTACTGACTCAACCTTAAAACTTGACTCAAACTTTAATCTTCTAACATGAGCTCTATCTTTTGTGGCATCAGCTCAACTTGCCTCTACTCCTCATCGTTGTGCTACTGGGCACTCTCTTCTCCATGACAGTATAAACTTTGATTAGACCTCATCGGCTGTCATAGTACAGTTGCATGAAACTGCTTTTCCATCCATCAAAACAATAAAGATGCAAACAGAGGCTATGGTGTGGCTGGCTCTTAGTCCATGGCTTTTTGTCTCTGTAAGGAGACAAGTTTTGTGCTAGAGATGGTTACAAGCAACGAAAACAATATTCTATAGTAAGTGAGGGAGAGAGTTTGAAGTCATACAGCATAACAGAGCCAACAACAGAAGGTGCTCCATTTCTGTGTCTAGCATCTCAACATGAGATGATAACCATTCAGGGGTTGGCAGTGTCTCCACATCATATTTTAGTACTGGTGCGGCTCACTTGTAACTTCCCAGAGGTGATAAGAAAAAGTTGTTAGGATTCCTAAAGGAGGATTTTGAGAAATGAGTAGAGTCCAGGTATAACTAGCTTAACATAAAAGCAGTTATTTTTGCAAGTTTTGTAATGCAAGGAAGATTTTTTTCACGTTTCACAATTGTTCCAAGTAATGCATCATGAAGTTTTACAAAAACAATCACTCTTAATTATTTCTGCTTATTTCTTTTTAAATTCTTATGATTCAAATACCTTAATGGCAGATATTTTCTTAGTGGGCTCATCATTATTTGCAGTTAATTCTGTGATAATGACTCTTGGACTGCACTGAGTCAGTGTGTTGCATGTGGCCTCTGGGTCCCCACTTGACCACTCCTAATATATTCCCATAGTGGTTAAAAGTTTTTTTTTCTAACTTTTTAACACTAATGTGATGTATAATTAAGACATTGGCTTACAAAAACAATCAACCAGACACAGACAGAAACAAAAAAACTCATATCCCAAAAAATTTGTTGACAGTATCAAGAAAAACTAAATCCATGAAATCTATATGGACCCAACCAAGTCCTTACCTCTCGTTTGCCATCGTAAGTGTGTGGAATAGGACTGATATATCGAGGGAAGAGGGTGCAACAGTACCAGTCAAATAACATCACTTTTATGGGCATACATTTGGTCAGGCAGACCTGAGTCTGTGACACCAGTAGTTTATTCTAAAATACAAAATAAAAATTGCACAATAACCCAAATACCAAACAAAACCTTAATATTATAAATCAACCCCCTTTAAACGCCTCTTCTCATAGTCCACCTCTAAATGCATCAGCAAGGACATCGGACTAACTCAGATAAATGGGAGGTAAGGGTACAGGACACAAATACAGACTGTAGTTCTTTCAGTGATGTAATACAATTGTGGGGCTGGGGTTATGTTTCATTGTGATAATAATTTAGAAAAGACTAAATACATTTAGTGGCTTATTTCAAGAGATCCTTTAAATTGATTTATTATTATTTAATCTGATAATAATAATTTAGGTATATAATATATATATATATATATATATATAATTTAGATAATAATTTAGAAAAGACTAAATACATTTAGTGGCTTATTTCAAGAGATCCTTTAAATTGATTTATTTAATTTGATTGAATTTTAGTACTTTTACTTGTCCATAGCTTTTTTTGACTCTCCAGTTGGTGTTTTTTCCAACTTCATGGAACACTGAACATCAAGACATAATCTGAAGGCAAACTGAATTCATTTCCTCACAAAATCCCCTCTTTAAAATGAGCTACGGCATCTGATCTACCTGTATTTTAAATTTTAACCGACTTACAATATCAAACCTGAAAAAAAACCCTATATTTCTGAAGAAAAATTTTAGTTGATTTATTAAAGTTTCTTATCAAAAATGAACTTCTCTTCTTGATATTACAGTTAAACATCCTGAGGGCAATACATTTTAATTCAACTAGCTGCAATTTTTCTAAGCTGTTAGAAAATTTACTTTTAATCTGCCAATTTCAAAAATATTTTAATCATTGTAAAAATGTCTAACAAAAATGACTCAAGATATCAATGTTTTCTTTCAAGTTGTCAGACCAAGAGCCTTTTTTTCTGACTTTCTGACCTCTGATATGATGCTCAATGCTGATATACTTGGATATTTATAATTTTTGAGTATTAATAAGCAAAAAAGGGGGGTTTTGGACAATTCCAAACAGGTTTTTTCATCTCTTTCCTCACTGTTAACTGCAAAACTCTTCAGTGTTTAAGGAATTTTTCATAGTTACCAAATATGTCTTTATACAGAAAATACAGCATTTAAAGCCCTGCTGAAGTTCATTGCAACTAAATTATCGGCTGCTGTATAGTTGTTGCAGTAACACATAGTTGTACAAATTCCCAAGGCACACCGAGACTCGTCTCAAGCCACACCATTTGAGAACAACTGCCCTCGCTCTATCTCTGTGGGTATATTTTGAGCAATGAAAAAAATGTGTATTTGGCTATTAAACAGACTGAAATTCAGATTAATATGACCCGAAAGTAAGCCTGTTACATTATTTCAGAACTATCAAAATTCATTTTTCAGTGTCACTAGGCTCATAAACTGAGTGCTTTGCTTTCAGGCCACAGATGAGTTTGTCTTCAATATTTCGCAGCTCCCTGTACAGAAGCTTTTGATAGTAAAAAATGAATGATAGTTCCCTCTAAACCTTAAATCTCCCTTTTAATCTGCACTCTTCTTTTCCTCCCATTTAGTTGCAACAGACCAACAACTGAAGTGCAAACCAGCTGTTCCAGTGTTGCTGCTCTTTGTGGAAACACTTCGGCGACCCCTGTGCAGGCTCGGCACACTCAGATAAACCGCAGACCGGATCATTTACCTGCTAATCTGGATGAAATGAAGGTGAATCACACAGTGTCCCTTTATATTCCTCATGCATGCTGCAGAGGGCAAAGCCCTTCTCTTTGAAGCTCTTTATATAAAAGTGTCTTTTCTTCACAGGTTGCTGAGCTGAAAATGGAATTAAAGCTTCGATCCCTCCCTGTCTCTGGCACTAAAACAGACCTGATAGAAAGGCTAAAGTTGTTCCAGGAGACCGCTGCTGCTACTGAAGCCCCATCGGCCTGCCAGCCTGAAATCGCAAAGTTAACCCCTCCTGTGTCCCCTATAGCCTCCAGAGTGTCCTGTCTGGGCATAGAGGACTGTGATATGGTAGAGAGCCCAGCAAAGCTTTCTGGGAGTTCATCTCCATGTGTCAACTCCCCACCTCGAGCTCCAGCAGAGGAATGTTTAGCAGACACTTCACCCTACACTGAAGATTCTGAGAAGGACAAGCGTCTTCACGAGAAGGAGCGTCAGATTGAGGAGCTGCTGAGAAGGCTGGAGAAAGAACAGAAGCTGGTAGAGGAGCTGAAGATGCAGTTGGAGGTGGAGAAGAGGAGTCAGCATGGAGATTCTCCACCTCAGCTCAGCCCTCTTACCTGCGTCCATGTCAAAGAGGAAAGCATGAGCCCATCAGGCTGCCGTAGCTCTCCTGGTCCTCCTGTTGTGATCAAACGGGAAGAGGCTGGGGATCAGAGCAGCGTGACACCTCAAAATCAGTTCATCATCAGCCATCAGACTGAAAATCTGCAGCCAGTTCAGACCGAAGCTCAGATTCTTCTGGCTGCATCTTTTCCTGCCAACAGCATCAGATTACAGACGACCGTTGGCAGTGCAGCCACGGGCCTCCTCCAAACTTCTGGACATATGCCACAGAAAATAGAGGCCTCTGCAGCGCTACAACAACAAGAACACAGGACTCAGTCTGAGGCTCTGACAAAGGTATGAAAACAACCAAACAATTTCACAAGTCTCCTTTACACATGTATTTATCAGTTATCTTCATCCCAGTAACTTTTTTCTTAATTTCAATATAAGAACTTCAATAGTTTGTAATTATCAGGCATGGGCAAGTGTGGCTCACATGAGGGCTATATTAATGTTATTCTCACTGCCAGAGGGACGAGTGGTCACATAATGTGGAACTGTATCAATAAGATCATTCAGACTTCACGAATAACTTATGTAATATCCCAAAGAAAGAATTAAAGTCATTGAATAATTTGTTTTAAAACAATCAATAGGGTATTAACCAGTTACTAAAGTGGGTTTTACTTTGCTGACTTTTGTTTAAATGCATTTGGTAATTTTTCTTAACAGTTTGACAGAAGCATTTACATCTAGTTTTTTTTTTTTGAATCAAATCATGCCAAGACTGAAACACAAATTACAGGTTTTAAAAGAAAAATGTTTCATTTTTTCCAATTATTGATTCATGTATTGATTCCCTTTATGTGTCCTGTGGATTTTCTGTGTGAAAATAAATAGGCTTATGTTGGTTTTCTGTGGTATTGTCAAAAAACTGTCACCCCTGATATCTAATGCAGTGCAGCACAGGCAGATGCTTTGGTAAATTTTTGGTGTTTCCATGCTTGCTAAAAATCACACACACTCAGTGTTGTGCGCTCAGCCTCATACTGTGTAGCATTAAGCCCGAATTTTAACTGCTTCTGTTTCCAGTCTGCCATAATCACGTTTGACTTCTTTGTTATTGTTTCTGCTGACTGCCTCAAATGAGGATGTGATGTCCTTGATTTAGCATAAAGACTAATATATCAATTCCTTGAGCTAGCTGTTATTAATTCTAAATTTGAATTGGTGCTGTACTAGCATTCAGTTAAGGGTACTTTGTGGCAGATTTTGCCATGTTTCCTTCAAGTTTATAACTTCAAACGTTTAGTTTGATTTTGGGGCCACAGTGAGTGAGCATGAATGCCAAATATGCCCCCCCAGGCCACCAGTTGCCCACCCTTGATCCAGGTGCTCCCCCTTAAAAACTTTGATGCTTTTTAAATAGTATATTCAGATTACATAGCACATGCTTCATCTGTGGTGCTGTATATGATAGTCCACACAAATGAAATACCTTTCAATGCTATTTAATTAGCATCAACAGGAAAAGCGTAAAAGAATCATTTACTCACAGAGACAAAGACTGAAGATAACAGTTGCTTCTCCTTTACGGCCTCTGTTGTCCAGTGGTCTCAAACCTAAAATGACTTGGGGCTTCTTTGCGTCCTAACATCTTGAAGGGTGGCCATATCAGCTCACAACTGACATAACAACTTGCCTGATTTCTGAAAATACACTTTTTTGGTTCCAGGGTTCATATTTTTGTTATTCTTTTAAAAATATGCAAACTTCTCCATTTCAGTGAAGCTGAAATAGGATGTCTGTAAAGATATCACCTCAGTCAATTACAGATAAAAATGCTTTTTGAGAAGTTTCTGTTATGTCAGCTAAATTGGCCAGTTAGAGTGAGAGCTAAACTGTGGTAGATGTTGATATTTTTCCTTGTATAAGTGAATTTTAATCAATTAATTTTAATATTGTTCAGTTTACTTTTCATTTGGTGATATTCTCTGTTGTCTTTCTTTATCTTTAAGTCTTTGTCTACCAGCCAACCAAGTTTGATTCTGCAGCAGCCAAAGCCCACAAACCATGTGTCAAAGTGTAAAGACCCACCCCCCTATGAGGATGCAGTAAAACAGACTCGCTGCATGCAAACAGCCATTCAGGTGAGAAATATTAAACCCAGCAGGACCTTGTACTAACACAAATTGACATTTAGTATTTTGGGCCACAGGGTCCAAGGACTAAACTCTGATGATGTATCCAGTGGCTAGGACTGCATAAGGATTTGTTCTGGGATGCTTTCATCTGTACTGATTATTGATTTAGTGGTGTTGACCGTTGTGTCATTAGTTGTAACGTGTTTGCTTGTGATGATGAGCTCTTTTAAGAGAACTGGCTCATGAAACTAAGCTGGTCTTCTAGCTCTGAAACAGCCCCTCATTTGGTAACATTTTGGCTTTTGTCTTTCATACAACAAAATATAAAATGGGAAAGAGAAAACCATACTGACTCCAAAGAAGGAGCCAGCTGACCGTCAAAGCTGAGAAATGGAAATATTACAGTTATATATCAGTTCCTGCCATCGCTTTGATATTTTGTGGCAAGCAAGGGTTGAAGATTTCCTACAGTGCTGCTTTATGAATTAGGGGATTAAGTTTTAGTTTTGTCAGGAAGGCTACTGGATGGGCTTCCCCTGTCAAGCGAGGCCTTTCTGTGTGGAGCTTTCATGTTCTCCCTGTGCGTGGGTTTCCTTTGGCTGCACCGGTTTCCTCCCACATATCAAAAATGTGCTGTTAGCCTAAATGGTGACTCATAATTGCTCTTAGGTGAGAGTGTGAATGGTTGTCTGTCTTTCTATTTTAGCCCTGTGATTGGCTAGTTACCAACTGATGGTGTTCCCTGCCTCTTGTCCATTGTCAGCTGGGATCAGCTCGAGCTCCCTCACCACAGAATTGTTGATGTGAAAATTTACTGGTGTTATTCCTTTCTCTTAGGCTCCCACTGCAGCTAGCCAGCAGATGGACGACCTGTTCGATGTGCTGATCGAGAGCGGTGGTAAGGAATAATGCAACTTTTATAAGCTGGGAGAAAAAAGTGATAATAGGGCTCTAACAGCTTATGATTTGGTGCTTGTTCCAGAGATCTCCCCCTTCATCAGACAGGACCCTCCCAGTCAGGACAAGCCTCTCCCTGTGACAGCCTGTGTAACCACCCTTCCCATCAACACAGTTTTATCCCGACCTCCACCTGTGGTGCAAATTGCCCAGCTACCTACGTCCCCTCTGAGCCCTACCAGCAGTTTGGCAGCCCTGGTGTCTGACCCCCAGCTGGAGTCCCTTCTGGACAACTACCACAGCGAGCCACAGACTCTAAAGCTGATGGAGGAGCTGCACTCAGATGTGGTTACAATGGAGATAGACTTGAATGAGAGCACTAACATTGACAACATGGATTGGCTGGACCTTACACTGTCTGTGCCAGGAGGCGGGGTCAACACTTTGGACATGTCAACACCTGTGGGTGTCTTCTCTTCTGACTTCCTGAATGCACATGAACTGCACTTGAACTGGGACTGAGGGCCAACAAGGTGAATTCTTGCACCTTTATGGACCATTTTATACCAGAAAAAAGTTTTTGTAAATACATTGGAGTCCACTTCAGTTTGCTTTGTTGAAAAATAAGAGCTTTTAGAGGATTGGACTTGTCTGTTTTTGCTCTCTAGCTGAATTTATCTGCTAAGCAATAATGTAGTTCAGGGATGCATATGACATTGCTTCTTTGCGGTCTCTATGTCATCTGGTTGTCTTTGTAGTGTTAAGTTATGTCTTCTATCTCTTCTCATTTTAATGTTTTTATATGATCTTAATGAATGTACAGCAATCTACGGCCTGTTGTAATAAAAGAAGACCAGGGAAACGTCAGTATCCCAGTGGATGATGAATGGACAAACGCGGTATGTACCTTGGTGCTATTTTTTGCTAAATCAGCTGGTCCTTGAGGGTAATCACAACCAAAAAAGAAAGCTTTACATTTGGAGGTATAAGAACAGATTTAAAGCCAAAGTTCCTTGGGTATAAATAGACCACAAACTGTGTCCTAACTAAATCTCATATTTACTGAAAATACTGTCAGTGTTATATCATCTCTCAGACACCTTCAGCAAATGTCTCTAAAGAATGAAGAACAGCCATATCTTTACTGATCTTTACATTGTGCATCTATATATTTTTTTTCAAGTTCAACATGCTGCATCTTCTATGCAAAAGACAAATTGCAGGCAGCGCCAGGACTTCTCTCTTTCCCTCTATTTATCGCAACAGTTTGCTGTCTGAAATGGCTCATTTCCCCAGCCCCCTAGACAGACCTACCAGTGTGATGCCCTAGCATCATTTAATCAGCCAGTCAGTCAAAGCCAACTGGCTCAGGCCAATGCAGAGCATGGACAGCAGGATGAATGCAGAGGAGGATTACTACAGAGGAGACCCGTCAACCAATCAGAGAGAACCAGGCCCACCTGGGACAGAGTCCCTGAATCTGGATCTGAATCAATGTACAGCCACAATGGGGTGGGGTTAACCCTCCCGCGATGCGATGGATGCGATCTGGGTGATCTGGTCGCGCTACCCAGTTGCGTCGCTCGGTCAGCAAAGTTGAGAAATGTGAACTTTTCCGGCAACATCATGCGTGGCTGTGTCACGACAGCCAATCAGCGTTATGTGGGTGTGTGACGACACCTGTGACAGACTATTTTAATCCAGTTCACAGATTGACAATCCATGTCCGTGTGGGAACATTAAGTTGATGAGTACATTAGTTCCGCCTAGACGGGACTGCAGAGAACTCAGACGATGCTACTGCAGGGCCATCAGCTGCAGTGTTTTGTGGTTGGTAGGTGAGTGAAAAGGATACAGTTGGAATAATGTCAGCTAATACATCCTATTATATGATATATGATCGCAGTGAAACTCGAGCGGGGCTGACGTCACTGAGCGACGGTGACCAAATGAGCTTTTCATGGACAGGCAACGCAACTTGGGAGGGAGACGCAATCTAGGTCGCCATGTCCCGTTTTGTGTGAACGCACCTTTAACCCCAAGCTGCTCCCACTGTTGTGTCAGTGGCATGCAAATGGAAATGAAGGGGTGTGAATGTATTAGTTAATACTGATGGACAACTGACATAGAAACTCTATTCATCAGTTCGTGAACATTGGAGTGAATGGGTGTGACTGGGTAGATGTGACTTTCAATATAAATGTGCTTTAAGTGGTCAAAAAGACTACTAAAGCACTAAATAAGTTCAAATACATTTACCATTTAACAATGTTTTGACCCTTTTATTTCTTCATCAAGTAAAAAGCTTTTAAAATCTTGAGTTTTTTTACATGTGTTGTCCTTATGGGGAAAAGCAACATTAAATATGTGTCATTTGAGCACACAGAATATTTAAGAAACTGTTGACCTGAACCAAACAGTCATGCTGATAGTTTATGGTAAATGTAGTTATTAACCAAAGAAGTGACAGAAAGTCAAGAAAAACTATCATTTTGTTTTGTTTTGTTTTGTTTTTTTAAATAAACACCACACTTAAACTTTTTGGACACTTTAATTAAAATCATTCTTGGTTTTTACAGTGTATAAAAAAACTATTACCTGGTTTATCAATCCTACAAACACAGATTTGACTGAACACATTAGGTGTGCATCATTTTTGTGATTTCTTTTCTGCATATTTGAATGATGGACTGACATTGAATTCAACATAATGAAAGCAGTGCAATTCAGATATCAGTTTTACAGCATCTTTTTTATTCTCTCATTTAAATAACACAAGCCTTGTCAGTTTATCATAGATACCCAGCTCAACTGTTTTGTATATAAAGCTTTTTTAAATTTTTTGACCATTTATTTTAACCTTGTTTCCACTAAATAAAGTTACACAATCCTGAGAAATGATCAGTTGTACTTTAATAAGTTAAATACGTCATCTCAGCTCTTGCTGGACCAATCTCACAGAATGTTTTTTTTTGTTTGTTTTTTTTTGTACATTTGTCTTATTTCCAAGGCAGAAGGAGACTGGGAAAGCCTTATACTTTTGATGTAGCAGCTGCCTTTTTTTCTAGCATGACACACCACAACCAGGCCTAACCCAGCTTTTGCCAGTTTGACACATTTATCAACAAGATGCAGTGATTCAAAGCACGGGTGAACAAACAATAGAACTGCAGGTTAAAGAGGTTAAATTAAGAGGTTGTAAGGTTGACACTTATGATTGAAATCATTTTGAATAGTTATAATAGGACATACCAGACCCAAATCACAGTGGAACGTAACCACAATGACAAAAGAATAAATCCATTGGCAAGAATGACACCTTGTAGCTGTATGGAGTAAGGCCTATGCATTAGTTTACTTGTATAACAGTGCCACCTGCTGGACACACTTTAATGTAACCAGCTCGAGTCCCTTTAAACACACTGCAAAAACTGACCTCTTCCATTAAGCAAGATTTTTTTAACGAGGAAAACACCGTCCACCCCTGCAGGTTGTCCTTCTAACTATTTACAAACATTAAAACATCTCAATAAGATTGTTGTTAAAGGACCTCTTGTCATTTTTAATTACTATTTAATGTCCAATCATCACATGTGAAACTTTGAGCCAGCACACTGTCAATGTTTCTTTTCTTTTTTTTCTAACATCTGCTTACAATCCAAGATATAGTTTATCCTCAACATATTTCTTGTATAAAATACATAGTATAGATGTGGGTGGCATTTGGCTTTGTAATATAATGTGCTTAACATGCACGCCATACTTTGTTTTATGCAAAATACTATCTTTGTATAAAAAGTTGATCTTTTTCAAATGCAGAGGCTTACTGGGACTGCAGAGTTGACTCATGGCCTTTGTCCGTGTGCAACATGTCAGTGCTTGTTACTATGTAAGTATACACATTTTACATTTTTTCTAAATAAAAAAAAATGTTAGTCTTTATAATTTCATAATTTAAGGTCTTATGAGCTGTTTTAAGCTAAATATGAAACACTGATTGTAATGCTCAAGTATTTCTTTACAACTGCTCTCCCCGCCTGAGGCTGAAGACAGACAGTAATCGACAACGCTCTGAAGAGACAATGTACTTTTTTTGACATTAGACAAGCATTTTTAACTGATACATTATACTCTTTAAATAGAGCAAGGAAGTCCTTCTTAAAAAACATAATAATTGTTGTTATTACACATGCAGAGCAGAGGACATGATCAGCAAAGCAATAAGAGTTTCCTTCAGGCACATATTGGGTGCCAGAACTTAGGTAAACAAGCAGTTCCTCACAGGAGCTTTAAGGTCACATCTCATTCTTCTTTTCTTTAAAAACTGTCCCCTGTAGTTAAAATGAAATGTTCGGACTTCTCTTTGGTCAAATTGCATCATTGATTCATCATACTGGACAAGCAGGTCTTACCATGCAAGTCAAACAGTTCTCTTGGAGCTTTTGATGAACTCCTTAAGGCACATTTTGTCTTTGGCACCAATTACAATCACATGCTTCACAACATGTACACCTTCATAAAAATAACTGTGTACAACATTGATATTAGGGAAGTTCAGGAGAGTCCACGTGTTGCTGAGGTCAGGGCTAGAATGCTAAACTGAGGTTAGACATGTTACCGTGTATGGAGTGGTCAGCATACATTGTGTGCCGCTCATTTAGGAATGCCGTGATAATTTGAGTGATTTATCTTGCTCAGTCTGACTTGCTACTATGGGGTTTATCTGTTATGTCTGCAAAGCTTGTTTTGTGAGCACCAACATGCTAAGAAGGCACATGCATGCCTAAATTGTGCTCAGATTGGATGTTGCCATGCTTTTGGTACTTTTTCAGGCTTTTGGAAACATCTAACTACAAAACACTGTGAGCAAATGAGACAGAAGTTAAAAAAGATGTAGACAGTCAAAGTGTTTTAGCACTAGGTGTCAGATATGAAAACAGAAGACACGAAAGCACAGGATCTTACAGTCAGGCTGTTGTGACTGATATACATTCCAATTTTAGAAATATTGAAATCTATTCTAAGAAACTCAAACCTGTGTGACATGTTTACATCTAGCCATACCCCCAAGGATGGTGTATATTTAGATTTAAAAGATGGTGTTTATGTAAAAAGAAATCTTTTTTTAATAAACATAATGCACAGGGAAGAGTGAAAATCAAAAGGTGGAATTCAGTTTCATTGCTTTAGATCTCTTTTGTTGGAGGTCTTAGATGGTCACTATGGTCTTAAGTTCTCTAAAGATATTGCATAATTCATACTGTGTTTACTGGGTTTCTGATAAAATACTTAAAACTAAGAAACATTTTCATACAAGACAAATATACAGAAGTCAAATGACAAACACTCATGAAAAAAAGAACAAGTAAATACCAATACAAACCTTTTTAAACACGACAAAGTGCTTCTCAGCTTGAGCTGCTGACACCTTGCTGGGTCTTTAACAGCCTTGAGCTGAGGGAGGAATCAAGTGGAGGAGGAGGAGGAGGAGGATGAAGGAAAGATCACTGTCCCATCCTGCCAACAAAGATCAAAATGTATTATTGCAAAAGTGCCATGAGCTCATATAATAAAAACATAGCTTTAGATCAACAGCTCAAACAACAAAAAGGTTAGGAACTGAGACGGGGAAATGGTCAAAGCTCAAAAGTACATGATGAAAAGTACCAGAGGCAAGGGTGTCATCCATCTCCTCCTCAACCGATGTAGCTTCAGCACAGTGGATCAGTTCTTTAAGGTCGCTTGTGGTGGGAAGAGCCTTGCTCCGCTGTATAACCTTTTGCTTGAATGTAGTAGACCACCTGGATACCTCATCAAACCAACAAGAAACTAAAAATAGCTGAAATAGTGACATCTCATCAGTAAAATGATTGCATCTGTGAGATTCATTTTTTTTAAATCCAGGTTCTGTAATTAGTTACATAAAATCCATGCTCAATTTACATCGCATAAACAAAGTCTTGAATATATCAGACTTACTTTTCCAGAAAGCTGGTAGCCATGTCCTCATCAAACTGCACGATGAAGTCTTGCTCAATCTGCAATTCATAATGTAAACTAAAATTGATGTCATTGTTCTTTAGAAGCAGCAATGAACTTTCCATTTACAAATTAAATATTTAAACTCAAGGAATTCTAAATTTTCTGTGATCTTAGATGAGTGCGAAACTTTAAAACTTTGGCACATTGCTTTTTAGAGAAGCACTTTTGACTTCCTGATGGTACTAAATACTGAAAAAAATAGCAGAACATTTGGAACAAATTCTTTATCACAGAAAAAGTAGCTTTCAATCAATTGTCCCACTTTCACACCATAGAAACAGAAACGAGAGAAAACATCAGTAGAACATGCCTTAGGACATAAAAATAGTTTTATGCTTACTTTAAAAAGGTGACACACTGCTGCCATATTTTTTTCCAGTACTTTCTAGATTTTTCTTTAAGGCGTAAGCCCACTTACAGGGAAACTTCAGACCACACATTTAAACTAGAAAAGCACTCAGAGAGCGCAGACCTCCACCAAGCAGCTCAGTTCTATCCATAAATTGTGATGAAGTGTGATATCAATCTGCCAGAAGTGTGATTATTGTTGATATAAATATCATCCGATACAGTGACCTAGTTAGTGGGTCTTGTAAGTTAATGACTGAATCAATTTGCTGCTGCTTGTACAGATGTTGGTGTTGTGCACGCCGCGGTGCTTCCAGTGGGCGACGTTACCAGTCTGTCGCGGTGCGTTCGCTCTATGTGGAATTTGGGTGTTAGGTTTTTACACTCACACACACACAGACTTCTGCTATGACGGACTATTTCTGTGACATTATCAGCAACCTTGTTTCGAGTGATTAACAGGCACCTCTGGAGGGACTGCGGGCGAGCACAGGTGCTGCATATGTTTCTATAACATTAATGGGCTCACAGAAATGTTACTAATAGTTGTGAGTTGTAGAGGACTGGGATGTTTATTACAATTTCAGGAGAATCTGCTGCCTCAATTTATATTAGAAACATAGGCTCCAGGAACAGGGCCGGGCATTCTCTGTTGGCAAGACTTTTCCTCCTCTCCACTATGACTGTGAGCCGAACTGCATGCAGAGCTTTCAGTGCTGATTGGCTGTTCACCGTGCCATGGCTCTGCATGTAACCAGAGCGTATAACCAATCAGATGGTGCTGTGGGTGGGACAAAATGTGGCCCAGTGTTAAGTTATGGGATATTTAGAAAATTTTGGGAATTTTGGGAGACAAATATGCTGATCACCATCAAAATGCATTGGCTTCTTCCTTGGACCAAACTACACCTCTGGTAAAATTTTGATGTAAATCCATCCAGTAGTTTTTGCGTAATATTGCTAATAGACAAGCAGACAAAAAAACAAACAACCACACAAAGAAACAGACAGACCCTGGTGAAAACATAACCTCCTTGGCGGTGGTTAAAATCAACTTAAAGACATAAAATATTTTAGATGACATACAGGGACTCTGCATCTGTCTCTACCATAGCCTGCGTGTGTGTGTGTGGGAGGGGGGAGCAATCTCCTGACGTGCTATGTATGAGAGACCCGGAGCAGAATCGGCTTTAACGGAGAGCAGCGGTGCGGCGGGAGTGTGAATGAATTGAAGTTTCAACGTAGTAGTGATGAGTCGGTCGCGAACGTATCGACTCTAAAGTGAATATTGGGAGCCAGCTGGGAGACGCTTTCTTTATTTTTTCCCTCTCCCTCTCTTTTTTTTCTCTTCATAAGCACGTTATTTTTTTCTTTTGTTTTACACAGTTTAATTTATTTTTTGTTGTGTGATACTGTTAGTTTCTTTGTTGTTTCACTTTAAATCTATTAGTAAAAAGCTAAATGTTTAAAATGGTAAAAAGGTCAATGTAAATAGTTAAAAGTTTAATTTAGTTTTTTATAATTTATTTCTTTGGGGCACTTTATAGGAGAGGCGCCCATCTGCAGGGAATGGGCACCGCCATATCTGCAGCACATACCGGAAGTGCACACCGAAAGTTGGCCTTATTTGTGTATTTTATTACTTATTCGGCTCTGAATAAATTTACCTGTTTTCAGATTTTGATCAAAATCCTGGAGGAACAAGGCATGACCAGGCTGAGCGCAGAAGTTATCCTGGCCACCGGCAACATATTTATATCTCCCTTGTTCTTTTCTTTGTGTGTTCAACAATTAAAACGTTTGCCACTTAATGGAATATTAACAATCTGAAAATAGGAAAGTCTAATTATTAAACTCATTTAATAGTTAAACATGAAAATGAACACATCTCCAGACCCAGGAACTCCCTGTTCTGTAGGAGTGACACTTGTCTGGAGCCACTGTGTTGCTCATGATTTCCCTCTCTCAGCCCAGAAGATCCCTAGAGTGTGAGGAAACAACCGGCAGGATTTAAGTCTTTTAGCTAAGCTTCTCTACTATGCTTTTTAGCAAACACTGTGTGGGGAGTCTGGACTGTGTTTAATTAAGGCATCTTCTAGTGGGCAGGCTTCCTGCACATACACACACACATTGTATTCACAGAGTTTAATAACAGTAATATTAGTTTTTATTTGAAACATTAGCATAATCACTTGATTCCGTAATTAGTTTAGGCTTCTTATTGCTAATATTTGATCCATTAGATGTTAGCACTTCAAATGTTCAGGATTTTATACAGTATGTATAAAATCGTTAAAATAACTATACCTATTACATTATTATAAAGAAATATACAAAATATTAGATATAATTTATTATATAGATATTAAATATAGTTAATTACACAGTTACAAGTTACGGTAATATACATGGCCAACTTCCAGTGTGCACTTCCGGTATGCGCTGCAGATATGGTGGCGCCTAGTCCCTGCAGATGGGTATTCTTCTTAAGAATCAAATCATCTGTGACTTTCCGGCTCTGGGTTTGTTTAAGTGGGCAGATGGGCTTTTAGCTCTTTAGATTTTAGGCGGACACATCCCTGGAGTACCCTTTATAGAGGTTATAAATAAAGGCACATACATATAAACATTTGATGTAATGCATGTTCTTTTACATTATTAATTCATTTGCACATAATTTTACATAATTGTTTGTAATAAATAAATTAAAGCCAAAAAAAAAAAAAAAAAGAGCCATTTGGGAGCTGAAAGAGCCGGCACTCTGAAAAGTGCCAAACTTCCCACTATTAGGTGTGCTGTCAGCGGGTAATACATCACACCAAGCGTAAAGCCTTGAACCAGCACAAACATATGCTACATATTAGAATACATTATATTTACAACTTCTTATGCCATTTGGCCTGTGATGTTTTCAAAAGTACATTACAGCAGAACAAATGTTTGCCTCAGGTGACCTATTCTCTTTATCAGGATCAACATCCTGTAAAAGTCTTTTTTTGGCCCTGTGACCCCTCTTAGAGTTGTTATACCATCTGAATATAGCATCGATGCATGAAAAAACATCTTGTGTTCTCTCCCAGTCATCCATCGAGCTAAAAAGCCAGCGGTCAACCAAGAATTCCATTCTTCAGAAGTAAGCGGGTAGAGTTTGTCAACGTTAAGGTGTGTTCACACCTAACGCAACCTGGGCGACCACTCTCTATATAAAGTCAATGTACAGCCGCGATGGGGTGGGGTTAGCCATCCTGCAACGCGGCGGCTGCGATCTGGGTGGCCTGGTTGCGCTACCAGGTCGCCAAACTCACTAACTCACGCAGATTCATTGCAAACCAGATAGACATTGTGTTCGTTCAGTGTTATAAGTCAGTCACTGTTCAGAAGCCTCAACATGAGTAATTATATACCTGTGATTTTGTGCCAGAGGTAAGTATCTGCACCCCCGTCAGCTAACTATGTGAACCCCCCACCCACATTTTCTAAGGGCAAAAACTCTGCAAACACAGCTAAACAATCATTCAAAGGTTGTTTTTGGACAAGCCCCCATTTGTTATGACCCGCTCGTGTAAGTCACAACATTAAGGGAGGTCCACAAAGTTTACTTGAAGCTTCACACAAATTTATTCAAAAGACAACAGCACAGACCATATCAGGCACTCTTCTGCAGCTCCTGCAGTCCAGAGGGGCAAAGAGAAAGAGCAGGCTGAGCCAGCATGGCCTTTATGCCTTTCAGTCAGCTGCAGCTGCTCAGCAATCAGTTCAGGGGAGGTGTCTTTCAGGTAGGCCTCACCTGCTCTGGAACAAAAGATGTTAAGAGTGCCACAGCAACATATTGCCACCAGACGGAGCCAAACTTCACAAACACACAAAAAGTCAATAATTGTTCAAATTCAACCACTATGGCAACTATTAAGGGCCATCACACTGCTCTTCGTAGATCATGTGTTTCAGGAAGAACTATATCTGCTGCCTGATGATCTGGAACTGATGTATTCTGAGGGCTGGGTACTGGAGTATCTGGGCAAATGGGGATCCTCTGGATCTGATAGGTCCTGATGTTTTAAAGGTCCTGGGACTGCAGTATCTAAGATCACAATTGGTGCTTGAGAATCCTTTGAATCTGAGAGGTCCTGAAGCTCAGGGTTGACAATAGGATGGCCTTACCTCAGGAGACACACATGAACCAAATGGATCATCTGAGGTTGAAAAGAAAGGGTTTTAAACATGTGTTCCTTATCTGTCAAATCTAAACATAAGAGGGGTGAGGCCATACTTATCTCTGGTGCACTCAACTATGAACATATCTCAGAGATGACTGATGAGGGAGGTAGATTTGTCAGGGTAATAGGAAGGATAGAGGGGTCTGAAATTACAATTCTCAATGTGTATGCCCCACCCGGGAGTGGTTGGGTATTCTATAGGAATATTTTTGATTTAATGGTGGACTCTCAGGGCACAGTGGTCTGGGGGACTTTAATTTTAGGCTTGATCCCAAAATAGACTCCTCCAATCCAACTTATCAGATTAATCCACTCATAAGGAAAGTTAACTCCTTTGTGGTAGAAATGGGGATAAAAGATGTTTGATGTTTGGCGAGAACTGTGCCCATCTGCCAGAGATTACACACATTATTCTAGCCCATTTAAATTCTATGCTAGGCTAGATTACTTATTTATGTTTAAAGTGGATAGTTTTAAGATTAGAGACTTTGACATACTAACGAGGGATCTATCTGATCATACTCCTATTTCTATGTTTCTGCTGGTGGCTAGGAATAAAAGAAACACTCTGTGGAAATTTAATTCATATATTCAATGATCCTGCCATAGTATCTAAAATAAAGAAAGACATAAAAGAATTTCTAGAAATTAATGATACAGGAGGGGTATCACTTATTATATGAGATACGCTTAAGGCAGTAATGAGAGGTAAATTAATTTCTATTACTTCCCACCTAAAAAGAACCAAAGGACAAAAACTAGCAGATCTACAGACAAGTTTAAAACTGAAATCAAATCAATGATATTTACACACAGAAGGTCCAGAAGAATTTAATTTTTCTGAGGCACAAATATTATGAAGTGGGAGGGAAATCAACAAAATACCTGGCGTACAAACTACGTAAGCAACATGAGGAAAGTACTATATACAAAATTAAGAACCCTAAAACTAATATACTGGAAACTAAACTGGAAAAGATTCAGGAATGTTTCAAGGTCTTCTACAGGGATCTATTGTATACTCACAATCTGGTGCTTCTGAAGAGGACTGCGTTGATGCGTTTCTGAGCTACCTAGACTTACCTTAAGTCTCAGAGCTTGAAAATGAGAATTTAATAAAACCGATCTCAGCGGAGGAAATTAATGCAGCTATCACCAGACAAAAATCAGGAAAGGCAGTTGGGCTGGATGGGTACAATTCTCAATGGTATCACAGCCTAAGGACAGAACTAGTCTATAACTATTTCTCCCTTCTGTAGGATGTAGGGAGAAATCCCGCCCTCTTGGAGGGAGGCAAATATTTCTGTTAACCCCGAAAGAGGGAAAAGATAGACGAGAATGTGGGAATTATCGACTGATTAGTGTTCTAAACTTAGATTATAAATTGTTCCCCTCTATCTTTGCCTGCAGATTGGAGAAGCTGTTGCCTGACCTCATTAATTCAGATCAGACTGGTTTTATTCACCATAGACAAACAACTGATAACATCAGAAGAATATTACACATCCTAAGACAAACACAAAAGGACAAAACAAACAACAAAACAATAAAAGGGAGTCTTGATGCTGAGAAAGCTTTCGACTCTGTCAGATGGGCATTCCAGCTCAAGGTGCTGGAGAACTTTGGATTTCATGATAAATTTATCAGAATAATTCCGGCGCTATATGATAGACCCTCAGCACGTATCAAGGTTAATGGTGATCTATCTGACCCCTTTATTCTGAAATGTGGGTGTAGACAGGGCTGCGCAATTGCCCCTCCTCTTCGACTTATTTATAGAAACACTGGTTCAATTAATCAGACAAAATCAAAATATTAACAGTATTGCACTGACAGGAGTTAAAAAAAAGGTAGCTATGTTTACTGATGATGTGTTGGTCTACCTGTGGGAGCCACAGAGTTCATTGAGTGAATTGATGTCTACTTTGATTGGTTTGGTAAGCTATCTGGTTACAAAGTCATCGTTTCAAAGACTCAGGTGATGACACTTAATTTGCAGTCTGTGCGACTCTACGAAAGGAACTTAAGGGGAATTAGGAAAATGAAAAAATTAAATATTTAGGGAAACATCTGACCAAGTTCCTCTCAGGGCTCTTCCGGGCAAACTATAAGCCAATATCTTTGGATATAAAAGCAGATTTACTCAGATGGAACCTTGTCCCCTTCCTCAGCCTTAGTGCTAGGATAGGTGCAGTCAAGATGATGCTACCCCAGCTACTTTACCTCTTTAGGAACTTGCCTATAGAGGTGAGTGAAAACCAATTTAGGGAGTGGGACAAATGGATTTCCAGATTTATTTGGCAAGGCTGGAAACCAAGGATTAAATATATGCCACCCTTCAACTCTCCAAGGAAAGCGGAAAGCTCAGGCAGAAGAAGGAAGCAAGGGGTCGACAGTATGTCACCCAGTTCTTCCATAGGCAAGGTGGGTCTGCTAGTGGTTCATGTGATGGAAAGTTCTGGAACATTAGCCTGTGGTCTAATCCTAACTTTGTCCATAGTTTATGAACTAGCTCACCTTTCTCCCCATATTAGCTCATAATTTCTGAAGAAAACTCTGGACATTTCATTGTTGTTTTAGGTGGTGTTTACACGGCTCCGTTTTCGGCTGAATCCGAAGAGTTTTCATCGCATTTTAGCCTCCCGTTTACATGAGAACGGTGCCTGGAGCGCCTGATTCCGCAAACTTTTGAAACAAGGGTCCAAAGCGGAGAGTTTTCAAAATGCATCGCCACCCGGCTCCATGTAAACAGGATTCAGTGTTTCAGGGGGAAATGCTGACGTCACCGCATGCGCAGTATTCTTTCACATGAAGGCTGTGCGCGCATACCAGGAACAACAACAGCTTCGGCTATCTCCCAAGTAACATGTGTGCTGCTTACCGTGCTCGGTTTGTTATCCAGACAAAACTATCCAGACAGATTTGTTGTCCCGACAGATTTGTTGTCCAGACAAGAAACTTCTGCGTCTTCATGCATCCACTCGCCATTCTTGTTTGTGGAAAGTTTTTCTTCTTGATAAGTGTGTTGTAACAGCGCTGTTTCTCTGCAAGCCTACATTGCCATCTACTGGACTGGCATGCACGCTACAGCATTTCAAGTCCTTCTCCATCTTCATGTGAACACAGATCGTTTTTGAGAACGCAAAGGAAAAACCTTTGTGTTTCAGGTGAGAGCGTCTCCGTGTAAACAGGGCCTTAGTAATATAACGGTTACCAGTAAAATGATAAACTGTGGTAAAATTTCCGACAGTTAGTATTACGGTTTCCTTTTTTAAGTACGGTTAAACTGTGTTTGATTACCTCACTTTGTCAATAACTCACGGTGATACTGCTCATTGCCTGGAAATGTCAGAGCTGTGTTTGCTCATTAAAGGCACTGACCCTTTAATGAGCTTTAATGAGCCCAAAACTGACCCTATAAACGTTGACAGCGGTCAAGCCAGATGTGGTTCGCGTTTGCTTGGTCAAATCAGCCACGCGTTTTTTTCTAGTGTGTGAATCTACTAACATTTACAGTAATCATAATAAAACCGCTCTAAAGAGCAGCTGGTACTGACTGTGGGTCAGACTGCAGTCTCACAATCAGACCCATGATAATTACGATACCTTTACAGAAATTATTCCCGTTAACAAACTGAAGGTATCACAAATTTATGCTTCGGGATTTCAAAGTAAAGGACAACACAAGGAAAAAAAAATGTTTCCATAAGTAGCCTAGTTCAAGATTCATATAATGCTGTACTAAGTACTTCCCAGACTACTTGCATGCATAATATGAAGAACTTTTACTTTGTACTTTTCAAGTATTCCTGTCTCAAAATCCTTAACATAGGAAAAGAGTAAGGATATTTCAGCCAACTTTGATGAGGAATAAAAAACGTATTTTCCATAAGTAGTCCTTAATTTATATACTGCTGAATATAGTACTTCTCAGACTACCTGCTTGAATAATATGAAGTACTTTTACTATGTACTTCTCGAGTAATCCTATGTCAAAATCCTTAACAGAGGACAAGACTAAGGATATTTCAGCCAACTTTGATATGGAATAAAAAACGTATTTCCCATAAGCAGTCCATTATTTATATACCGCTGACTTTAGTACTTCCCAGACTACCTGCATGAATAATATGAAGTACTTTCACTGTGTACTTTTCGAGTAATCCTGTCCCAAAGTCCTTAACAGAGGACAAGAATAAGTATATCTCAGGTGAGGTGTTTGTGTGTACTGAAAACCTCAGATGAGCGCAGTGCCTCTGATTTAGAGTCTCTTTCCGGTGAAATATGATGAGTTGCTTAAATCGTTTGATTAACACGAATATTTTCAAATTATATTGTACATCTTGCAAATAATGTCATCTAACTTACTTGAACATGAAGAGTTGAATGTTTAATTCTTTTTAATGCCAACCTTCTTGCCTATACCTTATAATATTACATCTGCTGCATTTTAACACATTTTTGGTGTTTCTAAATCCCTTTAACCAATAACTATTCATTTATTTATTTAATTTCTTTACCTACTTTTAAAAGGTATTTACAGGCTTTGTAATGTTTTTAAACAGTTTTGGCAATTTTTTACAACACTGCTATCATTTCTAAACATCCCAACAACCAGTCTGACTGAACACTCAGTGTGGGAAACAAGGCTGGTATGAGTTATGAAAAATCATACAACATTTTAAGGTCCCATGTTCTTCAAAATTATTAGTTCTTAATGTTGTAATATTGGGCTTGGGGAGCAGAGGAACCTGACACCTTGGACTCAACTCTCAGATTAAGGAGGATTGTGCTTTGCTTCTTTGAAGAAAAGACCCCTTTTACTTCCTGGGGTTTAATAGCTATACAACCTCCACCTACATGTAGGTTTTCCGGTCATCACAAGCAGACGTCATGACTGTTTTGAAAGTCCACTCTGCAGCCTGTAACCCCTCCTCTATCAGACATTGTTTTGGCAGCCAATCAGCGCAGAGCTCCTTACCGTAGCCTCCTTACCCCTTCAGATCCAAGCATTTTCATACGGGAGGGAAAAAGAGTCGTATCCAATCCTCTACAGAGAAGACATTTTTCAACTTAAATCAAATCCCCTAAAACAGACACCCCGGACACAAATGTTCAAACCCACGAGGACATGTGACTTTTAAAATAGACAATATAAATACAAACATATCATAGACTACTTTCTTTTCAAAGGTCACATATGGGAAATACACTTTCAGTGGTTTTTAAACATATGCGTCCATGGTTTGTCTACAACACCCTGTCCCCTCCCAACATGAGAACCCCCCCTCCAAACAGTCTTTTGGAGAAATATCCCATTTGCCACCTCCCCACATGAGAGATACTCCCTGAGCCAGGAGTTTGTTCAGTCTACAGGTGTCTCCAACAGAGGAAACATGTCTAAGGCCTGTCTGTGTGGCCACAGTAAACATTCTTGCACAATGCTGGAGAGCTGAAGCTGTCTCTTCTAAGCAGGAGTGAAACAAAAAGGGTTTATAGGCATGTCAAAACCAGTATCTGAGTGGATTGTTTGGCAAGAAACTCCATAAATATGTTCTGGGGTCCTCTGGGATCAGTGAAAACTTGTTGAAAAAATAAGGAATATATTGGACCTTTTATTCATTGATGCCATTTAATACATATTTACATACAGAAAGAGTTAACTGCAATGAAACATGTCCCCTGTACCATTCACTCTTTTATACAAAGTAATTGAATGTCATGGTTCAAGCCAACAAACTTGATCCTTCAGCACAGTCTGAGTATCTGCTTTTTGCCTTCTGCTTTTCACTCAGAGCTTTTTTATCGTATGAATCTGTGTTCGACACAATGGACATTTGTGTGTGGTGGATTTGAAGCTGTCCATGCAGAAGGGAATGAAGCAACAACCAGCAACGCAGCTGCAAAAAAGGGAACAGGAAAGCAAAAAAAACTTGAACAAACCTGGATTCAATAACAGCAGCAGAACAAACAACATAAAGGTCTGATTATGTTTTCATGCAAATGTTGAACCAGGATGGAGCAGATCATACCCTATCATGGCCATCGTTAAACACATCAGCCAGGTCACGCTGGTGATGGAGGTGGATGTCTCTGTCATGACAAACTGGCGACACTCTGGACACTGAGTCCTGCTTGGACACGCAGGGAGGTTTTCCAAATCCAGATATACTTTGGGAGCTGTTTGAAGAGATTTTCCATGAGTTTTCTTAAATTTGAGCCTTTTATTTCATTTAATTTAAATTAATGACAGGTAAAAATAGCAGAAGTAGGCTGTGGTGCAAGAGTGGGCTATCAGACTGCCTTGTTCTCAAAGAATGACTTTGTAATGACTTCTGTTTCACATTTTAAAGTTGGATAATAGAGTACACAAAAATTACACTTCAGTAAAATAACTGCTCTAAAAACTTTAACCAAAGATGGAAAGTTAGAGTAAAATACTTCAGTTATTGTACACTCAGAGTCTTGTTGAAACAATTTTCTGTGTCGTGCAAGAAGGGCAACAGCTGAAGTGTTAAAATGTCAACCAGTTATCTTTTGCAACAGTTGATAATGTAATAAATAAAAACACAAGACCAAAATAATGTGTAATGTAACAACACAGTAGCTATTTTCTCTGCCATAAATTTAATTTTCCATTAAAGATATCGGTGAAAATATATTTTGTACACTGTTAGTTATACTCCTTTATAAATGGTCTCTGTAGCTGATCAAATATTCATGCATGACTGCAAAGTGACATATAACATTCATGCATGTTATTATGATCGAGGAGCTTTTGTTCTGTACTTGTATTTTTTTAAGCTGTTTTTAAGCTTTTAAACTTTCACTTTTACTTGAGTCATTTCTGTTGGCGGTATTCTACTGCACTATTCTCCATGTCCTGTCAGTTCTGACAGCAGCGTCAAAGCAAGGGGTTGAACATAAATTACAAACACCCATGTTATTGTCATTAAGTTGTTTTTTGTTTATATGGACTTTTACAGTATTTGATAACACTTCTATGAGGTTTCCCTTTATAGTCCATCATAAACACATTGTAAGCATGTTTATAATGCATCATAACGTGTTTTAATGTGCTTATAATGCTGTCTAATCATAGTTGTAAGTGCTTGTGATAGTTTATAATGCTTCATAACAGCAAACACTGGTCATTATAATGCCAGTGTTTATACTGAGCTATAAACATACATATTATGTATTGTATTTTGCATAGAAATAATAAATATTTAGAAAGCTTTATAAAAAAAGATGACTCAGTGTCAGTCATTATATAAAGATAAATAAGGTTAGGTGTTAACACTACAGATTGGCAGACAAGTGACTGTTTTCAAAAAGTTCAAAGTTTACTGAGATTTTAATTCTTGAAATACAGCAGATTATTATCAATCAAGTGGTCATCTGATGCTGTCAGTAAAGATGCTCTAAGTTATAAACAGATAAAAATATTTTTATCAAAACTTTGAACTATATGTGTAAAAAAGTTAAAAAAAAAAAAAAAAAAAAGCTTTACAGCATATTGTTTGCTTTTCTTATGCTCACTTAATTTCATTATTTTTCAATTTACATAAAGCGTAAAGTGATTACTTATAGTGATTCACAGCCAGTTTTAAATACAATAAATATTTTTATAACAATAAGCACAATACAAACTCTATAAGTATGTTCATAACTCATTTTATACACTGGCATCATAATGACCCATGTTTGTTATGATTATAATCAGAACAAAATCAGAATCAGAATCTCTTTATTGTCATTGTATCGAACTATCACTTGTGCATATAACTATGGTTACACAGCATTATAAGCACATTATGATGAATTATAAACATGCTTATAATAAATTTATACTGCATTATAAAAAAGTGTTTCAGAGTATTTCCTTAATCAGTTTTTTTTACTCCTACTTGAGTAAATTTTTGGGATGTATTGTACTTAGTTACATTTGTCACAGCATCTGAATTCTAAGTAAAAACAATACAATAAAAGCCAAACCAGTCAATGTTTGCTATCTATTAGGGTTTTCACAATGTCAAAATTTAAACTTCAATACCAACACTATGTGAAGTATCATGACACTTGATACTGAAACAATACCTGTAATTAAAACAATACGGGACAACAATACAAGACTCGAATGATACTGGTTCAGTTCTTAACACCGAAATAGGAGAGTCCACAAGGACTGGTTACATTTTGGAAATAACAGCTTATTACCAGCAGCAAGTGTTAAAAATCATTTAAAATCTAGTAACTAACTTAATCTATCAGTGTGCATCGGCAGGTTTTGACAAATTTAGGTTTGATTCATATCACGATGTGACGATATGATATAACATAATACATAATATAACAGGATTCTATGAGTTGGCAGACATAACTTTTTTTCACTAAACAGTATATTTTCAGATTTTTTTGTTTGTATTGAAATTTGTATTATTAGTTGCACAAAGAATACAGTTTCTTGTTGGTTTCTCAAAGTTTTTCACCTACATCAAACATGGTCCCTGCAACATGGATAAACTTTACTGTCTGTCCCAGAGACAGTTTAATACCAGTGTTGATACAGTTTGATATCAAGACACTTGAAACTGAACTGTGAAACTGAACACTGTGTATTTTAATATTCAAATGTTACTGAGTATTACGATACTGTTTAGCAGAACAGTTATCTGTTTGATTGATCACGCTCCAGGTTTCTGAATGTACCTTAAATACTCAGTATTTCTTAGATTCATTTGTCTTGACTAATCAAGTGGGCTGCATGGTGGTGCAGTGAGTAGTGCTGTTGTGTCACAGGTAAATTGTTGCTGGTTTGAATTATTGGCTGGGTCTTTTCTGAGTGGAGTTTTCCCCCCTTCAACTTCAACTTAATTATCCACTCAGCAACATTTTCTTTGCAGCCAGGTAAAAAGACATTAAAACACAGACACACCAACCCAGTCATAAAAACAAAAACATTGAAGTATGTAAAAAAAATTAAGTACATAAATACTGGAGTACATAAACCAAGGAAATCATCAGTGGACAAACCAAGAACCAAAACAAACGATCAACAGCGCCACAGTAATGAAGTCATTCAAGCCGGATCATTTTTATATTCACTACAGTTATGGCTTGGAAAATAAAAGAGTTTTTCATCCTGTTTGGCCTTTGGTAATCTAAATCTCCTGCCTGAAGGTGAGAGATCAAATTTTGCATGGAGAGGACGGTCAGGACAGTGTGTGAAGTCCTGAGCCTTGGATTAGACTCTGTCACAGAAAGTTTCAGACAGATCAGGTAATTTTACACCAATGATGACACCTCTGCAGGCCTCCTCACACAAACCAGAGACATGCTCAGCAAGTGACTCTAAATTGCTCATAGGTGTAAGTGTACCTTTTTGACTCTATATGTCAGCCCTGTGATTGGCTAGAGACCAGTTCAGGGCATAGTGCATCTCCTGTTCCACAGCTGGGACAAGCTCAAGCCCTGATAAGGGAAAATGGTTTAGATAATGTAGTGCTACTTTCACTTGTACCCGAGTAAAATTTTAATCAAAGCAACTTTAATCCAAGTACAGTACATCATAGCAGGTTTTTTGGAGAAATGTTTTTTTATGATTTGCTCTCATGTATATTAAATCCTTACAACTTAAATGTAAATGTATTTTTCATGCTTAGTGTTGTTAATGAAATGTCAATTCCAAACTGAACAACCCTCGTGGAAATCCTGTTTCTAATCCTTTACATATGGAGTACAGAACCAGCATCATTTCAGTAAAAAGAATCATTTTAGCAACAAGTGTTTTGATACCAAACATTGTATTAGTGCTCAGATTTTGGTGACATGATAAGATCAGTTAATAGTGGCTTTGTTCTGTTGAGCTGCTGCATACACTTTTGCAGTGTATTCAGATGACATGAGACATGTGAGGTACACTGCTTCCTAAATAAATTACTGAGGTTAAAGTGGGGGTTTTCCAAATCAATCAAAATGTTGCATGAGTAAATTTGTTTTGCAACTTTTGTGCCCTGCAAACTGAGCATTTATGCATCATTAACTCACCTGGAATGTTTGGTGGGGCTTCAACAAAGAAAATATTTGTGTGAGAAGAAGGAACAACAGGCTCTATCACTGGACTTAAGGAGGGCCTGACTTCTGACAAAGAGAGAAAAGAAAAGCAAATTTACAAAACCTACATATAATGGAGAAATAACTGGTCTCCGTGATTCAGGACTCACCTTTCTTTTCTTCATACTCATCATTAGAATTGTGGATGTTTTCCAGTCTTTTCTGGAGCTCAGCCTTCTTCTCTGTGAGCTGGTTCAGTTCTCCATCAATGTCACAAAGCTCTTTCTGATTTGATGCTGACTCCCCTTGAAGGAGAAGAAAATTTTTCATTTTGCAGATACCTATTTAAATCTTTGTGAAGAATGTTGTTCAGACTCTGGTAATACCTGTTTGTTCAAATTCAACTCGACTCCTTAACTCCTGAAATAAGGACAGGGTTTTTCTCCTCTCCTGGAGCTGATGTATCCTCTGTGAATTTTCTTCTAACTCTGAGTAGATCTTCCTCATCTCGCTGTCAGGAGCAGCCATAGTGAGCACTGAAGCAGAAGGAGGTATTCTTTGTTTGTATGTATGCAAAATGTACCTTACATTGGAATTAGGATGTGTTGTATTGTGTAAATAGAATAAAGACAAATTCACAGAGGAATGTTCTGAGGCTTTGTAATGAGAGAACTAAATGTAACAATGTACCGTTGGGTGACCAGATGTTGTAATACAGTGAAATCTTCTCTTAGTTGACAAAAATCTGTATCTTTAAAAAAAGTTTTTGCAATTACATTTTCACCAGCATGCTGGCCTTCTTTTTGCCCCAAATATCCTAAAGACATTCTCTAGTGTTGTAATACATTCAGTTATCCTACATCTTTAAAATATCATAACTTAGACAACACTGTATAAAAATAAAGATTAATACATTAAAATAAATAAATAAAATCTTTTTTTCTCACATCTGCTTAAAAACATTATTATTATTAATTTAACAGGTTCTTCCTTATTGTGATGTGTTAATTTTACCCCATTGCTGTCCAGCTAAATCTTTTATCTCTATTTTTTATTATTATTATTTTCATAAAATAGTGCTAGTGGTTCCCTTCCAGGTTAGTAATAGGGTTTCATAAAATGTTGACTAATAAGACGTACAAAAGAAAAATGCAGTCAGGACTATACAACAATTAATCATTTTGAAGTAGCTTTTTTCATGTCCTGAAAAGTAAAAACTTTGGAGATAAGAGGTTTGTACCCAGCAGCACTGATAAGTTCTGTCTTATGTTTGTTCTACTTATGTTTTTTCTCCTATACGTGTTGTTATAAGGAGAACAACTTTTCCCTGTAATGTATGCAAAGAGTACAATGTGGAGTGACAAAAAGCTGAAAGTTGAATCTTACTCTATTGAAAGCCATTGAAACATTCCTGGGTGGACATTTTGAGAGCACATAGCTTGGGGCAGTAGTTTTAAAAGTACTTCTGCCCATGGCACACCTAAAATCAAGCCAAGATCTCAATGCACATCTTGTGTTTATCCATGTAAAATACTGTAAAATATCCCCTATACACACATTACCAGTCTGTGAATGTCTATAAGTATCTATTAAAACATTAAAATTTGATAAACAGTTGTATTGATCACTTAACATAAATATACAAAATCTTTAAAGAATTTGTTTGGAAATTTGTTAAATTTAATTTATGCAGTGACACACACTTAGGCTCTCTCTCTCTCTCTCTAATAATCTAATAATCAAAGATGTTGAAAGGTAACCCCCCCATTGAGTTTGAGTTTTTTTCAGTGACAGAAATTTCATTTGCATACAGACAAATGTACCTTAAACACTCAAGACAATTAATAACTCAGTCATGATACAATAATTGAGACCTTCCTCAAGGCACACCTGAGAACCCACCACACCAATTTGAGACCACTGGCCCAGCGGTTAGAACACACACCACATACTAAAAATATAATCCCTCAGGTGGTTGGCTCGGTTTGAGTTCTGCAGCTCATAGTTCCTGCTCCTTCCAGCATGTGGTTCTCCATTATTTCCACCTCTATCCACTGTCTTCTAAAATCCAGGCATAAAAGCCAGAAAATAAACCTTAAAAGGGCATTTTAAACAATAAAATGTATGGATAAATGCACACAAGAAAGCTGTGCCCTTTTATCAATTTGCCTCTTTTAAAAAGGAAGAGGATTTCTGACTTCAGTATCTTTTTCCTCTCAGTAATAAAATACTTAAACCGTTAAGCATTAAGACTGAGATGGGGGTCAAACACATTATAACAGCCTTCCTAATATAATAAAACCTATGGTTCAAGCAGTAAAAGAATCATTTATAGATATAGAAACAACACTATCATGATCTAGATCAACACAAATCTCAAGCAACTAGTGAACTCACTACTATCCACTAATAAGTTAATGCTTTACTTAACAATCACTGTCCTTAAATTATTAACATTTTGAGGAGCAAACTTCTATTTCAAAGTATGTGTATTACCTTTTTCCCTCAGCTGCTGAGTTTATCTTGAACAGCTCACATTCAAACTAGATCAGCATACAGTGGGTCTACAGTGCTTATACCAGGAAATATTCAAATCAACAGCTTTCTTTCACAATGGAGCTCTCTAGGAGCTGTTCCTGTCACACGTGCTCAAATTAAATATAGACACAAAAATTATTTATTCAACAAATACAAAATTGCTGCAGTATTTCAGTCAAACCATGGGCTCAAACCACCACATACCTGATATACATGCAGCCTCACTGGGATATTATACATAATGTAAAGAGACTTGTATTACTTGTAAAGAAAAATAACGTGACATATGGACCAAACTCTTCAAATCTTAAAATCAGACATGTTTAACAGTCATAAATAATCTTCAAAAGTCCCTTCAGTGTCAGCTGGAGCTGCTGAACATTCATGGCCTTTTACTTTTTCCTGAGTCTCTTCATGAATGTCACTTCATCTCTGTTCCTGATGCCGTAGCTACAAAACAAAAGGGCATTCAGCAGAATGTCAGAGAGAGCTGATCAGAAACTGCAAATCAATTCAAAGAGAGGATTATTTCATTTACTTACTCCTTTAGTCTCATCTTGTCATCTTCAAGCTTTTCTCCTTGAAATACTAAGTAATAAGTTCTCCAGACATACCTCCTGTGAAATGAAGAAAGCAAGCAGTGAGACTTTAACCAACATTAGATTTATTATTTTCTTTTTATGTTTCCTACCAGCTGATGTGTTTGACTCCACCCTCACGCTGTTGTTTAAGCTCCATGAATCTGCGGATGGCTTTCTTCAGGTCAAGGACAGAGGCATTCTGCACCACCACGATGGCTGCGGGAGGAAGGTGATTTTTTTTCCTTTTACATGGTTACTGAGCAACAAAATAAAATACAACTGTAAAACTAGTCCAACTAGGACAATGAAAATATACTGTGAAATGATGTCAAGAAAATATGTCAAATAAGAAACCAGAAATCAGCATACTTTACTTTTGTTCATCAAAATGAAACAAAACAGTTGGAATACTTACGCATTACTTCCCCATCTGCCTTCAAAACCCTCACAGTCATTGCCTGACCGTACTCCAATGCAATCTGAGAATTTATCTCCTCCAGAGTCACCTGAAAAAAAGTGACGACCTCATTCATTTAGGCTACAATTACCAACTCTAACCTGCACTAAATAATGATTAAATCAAATGTAGTTCTGTTAAAAAAAACAAACAAAAAAACCCCACCAGTTTCAAGCTTTCTTAAATTTTTACAAGTCGTTCATTATCTATCCAATCAGAGACAAATTACAAAAAAATCTTTTTACATGGAGAATATAAAATTACCAGCTCTTTATATTCATTCTTGGCATTGGAATTTTGAAATGTCCCTAATCTTAAAATAAAAAAGTTAACTCTTTTATGTTTAAAACCCAATTTGTGAGAAATACAAAGCAGATTATTCTGGGAATCACAGGAACCCATCAAAAGTGAATAACAACTGTAAAATCAGGTATTATAAAACAGATATTTGGATTAAACTGTCATTTTTTTGGCAAAATGAACAAGTAAAGTTAAAGCTGCTGCAAGGAATTTTGAATTTTTAATAGGGGCCAATCTTCCTATTAACAAAGTTACACCTCTTATGTCTATTTTCTGTTTTAATATCTGAGTTATACTCTTTCTTCTTAGTTTTCTTATCTTGTTCATGTGATTTTTTTTCCCCACACGACCACACCCTACTTTCCCTTAACAATCTTTTTTTATTGATGTTTTTATTGTGACTTGCCAAGGGGCTGTAGATGTAAATTAGCTTTAAGGTAACTCTGATACAATGCATAAAATGGAGACATTTTGTTTTTCATATTGCAAATGGTCCCTTTATGGATAAAATGAATTAAATTAAAGTAAAATCCTCGCTGTTGAAAAACAGCCAGTCTTCAGGCTAAAAATGAGCCTCTCTAATTTAAAGTCCTTTGTGATTTAGTTTGGTATCCATTACAGTTCTTTATTCTAACTTCACGTTCTTGTTCATATAAAATATTGGTTTACGAGATGGTTTTCAAAAGGAAGATTCTAGTATTAAGTACAATATCACAATATCACTTTTCTCTCTAATAAAAACTAGACTGTTCTCTTTTATAAAATGTAATCATGGCTAATTTTTTCCACATTTCTGTGTTTTTTTACTCCAAACAAAATTAGTGTTTACAAATATGATGTTTCTAAATCGGTACTGACAGTAATAATAAAACACTCAAACTTAATAAACCCTTAAAAGGTATATTTTAAGAAAGCAAAGGCCATGTCTGGTGAGTAATTACATATGTCTGTGCTCTAATTCTTGATAAATGACATGTTATTTCACAGTTTCTCAGACAACTTGGGGTCAAAATTCAATCCAGATGCTTTCTTTGAAGAGGTTGATTTTTTTTTTTTTTTTTTACCTTTAACATGTGTGCAGCCCTCTAAAATTTACACCCCTCTTGGGACCCTTAAGCCAAAATAATTACATGCAGAAAAAAAACCATCATATATGTTTTTTCTACATAAATCTCTAAAATCACTCTTCATCTCTGCTCAAACTTACCAAATATTACATAATTATCAGGATTTCAACACTTTAAAGCCAGTTTGAATACACGTTGCTTATTTTTAATAAAAACAAAACAAAACAATCAAACAAAAAACACACACAATTTGATATTTATTTATATCATGAATAGTGGGAGAAATGCTGGTCATTTGGATGTTTTGAGCAGAGCTGGTGTGGTTTAATGCAGAAAAAAAGCAGAAATAAATATTGATTTTGATGGACAGTGATTTTACAGCAGTTTTTTTCTGCGTGCACATTTTTGGCTCGAGGGTCCCCAGGGGGTGCAAACGTGTAAGTAGTGTATAATAATAGACCTGTAAGAGTAACTGACATGAGATTAAAAAATATATTTCAAAAAAGAAACGTTCTTGCAGAAATTGATGCCATATGCTGTAACATGGCAATGACCAAATTTAAAAAAGAAAAATTAAAAAAAAAATGTACAAAATGACCGAGAGATCTCAAAGGGTTAAGAAAGGGGGGATGTACATAATATAAAGATCAGGAAAATGTTGATGCACGTTTGGTTCATCATTTGAGCTTTTCTTAATGTGCCTTAGGCAGCTCTAACACACCTGGATTGGCAGATCACAAAGTAAAGGATCCTGCACAAGTCTAGCGAGACCCTCCTCGAAAATATCCAGGATCTCTGAGTGAGGAAGAGCCTCCTCGTCATCTTCCTCGGGGTCAGGAGCTGCTGCCTCCATCAGACCGCCTCTGTCGTCCTCTTCATCTTTTACAGTCACTCGTCCTCGTCCAGAGTCCTCAGCCTGCTGCTCCATCATCAGTCCGACATCAACACTCGCGCGCACAGCTGCAGTTTACCAGGCGGTGGACGTCCTGACAGCCACTCGTTCACAATTTAAGGTCAAATAAAAGAGTACATGAACTGAGACGAGGTGGAGACAAGAAACCCACAGCCTAAACACTTCATATCAAACTTATTAATGCAAGGAACAAGTATAAACAACAGTGCGTACGGTAATCATTACATACCGAGAGGAAACGTTGCTACATTGTGAATGGTTCCGTTAAGTGAGCGTACATAAAAACAACGTTTAAGATTTTGAAACCGACAATAAAAATGTAGACCAATGAAGTTATAAACATTGCAGGCTAGATTCTTATAAAAAGTGATTTTATACTTTAACAATTAACAGTTTGTGTTCTGAGTTCCAAAAATTAGTTTCCCGTCGAGCATTAAAAAAGTGACACCTGCTTTCATCAGCTTCTGTTCCGGTACTCCACATGTAACAAACTGTACAACTTGGACGCCTCGTCGCTGTTTGAAATAATTCTACTTAGTTTTAATTTGTCGAATAGTTTTGAAGCATCGACGTCGCACTGACATGCTCCTGTTTTGTCCAACCTGCGGGAATGTTTTAATCGTCGAGGAGGGACAGAAGTGTATGAGGTTCGCCTGTAACACCTGTCCATATGTCCACAACATCACCAGAAAGGTGAGTCAACACCTGTAGAACCCCGGCACCAGGGGCGCAGGCACAAATTGTGGGCCCCCTACCAACACAGTCGATACTATGCTGCTTAACACATCCAGTATGAAAAAAAAAATGTGTAGAAGCTTAATTAACTGTGATTCTGTGTGAAACACTTTACAGACTCACCTATGGCCTTGCAGTAATGTCTACCTGCCTCTTGCACAGAGGCTGTTGCTCCATACACAGGTGGCATTGGTGTAGGCTCTCAGTGAAAGGGGTCTCTCCCCAACTTGAAGGCCCAAAGGATATAAAGAACTGTAATGGCAGAACTCTCTGGCCCTGGGACAGTTTCAAGCATCCAACAGAGTCTTTTTGATTTGTTTTTTTGTTTATGTATTTATTTATTTATTTTAACCTTTTAGCATTTAGACCTAGATGATGCCTTTTTGCACTTAAAACAAATTCCTATTGGAGGGAAACTACTGTCCCTACAAAAGGTGCCTGGATAAAAAATATGGCACAATATATGTCAATGGAAAGAACAACTTTATCTGAACACAAGTTGCACGTTTATGAGAAAATATGGAAACCATTTAAAGACTTTGTGGAAAATTATATGAGGGGAGCTTCTACAGGAGGAAGGATACGGATAAGAAAGAAAAGCTGTGACAATGATATCCCCCTGAAAAGGAGGCAGGATTTTGGAATTTCTAAACATTTGCTTATGTTTACATACATACTTGCTTGTGTGTTTACATGTCAAATCAATTTTTCAGCTGTACCACTTACTTACCACTCACTGACTTGGCTTACACTGACCTTGGTTGCATTATCAAAACGTAAGAGAAAGGAAGTTGTCGGGGTGGATAAATCAATGTGAAATATGTCATTCTCTATGTGTCTGTAAATTTGTTATGTTCTAAAACTGCAGTATACAATTTTGAACTATTTTTTCTGAAAAAGCTATAAAACCTAGCAAAGGCATTGTTAAAAAAAAAAGACATAAAATTATTTTCCCTAATTTAGACAATGTTAAAGTGTATGGATAAGAACTCATTTTTAAAGGTTTTTAGGGCCCTACTGAGTCCCTGGTCTTTCCCCCCCTTTTTTAGCACCCTTGCCCGACACACATCACTTCTATTTGGCGTTACTGCCCACTGTAAGAATTAATTCAGGTTTCTATTCAATTTCTCTCCACAGGTAAACAATAGGAAGTATCCCAAGCTGAAAGAAGTGGATGATGTTCTCGGAGGTGCTGCCGCATGGGAAAATGTGGACTCAACTGCAGGTAAGGGACTTTATATCTTATCAAAGTGTGTATTACTGTTACAACAGATAAGCAGAGAAAAAGCCTCAATCAATTTATTTTATAGAGTCAGAGAGCCAGCGTGTCAGCAGGTAAAATAACTAAAAACAAAAAGTGGTCACTTACTATATTGTCATAGGCACGAACAGTAAAGGGACTTGAGCTTATTGAGTCTAAGAAGACTAGAAAAGCGCTATGACACTGCTTTTACAAAAGTGTCCACTGTGCCTGTTAATGTAAAAAAAAATATTAACTAAAACTGAAAAAGACTGTACTAAAATATGACAGTGTTTATTACACTAACAAAAATAAAATGACGTGTCTAGCTTGATGCAGAAACTAAAGTTCTGTCCTTCTAAACGTGTCCCTTTAAAGATTTATATTTGATTTTATTTTATGAAACTGAAGCAAAAAGCACCTCAACGGTTTTTCTTTGTGAAAGAAAACCTCAGCTAGTCAAAAAATAGTACTAATACTAGTACTAGTACTAAACTATAATACAAATCGGAAAGTCAGAGACACAGAACAAATCTAACTGTTAGATTTACCACAAAAATAACCATCATATCAGATATTTAAGAAAAACCAACGTTGCTATGCTGCTGTCAGCTTAGGCAACTTGTGCTACGATTAACAATCTATCATCTATGACTAAGATCGATTTCAGCTCTTTGACGTGTTTACAGTAAGATTTTCTCCACGATCTCATACTTTTCAAATTTTTTCCTGCTTCTTTTTCCATTAACATTAATCCAACATTTTAATGTAATGGAGCAAATAGCAACAGGTGGACAAAAACAAACAAAACAATCTTCTTGCAGAACTGTCCACTGTGTCAATATTGCCCCGTTGACTTTCGTGGCAAAAATCTCAAAGCCCGTCTCTCATACCCTTGAATAATTATTTGACTCTGCAGAATGGTCTTAATTTTGAGCATATTTAAAAGGTCATAGTAGTATACAACATACATAAATACAAGAGTGTCAATCCTTTTACTTTGCACAGATGTTCTCTCCACTACTTTTTTTTTCTCAAACACAAACCAAACACCACTGTGGCTCTAAAAGTTAAATATAAAACTGATCTCTTTACAGAAACCTGTCCCAAGTGTGAGCACCCGCGGGCGTATTTCATGCAGATTCAGACCAGATCAGCCGACGAGCCGATGACGACTTTCTACAAATGCTGCAACGCTCAGTGTGGACATCGATGGAGAGACTGACCTTTGAACTTTGAACATTTTCATGTATTGAATGTTTGATTACAATCCTCAGAATGCAACCTTTGTTCCCAAGCGTGTATTTATTCTGGACAGCCCCTGCCGGAAAAGGACGTTCACTGCTGCAGTTTTGTTTCAAAACCCAGCTGAAGATTTGCCTTGTACATATTTTTTTTCACTTTGAAGGCAGAAATCACTTTCAAATCAATAAATAAGTTTTGAAGAAAGATCTCGTTCTGATTTTTATTGATAAAATAGTAACTGTATACAACAGTCAAACAAATTTTCAACATATCACAGACATATAGAGAGCAATGCAAACCAGCATTATCCACAACAATGGCATACAGTACTTTGTATTCAAAGTTCAATGCAATCCTTCAACTTAAAATGGACTTCCTTGCACTGCTTAGCTAGCCTTAAGGAAAGAAAATCAATGCATAAAGTGTCAAGGATCTAGCCTGTTAAGTATTTTCACATGTCGAGTGGTCCATGCAGAGAGTCTCTGCAGGTGGTGAGTGAGGGTGATCATCAGTTTAGGCATGCTGTGCTGGAACAATGCTTGATTTATTGTTAGTGGTAATCAATGGAATTACAAATGTTATTTTGAAAAATGAGTGATACAATCATTTATCTGAAGCTTATATCCTAGCTGAGAGGTCTCTATTGAGTCTAAAGATTTTTTTTTAATCATCATCTAACATGCATCTGAGCAATGCAGGTACTCTTTTAAGGGCTGACGCCGTATCAGGAGGGTTAAAGATGCAACAGTGATGTGAGGATGGTGCCACCACTGTTGGTGCTTTTCTACAATTTAGTCATTTGTTTGTCTGCAGGGTTGAAACTAGCAACTGGCTCCAGCCATATGCAGGAGTTTTTCTTTAATGTGTGGTGAATTTGCTACGCCTATCCTGCCATAGTGATGGGTAAATTACAATTACAGCTATTTGTGACAAAAAGTGTACGGTAAATCCTGTAGCCCAGTTTATATGTCCTTTAATAACTGTATTTTGACACAGGTATATCAGGAAATGTTACTTTCAGCTGTAACCCCACATAACTAAGATATTTAAAATTAAGTGACTTCTTTAAAAATAAAGAAACTAGCAGCTCCTAAGTGTCTGAATCAGCCGGCAAGCGGAAAACGTCATTTCCAACCCGGTTTGTCTGCAAGTCTGAAACTTGCCAGCTGTGTCACTGAGAGGACAAACTAATGTGGAGCGCTGATGTAGAGGACACTCAATAACTGAGATGTCATGCACAGTGTCCCTTAATAACACTACCCTTAGCTCCACTTTGATTCTAATGTACTACTAATAAGTGCATAAAGGCTGGATTTGATTGGTTTAAAATAAACACCCGCAGAAACCCAAATCTAAACAGGTTTTTACTCATGAGAAGTTATTTTTCCCTTTAAGCTAAAATGACTGAAGCACCTGTGACAGTTGAGGTTGATGGTTTTAAGAGGGGGCTAAATTTAAACTTAAAGTGCAAATCTTGGCTTTATTAACAAAATCAGAAACATCACAGAGAGAGGGATTTCAACATGCTAACAGCTCAGTAATGAATCACTAAATCATGTGACTTCTGGCTGAAGCCCAGGAGAGCATTAGCAAGTTACATTTATCTTGGTCATCCTGCACAAACAACTACCAGTTCTTCATGTGAAAACAGTTTGATAACATTCATAAGGGGTAGTGATGATCAAAGGAAAAATAACTGGTTAGAACAAATAATCAAACATGGACAAAAAGTGTTCACAGTTCTAAATATCAGCTTGTTAAAATAGTGAGTAAAATATTTAATAATAAATAAATGAAAACAAAGCCAACTCTTCATGTTTAACTTGAATACAATTGCTTCTCTGCAAGTTTAACAGATGATTTTAAACAAGGTGACTGTTTTTCACAGCTTTCTCTAACTAAATGCCGCCTGTCTATCTGATTGTTTTTCCATTGGCATGTGTGTGACATTACAAGCCTTCTCTTCATGTTTCAAAACCAGCTCTGACACACCGGTGTGCCTGCTGCCTAGCCTTCTCTGTGGATGATATGGTGCCCTACATCCTGTTCAGTGAGATTCTGCACATGTCAAATGCATATTTATACATTAAAGAATTAAAGATATATACAGTAAATGTTCTGTGAACTAATGAGAAAACTGCACTTACAATTTAAGAGGGCTACACAACACTTTGCAAAAATGAGGGGAGAAGCCTGTCACTACCAGCAGGAGGAGCTGTGAGTGTGTGTGCGCATGTGTGTGTAACATACAGCTGTCGGTGGTTAGCATATACGCTTGTATGTGTAAATGTAGCCCTTGCAGTAAGGGCAGGTGTGTGTCACATCCTTGAGGTCGTCAATCAGGCAGGGAATCAAGCAGCAGCCGAGGTCACACCTGAAAAATGAGGAATAGATGAAAAATGATGACCTGAATACTAAAAGAGGAAGAACTGGTTGGTCCACAGACAGACAAAAAGATGTTGTGTAAACAAGCTGACATCCTTTACGACAAAAAACAGACATTTCACTGTCGACATCTGCTTAATCCTTACAACAGATGTCAACTTTAGCTTTGTTTACAAGAAATGCAAGAACACAACAGAAAATAGAGAAGTTAAATGTTATTTTATTAGACTATAATATCCGTATTCTGTAGAGCCTTTTCATTCGCATCTGTCACAACATAAACTGGTGAGTAAGATTTGCATTTACAGGCTGAGCTGTATGCTTATGTGAAAAAATCAGCTGCAGTTTCACTTCTTTTTATTGTTCACATTTTAAAACTGTATTACTTTATTTTTACCCTCAAGACAGCAAAAGACAGAAAGAAAGAACATGAACCATGTAGGAGCTCTGTGGTCAAGCACATGCAGAGATCTGCCAGGAACGATCATTCTTCAATGCTGTTTTACCCACTATGGCCATGACTGTTATAGCTATATCAATTCATCACCAAGTCTAAGGTTTTGATACAGATTTTCAAATCAAGGCCAAAAACCCCCCACTAGAAAGTCCATCACGGGAATAACGGTCATGTGACATCAACAAGGACTTGGAGACTGATGCAGCAAAGTATCACATTTGTTACTGAATTTATTGAATATTTCCCTTACATTCATGACGCTGAGCAAACGTGTATAATAGTGGACTTTAAAACTTTGTTTGCCATAGGCAGAAGTCAAGAATCTCAAGGCATGCCAGACTGATATCTGTGATATGGATCCTCTGAACCAAATGTTACAAGTATATTTTGAGTCTCGATTATTATTCACATCAATCTGTGCCTGATAAAATTCAACAAGAAACTTTTTAACCAATACAAAAAATGCTGAGAACATGTAAGAGATTGTATGGACCTTTGTAATTGTCTTAACTTTACTAACAATTACTTGCAGGACAAATTTGTTTGAATTAGGTTGAATAAATGACAGAGATGCTTTCTTCTAACCCTTAATTCTGTTAACCGCATAAGACAAAGTGTCCTTCAACGTTTTTTTTAAGGATTTTTAAATCCATTTGAGCCAGATATGGAAAATAAAATATGGAAAATATGGAGAAAATACAAGCATAGGAAGATAAGACCTACAGTGTATTTATTCTGCTTTACAGTGTAAAGATATTTCGGCTGAAATTTATTTCAAAAGCTATTTTCAATAATGAAAGGATCTTGATTATTTGACTGTATTTGATTTGAAAGCCTGGTGCAGTAATATAGAAAACCAAGGATACTTCCCACTGTGTTGCATTGTGAAGCATCATGATATCAAATCAAACTGAACTGTGAGACAAGCCAAGATGCACAGCCGTATAAAATACTGACATAGCCAATAAAAGCATATATACTATTGTTGAAATAATAACTACAAATTCCCAAAGCACACCTAGACTTGCCAAAAAGCACATCACTGTGCCACTGCACATCACTTGGGAATCACTAATATAAAGATTCTACATCCACCAAAAGCAGGAGAGACGGAGAGAGAGAATAAGCAGCAAGGAAGAGAAGAAAGTGAACAACAAAGAAATGAGTTTTTATACAGTTGTTTTCAGGTGTTACTCTTCAAAGAACTTTGATTAGACTCTGTACTGTTGAATGCTGTATGTATCTCTCCGCCGCCCTCTGTACTGACTTTAATGGCCTTGGTTGTGGCAGGCCATTAAAGTCCTAGGCTGGCTAACACCGATGTTTCAAAAGTCCTCTGAAGTCTTAATGAGATGCACAAGTTACTTAAAGTCTGTGTAAGACGCATACAAAAAACAAGACAGAAATGTCTTCTCCACTATACAAACACACACTTCACTGTGACTCAGGATTAGAGGAAGCCATGAGCTAGTTCTCCTTCACAATCAGTGCACTGGTTCAACTAGTGACCAGGTTAACTGGTGGTCACTAGCTGAATAGCTTGGTGTATGGTTGGTTTCAACATATTTTTCATCAAGTAAACATTTGACAGGGACATTCTGTCACTTTAAAATGAGATCTAATACAAAGAGACATTAACAAAGGACTTGTTTTTTCAATAGCAGCTAGACAAATGGCATCTTGCTGAAAGTCATCAGTTAATCCAGGAACTGAAGATACCGAAACACCAAAACATTACATCTGAACACAGGGAAAGACGTTATGAAAAAGTTGTGCTTATGGTGCTTAAGGTGTGTGATCTACTAATGGGTCATCATTCTTAACAGATTTGGAGTCAGTATTGTTTATTCTTACCCCCGCCAAGGACGGTATGCTTCAACCTGCGTTTGTCTGTTTGTTTGTTAGCAAAAACTACTGGACTGATTCTGCTGAAATTTTCAGGATATGTCCTCATGGCCGAACTTAGACATGATTATATTTTGGTGGTGATCTTGATCTGGATGTGGATCCAGGAATATTTTAAAGGATTTGTTAATAGTGCAAGATAGGGCAGTTTTTCAAAGTTTCGCTAATAACTCAAAATGTTCTCAACAGATTTGGATGACTTTTTCAGGGAATGCTGGTCATGGTACAAGGGACAAGTCATTAGATTTTGGTGGTGATTTGGAAAACCACCCTTAGTGGACTACCCTTATCACTCAATAATTGTCAAATTAATAATGACATCAACATAATTCCAAGTGCTAACGGTAGGTTTTTGGGGTCAAGGAATGAGATTATGAGGGTCACTTCATCATAGAAGTATTGCTTATAGGAGTAACAGCAACATGTGAGCTACCTTGGTGGAGGTTTGCACTCCTTATGCACTGTCTAGTTAGTTATTTTATTAGTTCTGACTTTTGTATTATCTCATTGCATCTCAGGTATTTGCATGCAGCATGAGCTGTCTCGTGTCTAGGATGTCAGATTTTCAGTGATTACAGCTGATACAGAGGTGGAGTCTTAAAATCCAGTTTTGACAACCAAGCCACAGTGACAGATGTGAAAGAATCTGGTTATATTTTAACATAAAACATTCTGCACACTCAGTAAAAGAAAGGGTAAATAAAAATAATTATTTAGAACCACTGTACAAATGCTCCATGGCGTTTACCCATGTAGGTTTGTGATGACCTCATCATTCCCAGCCCCAAAACCTACCTTTAGGCCATCAGACCTGTCTTAAGCCTCGTTTCCACCAGAGGGTTCAGTTCAGTTCGTCACGGTACGGCTTGCTTTTTGTGGCGTGTCCATAGCCTAAAACCGGGACAGGACCCCTTATAAGCGAACCATACCGTCCTACTTTTTGGGACCCTTCTGTTGGGGTGCCAAGCATACCAATCCGACCCCACAAGTTGGAGCTAGAAACACTGCAGCCCGTTGATTGGTCGAAGGAGACGTCACTTCCCATGCGACAGCAGTAATAAAGAACAACGCAGCCCCGCCATGTTTAAATCTCCACTCGTCTTCGTGAAGATAACTCTCAAGGCTTTTTTGTTTGGAAAATGGCATCAAGATTGAGCATCCCATGGTCTACTGTGGAGGTGCAGACCTTCCTCAGTACTCTCGGTGAAGAGAATTGTTGCTCTTTGTTTACTGTGTCGCGTTTTCTTCTTCTTTGTATTTAATAGCCGGGTACACTGTGTCGTGTTGCTACGACGTCATGCTATCAGCATCCAGCTTACACGCCGCCTACCAAGTAGGGTACGGCTGGCAGTGAAAACGCAACCAGGATCAGGATTTACCGATCCAGCCTGAGCCAAACCGTGCCGATCCATACCGGACCACTTGGTGGAAACGGGGCTTTATGTTTCACCTCAGATGTACTCACCCTACAAAGAAGCAGAAGAGGCAGAAGAGTGTGTTCATGAGTCCAACGTCATGGGAGATGCGAGTGACGATGGCCTGCTGACAGTGCGGACATACAGTCTGCACCGGTGAGGTCTGGAACATTTCCCCCTGCAGCACTGTCACAGTGGTGGCTGCTCCTGGTGGAGCCAGGACGGTTGCTGTGTGGCCTCCCATGTGGACAAAGTGACTGGGACCAGGACCCATGTGTCCAGGCATTGGGTGGGGATAGTGACCTGGCGGGGGAGGGTAGGCACCTCCTGTACAGAGGGAAATAACAAATGGTCGTCAGAACTGTACATGCCTGACACAAAGCTTTTCCTCATAAGGTGGCTGCTGTTATTGCTGTTGATGTTATAGCTTGGTACAGATCTCTTTGTGTTTTAACACCTCTTTATAACAACTGACAACAGAACGCTCATTTGCTGTGATAATAGAATTGCAATTGTAATTGTAAATTGTACTGTTAGAGAGGATTTTTAAAGCTGAGAAAAAGAAAAGGGATTTGATTATGTCAAAGAGATTCAGGCATCAGTCGCTGCAAAATGTCAATAAGTATCATGGCTGAACGAGGTATTGTTTTTGCACTGCAGGATGTATGATGTTAATCACATGTTCAAAAGCATGTCATGCAGCCACTTCTGTTTTGGTTAATGGAGACCAAAGTGCTTCTTTTCTAGTTTTCCAAGACTAATAATCAATAAGAATCTGTCTGATATAAGCCCTGGCAGTCAGACAACTCAGCACTGGGCATACAGAATCAGTGTGTCTCGTGTGTGTATATATTAAAGGATGATGCAGCATCAGTCACAGACACACCGGCCTGAAATGCTCAGAGGTATTCTGTTATGTTACGTGGGTTTTGGTAAGTTTCCTTTGAACTATTCGCAGAAGATAGTTCAGCAGCTTGGCAATGCACTAAACATGTATAGAGTCTGTTTGGGATTGGATTTGGCAAAACTTTAATGTTAAAAATGACATTATCCATTCTGATTACCCATACAATTCTTTATCACTTCCCTTATTGGTTCCTGTGGACTTTCTATGTAGACAAAAGCAGGTCTACCCAGAAAATGTCAGACACCTGGCTCTTCTGATCATAAATGCTCTGCTGCACAGACAAATGCTTTTGTAAGTTTTGTTTCCACCCTTGCTTAAAAATCACACAGATACAGACACTGGATGTTGTGAAGTTTGAATACATTTTTGGGAAATTATTGCCACAATTTTGACCAATTCTGTCTTCCACTGGGCTGTATAGTATCTCACTGGGTCTAAATTAATAAAAGCATGTTTATCAGAAGTTTATCTGACTGCCAAGGAACCCTATTTCAATAATTTACCTGGCTTATTGTGCCCATCTCTAGACACAAGACTAGATTATAAAAAGGTACAATTTAGTACAAAAGAAGATCATGCGGTAAATCAAAAGTTTGGGTTGAAACAAAATAATTGGGGAGACCATTAGACCCTAAGTGCAAATTCTTATTTTAGAATATAATTATTTTAAGACAAAAAACACTTTGACTTGTAAGCAAAGTGTCTGTTATCTGAACATTTCATTTGATTTACTATTTATCTGCGACTTCCTTCTTTTAATTATTTGTCAGCCACATCCCATATCATAATAATTAGAATCCTTCCACAATTGCAACATTTGAGTAAAAATGAGTTCAAACTAATATTTTTTAAATATGTACCACAACTATTTCACAAAGCTTGGAGCTGTCAGGACATTTACATAGTTTATAGTGTGAAACACCTTGTGGTGGTGGAGGCATGGGCATGGGCATGGGTCCTTCTCCTGGGACATGTGGGGGTAGGAAGCCTGGCCCCGGGGCCTCATAGGGCGGAGGACCATAGTCTGGAGGTAACGGCTGTCCTTGCACTGGAGCAGTTCTTATAGGAACTGATGAACATGTTGAAAACAGAAGATAGAGAAGAATCATTTAGTTTTGTTTGATTTAAAACAAGTAATGCTAAATAACTTATGTATGTGGTTGAAAATGTATCTCTTACAAGCAAGTCAATACAAACACACCTGGTTGTCCGTTCTTCTCCTCAATGAGAGGGGCACTGGGACCTCCGGGGTACGGAGGGGGAGGATCACTGGACATGCTGGTCGGATGTCTGTACAGGGAGAAGGGGATGGACACAGAGTTCTGCCAACAACTCTCCTGTTGACCTCTACTCTGTAAGAAATTAAGGAAAAATCTGTTAAGGTCTCTGGGGTGATTACTCTAACAGACCCCTCACCAGTCTTAAGATGTCCTAACACCCTTTGAGAGGTTAATGGAGCAGAGTGCTTTGTGTAACTGCTGATGATTAAGTGCATCAAGACGGAGTAACAGGGGACGATAAAGAGAAATTAAAAGCAAATGACTGATGTAAAAAACTGACTTAAGGTGCCTTAAGAAAAGAAAAGAAAGAGTGAGAGCAGAGAGTCTCTGGTTCAGGGTTCAAGTTTCTACAGGAAGCATGATTTCTCTCTCCAGCTAAATAATGCATGCTGCGGCTCAAAGCAGTGGTCAGACAACCTTTCAGGGAAACAACTGTAAAGTATGGGGATGTAAAGCTTTAAGGTGGTGTCTACTCTTACACTTTGATATGACAACATGACTGTAACAAGGTAGGGATGCATGATCTGCACATTATCACTATCAGCAGATCATACCTATAAAAGCTGCCTATTGGTAAAGGTTAATAAAATTTCTGATTGTGTGTCGGTCAGGCATATCAGCCATGTTCTGATCATCCCATATACAAGTCTGATAAAAAAAAAAAAAATACACATATATATATATATATATACATATATATATGTGTATATATATATATATATATATATATATATATATATATATATATATATATATATATATATATATATATATATATATATAAGTCTGATACTAGCAGAATGAACGAGTGTACCATAATGCTTTGCCTTATCATCAGTGAGTGTCTGCATTAAATATTCAGTACCATTCACTTAAAAGTCGATTAGGGGTGTTAATAAATAGTGATACACCAATACATTATGATATTTTGCTGAGTAAAACTGTTTTGATATTTTACAGCACCCGACAACATTTCATTTGTTAATGTGTTTAAGAAATTCACAACGTTCATTTTCATTTTGTAGCCCAACTTCCAGCAGCTAGCTGGCTTCAGACATTCAGTAATTTGACTCTCTGCTACATTTATTATTATTTTTGTCATTTGGACAGTTAATAAATTTTATCCATGTTGCAAGTACCATGCTTTGTTTGTCTTACACTGATTAAAAACACATTTTTTTATGAAAATGATGCTATGAGTTCTTAAAAAAATGACTATTTAGTAAAAAAAAAAAAGTCAAATCGCCCAGTTTTAAGTGTTGTGATGAATCATATTGTTGCCCCTGTATCGTGATACATATAGCATCCCCAGCTTGCACATACACACCTTTAGAATAAAACATTTCTTTTGCCTCACATCTGTTTCTAACACACTGGCTGCCATATAAAAGATCCAAGTCAATTCTAGCATCGTACAGACTTGATCTTCTTTCGTTACAAAACATTATACATCAATGTTATCATCTGAAACAAGTTTACAAATACCGTCTTTTTGGATATTGGCAGAAATCAAATATTAGGCTCTCGAATCAGAATAGAAAATTAGCCCCAGCCATCTGTTAAATGCTGGTGTTTATGTGAAGTGGCAGGTGAATTTGGTCAATCTACCAGAAAAACGGGTCGGTTAAAACAGAGAGCAACTTGTGACCAAAAGTAAAATGAGCATATGAATACGCACAATCACAAGTTAAACTGAGTCTCCACCATCATCCTTTAAATTTATTCAGGGGCCTATTATGCAGTTTGGGTTTTAAATTAAACCATATTGTTACATTTTATGTTGACTTGGCCTCCTTGCAAATATCTTAAATGTTTTTAATGGGCAAATAAACATAAATTACCTGCTACTTGACTGACAATCTGGAAATATTCTTCAATCTGAAAACAGAAGAACATTCCTTGTGAAAACATTGGAATAACTACACACCAATGAGCGTTAGTTAAGCATAATAACCAATTTATCAACTCATCATTTATGGGCAAGCATTACCAGTTGTCATTTAAAACAAGCATTAATGACATTAACATATAATAAACAAAGCTAAATAAGGCTTTCGAGCAGAGTGTGTTTAAGGTGCTCTTTGGACTAGGGGTCATGTAGTCATAAATCAACAAGTAAAAAGCACCAGGGCCCCCTCTTTAAACTTTTAAAATGGCTGCTTGAACAGTCTGGGTATATAGACCTTACAACACACTTCATGTTTTAGCATTGAGCTGTTTTATAAAGGCTTGGTAACCTATAAAGCATTGGTTATTTTTGAATATTTAGTTTCACACTTAATGCCATTGACGTCTAATATGATCATCCATGGTAGGATAAATCACTTTATTTTAACAGTTTATAAATTACTTTTTCCATCAATTACTCACCCTCTGGTGTTGTTACTGGTCATCTGATTACAGGGAAAGTTTATGCGTCACTGACACAAATGTTTAACCCTTACTTAGTCAATTTTAACGCCTTACAAATGCACCTGTTAAGAGAATATAGCTGCGATTATTAATGTTAAAACCTATAATGTGCCGAATTGTTGAGTGTTTACTTTTAATTGTGTACTTCGGTGACACTTTTACAGTGAACATATTGTAGTTTGTATTTGACGAAGTATCCTAAGTCCTCAACAATAACAGGAGCTCCTTCGTAACTGAGCTAATGTCTACCCTCAACAGCCCCAACAGGCCTGCCCTCATAACGAGACTCTCCGCATAACCAAAACACCACATAAGGAACTTAAATATACAGATTATTGGACATATTAGATCCGTGTGATGGTCAAAACATCGCTGTTTGCTGAGAAGCATCTCCTCTCATATCAACGCTGACGCTTCCTGGCTAACCATGTAGCTAGCTAGCTGATGTTTTTTTAATCCTTTCCCAGATAATCCAGCTCAAAGCCACTTGCACAATTTACCATGAATAACTTAGTTGCGTAATCTATGCAAGCGAAAAACCAGCATTGATGTCAACTAAAAAAAATACCTTACTTCAATATACACGTTAATGTTGGTAGCTTACGTGAATGTTGATGATGTGACAGGCAAGTCGGCAGATCGAGGAGAAATTATCTTTTGTGCCTAATGCTTGATTAAAAGAATAAAAGACCGAGCTATAGCTGTGTTTATTTAGTATACAGCTGTTAAAGTGAGGTGTCGTATTGAGGTTTGTTAGTTCAGCTAACGTCAAAGCATGTTTGCTAGCTGTTGTTAGCCAGCTAGCGTCGCCATCCTATGAGAAGAAACACCTGACTGAAGAAAATACTAAATCCAGACCATTAATTTACCTTTTAGAAGCTAAACTGATGAACTATATTATTGGCTGTGGATGTATTTGTAGAGCTGTCAGTGAGTGGAAAGCCATAGTATTACCTTTTCTGCGAGAAAGTCTGTCCGCGGTCCAGCTGAACTGTGTTTTGACGTTTGAAGCTCAGACTGCTGAGAGAAGAGACAACATCCGCTGGCACCAAGTCTCACCACACGTCATTTTTCAGGAGTACACATTCATAAAATGTATGTCAACCAGTGACTGTTAAATTCATTATCACCATAAACATATTAAACTGTTAAAAAAAAAAAAAACAGGCATAGATTCCAAGACTTGAAAATCTGCTATATGCGGGTTCTTTCCCAGGGGCGCTCACACAGATTTTGGGCCCCAGGAGAATATGTCACATTCGCCCTGTCCAGAGCCAGCTCTGCACCTCTTGAACAAAGCATCAAGCCAATAAATAAATAAATACACCGTGTTATTCTGGTCAAAGATACAAATAGCCTCAAACTGCTGATGCTGCTTTCAAACAGAAAATATTGTTTAGATACAATTTTAGAACAGGTGGTAACTTTGACAATGTTTTCGAGAAAGAACTTTATGGTATTTGCCAATTTCGACATCTTACATGTTTTTATTCATCTTATAATTAGTAAACACAAATCTCTGACCTATGGTAACTTCAACAATGTTCTAGAAGGAACTTTCTGGCAATCAAGCCAGAGATTTGAAATTATGCAGATTACACATTTGTCTTACTCCATAGCTTATGTTAAAGACCCAAATATTTGTACACACTATTCAGACACTCAGATATAGGCCTACATTTGCACTAACCAAAAAATATCCTCTGATAACTGTTCTGTTTTATATGAATTTCATTTTATGAGATTGAAGCCATTCAACAGATACTTTATGTGAGTAACAATATCTCAAAACACCTAGGCTACTGCAAAATATCACTGATACAGTAATATTTCCAGGGGCCCCTCATGGGCCCTGAGAATCCCCCCCCCCCCCCCCCCCCCCCCCAAACACCCCAGTAAACAGAGACATATTAATAATTTGTTGTTTTATTTTTCACTTTGTTTTATTTAACTTTTGGAGCGAGTTGTGTTTCTTCCTATAACGACATGAGAAAACGAGTTTGTCCTATATTATTTTGGAAGTGTTATGGAAGTTCTGTTCTGTCCGTTGGGTTACTTCAACACCTCTTTGCTTGACTTACCTGGTACAACAGCTAAATCCTGCTCTTTATACTTGTAATTTTGTAGTTAAGTATGTTCTTATCATTTGTGTTGCTTTTTCAGGAGAGGCTTAGACAAAATACCCTGTTAGTTTTCAGTTTTTACTTCACTGTGCAGATTAATCCGCCGTTACGAGAACATTCCTCAACAGCAGTCTATAAATATACACCACTTCACCGCCCTCCAGTGGCTGTAGTGAAGAATAGCATGACAGGCTTTTCTTTCTATTTTTAATCTCATATACCTGGGGTTATCCACTACATTCGTACAAGGGCCAGTTTTTTTTCTTGACAGACGTAATGGGGGTTAGATTAAAAAAAATAATAATAATATTTTGCTCCAACTAACACAGATAGAGATGCCTCAATTTTCCCCTTCTAACAAAGTGCCTGCTGAGTTCCCGCCAAATACATGCAAATTACCTGCCACTGAGTCTTCTCACGCGCCATTATTATTATGCCAGTCAAAGGGGCAAATGCACATATTTTGTCCTCTGCATTCTGGGGCTGATTTCCATCACAGGCTTTAACCCTCAGTTTACTCATTTTCTTGGTTAAATACTGGCTATAAATGGCTGTCAGATCAAACATAAAGTCATTTCTGACAAAAACTGCTACATACACAATTTTTTGTGGGTTGCATTTGTAGCTGTGTGTTACAACAAAAAAACATACCCTCAAACCACATCTTTTTTTCAGAATTTTAAAATATTATGTGGGCCAGATGAAAAGATGTGGAGACAGTGATGTGTTTGTTGTTTATCCAGAGTAATGATTGTTGCTCAGTTATAGTGGTCACAGTTGAGAACTGATTGGAAATCAGATGCTCACTGTTTAATTGTGAGTTTAGGCTGTAATTTAGAAAATGCCTTTTATTTAAAAGTTACATGCACATTGTAAGATGGCCTGACCAATTCAAGTACCTGGGACCGGCTTTTTAACAACACCACAGTACCAAACTGCAATATCATTAAAGTCTAGTTAGAACATTCACACTCAGCACGGCCTGTTATTTAAAGCAGCTATGGCTGCAGGGATCAGGATTTTCCCAAGGCGAGCCCTTTTCCACTTAAGTGTCCTGTACCTATGTCCCGAAGGCAGAGGGGTGAGGTACTGGTTGAATGGGTGTGTAATGTCCTGTTCTATTGTGGTTGTGATGCGTGAGATGGCTCTGTTGTTTAGTACAGACAGATTAGGTGTGGGGAGACCGATTATTCTGGCAGCGGTGGTGGTGATGCAAGAGCGTTTGACCTGGTTGGTGACAGTTAGCAGGTTGAAAAAGCAGGACGAGCAGTACACGAGGATGGGCTGGATGATGCTCTGGTAGAATAGTAGGAGTAGATGGGGTGCTGCTGTCTTTTGATACAGCTAAGTGTACACTTACATCTTATGTCAGGTACTTTTTCTTTTACTTGACTAGACTTACTGCTCATTTTACTTCTACTTTTGCAACACTTTGTAAAAGTACAACTTTTACTTGAGTACAGTATTTGTGTACTCTTTCCACCCCTGTGAATCTTACAGAACATGAAGTTTAACAATGAATTTGTGTGTTTCCCACTTTCATTATGCAGTTAATGGTTTTGTATGTGTCCGGTACGTGTGTGTGTGTGTTTTCTTTGATTTGTACAACTCTATTAGAAACTCATAGTTAATACCTGTTTGATGCTGAATTTATGGACTTTTCATTGGTTCTCACTGGGGCCAAAAGGGGGCACTAAATACTGGTGATTCTATCGATACAGCTAATATGAGACAGACCTCAAATACAGCAGCCACAACAAAATCAAAAGGTTCATAGATTAACATTATCAAACAATGCTTGATTATTTTCATGCAAATCATTTTATTCATTTATTTATTCAGTCATTTCTTTTTTTTTTTTTTTTGTGAATCATTCTGGTACGATAAGTTCTCTAAAATAATTACACATTGGTCCACAGATATTCAATAAGTGGACACAGCACACATTTTGCACGCAGCGGTTTTCCCTGTGGCCACTGGAGGGAGACTAACAGCCACGTTTTAAAAGACCTTCAGGTCATCAAACAACAGAAGCTCAAGGCGAGATGTGCAATATAAAATAACTACAAATATAAAACAGCTATTTAAATTCTACAAATGGGGACGTGGAAACAAATCAAAGTTTTCAAATTTGGAGGATACTGGAGAACATTTGGAGGATTTACAATCGGAGATACACAATCTCAGGATGTCGTTTGTTAACATGCTTAGTAGTGGGAGTTTGCTTGTACTTTATTGCGCTCTCGTTTCTTTGTCTTCAAGTGCTTCTCAACTGCAAAATGACATGAGAAGAAAAAACAGACAACTAAAAGCTGCACCAGTTGTTAAAAACTGTTGTTAAAATTATTATAAGTCTTAGGGGCTGTGGTGAACATTTTATGAGCCTTTGGTTCTTCCTTGTTTTATATAAATGTGGTTGTGTCCATGTATATGGCATGAATTTGGCAAGATTGTGTATTTTTATTTCCTCTTGTTATTTCTAGCTCAGCTCCCACAGTGAGTCCAAAATACACTGTGTACAAACAAGTGTTATTCTCAGACTGTTAAGCACAAAAATGTAGGCCTCCCAGTGAAATCCATTCAAACGACAATCAATTCCATTAAAGCATAATACATGCATTTTATTGTACCTGGGGATCAATCTGGGCTTTTGTCTCGGAATTAATCATTGCACCTACACTGCCACCAGATAGTGTCATTTTAATCAAATGTTTCCTCAGTCTTCCTTAGTCTTTTAATTCTGTTCTGTTTAGAATTTCCTTTTATGTCGCTGTGCGTTTTATTAATTTAGTGTAGGTGTTGTATGTGAATTGCGAGAGTGGGTGGGGTCTTTTATTTTCTTTGTATGCAGTTTTCTACTTTTTATGTCATTTATTGTTATTTCATTTTATTCCTTGTGTGAAGCACTTTGTACTACAATTTTTTTTGTATGAAAAGTGCTATACAAATAAAGTTTGATTGATTGATTGATTGAAAATGAGTGTGAGCATTTGGCACTGCACAACAAATACTAATGCATAAAAAATAATGTAGCTGCTCACACTGACATATTACAGGCTGCAATAATTCAACACAATAAAAACTACTTTGCATATAGCATATTAAAAATAATAAAGGTTTTCCCTTTTTATCATCTAAAAACATGGTGTCATCATGACAAAAACCTGGCCTTTAAAGGGAGTTAAAATCTTTTTCAGAATTATTAATATTTAATGTGTATGAAAAGGACCGATGCTGGTTTAGAAATCAAGCCTAAAAAGTTGGAAGTAGTATTAAAGTCTAATATTTGTAAAAGTACCTCATGAAAAGTGCTTGTTTTGTGCTTAGTGGTAAGTTTGAGTTTACACCGTGTGGAAAACAATAATGCGTAAAAACCAATGTTGCTGCTAAAAATCCAGATATCCCAGGCTGTAGGAAAAAAAACCTTTACATGTAGTTTATTGGGGACAATTATTCTTTTCAGTCATTCAAAATATAAAATTATTCGTAAATTGATCAGTTTTATATCAATTAGGTCAAGTGTAAGTAAAATACCTCTCTGAAAATAAAATATAATAATAATGTATAATATGTTTTATGGCTTGTTTTTTAAAAAAAACACTTTTTGCGCTTATCGGCATGAGTGAGACTAACATAGGACCCGGCCTTATTGGTGAAACCATCTGAGATGGTGGGAAAGGTTCTGAGTTTAGCTCAGTGCCCTGACTCCTTCCTTCATTGCCTCCTCCCCGCCGGGCGTTCCTTTCATAGAGATCCAAACACCCCGAATTCCGGAAGCTCAGTGAAGCAGCCAATCAGGTTGACTCCTTGCTACGTCAGCACAGCTCTGCCATAACAACAGCTCGGCTCGATTTGTTTCCTGTTAGCATTAGCATCCGTAACGAACGACAAACTACTGAAATGTTGCTCTAGGTTTCCGCAGAGGTTAATGTCATCCGTGTTTCGTCGCCAGTATACCCTGTAGGGCAGAGGAAACCGACCTGCCGACAGCTGCCAGGCTGCTAAGGTAGCTGAGGCTAACATCGGCGACCTAGCAGAGGAAGATGGGGTCCATCCTGAGCCGCAGGATCGCTGGTGTGGAGGATATCGATATCCAGGCTAACTCGGCCTATCGCTTTCCTCCAAAATCTGGTGAATAATCGGCACTGTGTCATTGTTAATTTCAAATTAGACATGATCATGCACGAGTAAATTGTAAGGAAACGCATCGATGCATAAAAACATATTTCAATGTTTTGATCTTGTGAAGTGAATCGAATAAACTAATATAGAAGAATTCACATTACCTATGGCTTTCGCTTTTTGTATAATGTTTCTTACAATTACAATACCAATTTAAGTATTGGTTTTGGGATGCGCAATGCAATCAGCATGACACTAGTAAATGAGAGTAGAAAAAGCTAGATAATAACCTAATTATTAGCAGATAAGAACAACTCTGCGTCCTTAAATGTCAGCACAGTGTCCACATAAACCTGTGACAGATCTACTGTTACTGAGAGTTACTTCTTTTTTCATCCTCATTCTTTAATCTTTAAGGTGCTTTTTAGAGCTGAAGCTTTCAGGTCATCTCAACGAATTAGCCTGAAATTCTGATTTGTCGATAAGATAATTAGCGTCAATGTCAATTAGAGGTTTTTGCAAAAAGTAACTCTATTTTTTTAACCTTACAGTCTATACATTCCTGTTTATCGCTCTGATAAAGCCATATTTGAGAGCCCCAGTGTATTACAATATGAAACTTGCTTTTACTCCAAAATTAAGTTTGTGTTCATCGGTAAAGGTGTAAGCAACAATATGTTGAAAAAAAATGAGCAAAAGTCTTACATCTTACATCCCTGATATTTTTACTCCTAAATTTGCAATAACTGCTGTAAACATAGCTTTAAAGCCTGACTTGACTTTGGCTGTATTTCAGTTGTGTTTGAGCATGTAAAGTTTACACACACATGCTGGGTGCGGAAACATTGCATGTTTGCATAGATTTCTTTTTATAGTGCTGTGTTTAAGTGTGCACAGTATGTTTAATTCTAAAAGCTCGTATTATGACCGAGATAGACTTGCAAATATTGTTCAACTATTACAGTCATACTTTTGAGTAACAAGATTCAAACTACAACCCGTGAAAATGTTCCTTAGTCTCAAGTTTTGATCCTAATGAGGTAACAGCTTTACTGTTGTGGGGTTTGAGTCTTATTGGGACTGCTCTCACCTCTGCAGTGGCAAAATAATTGAGTTATCTGAGTTACAGGGAGATGTTTTTTTTGTCAGCATCTGTTTGCTCATGTGCAGGTTTGCTTTTGAACCTGTCTCTTCCCTGTTGTCCCCAGGGAATTATTTTGCGAGCCACTTCTTTATGGGAGGAGAGAAATTTGACACCCCACATCCTGAGGGATATCTCTTTGGAGAAAATATGGACCTAAATTTTCTTGGAAACAGACCAGTACAGGTAAGAATGAATCAACAATATTATCATTCATTTTAGAAGCATTAAAACCTTTTTTGTGAAGTGGTTGTTATTGATTGTAGGATTAGGAAACATTGTGTCAATATTTTGTATTAAAAATGGTCATGTCTATTCATATCTTTTCGTCACTAGTTTCCATATGTGACACCTGCACCCCATGAGCCTGTGAAAACGCTGAGGAGTCTGGTCAACATCAGAAAGGACTCGCTACGTTTGGTCAGGTAAAAAAGCAAAGCACTACGGCATTATCAATCACCATAAAATCTACAAAGAAGTTCAACTAACATTTAATCTTGATTTTAGATACAAAGATGACTCTGACACAGTGGCTGAAGACGGGGGAAAACCAAAGGTTCAGTATGGAGTCGAGTTCACCTTTGACGCCGATGCACGGGTGGCTATCACTCTCTACTGCCAGGCATTTGAGGAATTCTCCAACGGGATGGCAGTGTATGGACCCACCTTATACTAATTTATTTTAACGGATTAAGTTAAATAGACCATATAATGTTTTTTAAAGTTTTTCTATGCCACATTATGTGTTTTACATCTCTCCTCTGCATGATAGAGTACATTTATGCAAAGGACTTCTTCCTCTCCTCCTTGTTTACAGTGCAAGCAGCGGCCTAAAAATAAGTTTGTGTTATAACATTAAGCAACAATATCTTTGGAAAGATGAGCGAAAGTCTTGTATCTTACATCCCTGATATTTCTACTCTTAAGTTTGCAGTAACTGCCTATAACATAGCTTTAAAGCCTGTGTTTGAGAATGCAACCCCCCCAAATAAACCGACTGTTGTTGTGATGTCCAACCATTTTATTGTCAGCAGTTTAAGCCCATTGGCCCAGAGCAGTGCATGAACTGCAGAATGAACACAGAGTTGTTCAACCTCAGATGGAGTGAGAATAGAGATGGATCAGGGGTACTCTGTGTATGAAAAGTATAACTTTTATTTGCACAATAGTGATTGTGAACATCGAGCAGTCATCACAAATGAATAAATAAACCAGAGTTCATATTATGGACTCTTTAAAATGTTTGAATTTAGCACTCGCCTGTTTCTCTTTGAAAAAGATTGTGCATACATAAATAAATAAACAGACAGAAGGTCTTAATATAGTTAAAAATATGTATTAACATATTTTGACTCAGCTGAGCCTTTATCAGATTGCAGTGATTGATGTTCTGCTGAAGACTAAGCCAAGTTGAAACAAATTGACACATCCCTGATAAATAAATGATTTTAAACTTTATCTGAAGACCTTTTTAATCTGGACAGTCATTTGTTCATTTCAGATTCAGCCGTCATCCTCTTTTTTTCTTCTGTGTTTTGAAACCAGTATCAGGATTTGGTGAGAATCTTTTCGTCAGAGACGTCTTAACTCTGTTTTTAAGAGCACAAAGACAAGAATAGATACACTGGGTCCTTAGCAACCACCGGTCACCATGGAGACTGTATCAAGACATGACTGAGAAGATGAAAGTCGTAGTTGAAAGTGAAATATTTTTTATAATGAGACAGAAAGATGAGACTTTCCTTCACTGCTCTGATCAAAGAGATCAGTTATAGCTCTTGTTAAGCTGTTCTCTTTTTTTTTCCTCCATGCTGACCATCACTGCCTCTGTGCTCTTGCAGATACAGTCCAAAGAACCCGTCAATGGTGTCTGAAACTGTGCATTATAAACGAGGGGTGAGCCAGCAGTTCTCCATGCCGTCTTTCAAGATAGATTTCAGTGAGTGGAAAGAGGAAGATGTAAGTATCCGTAAGCACTAAGTTTGTAACAGAATCAAGTAGCACAGAAACGAATGGTCTCTTGTTGAGCTCCTTTATGTCAGTAAATCCCCCTGCAAACTTTTAGAAGGGTGCTTAATAAACTCTGTGTATCTCTTTATTTGCAGTTAAACTTTGATCTGGACCGAGGAGTGTTTCCCATGGTGATCCAGGCTGTGGTTGATGAAGGTGATGGTGAGTTCATACAGCAGCATATGATTTAGATATTGTAAAAGGGTCATTTCTAGCTCTCATTGACTTCTCTTTTCTCAGGATATAACTCTGTTTTGCAAAGTGATAGCAAGGAATTACACACTGAATATTACAATCAGTTTGTGTCAAATGTACAATATTGAAGCTCTATGTCATTTTTTGTCAATTGGACTTGTGCAATGGGATTTATGATAGTACAAATTGATATTAAAATGTTTTACACAGGTGGTACAACAACCAATCCAATCTGCCCGATCAAAAACTTGTGATTTTGTTTTACATTTTGTGCTTTTCATATGTTTGTCAAATTCCAAATATGATGTTTTATATTCTGTGTGGTAGCATGTTGCAGTCTGAAAATACAGCCCATGTAGTACAGTTCGTGTTACATGTCAGAAAATAATATAAAGATAAAGCCAGTTCCAAAGTTAGAAGCAAAGAGTTTAAGGATTATTTGTATTTTGTTTCATTTACCTTGAATTTTGCTATCCCATAACTGTTCATAGGTTTAATTTAAAATATTTCTGATTCTTGCACTTAATTTTTCTTACAGTCTGGGAATGCAAGAAATGCAGTATGATCTCTTAATGCTTATGTATTTTTTGAAAACTTCTAATATGCTTTTTTAAATTCGTATTTGGCTGTTTTACTGTTAATTCATATTTTGAAAATCAGTTTCCTGTTCTTCTCTGGGGAACCAATGTGAAAACATGATTGTCATGTCATATGGTCCAGAGTGTGCTGAAAAAGAATTCTCAGTTGGTTATATGATAAATTTAAATTTCTGGTATAATATTTAGAAAAAAGAAAATGCAAGTTTAAGTCCTGAACAGTTTTTTTTTATACATTTTATTGCACAAATATTATCACTATAAGAAGTCTCCAAAGAAAATCTTGAGATATATAGCTAGTGAGTAAGTGAAGTTTATTTCCTTTCTAGAGCAGTATCCATGTATCCATGTGAAACTAGATATTCTTTTGCAAAACACAACCATAAATAAGTTGGTTTTAAAAATACCCCAGAGCTGTAACAAAGTACAAGTTAACAATTAGCTATGTGCTGAAGCTCTACCTGCACAAGTGTCTCATAGCTAAACATGAAAACCTGAATAATGTAGTCTTTTGCTTACTAAGGTTAAGGCACTGGAAAGTTCCCAGTAGCTGGGACTGACTCATTTTCTCTTATTTTTTTAATATCCTTAAAGACATTCAGCTAAAATTATAATGTTGATTCTGTTTAAGATTGCCTTGGACATGCTCATGTGCTATTGGCAGCCTTTGAAAGAGTGAGTATAAATCTTATTTAGCCAAAGTCATTTGAGAGTGAAGGAAGTACCGTCTAAAACTCTTTCCCTTTTTTGCCCTCAGCATGTCGATGGAAGTTTCTCGGTCAAGCCTCTGAAGCAGAAACAAATAGTAGGTTTATAACTTATCTCCATTGTTACTCACTTTGATTTGATGCGAAGGGGATTTCTTGATTTAAGTCGTGAATGTTTTTGGTACACATCTAAACCTGTGTCTTGTAAATCATACTCTGTATGTGCTTGATATTGTGTGGGTTGTTAAATGCAGAGCATCAGTGACCCCCATTTTCAACTGCTGCATTAGAAAAATCTGTGCCAAGACCCCTGGGAGTCACTATAAAGCAGATCTTCACAGTCATCTTGGAATGTAAACGATTACCAGGGCTCACACATTTTTATTTAGATGCTCTGGAAATCAAACATCACAGACTCTCTATCAACGACCAATCATAACATTCAGCAGGGAAACATGTGACTCAGAGCATTGTGAAACATGAGCATTACAATTCTGTCTCTTTGTAGGTGGACCGTGTGAGCTACCTTTTACAAGAGATTTATGGGATTGAGAACAAAAACAACCAAGAAACTAAGGTTTTAGTTCAAATATGATCTCATAATTGAATCCATTTGCTCAAAGACTTGTCTGTTTTATTTTTTTTGTATAACTTTGATCTGTTTTGTCTCCAGCCATCCGATGATGAGAACAGTGACAACAGCAACGAGTGTGTTGTGTGTCTGTCTGACCTGCGAGACACACTCATTCTGCCCTGCAGACATCTGTGTCTGTGTAACTCCTGCGCAGACACTCTGCGTTACCAGGCCAACAACTGTCCCATCTGCAGGCTGCGTAAGATATATTACTAAGACTTAATAAAGCTCTGCTCGCTAATGTTTTATTTATTGAATAGTTCATGTTTTTATGTATATTTAATCAAAGAATTCATGGTGTTAATTTAAAGCACATGTTTCTCTCTCCAGCTTTCAGAGCCTTGCTGCAGATCAGAGCTGTGAGGAAAAAGCCGGGCGCTCTCTCCCCCGTGTCCTTCAGCCCTGTTCTGGCTCAGACTATGGACCATGACGAGCACTCAGTGAGTCTCCTGCACATCTGTCTGTAATCACTAAAGTCTGCTAGAATTGGCTCAAGTGCAGCGTTCATCACATATTTTAAGCTTTACTGTGATCTAAAGTACTGCTTAAACATTTAAGGCATCCTCAGTTGAGCTGAAACTTACAGATGGTAAATGAAGTCCGTTCCTATCTTTACTTCTGTTGACAGCTGATGCTTGGTAAATTAACTGACAAAAAGAATGGATGTACATTAACATGGACAAGGAAGGAGCATGAAATTTTGTTGTGAACCCTTAAAAATAATGAACTGCTTGCTGCTAAACTCTCCATGAGGGACAGATGAAGGACGTACGAGGAAGTTTTCAGAATGTTGAATTTTAAATTGCATGCAAACTCACATTGCCAAAATATGCAGTGAAATGATAACTGCATTTAGCAAATTATGTTATTATTTTGCAAATACTTACCCCTTGAAAGTAAGGCATTAAACTTAAGGTTTTTTGCTTGCTTTTAGTTTTTACATTAACCAAAAAAAACTGTTTTAAACTACGTTATTTTTCTGGATTTTGCTTTTATGTTTGGTTTTAGTTGTGTGAACTTTATTTTCAGATTTTACTCTTCAGTTATTTTTTTATCGGTTGGATGCTTCTTACAAACCTTGCTTTGGGTCATTTTCTAAGGTGATTTTCTCTTGCTGTGTGTCCATTTTAAAATCTGAAGTACACTTCAATGTTAGCGTCATGTTTGCTCTTTATAGTCTGTGTCATTTTCATGAGTAGTCAAAATTCAATTTAAAATCAAAGCTTGATCATTGCACAAAACTAGACTGAGATAGATAAGAAAAGTAGAATATTTTAATCTCATTCCATGTTTTTCCTGCAGAGCACAGATTCAGTCCCTCCCGGCTTTGAGCCCATCTCACTGTTGGAGGCTCTGAACGGTCTGAGGTCGGTGTCTCCTGCCATCCCGTCTGCCCCCCTCTACGATGAAATCAACTTCTCAGCAGGGATGGGAGGTGACAGCAGACAGCTGAGCTCTCCAGAGCATTTAAGCGACGGGAGTCTGCAGAAGGGCAAAGTCAGCAAGTCACCTGACAGGTAATCATCTCAGATTGAGGCCCATAAAAACACGGCAGTACATAACCAGGTTAGGGCAGGGAAGGCATTTATGTGATCAAAGTGGACACCACACTTTACATCAGGCTCTGTGAGTGATTATATTAAAGGATGTGGTGTTTTGTCAAACAGCTTTTCTGCTGCTGGTTTTCTCTCATGGAGGACAGGATACTCTTGACGTTCTGTTTGCAGCTCCTGGAAAAAAGATTAGATCTCACTTCAGAAATATCTATGTCCCAGGTTGTGCCACTTTTAAGTTTGTTTAGGATAAAATTGCCATATTTTATTTGGTTGCATTTAGTGTTTCTTCCAACTTAGGAAAAAAGTCAGATGCTGAAATTAAATCTGTGAAAAGATGACGGCTGGTTGAGATAACGTAAAGGTTCAGTATTTCACTCTGCAAAAATGCAGCAAAACAGGATCAAGTTTCTTATGTTCTAAATGTCCTCCATGGAAGACAATTACTTGCAGGAAAGATGTAATTAAAAAGGGGGTAAGGAAAGACTTTTTTTTTTTCTAAGTATGCATGTATGTTTTATTTACTATTTATTTATTGTTCTGATTTCAAAGCATATACTGTCTTACTCTAGTGGCCATTTTCATTTCATTTCAAAGGATTAAAAAAACTGAACATGAAGATAGCTTTGATTTATAGTTAATCAATTATCAAACAATTTCAATACATCTTATGGCTTTTTCCTCACTGTAGCACCCTCAGGTCTCCATCCTCTCCTATCCAGGAGGAAGATGAGGAAAAGCTGTCGGAGATGTCAGATGCTCAGCCTCACACGCTGCTGTCCAGCAGTCCTGCCCCCACAGATGTAAGCTCCACCTTCACCTCCTCATATTGAGCCCATTTGTGCCTTATATTTCCCCAGATCTGGGTATACAAATAGCAGGTGGGAGTCCTAAATGCTGCATATAAAGACACCAATGCTTATTGACAGTGATTTGGTGGTCTGTGTCATAGCACGCACTCTTTAAATGACCTTTAAAGAAGCACTTCTAGCCTCTTGGTGGCTGAGCAGCTGGTAGCATCTAGCCTGGTCACATTTTCCCTTAAATCAAGTTTATATTTTAGATTCAGGCACTCCGGGCACCGGTCTCATGTAAATGGGAGGCAAAAACGCAATGAAAACTCTCCGTATTAGGCCGAAAACGGCCTCATGTTAACAGCCCCTTAGTCCTACCAGTACCCCATGGGGTTTATTTGCTATATACGAGGGCTGATTGATAAGTTGTGAGCCTCATATTTAAGGGTTAGACTTTTGACAGACATATTGCATTATTTTTCAACATAATCCCCTTCAGTATCTATACACTTAAAGAAGTCCTTTTCTTGAGGGTTCAGAAAGTCCTCCACTGCATGTATGACGTCATCATCTGACCGGAAGTTTGTACCGGAAATGGCCTTTTTCAATTATGGAAATAGATGAAAGTCTGATGGAGCGAGATCAGGCGAATAAGGCTGATGCTCAATCAGTTCAAAGCCACAATCTTTAATGGCACTCATGGCAATGACAGACTTGTGAACAGGGGCATTTCGTCCGTTTTGCAAAAGTCACTTGCCTTGATTACTTTACAGTGCTACCTCTTCGACATATACTGACCAAATGACACCAGTCTTCGGGTACACAGCCTTAAATAGTCAGGGAATAGTAGAGCTGAAAAAGGACATCCCTGCTTATCTTCTTCAATACAAGGCTCACAACTTATCAGTCAGCCCTCGTAGTATATATTTGTTTCCTTTAAAAGCATGTTAATATGGAACCAAGGGAGATACGCAGTGAATGACCAAAACAGCTATGATTTTGTGGCTTAGGGCACTAACAGCAACAATTACTCAACGATTTTTCTAACACATTTATCTATTAGACTCATGACTCACTGTATGGTCTACCAGTCTGAGCTGGGTTTTGTAGAAAGCTTTACTGCACATAGAGGGCAGAGATACAAGCCCAAAGCTAAGAAGCAAGTTGTAACCTTTCATTTTATCCAAAACATGTATCTAAAGGACACAACAAAATACTATTTAATCACTGAACTTGTGAGGTGCTGCTTAGTTGGTTGTGAGTTCCAATTAGCATTTTGTTTATGAAAAATGTTAGGACGTATTCTTTAGTGCAGTCAAGTAAGTGCCCATTTAACAAGCATGGTAGTTGTGTTAACAGGGTTCTAGACTTAAACTCTGCCATAAACAAAGACCTAAACATAATTTCTCTTTTCTTCCTCCTCAGGCCACAGCAACAGAGGATGCAGCTGAATCCCTGTCTCCAGATGATGGTACATTTCTTATACTTCAGCTAAAGAGTTCAAGTTTCTCTAACACTTGGACTTATTGAAAAATGCTCTTCTATTTGCTTCAGAGGACAGGACACCTTCTAGGGCAGACATTCTTCAGGACTGCAGCAGTGAGCACAGCAGCTTGACCAAGACAGAGAGCGACCCAGCTGGTGACTTGTCTCTGCCGGGTAAGAAATTCTCACAACACAACAGGAATATCAAAGAAAATCTCTTCCTCTATTGACTACAATTTTCAAAATACCAAGTATTTTTCCTACTCATTTTGTATTCTTCTCAATTTGATCAATCTCTTCATGCCTTTGACGTCAATCTTTTTAAATTCAGGACTAAAACCTGTGAGTGCTTTTGCTTTGCATTTAACCCGTGTGCCCTAAAGCTTCTCTTTCTTAACCCTCTCCTGTTTCCTGCCATCCTATCCCTATCTCCTACATACTGCCTCCCTCTGGGCAGCTCTAGGTCCTGATTCCTGCTCTATTGGTATGGAGGAATAACTGGTATGTAGGCTCTCCTTTCTGCTCTGCTTTTCTGTGTTTGAACCCTCCCCCTTCCTCTATATGTACAGCCAGAGAAGCAGCTGGTCATAGGTTGGGATGAAACAATACCACACGCTACAGTAAAAATGTGAACAGATATGGACCTCTTAAACCTGTTTGGCAATAAAAAAAACAATGCACTCTTTTCACTGTTGTGCAGATTTGGAAAAAATCTGATTGATGGGTAACGAAATTGCAACATGATGCAGTTAACACAACAGTTACAACGTGAAGCTTGAGAAACCAAAACATTAAAATTGGGACAGATGGTATATGACATCATTGGCCTTAACATTTAACATAGAAGTGAAGTTTAGGCAACTGTTTTAGAGCAGCTTTGCTATATTTTCCTTTAAATTTGTCATCCTTTATTGACTGCTTTTACAAAACATACATTTGGTTTTTTTTTATCTGTTTTAAGATGAAATGGGTTAAAATGGTCATCTTTAAGGATATATTTGCTTGGGTAGAACACTTGAAAAGTGTTGAAATTCTTCTTTGAAGTGCTGGACATGTGCTTGTTTATGACCATAAAAACTGTCAAGGAAGATTTTGAAAGGTCTCAAATTAGACCTTTGAAATACAGGCCACAAACTAGAAAAGCACTCAGAGAGCGCAGACCTCCGCCAAGCAGCTTCAGTCCACTTTGGCGAAAATGGTCCTATCTAATGTTACAGAATCCTTTAAAAAAATTCCTGTATCCGGATGGTGATTCGGATCAGTCCCAAAATCTAATCATTCCTTCCTTATCCCATTCCACACATTTCCTGAAAATTTCATCCAAATCCGTCCATAACTTTTCAAGTTATCTTGAACACAGACAGACAGACAGACAGTCTAACCAACGCCGGCAAAAACATAACCTCCTTGGCGGAGGTAAAAATCTTTAAAAGTCATTCCTACTTCTTAGAGGTCTTACATTTTTTACCCACTCTGGGTAAGACTTTCTTTATCAAAACTACATTGTCTTGTTAGCAATATGTCTTTTTTGCATATTACCTGCTTTACAAGACAGTTAACAGTCATTTTCCAATGTTATAAAAGTGTATTTTTCTAAAATATGGCAGTGAAGAATTTTGGGTTTTTTAGTTTTTATATATAAACTAAACAATTTGATATCAGTTTTCTTGTTTTAGCTTAAAGGTCTTATTATGCTCTTTTTGTTTTAAGCCCTTTAGTGGTATTCACATGGATCTCCCCTGCATGATAGAGCACCTCTGTCAACAAAACAAAAAGTCTGTGGCGTTAAGACCTCTTTTTGCAGCAACATCAGCTGTTTAAACTATCCTTAAAGGAGCAGGAGCTGCAACAGAGAATCTCAGACACATAGAGAATACAGCACTAACAGGGATATTTTAAAAATGAATAATTTGAACCTGATTTAAGGCAAAATATGACCTTTCTAAAGTTGGTTGGGCATAATTGTTAAGCATGCATTTACCTTGATTGCAATAAAAACGAGAACATTTTAAAGTTGTCATAGAATCATATTGTGACCCCTCGATAAGGATCGCATTGTGTCATGAACTGAGTGTATCATGAAATTTCCAGTTATGTTTCTTTGACAATACAGTTTTTCATGCATTCATTTTAATACTTCTTCTATGTGAAATCTTGTGGTGTCATTTTCTCTCAGCAGTGTTGTTTATTTGTTATTGTTCTTTCTCCAGGGTCATCCGAGTCCACAGAGAGCTTGAAGAGTCAGAGCACAAACTGCTCCAGCCAGCCTCTCCTGTGTCCCTCCAGCAGCCTTCATCTGGAGGACGAGCACCTCAACCCCTGACTCTGATTTAGCTTTCCCCTCCTTATTCGTCAAAATGGATTAATGCTTTACAAAGATCATTAAGACTTTATTTTCCTTGACCCCGTCAGTCCCCTCCTCTGTGTATGGTCAGAGCTGAAGAAGACCCTGAAAGAAAACCCTCCAGGATGAGGGAGGACTCTGTTTATTCTGTCAATGTCTTTGACATTACAAAACAAATTGACTCGTGCAACTAATGTTGTGAAAAAAGGTGGTTTCCCCAGCTCTAAAACATTTCAGTAACTGTTGGACGGTGGTAAGTTGTGTGTAGGCCAGAGTAGTTGTGTCGTCATAATGTGGAATCCAGAGATATTTCACTACCGCTCATGGTGGTGCTTTTAAGCACACTTAAGATGAAAATTAACTCTGTATCAGTTTCTTGACACTAAAATCACAAGAGTTTGTAAACTTAGTTCTGTTGTTAAGATATTGTATTCATAATTGATCTATACAGAACTTTTAGCTTGTTTTTCCAGCAAGGTTGATTAGCATTATGAGCAGAATTTTGAGAGCATTTTACTTATATATGTCTCTGTGTTCATTTGAAGTGTTTTTGCACTCACACAAAATCATTAACAATCCATTCCTTATAACAATAAGAGTTTATAATAAGATGAGCTTAAGTTGTATGCAGTGTCAAACATCTGTACGTCTGTTTTTTCTTCTTTCAAATTACGTGATATCTATGTATCATAACTGCTAGAATCCATTGTACTTACTTCCAAATCATATACTATTACTTAAGAAAAAATCTGATAATGAAGTATAAGAGCTACAGTCACATACAATGCACATTATTTAAGACTAAAATCTATTAATGCTCCAGATTTAACAGCTGAATTCAAAGATAGCTAAAGCCTGCAACAAGCATAAATGCTCCAGCTACATGTACGCTGACACAGTAGGGCACAGTGTGCTTGTCATAGATGTGGCAGATCTCTGTACAGTCTTTTTGTGGCAATGCCAGTGTCCGCTTATGTGATGTAGCTGCAAAAAAGAGGGTCAGGTGTATGTATGTCCTACCTTGGCCCTGTATGTGTAGCGCCATGCATTTAGATCTTTGTGCCTTGACTTATTATGGCTGCCTGCTTGTTGCATTGGACATTAGTGTTCTTATAAATGCTACAATACACAACTGTTTCCAGCCCATAGACAGGCGTCTTGATGCTGATGTACAGAGCCTTTTTTATTGCAGACTTCATGCTACCAGGAAAGAAATCTTCTTATTGTTTTTGCAGTATTTAATTTGACTGTTTCTTTACTATGTTTTGGCCATGTATCAAATTTGCATTGAGTCTTTGTATTCAGATTGTGTGGCTGGAAGGAACACATCCAATCCACTCAATGCAAACATTGCATTTCAGTAACTGGGCTAGCATTTGCATGGGATTTTGTAGAGTTTTGAAACTCATTGCTTTTTAGAAAATGGTTACTTTGTCTTTTCCCCCCTCCTCTTTTGTGCCATTTCAACGCAACACTGTGCCTTCCTGTTCCTGTTCTGACCACGATTGACCTGGTATCCAGGATCGCTCCACAGTAGGTGGTTTGTGGCTCTCTGTAAAATCAGTCCCTGTCTATCCTTGTGTGTATAGCAGCATGTGTATAACAATAAAGAACAATGATACAGACTTCATCTGAGAGTGGTTTTACAATATGTTTTCCAGTGATTAATATGTGCTGCAACATCAACCAAATTATGAGGATGACTGACAGATCATTTGAAGAGCCCATACCACTGATCCAACTGTATTCTCAGTCTGTCTGAGATGCTCTGTTCAAGCTCCTGCCACTTTAAGGCCTACTTCCCCAATTGGACCCAGTTTTCTTTAATGGTTGACCAGTCTACTCTGTGGTAATTGGTCAGTTCAATGCCGTGTTGTCAAGAACTCAGCATTTATCCTACAGTTTCTGCTCTGCATGGGGTATACCACCCTGAGCCTCTGGTCTTGGGCTGCAGAGATAACAATGGTAGGACATCGCACTGGTAGGTCTTTTCAGTGGCACTGGGGGAATGAGCCGTTTTAGGCAGCCACTGGAGGTTTCCACAGGAAGAGAGGAAGAAGTCCATGTGCTGCAGACTTTGTCTCATGCATAATGGTGCTTTATCGTGGGGCATAAAACACAAAAGGGCATGTAAAACTCAAAAAAGCTTAATATGGATTCTTTAATTCAGGCCTAAGTCTGGCCTGTATGTTTTGACCTCTTGAGACCCCGTGTGTATGTAGAAAGACATCACATTTGACTGTTAGCAGATGCTGATGAAACCACAAAAGGAAATTACATCTATCAGTGTAAATTCAAAATATCTGAACAAGGTACAAAACTTCTTCAGATTTTACAAAGAAAATGTGGGGTTTTAATAGTATTGGTCACTTGTTTTGGCTTAAAAATGTAAATTTTATCAAAAGCAATCATCTTAAAATAAATTAAAAATGAAGCACTTGTATGAGAACATAAGGACTTTTATCTATGGTAAGGATTGGAATTGAATTTTTTATTTTATTTTTTTATATTTTATTTTTTGATGATTTATCTCTGGAATTTTTATTGCCTTGATTTTTTTCTGAATGGAATTCAGTTTTGGTGCTTGGCTTTAACAATTTCCTCTATTCCATCATTAGATTGATAGGAACAAAAAGAGGCAGCACTACAGCTGGCCTACTGACTCCTGACTTCACCAGGAGACAGAAGCATTCTTTGAAAACTCTTAAAAATACATTTAGTTTGAAAGCTTACAGCGTAACTTCAAGTGGGACAACTTGTGTATACATACCGTCTGCTTTTCATTTTTTTTTAGTTCACTCCCCCTGTCTTCCAGGATCACTCACTTCAGCACTGAACCAGTCCGTTTCTGCCATGTCCTGTTTGGTCAATCATTTTGCTGCTATTGTATTTTTTAATCAGTTCTCTTCTCTGCCACAATCATATTCTCATCCTGTATCCCACACCACCACTGTCTAGACTCTAAGGGGGATACCCTATCCTGCTGTTGGCCTCAGTATCTCTTAAAGGTCCCATGTCCTACAAAATCATTTTTTATTTGCTTTTAATGTAAGCAGGGGCTTGGGGAGCAGAAGAACATCTTTTATTAAACTAAATTAACAGAGAAATGCTTTATGCCTCTTTAAAGAAAATGCTTCTTAAGACGCTCTGTTTTTATTTCCTGGGTTTTATGACATCACAGCTATACAGCCTCCACCTACATGTGTGTTTTCTGCTCAGCCTGTAACCCCTCCTCCCCTCTCCCATCAGGCACCACTGGGCAGCAAATCAGAGTTAAACTTATTATCATGGCCTCTTGTCGCCTCCCCGCTGCCTTAGATCAGAGCACTTCCAAAGGGGAGGGAAAAAGAGCTGCATCTGATCCTCTATAGGGATTAAATTTTTCATTATTTGTTCAACTTAAATCAAATTGTTAATTATTAGACACCCAAGATATGATGTAAACAGCCAACACACCAAGACATGGGACCTTTAAATACATGAAGACATCACAATGGAGTTTGATTGACAAAGGCTAACTAATAACAAAAACACTGCATATTTATCCAGATTTTTAAATTACATAATTGTTCACTCAGTTGTGGTTCTAATTTGTCACACAAAGGTGTCTTGTTTGCAAACATCCATTATCTATTCCACTTAGCCCTTCAGGGTCTCGGGGGCTGAAGCCTATCCCAGCCATTTTCAACCATTTACACTGACACTCATACCAATTTAGAGTCACCAATTAACCTAACAAGCTTGTTTTACAACTATGGGAGGAAACTGGAGTGCCAGGAGAAAAACATAGGCATGAGGGAAGCATGCAACCACCACACAGAAAGACAGTGGTTGACACAGGGAGTCAAACAAGCAACCTTCTTACTGTGAGGCATGCACACTAACCTGCTGTGCCATGGTGTCACCCTGTTTACCCACATGGTATTTAATTTTTACGTTTTTGTCATATAGAAATCCTGTGTGTTTGATTATAAATCAAATATTTAGAAGACACAAATGTTGATCTCAGGGGGACAAACTGTCCCAGTATGAAGTGCTTAAATTCAAGGGTGTGTCTGAGTCTTAAAAATGTAAAATATCTTACTTTAGGAGGATTGTTGATGTGTAGAAAAAAAATGTAAACCCAAAATTACCTTTTCTTCCTTAAGCCTGCTGTCTGCATTAAATGCTTTCACAATCATGTTGAGTCCACTTTAAGACAAAATAGTGCCCCCTGCTGGTAAAACAACCCACAAACATGTCTGGTGGATTTTGGTCTTGTTGCAGTTTATAGAACATGCGCTGATGTAAACACATGAAGTCAGGCTCTTGGTTAATCTTCCACTGATGAATAAAGTAAGTCTGGTGACAGAGGGCTGGAGGATAAAACACAACCTGCACTGTCGACAAGTTCATTAAAGACAACCCAGAGTAAAGTGGATGAGTGCTGGAGCACACCCGTACAAGCTTACTCTCAATCTGTGTCTTAAGAAAGTAAAATAAAGCAGGGGTCAAAACATTACACTGATGTACTTGAGTACTAGTGCAGTTATTTGTTTTAATTCTACTCAAGTAAAAGTTACAGTCCATTAATCTTCTAAAGCAAAAGTGAAAATAATTCAAGAGTACCTAAAGAACTGATTTTCTTGTGAACATTTTCTGTGTCATGCAAAAAAGAAAACTGCTGAGGAGAGATGAGCCAAAGTTACCTGCTTAAACAGTATAGTACATGATAGCACTTGAACAAAATGACACAATACTGCAGTGTAATCTGTCCTAAAATATATTAGATCAAATTTATGTTATTTATCAGTGAAAATGTGTTTTATTGTTGCTTTGAACCATATTTTTACATACCCATACTATATCATTGACCAGATAAATATTGAATGCCAAATAAAGGAATATAGTGAAAAATGATTGAATGCCATTTAGACTGCTGTTCTTATAATAAGTGATTCAAAAAGCTGCACTGTAATCTGTTTTTACCAAATACTGTATCATAAGTCAGAAGCAAGAAAACAAAAAACTTTGACGAAGGCAGTGCTCAGCCATGAAGTACAAATGTTTTTGTTTTTTTTTAATCTTCAGACTTTGAGATGTACTGAAGCAGTTATCGTGTTTAAGATTGGACAAATTTAATTCCAAAGAGGGCTCCATCAATTGTATTGTCATTGACAGAAGGTTGACAAATATTAACTATAGAACACTCTTCAATATATAATTGTAATTTTAGCTTAACAAAGTATATCTCACACATAACATTCATTAGCATTTACCATACCAACATTCATAGTGTAAGCTGATATAACCACTGATGTTTAATATAATATGCTGAAGCCAATTGAAGACAGTGAATGTCACTTTTTCCTACACAAATAAAGTACAGAGGGTTGACTTCCTTAAAAAGCCCATATTCTGCTATTCTACCCTTGTACGTTTATGATGCAAGCAGCTGCCTAAAACATCTTGTTACTCAAGCCCCCCGAAAACACCTACCTATTGGCTCGCAGCAGCAAGCCCATTGCAGAGCCTGAAAATTAAAAGAAAAGCAGAGTTGTTGACAATATGGCTCAGAGCAGCTTGGAGCTGACCAGTTACCACAGAGTTGACCTGTTAACCAAAGCAGAGCAGACTGAGTCCACATGGGGGAGGGAGCCTTTAAGAGGCAGGGACCTCAAGAGGGTGTTGCAGACAGAGAGAATACTGGTACTCTTTATATAAAAACTAGAGTTTTTTTCTTCATTAGTGATAGTGAACATGCCCCAGCAGTCATTAAATATGAATGTATGTATAAATGTGATTTAAGGCAATACACTTGAGCTCTATAGTAAGTAGGCCTATCACTTCCTTCTCATTATATCTGAATGATGTTTTAAAAAGCTGTTTTCTACCTAGAGATGTTCTAATTCAGTGGTTTTCAAACCTATTTTTCTGAAGGCACACCTAAGATCAAGCCAGAATCTCAAGGCAAGACTTCTTCAAATTGATACAATGCTGATACTTTTTGCTGTCATTTTCTCAATACCAATACCATATATCCTCTTCTACAAAACAAAAATAATGTTATCTTAAAGTCTTAAAGTTCCTAAAGTGAGTTTATCTTAAGCTGCAGTCCAAAGAAAATAAATTTAACAGATATCCAAGTTGCACTGATTTATATATTTTTTTTTAAGCTAAACATCATCAGTTCTACGTTAATTAAAATTTGACTTTTTGTAGCAATGCATAAAATTGTGTTTTCTTTCTGTGATTACAACATTAGTTTGTCACAAAACGGTGTTATGTTTCTGTGTGAAAAGTGGCACTGCAACCTGGCTTATAGGAAGAGACAAAGACACAAATAAACATTTTGTTGGAGTACTCATTTGGTATTGATATTTGAGGAAGTAAATAATAACAAAAAAGAGTACTTGTAAAAGTATTGATACTTCGATACTCTATTTCTGTACTCCCATCCCTAGTCTTTTACTCATGAGGTACCAACATTGATGTCAAAGAAATTACTAGTATTTTTTCAACTTTAGTAAATCTGTAACAACAGTAAAGCTTGACTGAGCACAGATTTAAAGAATTAGGTAAACTAATAGAAGAGACAGATAGGCATTGATCCCTTCTATCTGCCATTTCTATAAACTGCACAGGATGGTGCTCTCTTGATGGCTCTATGAGGGTTTCTTAAAGTAACAGAATTTGCAGCTGTGCATGGAAATTAATACTCATAAAGGAAATAGTTTAGTGATAACCAGTGGTTGTACAGAGCCACACCTAAACATGCCTCAGGCCCTGGTACGTCATTTGAAAACCACAGTGTTAACTGTGTCATCATATGTCCCTTTAAATGTGCTTCTGCATATTTATGAGTGAAATAATGTGTGTATAACTTCAAGGGCCTCCATCTTTTAACTAACAACTCATAAAAGGTTAAATTTTACCCATCCACTCTAGAAGTTCCTGAGGTGTTTCATGTAACAAAAGAAGTTTTTTCCTCTGAAGTACTGGTTTACTGTTGCTCAGCTGGAACAACAGGTGTATGTTAGTGTAGAGTTTGATAAGTGTTCAGTTACTGTGTTGCCTGGAGCATGCAAGATAAAACATGATACACTGAGAAAATGTATGTGCAAGTTTATATATTTGAACACATGCTGCAATGAGAAGTTTTTTTTTCTACATCTGATCGAAGATAGTTGGCTGTTTGAACATATAAAATAATTGTAATTTTATATGAGTAGTGCTTTCTTTTTGTTTTATGTGGTGTCCATTTTTAAAACAGTTTACTCAAAAGCCGAAATAGGTACAAGAGTCGGAACTTAGCGAGAGCTATAAACTCTAAATGCAAGATATCTTGCACTGCATCTTGCACACCCTATAAAAAAAAAAAGAAAAAAAAAAAAAAAAAAAAAATCAATCAAAATTCAAAATTAAAGTTGCCATGTCCTGCAAAATAAATGTCTTTGTTTTTAATGTTGTTAGAAGGAGTTTGGGGAGCAGAAGAACAAGCCCCCCTCAACTAAACTCTCAGTTCAAGGAGAAAGGGGCTATGTCTTTTTAAAGAAAATGCCTCTTAAAACGCCTAGTTTTTTACTTCCTAGTTTATATTTTGTAATAGCTATACAGGCTCCTCCATGTGTGTTTTCTGCTCATCACAGGCAGATGCTGTGACTGCTTTAAAAGTCGAGTTTGCAGCCTGCAACCCCTCCTCCCCCTCCCTTAATAAGCATATCTGCTTTCATTTGGCAAAAAAATTGATCACAAGCAGGTATCTCTCTATGGACAATGTTTGTCTTGGAAGAGTGGGATTAATCTCTTTGCGCAACATGCTGATTTTAGGCATACAATAACTATGTAAGTCAGGGTTATTTTTAATATTACAGGTTTGTTTTTATCAGCCATAAAGAGGAATGAGACCTAATTTCGGTTTGCTCTAGTACAGCTTATAAACTTCTCATGGGAGCTTTAAGTTGTTGCATACCTCTTACAGACGGCACATATAAGACAGGGAAATATTTGCTTTAAAATGTAAATTTATTAGGTTAATCTTTGTATAAACAATAATTCACTTGTTATTTATTGACAGCCAAACAAAGTCCATGTAAACAAGTTTACCGCAGGCAGTCAGAACAAGTGCTCTCTCATTTAATTAGTCCGTGCTAAACCTCTTTGAGGCATGAAATCATCCTCACAGCAATCCACACAAATCTCCCCCTCACTCTGTTGGCCCACACGTCCTTGATCTCTGAAAACATGTGTATCTCTGCATCCCATTACACCAGGACCAAACACAGCTCTACCCTGAAAAACACAAACATGAATTTATTAGTGAATGTGCCAAAAAAAAAAGGCAAACAGCATTTTCCTAGTGAAGAATGTGAGTATTAACTCTTAAATCAACTCCATAATCACAAAAGAGCATACTTCAGAAGAGTCTTTCCAAAAATATCCAACACTTTTTTTTTTACACAAGATTTCTTGCAAAAGTAGGTCAGACGTATTGATTTTAAAATGAACATGAAGGGCCCTTTTTACTGAGTGTTCTGTCCCAAAATAAACCACAACAGAAATATTCCAAGAGCAAGAGGAGTGTCATTTGAAAGCCTGGGGATTTGGAGACTTTGGCGGCACGTGCAGAGACAGCTTTCCTACTTTAAGACAACCACTTTACTGTATGAGATCAGAGACAAAGAGGAGGGAGGAGGAGAAAACAGGATAGACAAGAAGGTCAGTATCTTGACCACTCGTGAGTTACCTTACAGTCAGAGCTAGAGGTTAAACAGAGAACACAAAGTTTTACAGGGAGAGTTGGACTTGCTTTGACAAGTCTGTCTAAAGAACAAGTTTAAGGCTTGAGTTTGAAGAGATCATTTTGAGGAGAGGAATCAGCTTTTCTTGTATTAACAACCCATCATGACACAAAAGGTCAGTGGCTCACCGTTTCTCAAGCCTTTTTTCCTGAAGACACCCATGAGAGTGGTCAGCCCACTGCGACAGAGACGACACACACTCCCTGCAAGTGAGTTCAGGAACCTCACGCCACAGGATGCCATCAGTGTGTTTGAGATTGAGAGAGAAGGTGAGTGAAGTCCGAACACGAGCATAAAACTTCATCGTACTAACCTGGCATGTTATTTTATTAGAGGAGCTAGCTTTCATTGGATAATCCTGTAAATTTTTTTAGATTATTTTTTGGGCAGTTTTGTGTCTTTTTGTGAAAGGGGGCAAGAGAGAATAGGGGAGGACACTTCACAAACTGGCTTCAGTGTTGACAGACTATCACTAGCACTGGTGCCTTTTCATGACCAACAAAACACTAGACCATAAATAGACCATTTTCTGTATTTGTTTTGGATCCACAAATCATCAGTAATTTTACAAATGAATTCATGTCGTAACTGTCGTTTCCTGATCTTTTTCGTGCCAGCTCCCAGGGCTTGACCCACAATCTTACCTATTTCTTTTCTCTCTACAGCATTTGTCTCTGTGTCTGGAGAGTGTCCTCTTACCCTCGATGAAGTGCTTAACTTCCTTGGCCAGTGTCCTGAGCTGTCGCTGGGTTGGTTTGAAGAAGGACAGCTGGTGGCTTTTATCATCGGCTCGGGCTGGGACAAGGAGAGACTATCACAGGTGAGACTGGGAATATATGAAGATTACAAAATGTTAACCTTAATAGTGAGAAGACTTTTTATTATATTGATCTGATGCATGTGAGTTTTGCCTCATACATGTTTTTAAATAAAAATTAAGACAGATGAGCCCTTTTAGATTAACGCCAGTGTCTTGTATATTTATGATGCATGAAGGCATAAACTATATTTACTCATTTGGAAAATTTATATATAAATGAACTAAATCACATGTAAGCTGCCATAGTTGTTCAATGCTCTGGGCAAAGATAGAGGGGGAAAGTATTTGGAATTGCCAAGGTGGGTCCAGGTGCTTCCGTTCTCATTTATTTTATCTATAAGGCAGTTATAAACACTACCTACAGCACTTTCTAAAACCCAATATAAATGTGAAATGTTATTAACAATTGGCCAGTGCACATATCCATCATAAGGATCATATTTCACTCCTTTTCAAGAAGTTTGCACTGATCCCAGATGTCCCTAACCTGACACACCAGATGGACAGTTCTATATATCTGCCACAGAAATATTTCACTAGTTCATCTGAAGAAGAGCCCATAGAAAATGTTTTCAGAGGGCAGAACCTTCAAAAACAACTGCAGCTGATGACTGGACAATCGATCTGCCAGTCACACTCATCACAGACCAATCATATCAAGCTACAGTATGATGTAGCAGGTAGACCCTGTTGCAAGCCGTTATCTTACGGTTTAGTCATAGGACTATCGTCTTACATTAAATTACACCACACAGATGTATCATTTACCACTTATATGTGACATGAACCTCATCAACAACAAGCCCCACCAAGTCCTCATGGTAAACTTCTGAGGAGAGCATATTTCGTCAGATATTGCTGAGTAACCATGACTACCATAGACTAATCAGCATTGTCCGGAGGATTTTCGCGTCCTCTCCCAGTTTCCCAGCGGTGATCCCCAGTTGGGAGAAGAGCAAAAACATGAACAATAATAAAGAAAAATAAAGAACAAATTGAGTCAATTTCTGATAAAACTGCGGATACTGCCGCATCCACAGAGACCGCTTCAGAAGCCGCCATTGTTTTGGATCCAGCTGGATCTGCATGATTTCAGACAATGAATCAGGCAGGTCCATCTGCACTGCAAGGTTCAGATGTCCCCAGGTCATACTTTTGTGGCCAAGATTTGTGGTTAGATTTTGGTATGCTTTTAAACCCCTCTGTTTTAGCCCTGCTCCAAACAGACTGTTTTAGTATATATCTTCATAAGCTGTCCAACCATGCCCCTCTCACACAGTGGATGTCACTTTGATTTCTACAACTGTGCTTTAATGTTTACTGTAGGTGCACAGACCTGATCCTACAAAAGAGGGCTGTAGACTGAACAAACACCAAGCTTACAGAGTTTCTCTGGGGAACATTTTGCAAATGGACTGTTTGAAATGGCAAAAGCAACTGAGGAATGGGAGAGATTTTCCTCATATTGGGGGGAGGGTAGTTGTAGAACAGTCATTTTGTGCAGAAACAGTTAAAAGGTGTACTTAAATAGGTAAGGATTTGTTTCTAAAGGGCTGATCTACATCTTTCACTTAAAAAAAAAAGAATAAGGTGGTCTGACTTACACTGCAGTGTGTGTACAAGCACTTAGAAAGTACAAAACAAAAATTAGACATAGTTAAAGACAAAAATTTAACTTGGTCTGATTTGATAATTAATAAACTCTCCATTCAATTACAACCTCTCTGCCAACGCAGAGTCAGTGGAATACAAGGGATGGAAAAGTGTTAGTATTTCATGAATGACTTGAATAATTCAGGAACTGTGAAAAAAACAAGTCACCCCCTGCAATGTAATATCCAGTTTGGATAGAGATGTCAGAGGTTGTCCAATGGTTGTTTTTCTTCCCACATTTCCCACTGGACTCACCTCAATCTATACTCCTCAAAAAAAGTTTGGAAACATCATTTCGGTTAAACATTTCTCTCCTTTAATAACACCAATTGGTATTGTATTATATATCGTTGGGAAGCCTAATTAATTAGTCACATTTAAATGAGGTACAATTTGTGAGGATTGTGCATTTGTCGCAAAAGCAACACAGCTAAATGTGTGGGTAGAATCCCCCCAAAAATGTGTCAAATTCCCTTGCGATTGGAAGCTGGTATTCCAATATGCAGAGTAGCAGCATTATCTTGTCAGCCTTGATACCATTTCCAGACAACATCCCAAGAATACTACTTCTGCACTCTTGCTTCACTGATGAACTGTATGCTTTCCTCCAGGGGAAGAGGGGATTTTGGCACATTTTTTGGGGTGCTACCCACACATTTAGCTGTGTTGCTTATTTTACTAGTGCACTATCCTTACGAGTTGTACTTTGTTGTAAAAGTGACCAATCAGGCTTTCCAACTGTATAAATTCTAATACCAATTGGTTTTATTAAAAGGGAGTTATAATCGACCAAATTAAGGTTTCCAAACTTTTTTGAGGAGTAAACATTAAACTGTATTCTTTCTTTTTGTCCTCCTCACTAAAAATGAACTTGACTTCCAATTAAAAAGACTTGATGAAGGAAATCCTACAGAAAATCATGTTGGGAAAAGTAAAGCTTTGACCATTTGACATTACCCAATGTGCACTGCTCAATAATTGAAGCCTACTGTTGAATTCATTTTCAAAAATGTTCCAAGAATGTATAAATGTAGAGTGTCTCTTTGTTCAGCACATTTAAGTGTCTGTCTACTTATTTCAATATGTCTTATTTCATGGCTGAACATCATTATTGTCATCTTCCTTCTTTCAGGAGGCGATGACTCAGCACGTCCCAGGCACCCCCACTGTCCACATTCATGTATTGTCCGTGCATCGCCACTGTCGCCAGCAAGGCAAGGGCTCCATCCTCCTGTGGCGTTACCTGCAGTACCTGCACTGTATGCCAGGTCTGCGCAGAGCTCTGCTGATCTGCGAGGACTTCCTGGTGCCTTTCTACCTTAAGGCAGGCTTCAAGGAGAAAGGGCCATCAGCCATATCGGTGTCCAACATGCACTTTCAAGAGATGGAGTACACACTAGGAGGGCAGGCTTATGCAAGGCGTAACAGTGGCTGCTAGTCCACAAGCTCCTATCCCCATCCTCCCTCCACATACTCACCTAAAACCTGAACTCACAGCAGAAGAGAACAGCAAAACACAGCTGACAGATGGACGGGTTGTGGCAAAAGGCCAGTGTGAACCAAAACACATCATCCAGTATTTGTAACAAGGTTTGTCTAAACCGCTTAGGTGCAACAAACAAGAGTGACTATGTGAGGACTAAAGGTAGAAAGAGGGAGTTTATACACAGGAAGGGTAACAATAGTTCCACATTTAATCCATCTGACACTAAGGCCATGTCCACACGTGGGCGGGTGTTTTTGAAAATGCAGCTTTTCATGTGCATTATATCCTTCTGTCCACACACAAATGGCATTTAAGGTAACTCGGAATGCATATTTTGGAAAACTCCTACCAGGGTGACAATTTTCAGAAACTGTGTTTAGAGTGTCTCCCATGTGGACAAGAAAAGAAGTGTTTTGGTCCTAAAACTCACTGTGGGACACTATCACTTGTGCTGCAGAACAGGATAGACTTTTGCTGGTTTCATTTTAGCAAACTTTTCATGCCAACACATACTATGTTACTGCTTCAAACAACGCTCTGTTGATACAAAAGGCCATTAATGTTTTGGAGACCTGGTGTTATTTTTTACAAGTGACCGTGTTGATTGGTGACCCATGACTGCCTGTGTGGTTGCCATAGTTATAACCGACAGGGGAATTCATAAATTCTTCTAAATAACAATATCTGATTAGATCATCAGATATGCTTAGGACTGAAATCCAAATGAGGAAATAATTGGGAATATATTAAGTCTAACCATCACACCAGTCAGACATGTAGTGGAAAAAAGCTTTTGAATAGAAATTGCAAGACACAAAATACAAACAAAAAAAAACCCACTTCTCCTATGTGGTTAGGATTACTTTGGAAAATGAATGAGAAAAATCCTCAGTTTTCAAAAATAACCAATTATATGTGGACAAAGCCTAAATAATTTTTCTTCTGTTGACAAGTTTTTTTTTTTTTTTTTAAGCTTGCTCTGTTTTACATTTTCTAAAATACATTTAGTCTAATTGATAAAAATGAGTGTTTACATGATGATTTTGAAACTTTTGTAATATTGACAGTAGACTATGGAGCTCAGGAAGTCACAAAAACGTATTTCTTTGAACTGTTTGCACAAGAAAGTGAAATTCTATCAATAGAGAAAAAATTATTTGAATACAAAGCAACTCCATCCAATATATTTATATTATGTGCAAGGTTCTAACTTGAGTGCCCAAGATAAAATTTTCACTTTTGGGGACTTCAGGGATTCCATAGAATACATCTGGGGTTGTAAATACTGTTAATCTTTTAGTTAACTATATAAACAAATGGATGGGATGAAATGTTTTGGTATTTACTGAAAAAGTGAGTAACATAATGATGCAGATACTAAGCATCTATCTATCCATCCATTATCTATAGACAAAGAAAGACCTGTGAGCTGCTACTTTTTCCAGAAATTCTGAGGAATAATTGGAAAGAAAAGAAATGCTTTCTTTTTTCTGATGATGAATAGAAAGTCACAGACCTTTTTAATTTGTAGATTTTTTTTTTACTGTTTTTTCAGTTACATGAGTATAGACAGGTAGCTAAAACACTACCATGTTCAGAACAACCATCACTTCTTGAGAAGCAATAAACTGATAAAAGAAAACATTCGAGTGCTCAGCGTAACGTAACAAAAATATGGCAGTAGTTGGTACATTTTTCAACAAGGCACCAAAGGTATTGATAGATGTTTGTCCCTGCTTTTGTATGAAGTTGCCTGAATAACAATAAAACCTTTTATTCTTGAGTGTGACTGTAGATAAAATATATATATATTTATATTTATTTTCTCTGTACCAGTGGTGGCTTGTTTTTAATTCTGCCTCATATGTAAAGGGCAGCTGGGAGCTTTGATGAGGTTCAGGCGTGTCTTTGTTTCACTGGACAGTGGAGGAGAGATGATGACTGCCCAGAAATAGGGAAGTGATTAAAGATAGTCTCTAAGAGTAGTGGCATAGGTATTCATACAGACAGAGTAAAAAAACACAAGTATAATGTCACAGTCACGGGTAGAGACATAGAACGGCTAAAAATATCTGTTAGTCTGCATCCTTTGACCTGATGCCTTCCTGTAGAGCTAACACTGTCCACAGCTCAGTGCAGGTGAGCATTGAGGTCGTACTTCTCACAGAATTTGTCCGTGAAAGGGATGCAGGTGAGAAACTCGCACCATTCGCACTTGATTGGGTAGACATAGAAGAGCACCACGAGGCCTGAGAAGAGCCCGACAAACACCAGCAGGAAGACAATGATCTGACAGCGTTTGCGGTACAGGTCCATGCGGCCAAAACTGATGTAGGGTAAGAAGGCGAAGGACAGGAAGAAGCCGGAGATGAAGCCACTGATGTGGGCAAAATTGTCAATCCAAGGCAAGAGTCCAAAGGCAAAGAGAAAGAGCACCACACACAGCAGCTTGGTGAATGCTCTCCAAGGCTGCGCCAGGATCTGCCAGCTCTGGAACAACTCCACAAACAGGCAGGCCAGGATCCCAAACTGAGAGCCAGCTGGACCCACCTGAGACAAAAACATCACAGAGAGGGGTGTAAAGATCACATAAAAGGTCACAGATTTGTTGAAACATAAAAACAAATCTGAATGTTGTTTACATAATGAGGTTTGCAAAGAGACATTGTGAAAGGGATGTTTTAAAGGTTGCCATGATTAAACGTGGCCAAAAGACTTTTGTCCAGTTTTCAATAAACATTTTCAGTTCTCCAACCATATAGTTTCTCAAGATCTCAGAAGAAATGACTGAATTGTACATGTTACTATGAAAAATACAAGTAAAATAAAACTTCCCAGGGCTTCTGTAATGATACACCTCAAACATGCTTGTTTTATCCTGTCTTTTTCTGACATATGTTTTGTTCCATCTCAAGTTAAAACTGCATCCTTTTAAAAAAAATAATTTAGCAATTATATTTTTCAGAACTTTTTAGTTGTGAAACTACATATTTTAGTAATATCTTACAAACAAACACACAGGCTCTCATTGGGCACTTATGTTACTTCTGCCTGACGAAGAGTCATATAGGGCTACAAAATGTAGAATCAACTGCCCATACATTTGACCCATACTACTAAGAATATTTTCTAAAAGCAAATATTGTTGAAACTTATCACTTAGGTTTACATGAACAGCTTATCTATCACATCCAAGTAAGTACCTGGTGGTATGTGATTGACTAATGGGGCAAAAAATTGGGGTTAGTGCTATTTAAAGCTTGTTTTGTGCTGATTACTCTTCTTATTCTTGGTTATTAATTCATATTTGTGTTGTATGGTTTTGTTTGTGGCTAACGGAGATCCTATGTAGCTACAGTAGATGGTAGGTAGGTAGGTAGGTAGGTACATTAGGCCCAGGCCAGCCGCCTGGGTCTAATGTAGGGTATATGAATAGTTGTTAGCCTCACTGTCAAATCAGCACCCCAGAGGCTAGGTATTTAAATTGGTGGGTATTAAGTACGTACGTAAGTAGGAAGATAGGTATTAAGTAGGTATTTGGTTATATAGGTAGGTAGGTAGGTATGTGAGTAGCTATATATGTAGGTGGGTATGTAGGACAGTAGCTAGTAGGTATATGGGTAGGTATCTACGTAAGTAGGTAATATGTAGGTAGGTAGGTTGACAGGAAGGTCTGTCAGAGGGTATCTATGTAGGCAGTTGTTAAGTAGAAGGTAGACAGATGTGTACACATGTGATTGGTAGGTACAGTATGTATAAAGGTAGATATGAAGGTGTAGAGAGGTAAGTAGAGAAATGTATCAATGAATAAGTTTGTGAGCAAGTAAGTAAATAAATAAACATTCAGAGAGGTTTATAAACGGCAATATTTACAAGCAAACTATTCCAGTGCTTAACTCAAAAATGCCTCGTACAGCATTGGTTTAGACTGAAACAAACCAAAACACAAACAAAAAAAACACTCAAGCAAGAGATAAAAAAAAATCAACACTTGCAATTAAGTCCACAACTCTTATTGCAGCAACAAATCTGAAGTCCAAGCCTGAGGCTTTCATCAGTGTTTTGAAGAAAAATGGGTGGAAACCTCTTACAAAACAACAACCACCAGGTGACCGGCCAGATAGAGAACCAACAATCAAGGAAAGAAAATAGATACACTACCAAAAAGCAAAAATACAGAAAACCCAAAACATCCTGCCAAACTATATAGATTTTTAATCAAATATTCTCATGTGATGGCGGGTCAGCTGGTTGTGATTCTTTATGAGGGGGTCACACCAGCAGAAGTCTTTGAAATGCTGATGAAAGCTGAGGGGGTAAAAAGTGCCAGATTTGATGCTGCTGTTTAATCTCCCTCATTAAATTCTGGATAAGTTAGTAACTAATTATTTGACAACTAGTTTAGCATAATGCTTTTTATTATTAAAATTTGACTTTCATTTAATATTTTACTTCTTAAGTAGGTTAATTTCTCTTTTACATATTAAAAATAAGATTCAAATTAAGTTTCAAAGAATCAATTAGTACATCTTGAGAGATAACATGGATAAATAATCATTGATATGTTTGATATTATTTCTGCTGATCACCTCAGCTCTGTAGGGCAGGAAGATGGCTGAAGCTAAGTTGCCAGTGATGCCACTGATGATGTAAATGATTGAAATGCGCAGCCAGCCAGCCAGCTTCTCCAGGTCTCTCAGGATGGTCATCTGGAAAGCCACTGACACCAGGCAGTGAAGGATCCTGGGAGGGAAGAAATGGACACAGGGCTCACGTGTGTGCAATGTGACCTACTGTATGTGTGAGTAAGTAGTTGGAAAGCTGCATGTGTTGGAAGATAATTCCTCCATGTACAAGAGGCAAAGCCCTCAACAGCCCATCAACAAAATCGTTCTCTATCTCACTGAAGCTTAATGAGTTCATGTAGTGAGGGCACTTTGTTTAATTACCCCCGGGACAGATAACAGAAAGCTTCAAGATGAAGCACCGCTCCTCTTCACTGTGAGGTTGGCTCTTTGAGCTGAGGCACTGTCTGCATTTATCACAGGAATATTCGGTAAATGCATTTCCTGTCACCACTGATAGCCAGCTATGTGCATAAAGATAAAATGTAATCCACCATGGATGATTTTTTCTCAACATTGTATTTTTACTACTCAACAAAAACTAAGGTGTTTTTTAACAGTTTCCTTCCATGGCCTGAATTTCTCTTTATCTGTCTGGACATGTTTTGTTGTGACTATGCGTTCATAAGGACAATATCCTTGTTTGTGTCAGACATATTTGGTCGGTGAACCTTACTCTGATTTTGATCTTTTAATAACCCTCTTCCTCAGCGCTGTGTATAAACACAATGACACAGCACATCGGTATCAGACAGATGACTGTCTGTCCTTTTGAAATTATGTTTTGACTGATTCATAGTGTGACCTCATATGACAAAATGTGTCACAACAAGATGAGTGGGGATGTGCCGATCAGCTTTTTTGTTCCCTGGTCCAGATCCAATTTTTTAAATATGAGTATCTGCTGATGTTTATATCTACCTAAACCAGAGGTTCACAAACTTTTTTGGCTAGGGACAGAAATAAAAAGTATGCTCTCCTTGGGACCAAAATTTACAGGAGAAAAGCATTATATAATCAAAGCATTAAATCTTAAGGTATACATCTTAATTATTTAAATTATCATGGGCTATATTATTTATCATAAGTATTTTGTCTAATCACAGGTGATGCTAAATATGAAATAGCCATTTAATGGATAAAATGTAAGAATGAACACCAAACAGGAAACAACCACTCAGACTCTCAAAAAACTACAGACAGAGCTTACACCCTCTGACTGAAGTCAGAGGATGTAATCTCTTTAAGTGATGAGATATTACACTACACTGAATAAAAAATGTTGTTTGGAGCTTCAGTGAAAAAAGGCACTTTCCCTTTAATTTGTTTCTTCTTCTTTTTAAACTCTAAAAATCAACAATTATCTATTTTAATTGCAATTGTTAGTCAAGTTTCTCTATTGATGTTCAAAGATATTTAATCTACAAGTTGCTCTTTAAAGAAGCAAAATTCCATCTGATAATTTCAGCAGCATCTTACTCACCCAGCATGAAGGAAAAGTGAGAGCCAGAGCCTGTAAAACTGATCTGGAATCTCAGGATTGAGGAAAGGCAACAGTCCACAGACATCATCCATGCAGTGCACCTACAGAAGGAAGAAATGTTAAAAACTTCAGGATTTACATTAACATTTAAGATGTACCCATTACCACTCAGGGACTGCTTGGATATCTCCACATGAATGTGTTTTGATACATGAAATGCATTACAATAGTATCCTAGATTTAAAATATTAGCTCAATACAAGTTTATGTGTTTGTGGGGGAAGGTCAGCAGCTTACCTGAGAGCAGAGTGTCGCCTCCTCATGAAAGTAGCCATTCATGAAGTCACAATACTCCCGAGATGTGATTTCACACCTTAAAGTGATAAAGAGAATTACTAAAATCATACAACATCGGTCATGCTTGTTTAAACTAAGTGTTTGCCAAAGTTTCACTTGCTCTCCTCACCTCCCTTTGGTTCCTATGCAGCAGGGTCGCCCTGTGATGGTACAGTCTATATGAGGCAGGTTGGTGTGGTTTCCTGTGTTGTACCTGGTACAAATCTGAAAGACAAAACAATTTCTTCAATTTTTTTTGTTCCAGTTACTTAAGCTTTTTAATATACTTCAGGACATTATGTACATACTTGACTCAATCTACATCTCTGCTGTTGGATTCACAACTAGAGACCTCTGCAACACTCATTACTGTCATCTCTATAACAAAAAGTATGTTGGTGTGGAGGAAGGATTAACACTTGTATATTCGTATTTATAAATCTCAGGAAAGTTCAATATCTTACATGACGTCCGTGCTGAACTAGATCAAAAGATCCCACAGAACTTGCTCCACTGACTGACTAACCCCAAATTACACTGTCCGCCTACAGAGAGTCACGTCTGCACCATGACTTTGCTCTGACTGATGGCACGTGTCCTCGCCCACAGAATTTAAAGCGCTGCACAGCAGAGCCCTGGAAGCTTGAAACACAGGATCATAAAGATCAAGAGAGAACCACTACTTCATGAGGTACCCGTGAGTTTATAACAGGAAGAGAACACGTAAACAACAGGCTGTATTTCCTGCCTGACGTTGATTTGCTGAGGGCATTGCCAGTCTTCACACTTTTTGGCTGTATTTTGAAATGACCTGGAAAACTCTAAACGCTTCTTTTCCTGTGCTGTCCTGGGCGGAAGTGTGCTGCTGGCACACTCCACAGACAGACTGAGATTCAGGTTGTTGACAGGACTGGGGACGATTTGCTGAGGAGTATGCAATACATATGAATACTGAGCAGGTGGACTATGAGGAAACTTGGGGCAATGGTTTACACACACTTGACGTGGTTGCTTGACAGCTGTGGCAAGTGTGAAATTTTGATTTCAGCAAGCGTACAGTTATAATAGGTCAAAGCTTTCAGACCACAAGTGTGAGCATCATGACTTTAACACAAATTATATGCTGAGTACCAAGAGAGCTGAAACCTTGCATATTGTTACTGTGTGTCATGTGTATTTCATTACTTAAACTGACAAGAAAATGAAAAAAGACTCATATTTATATTGTTTGGCAGAAATGTGCAGCACACAAGTAGAATATATATACATATATAAAGTTTTTCTGGTCCATGACATTATGAATCAAATCACTTAATGCAGCTCTTCCTTTGCTATTCTCTAGCTAACTGTTGAATACTTGATTTTTCACCTGGTCCTGTCTATAATCTTTGATATTTACAGGAAAGAGAATAAACAATATGTAGACTAAGTGATTGTTGTGACTCATTCATTCATTTTCTTCACTTAATTGTCCCCACTATAAAGACTTTTGAATCCCTTTGATAAATTAAATGTATGGATTAAATCCTGTAATGTTTTGAAGTACTGATCACGATATGATGGAGTGGTTGTTTACTTTCATTGTGAATAATTTGGTCACTTTTGTTTCCAAAGCCTGGAGGAAATGGCAGGGTAGTTTAATTTGTTTGTAAAAATTGCTTAGTGTCTGCTTTTGGCTGTTGGTCTTCTACATTAATTATTGTGTCTTGTAAGCTCCTTTGGGCTGGGCATATTGTTTATGTATGGCACAGTTATACATTTAAATCAATCAAACAATTTATTCTTTATTGGCTTTATTGGGGCAAAATTAAATTAAAAAAAACAAACAAGCCGTGGCAGCACGGAGATGCAGTTAACACACATGCCTGGTCTGAGAGCCATGTTATTATTGCCAGCTGGAGCTGAATCAAGTCCCAGCCATCAAGAATCCAGCTTGTTTAAATTGTTTGCTTCAACCTTTTACTCTAACCTTGGAAAATGTGCTTTAACTTTGGTACTTCAAAAAAAAAAAAAAAAGGAAACCAATATGACACAGCCCCTGGATTGACCTTTCTCTTGGACAAAATAGATTATAGAGTATGTGTTTTTACAGCGGATCATTCTCTCCTGCTTTGTTTAAATGAGTGTTTTTTAAATTTCAGTGTAACAGTAACTTAGGGAAACCATGGTGATTTTCAAGACTTAATTTAATGTTCATAACAGTAATTAATAAATGAGGTTAAGGCTGCTGTCTAACTACTGGACTGGGTTTTGTTTAACTTACTGGCCACTTGGTGATGTCATCAGGCCATTCATGAGGTGATACTGAAGCAGGCTCTAAACAGATCCTGTTATGGGACAAACATTTTAAGCATATCAGAGTTACCAACCAGTATAAGTTAATATATTGTTAGTGCTATAAAAAATATAAACAATCAATGTCTCTAACCTTGGATCCTGGTGGCACACAGAGCCATACTGTCTGTCTTCACCATTTAACTTGGGAGTGCTGGAGTGCTTCGGCCATTTCACCCATACAGCTAGAGTACTCTGGAGGAAAAAAGGTAATACAATAGGAGGCGTAAGAAGTGACCAACACCTTTTCTTCTTGGTATTTTCTTAACTACTGGAAAACAAAAGTAATAGGTGTTTATCTAACAGACCGAGCATTCCTCCTCTGTGGTTTGGACACAGCCGGAGCGATCATTTCGCACACAGCAGGCCGAGTTGCGCTCGACAGCTCTCTTTTCCCTGATGAGGTCATGCACCTGCTTGTCCTGCCGCATGCATGGAGAGTATTTGGCCCCCAAGTGGATCAGAGCTTCCTAATTAAGGAGAGATGGAGAAAATCAAGCTCAGAATTACACACGACTGGTGTTTAAAATCTGTATTTGTCCTGAGGAGATTGCTTACCGAGCTCGGCCCGATCCAAAAATTCTCCTGCTGCACAAATTTGACATTTTCATAAACACCTTTGTTTCTTAAAACCTAAAAAAATAAAATCAAAAAGAAACATAAAAATTGTAGAAAAAGTTACGGTATTGTAATAATGATACTAATTAAAGCAGTTCTGTAACTCACAGAATCAACCGTCTCATGCTGGGAGAAGCCCACTGGTGCTATACCATAGATGCAAACAGCCAGGATAGTGATAAGTAAATGGACAAACGTGATCCAGTATGTAAAAAATGGTCTGGGGGAGACAGAGAGGATGTATTAGAAGACGTGGTAAGCAAAGAGAAATTTCGTACTAATCACTCAAACAGTACCTGTGGTCATCCATGTCTTCTATCTGCCTCTTGACGTAGCTGTCGATACGCTTGCGATATGTGCGGTTTGTGAGCTTTCCGACCATGCCCAGTCCATAAGGCCTCTTTTCTCGGGCAAAAAGCTTCTTGACTGGTACAACGATGCGCTGGCCACGTCGCTGTCCCGTTACACTCACCACCTCCTGCCGTAAGGGCACCTTTGGTGGTCCGGGAGTTCCTTCTTTGGCTTTACGCCACCCTCGCTCCAGAGGTCTAGAAGAGTTTACAGAGTGAGACAAAAAAAAGCCTTTTAGCTTGTTGTGTTTTCTTTATGTCACCCACTACCAGTGAATACTAGGTATTTTAATACTGGATGGACCTCTGATCATTTTTCAGGACTTGCGGGGCAGAGGTGCTGCCAGGAATTGTGTATCCCATAAAAGATGCCACTGTGGGTCCAGTACAGCCCAAACCAACACTGCACAGTACCTCTCCTGTCTCTTTAGTCATGAAATCAAACTGTTACAGCTCACTTTTTTAAAAGACAATAAAGTAACTTACAAAATGAAAAGGATCAACTCTATGGCAATCTAAATTCAGAACTCCTGAAATAAACTTTGATATGTTAGCATCTTTCTGACCTTGGAGCTGTTAATTAGCATCAAATAGCATTTAAAATCTTTTAGTAGTTTAGAATCTACCTGAATTAACCTTCCTCCCCTTTAATTTGCAATGGACACACGAAAGATTATGAAACAGGTATTTAACAGGCATGGTTTAAAAAGGATGTTCTCTTAGGAATAAGTAATAAGTTAAATATGGACAAAAAAGAATTAATCAAGTATTTTTTCAATATTAAATATCTTGTTGCTAAGCTTGGTTTTAGAAAAAACTTTGATCAACTAGGTTCTAAATGAATTTTTTTTTTTACTCAGATGCTATTAAATATGTAACTATGTATAATACATCTCAAAACATACTCAAGCAAAAGTATTGGTATACTAACTGCTGTAAAGAGTACAATACTCAAAAAGCTACTCAGCTACATTAACTGTAAACGTAATTAGATGACAACAAAACTTCATATTTGTATTTGTCAACCACTCAGTCATTCATATTTTTTTTCAGATTGTCTGTTGATGCAGGTCATGGATTCTGATAATACGTCTCTTCTCATTATACATTACAAAACATATTCATCAGATGTGTTGTTGATAACTATAATAATCAAACAGGACAGAAAATAGATGGAGAGGAAGGATAAATTATACTTACATTAATCCAAATCTAGAGCATCGTTTTCTAAATAGTGTGTCTGAGCACACTGGTGTGCCTTGAAGCAAGTTTGGGTGTATCATGAGAATTCTTACAACCACTTATTATTACAACTGGGGAATGCATTTTTAATTTTCTCTATCAGTGCTTGATGCACAGTGATTCTAAAGTACAGCTTAAAATGTGTTACTTTAGACAATTTGTATAAAACTCTCAAGAGAACAGTGCTTTTGTAGTACACAGGGGTCTTAGTTGGAGGGAAATATTGCTACATTGTCTTTCTTCTTTATTGTTATGACTGTGGGTCATTCATTTATTGTAGGCTATTGTTGTTTTTATTGTGAAGAGGAGCGTTTTTGTTTCTTTTCCTCCGCCCTCCCTCTGTGTCCTTTCCAACCTATGCTGCAGGTGTGGAGTGTCGGGATTGGACAGCAGCAGACAGGTGCACCCGAAGCTGACTGGAGGAGTTCGGGCGAGTGAGGCCGTCTGATTGGCTGTGAGCTGATGGCCGGCGTTTTAAAAATGACTGCAGGAGAGGAAACGCCGACCCTCCTCCTTCCTCACTCTCAACTGACGCCACCAAACAGCTTGTTGTAAATCATGTATTGTGTTAACTCTGGTTGTGAGAACTTCTGAGTATTTTTCGTTCAAATTAAGAAAGAAAGAATTTAAGTTTAGAATATTTGGTAAAGTAGGTGAGAGTAAAGCTTGGTTTTCATTTTCTCCTGTTTTTTTTAGGGAGTCACTTTAGGTTTGTACGTTTTCTTTTCCTTTAGAAGTTAGGTAAGGTTTTTTTTGATTTATAAGAGTGTTTTGTTGTTTTATTCTTTTGCTTACTCTCTCCGAGGTAATTTTGATTTAGTTTGTAAAAAGAAAAAAAGAAGAATATTAAATTTAATTGTTTGGACTAAAAAAAATCTTGTGTTTTTTTGTGCTTTTGCATTGGTGACACCTTGAGAGTGACAAAGGAGTGGTCATATTTATGTTTCCTCCAGTATCCCCTAGGCTGGTCGTAACATTATCGATAAATCAGTCAACAAGATCTTATTTGTATGGCACTTACAAAATAAAAAAATGAAATATCATGCTTAACATAAAAACAAACAAACAGATAAATAAAAATAAAATACTTAAATAAAAGATATCAATTCACAAATACTCATAAATTAATTTGTAATATTCTTTGTAATATTTTATGAGTACTGCAATTCTTGTCAAATGTCATAAAGCATAAACAGACAAAATCGTTTTCTTTTTAAATGTTTTCTCTTATTTTATCCCTCTTTGTTTTATTTCTCACTTATATCTGCTGGTAAAAAAAATCAAAATTAGGTTTAATTGACAAAGTAAAAGATTAAACTTCAATCTGAAGACTTGTAATGTGAAAGTCACCAATAAAAGAGATATCAAAAAGGAGTCAGCACAGCCTGAGTGAGCAGTAATGTAACTCACAGCATGAGATGACTCCTCTCCAGCTCCGTCTTATCCAGCGCACTGCCCGTCAGCTCTGTCTCGTCCTTCTTGCTGCTGGGCTCTGCCTCTTTCATCGCTGCCTCAGACGGTGATTCAAACACCTCATCAGTGTATGTGGACAACTCCTCTTGCATCAGAATATCCTGTAAAGTATAAACATTTTCAAAAGTTTAAATTGTTATTCAAATACAAATAAACATGGGGACATAGCAAGTAAAGGCCTAACATTTCACTTCTTTTAGTTCTTACTCTGGCAAAGAAAGACGTGTCCAGTTCATCAGGAAAGTCCGCCATGTCCTCCTCCAAGAAGCTGGCTGGAGTAAAGCTCCGTCTTTGGGCCCGCCTTAAAGTGCTTTCCCGTAATGAGCGCCCCTGAGATTGACAAAAGTCACAAAATCAATTAAAATTAATTCCATTAAAGTACAGAAAATGACATTTTTGTAAAAATGGGGTTGTATAAAAGCGCTGGCCTTATAAAATACATTATTAGTTTATCAACCCCTCTGACTCACCTTGACTAGCGCTGCTGCCGCTCTGAAGCTCATCTTTGCCACAGACTCCCTCTTCCGTCGACGAGGCAGTCTGTTGAGACCTGAGCGGGAGCTGGTGAAGGAGCAAAGGGAGGCAGCACCAGGGGTGATGGGGGTCTGAGGCACGCTGTAGCCATCCACCTCCTCAACCATACGAAAGGCTCGTCCTCGTGCCAATGGGTCCACAATCTAGAGCAGGGATATGCAACTTTGGTTACCAAAAAGACCCGATGGATTTTGTTCTCCACGCAGGGGGGCAAATTATCAGGACCTACCAGACCAACATTTATGTTTTTAACCAAGATGTGAATGCTGGTGCTTTATATAATAAGCTAGATATAGAATAAAAGTTAACATTTGACATTTTACTCTTTTTAATACATTCACTCAAAAGAAACAAAAAAAACAGAAAATGTTATCTCCCAGTTTCTTCGCAAAAGAACATGCACACTTGTACATAAAGACTATTCTGAAGATATTTCTATTTGTTGTGCTCCAATGTCTTTGGTCTTTGTGCATGTGTTATGACAAATTTTGTCATATTTTCTCAATGTCTGGGTCTTTTCTGCTGATTGTTCACTATAACTCTTGGTATTTAACTTTATCTTTTTTATAAAAACAAACTAAAAAGACATTATTATTGTACAAGTTAAGTTAGAATCTATCTTTTTGTTACTATACATAAATTGGTACATTTTTACCAATTTTGTATTCTTTAATTAAACTTGTGTCTTGAATAGCATATCCATCTATTACTGTTTTTTCATTCACCTACTGTTTAATTAAAATAACCAAAAGGAAAATAAACATATTTCACACAGAAAGTGACATCTCTTAATCAAACATTTTTGAGAAAAAAGTGAAGTGGAAACCAACTTGCTATCATTTCTTAAAAGTTTTATGCAGATAGCATGTAATATATATATATATATCTATATATATATATATATATATAAATACATAGTCCTGCTTGACTGGGGAAGCCGCTTTCAGGTTCTCTGCTGTTGTATTTTGTGGTTCATAATGGACCACACATTTTTAATGGTAGACAGGTCTGGACTGTCTAGACAACAGAATGTTGCTGGTTTTTAATGCAATGCCACCTGAGGGATTGAAGGTCACGACATTCAGTGTCTTTTTTTTTTCTTTGCCTTGCTGCTTATGCGCAGATATTTCTCCAGTTTCTCTGAATCTTCTGATGATATCATGAAGATGAGGAAATCCCTAAATCTCTTGCAATTCTACGTTGAGAAATATTCTTAAGCTGTTTGACTCTCGCCCCATCACTGCTTGTGATGCTCCTTTTATGCCCGATCATGACACTCACCTGTTTCCAATGAACCTGTTCACCTGTATAAACAGGTGTTTATTCAGTCTTCTTCAACTATCTCACTCTTTTGTTGCCCCTGTTCCAGTTTTTTGGAATGTACTGAAGGCATCAAATTCAACATGAGTGCATATTTACAAAAAAAGAAAAAAAAATGAAGCTCATCAGTTTGAACATTAAATATCTTGTCTTTGTAGTGTATTAAAATGGACATAGATCAAAGAAGATTTGCAAATGTATTCTGTTTTTATTTACATTTCACACAACGTCCGAACTTCACTAGAATTGTTTTTTTTATAATGAATAAGAATTGTGGTAATAAAATCACAGTTTACACTGCATTACCATTTAACCGTCCATCAGGTGCATCAAATATTCTAAAAATAAATGTCAATTTAAAAAAGAAGAAATTCAAACAACAGGAAAATGCAAATGAACAGACATTTCTTTACCTTTTGCATGCCATGCTGTGAGGAGGGGACATAGAGAGGAGGCGGGGTCTCTGTGCTGGTTAAGGAGATGTTGTCTTGGCTGGGTAGATCCATCTCCCGGATCACCTGTGGTTTCAGCTTTCCATAGCGCAGGCTGCAGTGGCGCAGACTTTTCCTCTGCCATTTCTGGGTGGCATCGCCGTCCTTACTGACCCCAAACCAGTCCGCTGTTCCCCTAACATCACAAATACCACAGAGGCTCAGATGTGGGTCACAAAGCTAACACACATACTTCGTTTCTCACGTAGAGGGTGAATGCTATCTGGTTAAACTTATCAGAGAGATATAGAGGCATGGGACTGATGTGACCACACTTCCAGGGTCATAAAAAAATGCCTGAGGTAGTTCAAGTTATCAGTGCAACAGAGGGGACAAGCCCAGGCATGTTCACTTCCAGGCACAGGAAAGAGACAGGTAGCAAAAAGTGATGGGAGTTCAGGCTCTTTTCAGGGAGATAGATTGTTTTTCTCTTTTGGTTTCCAAATGAATCCCTTTCCAGCACTTCTTCAGGCATCCCATAACTTCAGCAAATGTAGTGTTTAGATTTATCATTTATATTGAGCATGGACACTTCTTAAATTATCCAAACTTTTGAAAGAATTGAAGATATTGCGAAAGAATAAAATTGTAATATGTTTTCCCTTTGCAATATACTGTTAAATGTAATAGATTCAGTGGACTTCTTCAGTGGAATAATTGATTCGTCTTTTTATGTGCAACAATTAAAATTTGATCTTAAGCTAATTACCTCTGCCAAGAAGGCTATTTTTTGTCAGTGATTGTTTGTTTGTTAGCTTGTGAGCAGGGTAATTCAAAAAGAGACAGAGAGAAGAAATTGGATTTTAGGGTTGATCTGAGATCAGATCCAGGATTTCTTTTTACAGATTTGTTAACATCGTGAGATAGTGCAGTTTTCAACATTTTTGCTAATATCTAAATGAGTTTTCAACAGATTTTCAGGACATTTTCAGGGAATGTTGGCCATGGCATATGGAGCAAGTGAGAAGATTTTGGAGGTGATCTGAATCTGGATGTGGATCCAGAATTTTTCTACAGATTTCTTGACACTGCATAACAGGGCAGTTTTCTACACTTTTGGGCAGAGGTTTGTGCTCTCGGCGCACTTCTAGTTGTTTGGTAAAACCACTTGCTCTTGGGACACATTGGGAGAGTGCAGCAACACATTTCTTCATAAACTTTACAAATAAACTTGTGACTTGCAACAGTATTACTTAAAGCCTATATTATTTAATAACTCCAATAATGTATCCTAACCCTGACAAGTCTATTCATCATGAGCAGCATCATTTTTTAAACTTTTACTAGCTCACGGTGTTGCACTGCTAATCGTCCATGATTACAGCAGTTAAGAGTTTTTGAGGATGGAAAATGTTTGTTTGGGTATTCATTTAAGGTACATATAATGAGTATTTTTATAATTACGATGACAATAAGGCTGAAGAAAGAAAAAATATCTGAAAGACATTTTTAGTCACATGGCTGACATTGCAAGTCTGCGTTGTGACTATTATCCTTGGAAAAATAGCAGTTTCAATGTAAAAATGATGTACTGTTCAGCCCTTTAATGCAGTGTAAATTCTCTAGAGTATGATGTCCAAGACAAATTTCCCAAAGGGGACAACAAAGCTTGAATTATGCAGAGCACATTAAACCAGCCTTTTATTCAGCCTTGCATATTTAAGATTTAGATTTTACATAAAAACATGGAAATATTCAGCTATAAGATCCAATAAACCTAGGGAAGAAGCACATTAAACCTCTTAAATCTTCCCTTTATCCCCGTTCATCCAACCATGATGAACTTTTATGCTGTCCTGTTGTTGAAGTTTGAGCCTAATGAGTACCAGAGCAAACAATGTTACAGCCCCCTGAGGGCAGGAAGTGGAAGTGGAAACAATCTTCAAAGAAGAGTTCAGGCGAGCTGGCTCTTAATTACCAGGTGCAGAGTGAATGTGGAGCTCTGCTTTTCCTCACAAGCTGAAGTCACTCTGCTTTTTGAAGAATGGGTATGCTTTGCTCCTCCTTTGCTCTTTAAATTCATGTCAGAGACTTAGTAATGGCAGCTTATCTTTTTACTCTTTTTGCAGCAGTGAACAAAACTTCGTTGTAATAAGTGTCAGCCCCGGAATGGGAAAAACATTTGGCCCTGCCTTTTTTCATTATTCATTTTTGCTCAAACTCCTGGAGAAGAGTCAAACACAACATAACAGTTAACCATCCCTTTGGCCCTATTGAATAGGCTCAACATATTATTACCCCAAACTATTACCAAGCTGAAAACTAGATGTGATGGACACATGCACCGGTGTGTAGTTACTTGGTTTACACTTCCTCATGGGCAAAGGTGAGGACAGAGACAGAATGTCTTAACTCAGGTATAAGTATAAAAAAAATACATAAATTCCTTCAAAGAAGTTTGTATTATCTTCTTGAACTTATTAGGTTCTAAAAACTGGTAGATTATTTTTCTGATTTGTTTAAAAGAAAAAAAGAAGAAGAATGCTCACAACTAAAAGCAACAACACATTAAAAATGTTGTGAGGCTGCCACAGAACAATAATTTTCCATAAAATAAGGTCATGACTTTTGACATGTCCCAGACTGTGCACTGGCATTTACAGGGTTAAACTTTAAAATAAAATATTACCCTCTTACAGGACTCATGTTCCATTAAAAAAATTAGTGCATTAAAAAAGTACAAAAATCTATTTATACTTTGTAAGATAATTCTCTGGCATATGACTGGTGCACCCACTTTATGCATTTGCTATGTGTAACTTTTGTTTTAGAGACATGAAGACAGCTACTGGGAAAGGATGTTGGCACTGCTTGAGGTATGTTTGTCCAGCCATTCATTACTTATACTGCTTCAGCCCTTGGGAGTCGCTAGGGTGCTGCTGTCAATTGAGGAGAGGCAGGGTACACCTTGGACTGGTCACCAGCCAATCACAAGGCTGACATAGAGAGACAGAAAACCCTTCACAAACTCAACTCACACCTACAGGCAATTTAGAGTGACCATTTAACCCAGTGAGCATGTTTTGGTCTGTGGGAGGAAACTAGAGAACCCAAAGAAAAACCCACAGAAAGGCCCCACCCTGCCAGGGAGTCGATCCCTTGACCTTCTTGCTGTGAGGCACCAGCACGACTGTTGTTTTTCAACTGAGAGAATATAAATATGACCATAATGATGAAGTGGTGTTGGCCCAATTGAAAAAGAACTGTTCGCTAGATGACAAGTCCAGACCTCACAGATATGGCTGAAGGGTAGTTTATCTCATCTGTGCCCACTGTAAAAAATTTTGGACTAAGCATGTCCGCCTTAAAAAAATATTTTTTGTCTTTGAAAGATGTGAACGGAATCTGTGGCTTCTCTTTCTGTCGATTTGAATTTGTTTCAGGTTAGCGCCAGCATTTGGTTTCAAGTCCTCTTTTGACTCATTTCAAAAGAAATGTGTGGCCATGACGTCTCACAGCTGCAGCTCCTGGTAACAGTCAAAAACTGAAATCCTCATGAATCATTTAATTTGTGCCTAAAACCCACAGTCTTTGCATAACTGAAATAAAAGTCATGTGTGTCAGATGATGCAACAATGTGATTCTCCTACCATTACCTGAGCAGAGTTCTGGAGAGCGAGTGGTGTTTCCTGGTGCTGCGGCGAGCAGCCCGCTGCCCCTTAATGGGCACTGTATTAATCCGCTCAAAGTGAACCCTCCTGCTGCTGTGACCAGGCAGAGCAGGGCAGGAGGAGGAAGGTTGCAAGAGAGGACAGGCAGAAGGAGAAGGAAAGAGAAGAGACAACAAGAGGCAGTGAGAAGGAAAAAGTGCAGCTGGACAGTGCTGGAGCCATCATGCAGACAGAGCAAAGCAGATTGTTAGGTTGAGTTTTTAATTTAAATTTACAAAGTTAGGAGGGTTATTACACTTAACTCAGTAATTTTAATCAGAAACAGCCCACTATTTAAGAAAATGGTAAGGAAAGAAGACAAAAACATGCTGCAATATCTTTCAACTCAGTTCAAGAGAGTGGTGCAGTAATGAGGCCATAAACCTGGAAATAATCATATTTCAGCACTTCAGCTCTGTTGTCTCAAAATCGAGACAATGTTTGAATCTTATTTTCTGTTGGATGCTCATGATAGGGTCTGAGGTGGACACAAGCATTTATCATTTTTTCTCTATGACATAAAATTAGGAAGAGAGTGAGTTAAGAATACTTCACTTGAGTAAAATTCCAGTTTCTTGCATAAAATTTTACTTAAGGACAAGTTTTAAATCACTCTCTGAATACCATCATGTGAATGTAAAAATATTTCACTATAAAAGAGCACATTTTTTGGGGTTGTTAAAAGCAACAGCAATAGGAGTTTGAGGGGTAAATCCGCCATTTGTTTTGGTACTGTAAACTGTAGAATAAAAAAACATTTAATTAGCCTTAATATATGAAATGATTTATCAAAGACACCTTTGAAAAAGATTCTGTACACTCTGAGAGATAATGTATTTCTCAAGCACACTTTGTGCTTTTTAATGGACAAAGCTGTAATTGTTTTACAGAATAAACATTGTATTGTTATTGTCATACTTGGCAGTTGTTTGTGAAATCTTTAATTGGTATTACATTTATGAAACCCATGTGACAACTGACAAATAGCATTGATTCATGAAAGAAAAAGATAACCAAAAATATGTTTTTTCCTCACCAGTGACAAAATATCAGATAACAAAAACTAAAGTTTCTCTGCCAAGGAGATTATGTTTCTTTCAGCATTTGTCTGTTTGCCTGTTAGCATGGCACTTGAAAAGTTAAGAATGGATTTGATGAAATTTTCAGGGACTGTTGGTTATGGCATGAGGAAGGAGTGACACAGTTTTGGTGGTGATCGTAATCCAGATGCTGATCCATGAATTTTTTAAAGAATTTCTTAACATTGTGAGATAGATATTTTTTCTAATAACTCAATAAGCTCTCAACAGATTTATATGATTTCCAGGGAATGTTTGTCACAGCACAGGAGAGAAGTGTTAAGATTTTGGTGGTGATTTGAATATGGATGAGGACCCAGGATTTTTTTTTTGGAAAGGATTTGTAACCAGTGCGAGAAAGGGAGCACTTCCAGGTGTAAATATTTTATTTGTACTTAATATTAAGCAACATGTCAATTCCAAAATGAGACCAGCCATTATAGATATCTTGTTTCTGATCCAATTCGATCAAGTACCATTTCCGTTTTAAATATTGTAAACGTAAAGATAAACTCTCGCACACTGTCTCGCTTTCAAGACATTCATTAAATCTATGAATGTCTTGCAAGTTAGACAGTGTGCAGGAGTTTATCTGTATGTTTTCAATGGACCCTCTTTCTTCTACGCACCTGGCTCTTATATTAGATGTGCGAAATTATCTCTGCAGTTTTGAATACTGTGTCATGATCTAGAATCACATTAAACTATGGTACACCTTCTCTTCTGGTATAACTTAGTAAAAAAAAAAAAAGTTACAACTTTGGTATCAAGACAACACTAGTCAGAAGAAATCTGTGAATGGTTTTGTTTTATTTATTTACTTGACTCAGTAGTCAGATGCTATGTAAAATATAATAAAGAACATTTCCCACAGAAATTTCACAAATAAAAGTAATAATTTAATAATTTTAGAAACTACTCAAAAACATATCAATTACAATGACATGAGCAAATGCATTTAGTTACCATCCATCCTCACATTTAATAATCAAACAGTGCCAGACATGTGGTTTTTGAAGGCTTTTCATGCCCTAAAGGTGGTTGTTAGTCATTAAAATTAGAAGGTTCTGTCTGACTCAATTATATATCCTACTGGTCAATTATTCCAGAAAATTTACTTAAATCACATTACAGTGTCTTAAGTTGTCCAAATATAGTGTCTCCTCCTAGGTATTAAGGTTCTTAACTGACATTTTATGAGAATTGAGTTATTTCAGTATTCTTATTTTTCAGAAACTTTTTGACGTTATTAATGGTGTTTTTTTATTTTATTTTATTTATTCATATCATTTATTAATCAAGTGTCACCTGTTTCCGAGGTAAAGCTTGACCTCTCAAAGTGCTTTCCAAGAGGATTTAACCTTTAATTTCAAAGGGAAGAAATGTCTGACTTGTACTACAGATTTTGTTGTGTACATGGAATTACATCACAACCAACATAAGAACTTAGCATTGTAGTCAACTGACAGCAGAGCCGTCCCTTTATAGTCTTACATTACAGTTTCAGTTTTTCCAATTATGTTATTAAATATATATATTTGAAGGTGGTATTTATTTGTGAACTTTGCCCTGATGATATATAAGTGTAATGAATGAATGCATTGATCTATCTATCTATTTCTTGTCTCAGGGCTTTTTGCAGCATTGGTCAGGTTTCAGGTTGGTCTTCATCCCTGCACCACTCTCTTGTCTGAGCAAAGCATGTCATTTAAAATGAGCTTACTACACAGGTCATAGACAAGAGAATGAAAAAACAGATCACGAGGTTACTCATAGTGTTAACTTGAGGGCTTGCTGTATCTCCCTGCATCTAGACAACGGAGTACTGACCCACTGAACTGATATGCTTTTACCTCTTAATGGTCTGAGTGATGGACGACTGGCGTTGTAAGACAGGCCGCCGGGTGTCAAAGAGTTCCCGAGGTGGGGACTGAAGGTGAGACGTCTCCACCGGCATGCTGATGCTACGCAGGAACCCTTGCCTCTTCATTGGCTGCAAGGAAAAGGAAGCAAAGAAAGTAAGTTGAAGAAATTATGACAAAGGTGGCAAAGTTAAGATATGGACTTTTACTGACCTGAACAAATGTGGGAGGCTCGTCGAGGGACATCTGAGCCGTGGGAATGTCCAGTCTGAGCCAGGGAGGTTTCTTCCTCTGCAGGCTGCTGGTGCTCTCCCGCCGTGGTTCAGCCATGTTCTCTGTCCCACCCTGGGCCTGCCAGCTAAACATACAAAAACAAAAGAGGAAATCACGATCAGTTGAATGTCTTCATTAAGACATCAAATCGTATAGGTTTAAAGTTAGTTGTATAACAGAGGACATTGTTATCAACCACAGAACAAATCTTAGAGTTGAAAGAAATGCATTAGATTACTAAATTGAACATCAAAATCATGAAAAAATTGGCAATAATATTTTGATGCAGTAAGAGTGTCTGATTAATGTGCTGGAATCACGCCCTCACAGAAAAGACAGTCCTCTATCAAAGTTTAAAATATGTTCAGTGTTTAGGCCACCAGAAACTTTTACTGTGACAACTTTTGTCTGGAGAGGGATGACTCTACAAATTGAAACAGGAAAATTGGCAGAGGAGATTGAAGGAAAAATAAAAAAACAATTACTGCCGCAGACAGCTTCTTTTGATCTACCTGGACTTAGAGAAGGTGAAACAGTGGACAGAGCACATGTTCAGCTGGTGCAAATGTGTATTTCTGCTGCATGACAGGGAGACAAACTATTCCAGCTCATAGACTGCATCATATGAGAAACAGGTATTTAGCATTGCTTGGCACTGTATCAGAGAGGCAGAGGGGCAGAAGTCTGCGAGTGCTTTCCCTCACAGATCACTCTGTTAGGCTACTTTAGTGAACCCACTGGCACTGTAGCTGCTGGTTAATATCTAGCCTTGGGATGATGTCTCTGTTAGCTTGCCTTGCAAAGCATCTGGATCTGCCAGATGACATGTCTGTCACCAGGTAAGTCAATCTCGTGACACTTCAAGCTCACACGTTTGTTCATGGTCTGAGAATGAGTAAGTGAATCAGCCTTGATTGAGAAAGATGTGGTGGCTTCTAGCATAGTTTAGATGTGGAGAGATGACTGCAGGCCTAAAACAATGCTTACTTATGGCATACATCATTATCACAATTATTTTGACAGATATTGAGATCTCAATTAAAAACCATCATACACACAAATACACAACTAATACCTGAGGGGATATTTGGTTGTTTCAGTTGCTCTTCTGTAGTATGGCGTGGCAGTGGGAATTTAACATACCGACATAAAAATATGATAGGAATATAACAGAAATTAAATAATCAAAAAAATACAACATACAGAATCTTTGAGAAATAACAATTTTCGTAATTGCCCATTGATTTTAGGAATGCACAAATGTAAGTGCTATCATTTTGAGCATTAAAGAACGGGCAAACGATAAAAAAAAAAAAAATGAACAAATACAAAAACCTTAAATTAATGATAATGATGATGGTAATGATGATGATGATGATGATTATGATGGAAATAGACAAAAAAAAAGTAAACATGTCAACAGTAAGCTTTTAATCTCAATCATGCACTTCTTTTATTGTGGGGGGCAGTAATTGTAATTGAAATTTAAAATTGATTAATTTCCCAGTTCTTTGTCCTGCCCTTAACAAACACTTTTGAGGGGGTGTGGCACCAATGGACAAGTGAAAAAGTCTGTCTATCAATTCAGGTCAGCAGTAAGCAGGAGAACAACAGTACATATAAAGGTCAAGCGCATTTCTTGTACCATCTTAACTCACCTTGACTCCACTTAATGTATTTTTTTCATCAGGCATTATACCTGGTACCTGTTACATTTTCCTGCATTATCTCTAGTGAGGTTTCAAGTGAGCTGAGTGAAACAAAAGTGACAAGGAGACAAACGCTGACCATTGAGAGGCCAAAGTATTTCCACAACTAGACTGTGATGTCCAACATGGAGCATGCAGTTGTTTTTAATCTCTGTATGACATCCTAAACTCCTCCATGCTTTTGATTGTTTGTTGTTTCAGCAGTTTCCCAATAAAAAATTGTCTTTTCCTTGGACAAAAAGCCACAAACCAGAGCCAGTCACACTATCAAATTTTACGTCCACCTTTGGTCTGTTAAAAGTCACAGCAGTATCATGTAGCCACTTCACAACAACCTCGACTCCTCCAAGAGAATAGCACCCTATCTGGCCGGCCCTGGCCTCGGCCTTTGACCCCAAGTCACAGTGACTTTAAAAAAAGAAAAAAAAAAGAACATTCAAAACTTTTTTGCAGTTGTGATGAATGATGTGATTCTTTTGTCAATTCAATCCAATCATTGATGTCTTTTTATTTGTTTTCATTAAATGAAAAAGAGATGTCGCTTTGGACTGTTTACAACTACACTCCTTTCCCTTCCTCAGCTCCCAGAGTCATTTAAAACAAAAGCTATAAATACAAGTGCTCCAGGGAGGGGATGCTTTCAGTCTTTAAAGGAATCCCTAAATCCTACAGTTTAAATCAAACCTAATCCTTCAGTGTGGGTTAGAGGTCCTCTTCTTTCAGTGGACGTTTATCAGAGGCTAATGACTATGTATGCTTCCCAAGACACAGCCTGTGGACCACACAGTAAAACCTCCTCATCAGACAGCCTGCCTGAAGCTGCAGCCTTGTTAACACCACTCTCATTTTTATTGTCCAACCAGCTAACCTCACTTCTTCAAGCCTGGTGGTTCATTTCCCGTCATTTTCTCACCTCCCATCATTCTAAGCCAAACCTAAACTCTTAAAACAACACACAGCCCTCTGTGCACTTCAAATGATCCCGCTGTTGTCTTACAAAAAGGGTTCTGCGTTCATTATTTATCAAGGTGCTCTTTCACATTCGTCAAGAGGAACATATAACATAATAACTTTCTGCAGAGAACAAGAGTGTAACTTTCAGAATATGGGCGTCTCCTCATCTGTGGAGCGGCTGCTAAACCAAATGAATTTAAAAAATGCCTTCCCGTCTGGGAGTTATTTCTGTGTCAGAGTCTCGCAGACCTAACTGCCTCACAGCAAGGCTGTGTCACACACTAATTCTTGAGGTCAAATCAGGCACTTTGAGCTCCAAGCATCATTATAGGTCATGTCCTGACTTCTCTTGTTACAAGTCAAGCTTCTTGAAAGTAGTCACCAGCGACTAGTGACCACATCTGCTTCCCATTGCTGTTTTAATGCACCGCAGGCTTCTGTTTTAGCCCAAGAGATGATGGGAAGTGTTGTCAGTGGGTCTCACAGAGGCTGGAGTAAAAACTTCAGACTGAGGGCAGCAGAGGTCATCACCAGTGTGTTAAGATTCAAACACAGGCTAGTTCAAGCTAACATATGTTACTTTAATTAACCGTTCACAGAAGGACATTGGTTTGGTTCATTTGTCCATTGCTCATATCAGATTATGTCAAAAAATATTAAATGGTGGCGCTGAAGTTAGAGAACTAGGAGGGATGTGGTCTTTTTTGAGCCCAGTTCACATTTGCACAAAATGTCTGAAACTTCCTGAAATTTCAAGGGCGTATTAGTATGAACAGGGAGGGTTTTCACTCAAACATTTTTTTTTCTCTTTTATTTGCATGTTGTGAGACGCACGTGTGGACAACCAACAAAAGAACACATGGGCACTGGACCTGAACATTTCTCGCATGTGTAATCACAAGTGGGATGTTTACAAATTAGCCATATGTATCTTTTAGAGCAGGGGTCAACAAACAGTTGATTGTGATCTACTGGCAGATCTTAAGATGTTTTCTGTAGATCTTTAAGACAAGTTGTGTTAGGTTATTATCTGACACACAGAGTGGACAGTTTCCCCCCATGTGGTGGTGTGCACAGGGGGCTCTAAAGTGTCCTCTTGGGTGTCAAAACGTGTGCTAAAGTGCCCTCCTGGTTGGCAAAACACATTAAACTACCCTCTTCTGGGAAAAAACATAATAAACTCCAGAAGACCATTAGGATCAAGAAATACTATGAAAAATTAATGTTTCAATGACATTTATGTTTGGCCCTTTTTAGATCAATATTGAGCCAGAACTGTATCTCGTTGAACCAGTTTGGATTATCTGGTGCTAATATGGTGTTAAAATGCACTAGAATACAGGAAATGGCATCTACTTAATTGAAAATGTATTGACCAAACATGTCCCATATAGATCAAGCATATTATTGACAGAAAGTATGAATATACCATTTTGCTTCATCTCGTCATCAATTAATGTTTACAATCAAAAATAATGTGGTATAATCCACATCTTTTTATTTATTTATTTATTAGTCATTACACATCTGTTTCTAACACAAATAGACTGTCACACTGAGGAAACAGGTCAATTCTAGTGATGCAGAGACCTGGTATTCTGTACAAAATATCAGCATTAAAACTGGTGTCAGCTAAAATTCATTTAAAAATATTTGCATATCAGATATGAGGAAAATCTGCTATCATGCTTCCCTGACTGACACCACAGACTTGAGGATTATTTGAATAAAAAAATCAGTTGTGATATGCCAAGAGTTAGGTCACACACCCTCGTTTAAAAATCCAGCATAAAGTCATTTGGTGAGTAACCAGCCGACACTGCAAATGAATCCATACAACCAAATATTTCACTCTGAATGTAATCCGAACTTGTATAGTTAGCTATTGAGTAAAATTTACACTCAAATCAGTATGTGCTGGTAATATTCAGGGACAATATAACAAGCTTCTGTGAAGGATGAGGATGTTTGTGGCTTCCAGCAGCACCTCCATGTGTTCAGTGAAGCTGCATTATATATATTTTTTCCATTTATTTCTTGTCAACTCTGTCCGTTTGTTGTTATCGCCAGCTCCATACATTCTTGTATTATAATTATTGGCACTGAAATCACAGAGAATGTTTTCTATATGCTATAAATATTCTATATATTCTTTACATATGGATGGAAATAATAGTTTTATTACCAATGCTATCACTGATTCTGATTTTTTAAGGATTCCTTTATTGAATCTTGTGAAATTTCTGTTTGAACAAAGGTCTGCCAACACAGGTTTTAATGGCAACAATAACAAGCAGATAATAATGCTGTGTTGCTTTGATGGCGGCCTCTGCAACTTGCTGGTGTTTCCACCCACTTAATGTTCTGCAGCAAGTGTCCTTTTATTAAAAATAAAGCAACAGTTCCGACCACTTTTGTCTCTTGTCTGCCATGATCACATATTTTACTTCTATGTAATCATTCCTGCTGCCTGACATCCTTGATTTACAAGTCAAGCAGAACAAATGAAAGAAACTGATTAGAGTATTGTCAACCAAAAACAATAACAATATTGATTCCTTATGGAATTGTTAAAGACTCTCAGCTGGAATTGGGTTTCGATTCGCATCCCTACTATACAGTGCATCACACTGTAAAATATAAAAAAGGATACAGGGTGAGTACTATGAATGATTATTAAAGCAGAAGGAAGTTTTTCTTAAAGTTTCACAACACTAGTAATATAAGACCAGGGCTTTAATACAAAATGAATCATTTTGTTTACCAGGGGCACCAAATTTAACAAAAAAAATTAAGTTTCACACTTACGAAAAATAAAGTGATGCTTTAGTTTTTTGGTATAGCAACAGCGCAGTTCAAGAAAAACAAGTTCTTCAATATTTGAAATTTTAGTTTTCCAAAAGCAAATTTACTGATGAATGTGATTCGTCGTCCTGGACTATAACTGTCTCCTTACAAGTATAGATTGTTTGATAGATTGGTATCAAACTACACATTGCACTGATCAACAACAAAAATGTCATCACAAAACCAGATTCTGTTCCCTTGTGAATCATTTCCATAATGTTCCATCAGTGACATGTACTGCCTGAGACTCCGTGCCTCATGTGGACTCCTGCTGTCATGAGCATGTGTAAACAAACAGTTAAGAAGATTTCAAAGACATCTAGCCTGAAAATTTAAGAGACTTTTATGTGCACATTAAGTGAGAAAATGGCTTTGTTATTGCGCTTATTCATCTTTTAGTCAATGTCTCATTGAACCATTTTGCATTATCCACCTTTCAGGCATTTTACAGTCAATGCTGTTTTACCTCAAATGACTCTGCTGCACTGTGAGACCACATTAACAGGGCAAACCATACCAACGCTGACTGCTGCACATTAAAAGAGAGATGGTCAAATGAGGACAAGAGTGGAAAAAAAAAAATACGTCTTTTAAACTCTGCTTCACTTTCATTTCTTGTCAGCATGACTTCACTTATACTTCTTTGGTATTTTTAAACTGCAAAGTCAATCAACTCCAAATGCACTGAGCACAGTCATCACAGTCTTTATCTCTCATATGCACTGGCTACCAACATTAGAGAAATGCAAATCTGTCACTGGTATCTCTACACAGCAGCCATCTCCCCAGCCCCAGGCCACAACACCCGACATTTAATTACTTTCGCCATCAGTTCAAACAGCGGGGATTCTGATACAGAGCAGATCAGAGCAGGGAGGGGGCATCAACTTCATTGTTGAGGATTGGAACAGGCAAAGACTGAAGAGAGAGCAGACAGTGAGGGGACCTAATTTTACTCCATGCTAAACAATGTTTGATTGCTTACACTTTTGCCCCTACTGTTTAAATGTGTTTTCCCTCAGGGCGTTATTGATGCTGCACAGGCAGAAGATAATGGCGGAAGCGAACTCAACAGCACGTATTCTTCCTGCACTGCACTTCCTTCTACTGCTCCAGCCTCTTTTCCTGCCTTCTATCCTCAAATACTTCTCATCCACATTTACACAAGTGCTTGTCATTTGAAAGAAACAACTGCATTAATGTTCTGCGCCTTCAAGCCAGATTTAGCAGTATCACAGAAAGACTTAAAAATGAAGTGAGTGTGTATAAAATATGTAAAAGCTTTAAATGACAGAGAGAAAGTAACCATAATGCAGCCACACGGACATTTCAGAAACAAAACTCCAAGTTATATTTTGTGAAATTTTCAGACAGAAAATCTCATTGAACTTATTCAAGCCATATTCACCTTCAAGGCTGCTTCTTGCCAAAGTGGGGGCCTAAGCAGAGGTGGGGGATGTGCCACCTCCCCCAGGTGGTTCAAATTCCCTGAGCTAGGTGTTTCTTCAGCCCACACCCTGTTCCAGCGAAAGGAACATATCTTGTCTTTGCAGCCAAAGCAAATATAGAGCACGGCACTAGAAAGCCAAATTCACCTCCATTTTTGGAGAAGGGTGTGAAGATTTGTACTAGAACAGCCTGTTATAAGCAGGGCTGAAACAGAGGGATTTATTGGCATGCCAAAATCCATCATCCGAGAGGACTTTAGGCAAGAGAAAAAAAAAATATTTTCAGGGGGCATCTGGGACCACTGTTAACTTGTTGAAATGAGTAAAATATGGAACCAACTGATCAGCCAAACTTTTTATATTTTTTATGCTGAAACATCTTCCCCCAAAACCTTTAATTTATGAAAAAAAAAAAAAAAAGAAGAAAGATTTTAAAGTTCACAAGACCCAAATCTGGCTGCAGCAATTTCCAAGTTGCAAGAGCATCACATCTGATATTTATTTTCACATTTCTTCAGACCTTGGGTACAGGTAGCAAAAGTACATTTTGTGACTGAGTTACAGAGCAAAGACTAGAGTGTTTACCACTTTTCACATGAGTAAAGTTACACTCATGTGATAGAAGCAGGTTCAGAATGGCCTTATATATCAGAATATGCCAGTGATTTTGCCTACAAATGCTGAAAAAGGGCCAACAAACTAAATGATACAGAATGTCAATAATGAGTTAACACCTTCAGATTAGTTTTGATCTGCAAAGCTCAATGGTAAACTACATTCAAGGATAAAGGTATTTAGATGCATGCAAACATAAAACATCACCATAATGTATCAGAAGCAAAAGCAGTATTAAAACTCAAAGACAAAGACTAATTTCTGCATTAAAAACCTAGCTACAATTACATTTTATTTCCAAGTTGCTCAGTATAAAGATTAAAAGACAGAAAAAGATCACTGAAGAATGTATGGACATGGAGTCAATCACAACATCCTGAGATGAACTGACAGAGGGCAGGTTCAGTGGCTTTTTCTTTAAATGAACAGAAAACAATTGCTTGTTTAATCAGATTTATAATATTTTTTAACATTTAAAGAGGGTCCAATACAGTGTCAAAGGTCTCCTGCAAAAGAGAGAGTGCCTGATGCTGTGAAGATACAGAGTAATATATGACAATATCATCTGCATAACAGTGACACTTTGTATTAGAAACATTAAACTGCAAGATTGTTGCTAACACTGTATTGGTATCAGTAAAAGTATCAGTTAGGGAGCATTTCTTAATTGATCAGGGATCAGAATTAATACTGATCATCTCACCCTGATTGTTTATGTCAGTTTCCGTGAGCATTAATGCTAGTCTGCCTTAGTTAAAACTAATTAAATAAGGGCATCCTGTTTCTTTGTTTACTTAATTTGGTTAACAAACCACCAACAAACACAAAAAACAGTGTATAGCTGTACTGTCGAGGAAAAGGCAATATCAGCTGAAGACTCCAAATCAGTGGATACTCATTTAAAAACTAGATCAGGATTGGGGGACAGAAAAGCTGATTGGGACATCCCTTATTATTGATATACATAGCAGTGGTCCCGAAACTTAGCCTTGTGGCACATCATTTTCACCTCAAGATATTTAGAGATAAGGCCTCAGACTGCACACACTGAAGTCTGCCCAGTAATCAACAGAGAAGACAAACATCTTTACTTGATAAAAAAAAAAAAAAAGTTCAGGCTTTTTTTCTGCCTTCAAAAGCAGGATGTTTATCTGGACTTCTTCTAAAATTGTTTGTAAAATTGTAAGTTTTTGTAAGCAGCTATTTTTGGGCTTGCCACTTAGCCCTCAGTCAGTAGATTTCTGGAGTCATTTGGTCACAGCCCAAGATAAACCTCCAAATTCAACATACAACAAAGCAGAGAGCCTCAGAGGTCTGTCTCCCTCTTTCCCTCTCGTCTGCCTCCAAAGTCAACATGGCTGCTAAACTGGCACAGGCCTGCAACTTGTGTCTCAGGAGGAGTTTATCCAGAACAGTTGGCATGGTTGCTGCTCAGATGCGAGTCCTCTACGGCTGACACAGACTCATCATGAGAGAAAACACAAAATGTCACTCCCACCATGAAATGATGATTTGAAATCACTGCACATTGGAGGAAGGACTTTCAGCTGGATGCTGTCTGAGATAGATGAGTTTTTGTACGTCGGGTGTCCTTCAAAAGGACAGATATCCTTGGAGGACAGAGAGATGATTGAATTTTGTGTTACGCATTTATCCAGGCTGAATTAAACTACTAACAACAGAACATGGTATCTGTTCATGGTCAAGTTTTTCTTTTTTAATTTACACTTTTTACATTTATACATCTTGAGAACTCTGTCCATGATTTGGGTGTCATATACAGGACCATGTGTCCAGTGCTAAGGTGTTCTGGAGGATGGGAATAGGAAAGGTCAGCTGCTGGAGTGGCAGCTGTGCTTCTACAGGCACCTAAACCATCCTGAACCTGATCCAGCTCACTGCATACTGGGTGCCCGGTACCTTGTGGATGGGACCAGGCCACAGGGGTGACTGCATGCATTGTAGAGGGATCGTCTCAAAGGATACCTGAAGAGTTGGAACATGGGCCTGGCACAAGCCTGGATGGAGGCTATCAGGACCCCAAAGCTGACTAGGTTGATAAGGTGAAGTGCCAAACTGGCATATGCTTCCATACCTGACGTGAACTGATACAGACAGGACTGCAAACTACAACGATTACTTCTAGTACAAACAACAAATATGGAAAACCAGAAAACAAAAAAAGACAATGATCTGTTGCGCAAAAACAATTTATATATGAAGGGGGTTCTGCCTTGACAAACATTCCCTGAAAATTTCATCAAAATCAGTTCATGATGGTTTGAGTTATCCTTTTCACAAACTAACAACCAAACTAACAAAAGCAGGCAAAAACATCACCTCCTTGGTGAAGGTAGTTGATGCTTCTAAAATTTGGGATGAATAATATTTTAACTGTGAATATTATAAAACTGTGCATTCATTGTTTTGTCTGATTAATTAAAAAATAAATTAAACAGCAACATCACAGAAAGGCAAGACAACAATACAGCAGTCATCAAGACTAAAAATCTATGACACTGAGTCTTATCTTCCTCCCAAGATGGTTCTGTTCATTTCTGGTTGAGATGACACATGGGAACGATTTAAAGCATGGAAAGTTTCCCACAGTGTTTACATTCCCTGCCCTGATTTGGCACTCGCATTCTTTAAAGCCCTGTGATTGAATCTAGTTTCTGAAAAGCATTTGTTTTGACTTCAAGACTGAAGAGGGAGAGACCCCCCCCACACCCAGGACTTTACACACGACATGGCTTCCTGCCGCCTTTTGGTCCTCGTCTGAGTCCAATGCTTCCTACTCAATCACAAGAGTTTGTACTTCTGCGGCTGACACTGTCTCTGCGAGCCACTTCTTCTCTCCATTAACCAGGGGAAGAAAGACAGGCGGACAAAACACAGAGGACAAGCTCTCCAGGTGCAGAGACGTCCAGCGGACTATAATGACCGGGGCTGACAGGCATAACCAGCGATGTCGTTCTCTGTCTGCGGAGCTACAATCCATTGTAATACTCTTAAGTCCAGTGAAGTTTTCCATGCCATTATTTAATATAATCACTTGGTAATGGTCTCCAGTCAGGCAATGCAAGGCGCTGGCTTATTACAACAGAGGCCCAGCTGTCGCAGGTGAAGCTTAAAGTCAAACAGAAGAGTGGGTAGAGCTTTAAACAGCGCCCTTGAAAAAACACTTGATCCAGCAGAGAGAAAGCTGAATGTAGCTCAGACCTGTGCTCCTGCTTCATTTGATGGCTTCTGTGTTTCAAATATGTGCAGAGGCTTACATATCTGCTTCACATTCATCATTACAAAGACATTATTCCTGCCATAGTCTGTTTTTATGATTATATTTCAAATATTTTTCTGCATATTCTGGCTAAAAATGATTAATTTTCCCCTCTATTAATGAAGAAAAATGACAAAGTATTTTACTTTAACAGTGTTCAACATAAATGCACCTCTGCCCAATCACACATTTTAAAACTAGTATTATAGTACACAACATTACTGGGTTAGTCTTGAGAAATATTTGCACATTCTTGAAATCCTTTCATTTTTTTTTTATCTTAGCCCATGCCATACCCACATTCCTCAACCTCTCTGGCTGAAACCAAACCAAGCTAAAATGGCAGAGGAGGAAACCACATGAAGTCTAACCATTACGGACAGGAGCTGGCTGGGTTCCGGGTACTTTGTGTGCTCTGCTGCAGTGCAGGAGGCAGGCTGGACACAACCGCACAGAGGGAGGCTGTTACACTGTGGTTGGTGAGGCCCTAGGCGGATGGGCAGGTAAAGGCCAAATCCCAACCCCAGGAGTGGACAGTGGACAGGGGAAATTATGGTGTAGCAAGCAGGAGCAGGCGCCATGATGGATGAAAAGAGGTGAAAAGTCCAGGGACCTTGTCCTTCAGAGCTGAAGTACTTCCTGCCCTCAAGCTCTTGTTCTTTCTCTCTTTCATCCTATATATTTCTACCTTTTACACTTTGTTAAATACAATTCATGCCCTCTTAAGACCTTTTCAAGACCAAGATGAAATGAAGAAAAGTATTTGTGCTGCAGAGCAAACAGCATCTGGCTCAGGTGTGGCATATATATTTTCTCTATTAAATGCTGATTCGTCTAAGAGATATTATCATGAAACATAACAAGCCAGGTTTGTTACCTCCACCAAGAAGATTACGTTTTTGCCAGTGTTTGTTAGTTTGTGAACAGTATAACTCAAAAAGTCATGAACAGATTTGGTTGACAATTCAGAGAATGTTGGTAATAACACAAGAGACAAGTCATTAGATTTTGGTGGAATCCAGGAATTTGTCCAAAGGTTTGTTAAAAGTGGCAGTTTTCCACATTTTTGACAATAACTCGCCCAACAATGTTGGAAATGCCTTGGTAGAGGTTTGTGCTCTCAGAGCACTTCTAAATATTGATTAATAAACAGAATATCAAACATAATTTCTCCCTTCAATAGAGAAAAGGGGGTGCAGACACACAAGACAGCTCACGCATGCATACTGACAGACAAGTTTTTTGTGTTTACTACAAAAGCATCACATTGCTTCTACAGTTTATTCACTGTGTTTTCTTAGACTTCAAAAACAGTCCAAAATAGATTGATAAAGACTGTCTTAGCCAATGTACCATCTAAAATTTCACACCTCACAGCTCTGTTTCAGCCCTGCTCTTTGCATGTTAGCTCTGTTTTATTGTTTGTTGAAATCAACGTTTTTAAACATTTTATTTGCTAAATAGGAATTAAAGCTCCCATTTTTAGCTTGGAATAAAACACACCAATATAACTGTAGTTTTCAATGACTTACAAAACAAGACTTTCATCAACTAGAGAGATAATTTATAGAGTTAGTTTGATGCCAACCCCATCTCTGCCAGAGGGTAGATATCAGGTTGTGATTGACTGCATGCTGCCAAAACTAGGAATGGGAATCACAGGGGAGCTCATGAATGGGTAAGATTAACAAAATACACAGAAATATCAATATACTGCAAGATGATACTGTATATCACAATTTCTAAAAAAAAAAAAAGTGTAGTATAAAATGGCCCTAATAAGGAAAACTGTAGGATTAATGTATTAAAACAGCAATTTCATGTAATTTTGACAGAATCTAACAAAGCTAGACTCAGACAATTACAATGTTTCAAATTTCAGATTAAATAGGAAAGATATACAACTGTAAAAATACAATTTTGTTGCAACACAGTGAGACATAAAATACATCCCAAAATATTAAAAAGACATGATCAGCGTATCAATAACTGGATTGCAAATGGCAGGACAATGATATATGAGTCTATCAATATTTGGTCCCTCTCTTTGCAGAAACAGACTGTTTTAAACAAATTCCAAGGCGAAGTTCTTGGTGAGTGATAGAGACAGAACTGCGGCTCTTTGTATATTTTCTCTTTTTGGACCATTCCCTACAAACCCTAGACGTGATTGTGCATCAAAATCCCAGGATACTAGCTGTTTCTGAAATACTCAGACAAGCCCGCCTGCAACAACAACCATGCCACGCTTAAAGTCACTGCAGTTATTCCTTCCCATTTCTGATGCATGGTTTGACCTTCAGCAGGGGGGTGATGACCATTTCTGCTTGCATACATGCATTGTGTTGTTCGTATGCAATTGGCCGATTAGTTATTTGCATAACTGAACAGTTGAACAGGTGTACCGTACAAAGTGGCAAGAGAGTACTTTGGTATTAAGAGCATTGATTGATGCATTGAAAACTTAATCAAAATGTATGTCTACATGTGAACAAGCTCAAAGATAAGGTACTGCTTTATCCACAATGAGCACTAAGTTGGACACACTCTGATGGTTAAACTTACCAAGTTTTTAGTATTTTTTATAACAACTGATATAGGAAAATGTGTTTATAATCCACAAGCAATCCAGGATGATTCCTAACTGACTTTAACGAAATGGCACAAACAGGTTATGTAGCTTTTCTTCATTCTTTACCAGTTAGTCATTTACTATAAATGCTCCCACTCTCCATTGTTTCTTATTTTCAGTCCATGCTGTAGGCGATGCTGAAAATGGAAACAAAGGAGGGAACTTGAGTCTTTTCAGACTGTCGCTCTCCTTAACCTATTTTATCTACTACTACTACACAAATCATTTGTGGCAGGGATTCTTCTAAGAGGGAGAAAGAAGAAATCAAAGTCAGTCAGTTGTTACCCTGACTGCTGTCTTGTGAAATCAACCTCAATGTACAGCGGAAGTATTTCCATAAAGAGGATTTTGCAATGATGAGGGGTAAATCATGACCTTACAGTTGTCCCTGTGAATGGGTGGTAAACCATATCAAGAGATCCAGGTAAACACTTAACACTTAATCAAACTGTAGATGTGTGTGTTGGATGTGTGGTTCTCGGGCATTTGAATGAGGCTCATCTGCACATTCATTACAGTGCGATGCGCCTGATCTTTATTTAGTACAATGAGTTTCTAAATAGCCAGAATTAAGAAGCTGACAAAACTACAAAGCTACTGATTTTTACTTTTTGAGTAACAGCAGAGAGAGAGGCACTAAAATAAACCTGTTACCATGTGAAAGCAGCAGCTGTGACAGCTGAGTTAAGGGATAAGTAACCAAGTGAGTCATTTCGGGTTGAGAACAGCAGGGCAACTAACAATCCAACACATTGGACCTAGAGCTGGGCAACATGTCCTGAAAATAAAATCTCAGATTTTCCTATACAAAATTTGATTTCCAATGTAATCGATTTTTTGCTCTCTAAGAAAAAAAAAACTACAAAAGAGATAAAAAAAAAACAAGATCTGCTCTTACTTGATCACAGTATGTCATCTATAGGTAAACTGAATTTCCTCTAGGATTTTGCATGATGTAATCACCTTCACCAAAGAGGTTATGTTTTGCTGGCCTTATTTTGCTTGATTGTTGGTTTGCAAACAGGATTACTGAAAAAGTTATGGACGGAGGCTGATGGTGGTCATGGCACAGAGAAAGTACTTTGATTTTGGTAATGATACGAATCCAGATGTGGATTCAGGAAATTTTAAATGATTTGTTAACACTGCGAGATAAGGCAGTTTTCACATTTTTGCTAATAATTCAATAAGATTTCAACGGGTTATGATGCCGTATTCAGGGAATGTTGGTCATAGCACTAAAGGGAGAGGTTAGATTTGGTGGTGATCCAAATTTGGATTTGGAAACGGCAGTTTCTTCTACTATGTAGTTTGGGTGTGGGGGGGCCTTGTCCATATTCACCTAAAGCTGTGCTATTTCCAAAAAATACTAAGTTGGAACTCTTTAATAATTATTTAATCTCATCGTAAGAAAAATACAGTGCTGGGAATTGCCTGTACAGAAATGTCACACCTGACCATTATTATAACAGTGACAATTTTCAGCTGTTGTTTCTCTGTTGGTAAGAAACAGCCAAAGGTGTACACCTCTGGAATCTGTGGAGAGCAAAATTAGCAATGAAGTAAGTTGCAGATTCATTGATTTAATGGAAATAATGCCCAGGCCTACGTGGACGTTTAGGGTTGGAGCTCGCAATATGATCCATGATGATACATGATACATGGTGTGTAATACAGATAATATCACAATACTGTGATTATAGGTGTATTACAAAAATATCATACTCTGACCTACCAGAATATCTGATACTGGTAGGGATATATAATGCCCCCCTCAATGAGGCAAATTTAGGATTGATGTATTTGCTCAGCATTTTGGTGTCATATTCACTGAGGGAACACCAGGCTCAGTGTTTCCTGTCTGAAGAAGGTGGCATATTCTCAGAGACATCACAAGGCCATGGAGGCATATTTTGGATTAAAAACATTCAAAAGTGAAATTTGTGAAATTTTTGAAAGTGTTAATTTTCTAATTTAAAGATTATTCGAATAATTGAAAATCGCTGCCCATCAAACCCCTTTTAGTTCCTGTAATGTGTCCTCTTACTGCTAGCAGATCTGTGGGCGATGAAAACAGTGTGACTGTAACTCATGACTTTCACACTTAGTTTCCTCCACAACAAAAAGTCAAATTGAGCTGTGAAGCACAGACATAACTTTGAGCGTCTCCCTGTTTCTCTATCTGCCCATCTTACAGGGGAAGAAAAGTGGTCCACAGAAACAGCCCTGGGCAACTGAGTGAAGTGTAACTGAGCACCGGTAAAGCCGCAGTCATCTGAATTGACCCTAGTGACATGTGACAGGCTGTCACATCAAACCAGCCCTTACGACATTAAAAAACACACACAGCAGAAATACCCATCGCAGCTGACCCTGAGATCAAGTGTCAGAGCGAGCTGAGGGGCAGGAGTGGAGGCCCAACAGAGCTGCTGCTGCTGCTGCGACTGGCAGAGTGGGTGGTGGGTGGGTGCAGGCTGGCAGACCTAGCCAAGGAGGGTGGAGCGGCTCTTGCCTTTTTTCCCATGGTTTTCCACAGACCTTTAGCTCGGGGCTGTCAGCACTCAGTGGGGTTTTACAATGGAGACTTAACCTTTTCATCTCAGCGGTTTCAGTCTGGAGTGACAGATTTGTCTCATGTCCAATGCCAGGCTCCCCCACTGTCATAACACTGTTTACTAAATGACAGGATCGAGTGCCAGAGATATGAATAGCTTGTGAAAGTATAAATGGCCTCCTAACAGCAGGCTGTGTGCATGTGGGGTATTTATAGTGCTCACTTTCAAATGTACGTCTGGATGAAACTGTAGACCGACATAAAAAGCATCCTGCTCCAGATCTCTGCTCGGTGTGCTGTTTTCTATCAGAAGCAAACGTAACCACACCCTTAGATCGCCTCATACCAAGCTTGTTTAATGGAAGTGGATGTTTCCCATTATCTTTGTGTAAGAAATGTCCACAAGCAGAGGATCTATCGCCATTCACCATCACTCCCTCTCCTTCAACAAAGCTAAGCATACAGCGAATTGTGCTTGGATGTTTTATCAGCACAAGATAGAGCCTTGCTGTAATATCCTGCACAGGAAATCAGAAAGACGGAGAGGTGAGAGCAGAACACAACAAAGCAAAACATACAAAGACTTTAATCTAGGTGTGTTTACATGTTTCTCCTGCTTAGCCCCAAGTTTTGCTCCTTTCTGCAACTCCGAAATATTGTGATACATGAGGCTAATTCTGCACTTGAAATATTTAGTTGTTCTGCACGGGTGAATTATTTACAGCATCCAGCAAGTCCTACTGCACACCTCTGAGGCCTCTTAGTTTTATTTCTCAAGCTTGTTAGCAAGTCTGTTTTGTCTCACAACAGATAGTGACATCCTGTCCTGCTGCTGCGGGAAAATAAAGCTCATAAGTAAATCTGTCGTATCTCTGTCCCTGTAATCTTAAAGGAAGAGCCTGACAGTAAAAACTCCCTAATCATGAGCTATATATATCTCACAGGGAACTAGATATAGGCCCATACAATAACAAGAGAGTTGTGTGTACACTCCATGAGTACTTGAGGTAGATCAGGTAACACCCTGTTGAATCAGCTCACAGTGAATCAGCCATCACCGCTTTGGAAAAAAAAGCAGTTGATAAGCAGCTAGCGTTTCAGCTGCCAGACCCTTTTGTTTGCCATGGAAGCTTATCTTCCTCCTGCTGTAGCTCCAGCTGTACCCTACAAGGAAGCTAATAACCACGACAGAGTGGGAAAATCCAGAAGCCCCTGAAACCTACTGCACAAGTGAGCTGTGGAGAAAAAAAAGCATGGGCATGACAAACGTGGTCAGTTCATAAAATTCCACAAGGTAGTGACACTCCAGATGACCTGCAGGCTAACACAGAGCTGTGGGGACATTTCAAGCTCTGGTGAGGAGTTTTAAACTGGTTATGAAATACCCGATAAAACGGCTCTTTAAGACCAAATAAGGAAAATGCGAACATCAGCAGAAAGACTGATCATTTCTATAGAGAAATGATTAACATCTGAAACTTCTGCAGCAGGGCTATTAAAACTAAGTTGCAAAGTCAGCCCTTTTTTTACATTTCTGTGGCAAATATTCACATGACTGATACGTGCAAATGAAGAAATGCAGCAGAAAGAGGTTAGTTTGTCAGAAAACATCATATACACAACATCAACAAAGAGGTATTTGTCCAGAAAAGAGGCGCTGAAATCAGCACAAATTAAAGGCTGTATATGAGAGCTTTAAAACCAACAGGTACAGACACAAACATAAAATGCCTGTCTCTGTCTAATGAATAATAGTTTTTGTTTGGCTCACAGGGGTTAGGGGATGTTGAAAAAATTGATTTCAGGACAAATCTTACTGCAGATTCTGGGTAATGACTGGGAATTGCAATAAAGATAACCGGATTTTAAACTCAAAAAGGGTGTATAATTTGTTAATTTATAGTTTAGAATAGAGGAGCATAAATTTGATGTTTTTTCCACGTGAGCATAGTAAAATGTATGTTGTTTTAAATCTCCAAAACAGTCAAACCAGATCAAAGTAATAAACACATTACTACTGTTTGGCTGCCCTTGCAAGGATGTCGATATAGATGATGCAGATGATGATGATAGGATAACCTTCTGTAACCTTCACATTTGGGCATAACTGTTTGAGAAAAACACTGAATTGTAATGATGTTTATTGTTAATTCAATATGATTTGTAAAAGCAATGGAAATGAAAATTTTAGCTCATTCTCTTTTTATTAAATAATGCATTAGAATAGATATTGAAATAATATTAAAATGTTATTTATACTTTTTCTTTTTTTAATACAGAGGCCAGAACACTTCAACTACTGGAAAAAAAAATGCAGTGGGCCACCTTGTGATTTTATTTGAAACTGTGATGAACTGCCCTACTTCGCATGATTAGCTGTTGGAGTCTGTTAATTGTTGTTAGACTAAAATACCCTATTTTCCTATTTCCTTATTACTTTCTTTTATCCTTTTGAGCAGGTCCTGAAAAGGCTATACACAGTCTACAGTCAAGATCTGAAGTCCAGTGGCATGTGTGCAATATTAGCATGACTGAAAAAAGGATCATACAGTCAAAAGGGAGCTTTGCCATTTTAAACATTTTACATTTTACTGAAAACACTTTGCTTGACTGGATCATGGTAAGTATTTTAGTAAAAAGTAAAAATTTGCTTGAAATTAGGATGGATCATTTTGTTTAGCCCCCATGGACCCAAATAAGGCCAGGCCCAGATAACTGACCTTGATCCTGGCTGTAGCTTTAGTGCAGAGAAGCTTAATTTTGTTAAATTACTCGTAGAAAATAAAATGAAACATGTACCCTCTGATCAAAGTAGAGAATAACTATTTGTAAGATCACATCTGTTACAGGCCAATTAGATAATGTAGTAGGCGGGCGCTACTGCCACAGTGTAAAGGACAAAACGTGGGCCTCTTCATAGAACAAACTGTCAAACATGTCGGAAGTGGAGTGAAAATATCCCATCTATTGAGAACTTTGTCTCCATTTAATAAATAAATGCAGTCAAGTCTCACTCGCAGCTCCCACTTTTGGCTGATGGATCTGCCTAATTACAGACATTGAATAAGGCTGATCCATCTGCACTGCAAAGTTACATTTTGGTGCTATTTTATTTCGATATTAAACACAAGAAACATAGCAAAACTTCTCATATGAGAATTTATCATTAGATAATAAAATCTGGAGTGTAACAGTCAAAATGGCCACTCACTACCTTTCTGATAAGGGGCTAAAATTTACCAGCTGTAAAAAAATACAATCATCGCGCACTTGATCTTATAAAGGCATTTTAATGTTCTTCAGATAACTGAACATTGGGCAAAATCATTGTGTGACTGACTCGAGCAGGCCTGTTGACAGATATAGGGTGGCTCTTGAAAAACCAGGTTAGTGCCATTCTCAGACGTTAATTAAAATCATGAACCCATGTTGACTGGGTAAGTGCTTGACCCTGCCTCTAATCAACATCTGTAACTTTTGCATTAGCGCCTAACAATTTGGAAAAAACACTGAATTGTGGTTATTTCTGATAAGGGACTTAACTTTTCTAGCTGTAAATAGATACAATCATTTTGCACTTCACCTTATAAAGGTATTTTAATTTTCTTCTGATACCTGAACTTTGACATGAATCATTATATTACTGTCTTGAAATAAATGAATAACAGTGTCCCACATCTTAATTTTAATATCTCAAGTCACATACTTGCTTATTGTATCATACCATGAGCAACAGTGGAATTTTTAGCCTCAATCCAACAAGAAGATGTGCCAGACAACAACGGGAAGCAGGCAAAATTCTTGCAGTGCCCAGTCCACCAAAATGTGTCCTGAGACAAACAAGAGCCACATTGTCTTCTGGAGGTTTGACATTCTCTTATTAAGTGAGTAAGAGGAGAATCTCTGCAACAGTGTGCCCTAACAACATGTGATCCCCATCTAAATAGTTTCCAGCATGATATCAGCCTGAATCAGGCCTACAAAAGGCTCCATTGTGTGTCCTGATGTGGACGGGGCTGAACAACGGTCATTGTGCAGCCTGATTGAGTCAAGAAAAGCAAAAACAGGCTGAAGTTTTCTTTTCCCCGTCAATGGAAATGGCGCACTAAGCAAATTCCCTGGCTGAGATGATAACATTGAGTTAAGTCTGTTATGTTTTAGCAAGGTTATTGAATGAACTTGGATGAATTACATACAAAACATCTATCCATGATAATCTAATCAAGCCATAAATCAGGTCATAATGTTACTAAAACAACTGTTTAAATGTGTTGTCTTATTAAACAACAGGACTAAAATAGTTCACAGAGGAGATTCATCAGGTCTGTCACCTCACATCCTCTCCAGATGATCACCAGCACAGACAGAGGTCAGTTTACTGCTTATTTTACCAAGGAACTCCAGAAGGAAGGAAATGCAGAGCAAGGGGGTGGGGGGTGAAAAACCAAGGGAGGAAACACACCACAGACCAGGCACATTCTCTATGTCCGGTCCACACAGCCACGGAAACAACATACACTTGCTCACATGCACAGGAACACATCCACACTGCACATGTAAACATACACGTCCCATCCCCGGTCTTGACGGAGCAAACGTCAGCGTAGGGTATGAAGAAAATAATAACAGGCCTTGTCTGAGTAAGGCCTGCCGCCCACCCAGTCCTGCCCCAACCCAGAGCAGCCAGAGAGTCAGGAGTGAGATCTCAGTGCAGTGTGACATTAATGCTGACACGTCTATTGAAGAGAACAGGCGTAGTGTGGCCTGCAGAGGCAGGACTATGGGTTTTAGCCAAATAAGCATGGATTCAAGTCGAATGGAGGGTGACATGGATATTCTCAAAGTCAACCTCAGAGTTGGCACATGAAAGGTTAAAGCAATGAAGGATGAGTGGTCAAATACACTCCTTTATTAAATCTAACAGTTACACTTATAATAAGCCACTTTAGGGAGAGGAAAGACTGTGATTAATTAACTTCCTATGGCACAGGGCAAGTTTGCATACAGATCTTGCTACTGTTTTTGAATTGCCATGCGTCTGTGTGATGGGCATAAAAAAATCACTCTTCTTCTTCCAGAGGTAATGTGAGGCTTTTAAAACTTTAAAAAATAGAGTTTAAAGGGTTGCTCCAAAATATATTAAACCAAAAAATCACTTAAGTTTACTGCCATGATGCCTTTCATTTATTTATGCATTTATTTACTGAATTTTGACATTAAAAAATCAATTAAAATGAAGTTTTCTTAGCTAGTTTCTTATGCATTAGTGCCCAAGTTAGTTAGGACTAGAGGTATTATGTTTCAGGGTTGCCATTCAATCATTCATCAGCTGAGGCCATTCTTGTGAGTGTTATATCTTGGGAATGCTTTGAGCAATTTTCTTTAAACTTTTCATCATTTAATGCTTATTAAGTGGGGTACTACAAGATAATCAGCCTCGTTTTTGACCCGACTCCCAAAGACAGCAGAGCACCTTGTCTATGCTTTGTCAATTTAATCAGAACAATACCTAATAAGGAAACAAGCTGTTTAAAGAAGGAGGCACAATAGCCATGGTGGCAACAATAAATGCAAATCATGTAGTTATAGATGGATGGGCATCAGAAATGGAGGACAAACTTGTTGACAACACAAGTGATCTGGCAACGTACCTGTGGAAGTCACAATAGCAAATGAATGAGTTGGAACAAAACTGCTACTGTTATGAAAGTCCAAGGTAGCTTACAGCTAGCCACAATTAGCTTCATTAGTTTACAATGGAGTTGCATTTGACTGCAAATTATTATAATGATTACATAAAAACGAAGAATGCAGTTGCTGTATAGAGTTTTTTAGATTAAATGTTTTTCATCAGAGAAAATTCTGTCCATACCACTCCTTCAGAGCTACTCGGTTGCCTGCACATAGCACTATGCAAGTCTGGCATCAGTCATCAGTAAGCCAATCAGCCAATAGGGTAGGTATTTTGCCCTCCTCCAAACTGCAGTTTACAATAGCTCAGGAAGAAAAATGAAAAATGAAGGAGACAGATGAGGCTGGGAAAGGAAAAAGGGAAAGAGAAGACTTTACATGTTAGTAAAACTACAAGCAAAAAAAACAGACATTCTTCTGGCTAAGCTGCTGTTGGACAGGTGAGTCAAGGTGTTGTTCAAAACTTTTTATCTGTTTGGTGGATGTGCTATTATGTTATCCATGTGTTATCTGCTTTTTATGTAAACTTATATGGCTCATCTCACAAGCACCTAATAAATAGCCTCTTTACTGTCCCTTATACTGGCCCTTATTACTCCTAATAGTTCATTGGTTTCTCACAGCATCTTTAGCAGCTGGCCTCGCCACCCTCTGTAATCCAACAAATGCTCATTGTGAGAAGAGTGTGGCAGCCCTGTGCGTTTTGCTACAGTGCAGTTACACTCAGAGGCCTTAAGAGGCACAACACTGAATGCTAACATATTGCTACTTTAACAAAGAACATTGTGCAACTTTATACTGCTGAGAAAACAGATACGCCTGACCTACAAAAAGGTGTCTTTCTTCTAAAGCTGGGAAATTAATCAAGTTTAAGTCTCAATTACAACTACTGCCTTCAACAATAATGATACTGAGTACTCAAGGTCAAAAAATCATTGTTCCACATGACACAATGAACTTTCTTTTCTTTTTCGCTTATTATTATTAACATTTTTTGAGGTATTTATAATTTCACAAGTATATTTCTATGTACTGCCTGCTCTTTAATGTTCAAAATGATCATGTCAAAAGCAAAAACATCTAATGAAAATATTTGGTGCATGTTTTAAAACCAGTGTGTAGTCGTGTTTCATATTCCTGATCTTGATATCTACTCAAGTAACAGTGATTATGATTTTTGCTAGAATCAAGCCCTTTCTTCCATTTCTTCTTTTCCTTTCCAAATCCTGAATTTCCTTTTCTTGAAATCAGATTTGAAAAATTACACTCAAACATAACCTAACCTACCATCACTAAGTTATTTTTATCAAGCCACCATGATTGAATTGTAATGTTACAGACTGAACTTTTAAATGCATCACAACATACCAGTGTCTAAGTTAGATAGCCTGTGTTCTGATGGCCTGTGCATGGATTTCAACACATATTTAAGTCTTTGATTAATAATTTCAGCAAACAGTACATTACATAAAAGCTTTGGAAATTATATCTGAGTTTCTTCAAGGGGATGAACAACAGAGGCAACAGAAGAAACTTCAAAATGTTAAATGGAATATCAACCACAGGTGATGAGGGACAACAGATATTAATTCTGATTGGCCCATATTTTTACAGATATCAGCCAAAAATGGCTATCCTGATCTTAGGGGAGTCTTAAAAAAAAGCTTAGTAACACACTCATTCAACATGGTGAGGGATGAAGAGAACTGAACTCAAAACTCATAATCATGTTGTTGTCCCCTATTCTTGTCATCTGTCCAGTATGTATTTTATTTAGGGATGCATACTATCATTGGCACAACACCCCTATCAGCAAATAACAGATTAAAAAGTGGATTATTGGTACTGGCAAATACCAAAATTCCTGCGGATATAGCTGATATATCAGCCCTACATACATACATATCATTTATATTAGCCATAACATTGGCAGAATGCACACTTTTACCAAATGCTTCACGTTATCATCACTAAAGATTCACATTTACAAATCAACAATATCATCTAGCAGAGAATAAATGTAGTTTTCCCTGTTTTCCATCCACTTCTAGCACTAATAAACTTTCATAAGGAAAAAAACACGTCAATTTTAGTAAAGAAGGGGCATTGTAGTCGACAATAATATTGATCATGTGTCAGGGATAATGAGGTTGAGAATTTTAGCATATTGGACACATGCAAAAATTCGAAATCATGCAAGCCTATAGTAATTATATAAGCGTGGTACAGTCTGAGAATGCGCTTGGTCAGTTATCTGAAGGTAGCAGGTTTGTGCCCAGCTCCGGCTGTCACATGGCAATGTGTCCTTGGGCAAGATAACTAAGCCCAAATTGCTGCCACTGCTGTGCCAGTGGCGTAAAAATTGGCATAAAAGGGCTTGAATGTGTTAGCTGATACCAATGGACAACTGACATAGACACTCCCACCATGAGCGACGGAATGTGAAAGTGAATGGGTGTGAATGGGTAGATGTGACCTACAGTGTAAAGCTGCTTTGAGTAGTCGAAGAGACTAGAAAAAGCTATCTAAGCACAAATCAAGTCAATTTACATAGATATCCAGTGGATAATGTGGATTTTATTAAAGTCCCTACTACCAGCAGTAATTGAGAATAACAATGTGTAAATAATTAAGAGACACTTGGGGTGACTAAATTTGCAAGATTATTTTTAATGTTAGTGTTTTGATACGGGGCAGTATTTTATCGCCATGCCACATAAAGGGAAGAATTAAAATTATACCCACTTCTACAGGCAGCGCTACACCGCTGTTTAAATGGACTTTAGGTAAGAATGCAGATTAATTATCATTCTCTAAATAATGTGTTGTTTCATTATTTATTACATAAATCATTCTCTGCTGTAACTGAATCAAAGCTGCTGTAATTTTTCACAAGTTCACACAACCTTCAAATCATAATTTGATTGAGCTCCCTACCCTTCATCAAACATTTTCTCACACAACATTTCTGAAATTCTTTCATTACCTCTGAAGACACAACCTTCACCTTCATCTTCAGAAAAACATTTCCCCGAGAGCATTACACGCCTGAGACAGCACAACATACCCATTATTGAATGCAATGATTTTCAGCACTGAAGGGTGTGAATATGTGTACACATTCACACGAGTGGGCGGATAAGTGTGTGTGTATGTGTGTTCATGAGAGTACAGTGTGTCTGTGTAGGTGTTTGCACTGCCTCAGCTCAGAGTCAAGTGAAGGACAGAATTTCAATTAAGGCCCAAATCCTCTTTTATGCACAAAAGCACATGTAGTGACACACTGTGAAAACTGGATTGTCTAACATGGGGGAGGATTTCGTTTTACTTTTGCTGAGTCATCATTTGCTGAGACCTGTACCTCAGGATTCCATACGGATCATCGGTAGCAGAAACCCTTTTTTTCCATGCACAACAAATAAGTGACTTTCCAAAAGATCCTGCATCTGATTTTAATTTACTGAAACAGCGAATCAAACAGGAGCACAAGAGACAACAGCAATATGACCCCCATGCATTAAGTGTATCAGGTAGGACATGACCTATGGGAGATGAATAGGTGCTTTTTCACAGCTATAGAGAGTGCTCCAGTTTCCAGCGCTGCATGTGGTGGGAAGAGCACACACATTAATTCCCTGAAGTCAAGTCCAGTATCCCCTCTGTTCAGACTATTGAGGAAAAACAGACTAACATGAACTTTACAAACACTGGCTCTTGTATTTGCAGCCCACAGGAGATATTTGAGGGTTTGACAATTACTCAATCACTGCCGAGGCACAAATGTGGGTCAGGATGAGTTTTGGCAGAGGCTGTGAACGAGGCACATTGTAGAAGAGTGACTCAGAGATTTGAGGTGGGATTTGGGTCTCTGTGTCAAACTAGTGGGTATCACTCATCAATCTTGATACAATTTCTACTTGTTTATTGTCTTATACCAAATACCCTAACACACAAGCAACACTTCTGTATTGAAGGATTCAATATGACTGGAGTTATTTTATTAAGACCCAAATTTAAGTGCTTTATGACGAGATGATCAGTGTTATTCACTTCACTGTCAGTGGTCATAATGTTATGCCTGATCAGTGTATAGCTGATAGAAGCACATGTGGATGACTGCATTGATGTACTGCAATCCCTGAAATTTGTACAAAGGCATGTACTAGAGTACATACTTCTAATATTAGTGGCTTTGGAATAATAAATATAGTATGGAGGTTACAGGATGCTAACAAATACAAGATCCACAGTATGTAAAAAAAATACCTATATACCAGGCTGGTAAATATGGCCTAAAGTCAATTCTTTTCCACACAGAACTTTTAAATTTACAATATCAATGGATTTTCATTCATTCATTTTCTATACCGACTATCCCTTTCGGGGTTGCAGGGGGCTGGAGCCTATCCCAGCTGTCATTGGGCGAGAGGCGGGGTACACCCTGAACCGATCGGCAGTCAATTGCAGGGCAACATATAGAGACAGACAACCATTCACGCTCACACCCATACCTAAGGGCTAAGAGTGACCAATTAACCTAATGAGCATGTTTTTGGTCTGTGGGAGGAAGTCGGAGTGCCCGGAGAGAACCCACGCATGCACAGGAAGAACATGCAGACTTCACAAAGAAAGGCCCTGCCCGACCCAGGAATCGAACCGGCGACCTTCTTGCTGTGAGGCACGTGCACTACCTGCTGCGCCACCGTGCCGCCCTTCAATGGAGTTTTCTCTTCTTAAAACAAAAAACAACACAAAAGGCACTGATTTTACACAAACAAATTTTGATTTAACTTTATCAGAATATGTAATCAAAGCAAGCTATATCCTGCACTCTGTGAATAAAAATACATGCTGTCATTTTGTCATCAAAGGTCCATTATGCAGTTCGGCTGTAGGGAGGCTAATCTACATTGAAACTGAAAACACTGATATGAAACACTTATGTTATTTTGAAAGACAAATACAAGCCAAGAAATGTGCTTGTGCAAAAATGGAAGGCCCTACCATCATAAACAACAGTGAACATTTTCAATATTTCAATATTAAACAGTGACGCAAATTTAAAGTTGTTGTCGTGTGTCTCTGTTGGAAGGAAACATGGGAGAGGGTTTCCACTATGGGAGCCCCGGGGGACCAAAATGAGTGGGAGAATAGATTGAGGAAAAGGTCTTGACTTTTACTTTTTAAACCTTCTGCACGAAATAATACAAAAACAATCTATTAAATTGATATAGCCCCACCAGGATGTTGTACCACTGCAGAAATAAATCATATTGCATTGCATCAGTCAGCCTCACGCATTGTTTTCCATTAGAACAACATTTATCTTGAGTTGGAGCTAGGGATGCAAAGGAGTGGACATTTTTTTATACATTTGTAGAAACTTTTCAGAAACTTTCCTTGGGAATTTAAGATGGGGAGTTTTGAAAATATTCCATATTGGAAACTGTCCATGGAAATTATGGGAATTTAAGGGTATTGCATGGAAATTGGGGGTAATTTAAATAAACCGCATCATTGTCAAACATAAATGAAACATTTTGTTTTGTTAAAGGCAGTCATCCATGCAAAAGAATACAATTAGAAAACATTTCATTTCAAAAGATTTATTTATATGTAGAACTTTATTAAGTTTTCATTATCTTATTGAACAATCAATTTTGACTTTACTTTTTGTAGTCCACTGCCTTAAATATGAGGCTTTAATAGTCCAGGGTTCTAGAATCATCTGTGCATGTGCTGAGTAATGCACACTGCATGTGGGGAGCGTGGCCTTTATACCCCTGCAGTAAGCAGTGTGCTGTGTACATGTGATTAAGGAGTTCTCAAGGATACTTGCATGGAATCTGGTTGTTTTAATCAAGATTATGCTAAAATACATTTCCCCAACCATATTTAAAGTCACTGTTAAGGGCCAACCTTCAATTTTGTAAATTCATTTTTATTTCAATAATTTCCCATTTAAAGTTTCTAACATTAAAGATTCACAGAATTTTGCAACCCTAGCTGGAACATTTTTACATCTGCTTTATCAGACTAGAAACCACTGTGCCCTATATTTCAAAGTAAGGAGTGTAGTATTCATAACACAGCAAGCTGCAGTGAGCAGCAGTTTGTAAAAAATATAAAAAATATAAGGTTTAAATTACAGACACAACAGTTTCATGCAATAATCCGCCATCAAGCTAGTCACTGACAAAAGTTGCACATAGAAAGTAAAAGGAAGTCAAGGGAAATACTCATGGGTGAAGCTAGGCCTCAAATTTTGATCATGTGCTTGTTGAGGCTGGGGTGATGGGGAGGAAGAAAGAAGAATGAAGCCATGCAGCTGGGCCAAGAAATCTGCTGGAAAACTCCGGACAAAGGCACAGGAAGAAATGGGAAGGCCGGGGCAGGTCCTCTGGGATGGTCACAGGCCCAGTGAGGGGGAGGTCTCCTAAGTCTCTTTGTCCATGGAAATATTAGGAAATAACATACTTTTCTCTCACAAGTCCTGAAATACACATGCAGGGATGTGATCTTACTCTGCTCCTGTCAGACTGGGGACACAAATAATGAGGAAATGTAATAATGGGGAGGCGACAGAGAGTCTAATTCAGGCAAATGAGAGAAGTGAAACTGTGGGTGTGGAAACCTGGACTGTCTCCAGGAAGAAATGACTTTTGATTTGCAATAATGTATTTGTTTGTGTTTGCGCCTGTGAGCATGCTTCACCACATATTGGAAATCATGTGCTGTGCTTCCACTATAGCAGGGCGTGATCAGCTAGGCACCATAAATGAAAGGCTTTACATCATTTTCCTTGGCATGCAGCATTACAAGCACTGTCAAATGGCAAGTGGAAGGGAAAGTTGGCACGAGAGTGATGTGCAGCGAGAGAGGGAAGGAGAGCTTAGGTACTTGTTCAAATAACTGCTTGGCTTGAAGCCACAAAATCTGTTTGACTGACAAATATCAAACACAGTCACACTGATTGATAAAAATAGATTTATGTGAGAAGAATTTGGCACATACGACTCAAGATGCATTTCCTCTCCGCGCTGTTTTTCTCAACTTTAAGTAGTTCAATTTCAGTGAAAACAAAAGAGCATTCACACTGACTTAGACCCACCTCTTCTGGAAAAAAAACTGTAAAAGACAAATCACAGAGGAGTCCAAAGCACACCCTCAGAAAGCTGATGCAGGGAATATGCTGCGTGGTATGTGATGTTTGTTAGACTGTTGAAACTGTCCAGATATAACTGTGTGGTGCTGCATTCAGGGAGCTTGCAGTCTGGCGATGCACAATGAGGATTCACAGCCTCTGGGTATGACAGCTGACTGTGCCAGAGACAGAGAGGCGGGGTAATGGATGGAGGGAGGAAGGGCTATCCTATTTGAGAGTGCGCTCTCATAGCCGCTGTGACAGTGCTGGGAAAGTGTATAGCAAGGATGTTCTTATATGCTGACCCCCGGTTTGACAATGACCTGAGAAAAAGTAAACAGATGCAACGCAGTGCTGTTCCAGCCTGCATGATGATCATTTTTAAGTGCTTCTTAAGTGAAGTAGTGAGTACTGCAGGGTTCAATGCAAAACAATAAGATTAGACAAGGGATACATGATACCAGATTTTTTTTTGCATTATCTGCCAACATTTCCAAACTTATTTTAGCCAATTTCGATAACTTACTATGAATACTAGTATTTGAAAAAAACAGCTTACCTGCCATATTAAACATTAGGGACCATCCATACTGAGATGAACTGAGGCATAACCGCACAAGTTTTTAATGGCATAAGCATTTCATCCATATGGAAACAGCCCATAAATACACACTGTAGAAAATGGGTCCCAGAGTGGATAAATCCGAAAATGTCGCCCAAGTATTTCTGTGTGGACAATGACTATGGATAATTTCAGAAACCGTGACATCATAGGCCCTCCTCTCCCTTAAACCGCATGCGCAAACCTTGACAACAACAGAAACAATGGTGGACTACGGCAGTGTCGTGTTTGTGCTGCAGAAGCTTTTGCTGTCACATCAAAAAGGTAAAAGTAAAAAGTAAAATGGTAAAAATTCTGACCTTCAAATTGTCTCCTCCCACTCATAGTACTTACTCACAGCCAAAGCTCACTTGTATCTCATTGGTATCATTTGGAAACACACCCTACAACATATACAGCACATCTGCAACCACACTCATGGTGCAGCTAGCCCGCACAAAGTTAAACAGTAAGTTTATATCAGACCTTACTGTCTTATCATTACAGCTGTGGCAGAGACAGAGAGTAGATGTGTGTGCCAAGTATATTTTTCTTTCTTTGTCTGTCCTGCTAACAAATAATCCACAGCCTAGTAACCAGTCAGTGGCTCAGTAATTGGGGATCCACATGACAGATTACAGATATCTGATCAGTTTAAGAATAGCAAATTTCTCTAAAAGGTAGTGTGCAGGATTCATGATTTTATTCACTGCTATTTAATGTCCACTTCCCTGCTTGAGATTCATCTATTAACTTCAGCCTGGATTTTAACAATGCCACTTGTATTCTCCTAAAATCTTAACTGACATTCACCTTTCCAGTATCCTCAAATGTTTCAGTCCTTTTTTTTAACTCTATGTCTGTTGCTCTATGTGACCAAAAACACTGCAGGACAGACTGGAAGGATGGGTGTCTGGTGCTGTACAGAATAGGGATGAGTTCTGAAACCCAACACACAATGTCTACTGAACTGAATCCCAAAACAGAGTTATCATTTTGGTACCATGCCAGCTAAAGAAACAGACTTAACAAGTAACAGAAGCATTGTCACATGGGCTCTCGACATGTTATTCCCTTTGTTAGTATAAATCATATTGAAATCACAATGTAGGTCAAAATTAACACAGTTCAATTTTCTGTTTCCAAAATATTGAGCCTTGAAGTCTACACTGATGATCTCTGTCATAACTGACATTTTGCCTTACACACACACACACACACACCCCCCCGCACACCCCCCCCCCCACACACACATATATATGTACATATATATGTATATATATATATATATATATATATATATATATATATATATATATATATATATATATATATGTATATATATATGTTTATATATATATATGTTTATATATATATATATATATATATATGTGTATATATATGTTTATATATATATATGTTTATATATATATATATATATATATATATATATATATATATATATATATATATATATATATATATATATATATATATATATACACACATATATTTGTGCATGTCTGTGTACACATAAATATCATTTAACTATTCATATTTTTTCTAAAATTAAGCAAAAATTGAGTTAAATTTTCACATGGTTTTGGCACAGCAGTGAGTTATTGTTGTCAGTGAGGAAAAGTAGTATATGCCTGGCATAAAATGACCATCAGCGTATATGTTACACACTTGTATTTTAGCAAAATGTGCCCTCAGATTTTGCTATCAGATAATCCATTATCAATCATGATTTAAAAAAATACTAATCAGTATGACCAGAGCAGACATCTAAACCGCGTTACAACCTTCTGTGCTTTTCCCACTAACCCCTCCCTAGTGCAAGCCTCATGAAATTGTAGCTGTGGCTTTTTCATTATTAATTAATTTATTCATTTTTATTTGCACAACACAGAGACTGTGTTAAAACAAAAATGTAAATTATTGATGTTGTGCTCTACAGGTTAGGGAGCTAAGAGGTAGTGTCCACAGCCATGAAGCATAACAGAGTCAATGCTTTGGTTTAAAAACCCACTGGCAGACATGGAGCAAGTCCTATAACACTTAAAAATGAAAAAATGGAAATTTGGTAAATGGAGATTCAAGTTGTTTTTACCACTTGACAATTTGCCTTTCTATTTTTTATGACAAAGTACAATTAAAGTCTATCATTTACAAGTAAGAAGCTACTTTTTCCTTGTTAATCAACAAAAAAATAAACATTTCATTTATAAATTGAATTTAATCCAACTTTTTGAAAATATCAGATGATAAATTATTAACTATGATGTCAGTATCACGCTACTTATCGCATCATGAATGGATTTTTTTACATCCCCATATCACAAATATGAGCATCTTTTGGGCTTCAAGATTGTGCTCTAAACTTCAACAAATTTTCAACCAGAGAAGCAATCTGCAGAAAAAAAGATGCAATGCTTTGAACTCACTTCACAGCTGACACTTAAGTTTTAATTCCTGAGCATGTGTAAGTTTTGAAACAAAAATCTTTGCTGAGGGAGGTCACTTTGGCAAGAATACAAAACTACAACACACCTGACAGCAACATAATTCCATCCTGAGGCTCCCAGCCAGGACAGATATTTATTGAGTTATCTCCCAACACGCCCTCAGAGAGCTCCTCAAACTCAAAGCGGAAGATCAAAGTTCAAAGAGGCATTACTCGTCTTCTGAGAAAAAAAACATGAAGCATTCCCATAGGCCCGGAAAATGGGCTTTGTCCTGAGGTTAACCAGCCTCAGACATCAAGTCAATGAGAAAAATAAAGCTATGTAAGGAACAACACCCTGTAACTACCAACCCCCAAAATTAGATGTTTTTATCCTTGCTTTGGCTTTAATGTTCGCTTTAAGCAAATAACAGTGAAAACAATTCATAGTAACCTGTGTTTATAACCCAAACACACCTCCGATTTCTCTCCAGACCTGGGTATGAGACGGTTTCTAGTAAATTCTGTGAATGGTGGTTCATGATGTGTCAGGCTCATGACAGATGAGGTGCTGACTGAGAGAGGGGCAGGGTGGGCTGCTGCCAGACATAGGCCTTGGGGGCTCAAAGGAGGACCTGAAATAGCCCTGCTGCTGCATTATAGCATTACATCACAACTGACTTCACTGTCATGGCTGCCACTGCATCATTCCAGCGTTTGAATGTCATGAGATGGGAAACAACTGAATGCAATTACTGAGCAGTGAGCCATGAAAAGACTTCAAGATTCAGCAAATGCTAATCTGCACTTTTACATGTGGAACTTAAATCAATGAACAACAAAAAAAAAAACCATTTTTTTGTTTTTCTCAGAGAAAATGCCAGGAAGGATGCACAGTATTAGACTTTTTTCTGGTATTACATTTGTTGATATTTTCAGGGGGTTTTCTCAGCTAACAATGATACTGATACAGACTTTTTTTATTTTCGAATCAAAAAGAACATTAAGTGCTCTAATTTCATAGACCAGGCACAGGCGGGGTGCACCTGCCCTGCACCGCGCCTGCGCCACGCCAACGGGGTGTGTCCAGGGCATTTTGCAAGTTTCATGCACGGTGCAGTCTGGCGCAGGGAGGCGCACCCACGCCTCTGTCCCTCCTACCGGCGCAAGGAGCAGAGAGGGAGGAGAGGAGGCGTGAGTGGGTTTAGCACAGCAGGGTGTAATCTTCACCAATCAAATGAACGCCTCTCCTCGCCTTTAAATGCACCACGGGCGAGGCGCAGTGACAATTTCACCTCGGTGGCGAAGAAGGTCAGAGCCGCTGTCACTTTGCAGCAACTGGGAGAGCGCAGGGGCCACCGGGCCGCGCATTGGAGGCCATGATGCGCGTCACCGTGTGGACCACCTCGTGGGACAGATGAAATCTGTTCCTTTGCCATAAATTGGAGTACAAAATTAAGTGATAATTACATTTAAACACAGCAGCAGGCTAATCCATTCATCATGCTTGTGATCCACCTGCATTCCTGGTCTGTCATCACCAAATAGCAGACCACCCCCCCCCCCCCCCCCAGCTGCCGTCAGGTTGAGTTTCCATTATGACAAACGTCTTTGATCTGACATCAGATGTGACGGGACAATTAATATAGACACAAATGTATGTGCTGGTTCAGACGGTGATATTAAATAGTGGTTGCTGTGATTGTTTATTGCATTGAAATGTGCCTGACACTCTGGATACCTGCCTGTGAGGTTTTGGTGACGTGTGCGCACTGCACGCCTGTCAGCCAAATTACCACTGCACGGGGTGCACCTTGCCTGCGCTGGGAATAGACCAGGTTGGAGCTGGCGAGCTTTCAGCGCACCTTCCGCGCAGTTTTTTGGCACGAAATTGTCACTGCGCCAAGCTGAATCTTTCGACACCTCCCCCTGGTGTGCCGTCACACCCATCATGACGCAGCCGGTCTACCCAATTGCCAAATTGGCTGCGCATGTCAGTGCGCCGGACAAAATTACCACTGCGCGGGGTGCGCCAGGCTGCGCCACCCTGCACCTACCTGAGTTGCGCCAGGAAATTAGAGTCCTAAGTCTCTCCTTTACTGATGCTGGAAAATTATTGCTAAAATCTGCAGCCGATTCTTTGGCCATAGAAATTGTCAATTTACATCCACCCTATATTTTCAAAACAAATGTGCAACTGTAAACTAAAAATTCTTCCCCCTATAAGGTTACATCTAAAAATAAATTTTGTTGTAATACACGTTATACAAACAAGCTATTTATTTGATTTCCATTACTGAACAACAACCCACAAATAAAAAAAAAAACAAAACACTTTATGGTTGAACCAAAGTTTGCCTTTCTTGTATTTGTGTGTTTTTAAAGCAAACAGACTGTTATAATAAGCGAAACAGGTCAATTATAGGGCACAAAATTCCTGGGCATGTCATAATTCATGTGCACTCATTTTATTTCAGAAAAGCATGCGCAGATTTTACGTGTTTCATTGTCTGTTTCAGTCAAGTGAGAAAAACATCCTCAGAATGCTCACACAGTTTCCAACATCTGACTGGGCTGGCAGCGAACATCCAGTTTCCACCCAGGCTTCTAGCCCTATCTGATAAAGGTGTCAAAAATTTCAGCATCTGTACTGGCTAAAGTGAGCGCAGAATTACTGACACGCAGATATGAAACATCCATATTGCGTATCCCTGTTTTTTTTTTTTGGTTTGTTTTGTTTTGCTTTTTTAGCAGTGACAGTAAAAATAAGCTTCAGTTGCCATTTTAAGAGCTACCAACTTCACTTTTAAAAGTGCACACAATAAAATGTTCATCTTTTTTAATGCGATTTATCCTTAAGAATTAAAATCAAAGTCACTCAGCCTAAGAGCAGGTTTGAGAAACCTCCACAGTATCGATGTTGATATGTTTGGCATACATATCATAAGTAAATATGGGCAGAAATTTTTGGTATCTGCCAGTACAACAATGACAATTTTTTAAGTTAATATCTTCCAATTACAATATCATTCAGATATTGCTAAGAGGAATGCACACAGAAATGGCTGGGCCCCTGGAAAATCCAGTAGGGGCCTCTCCAGGTGTGATTTTGTAACAGAAACACATGCCCTAAATGTGTGATTGATGCCTGTTTCCAGCAAATTGAGGATCCAAGCCTGGCTTCAATCAGCTAATTTATGGAGTAAAATCCTAGAGCTCCCCTTTTTTCCCCTCCTTTTTTTGCTGACATCTAGTCTTTGTTCTAGTCCTTGACTGGCCCAACACCGAGGGCTCAAAACTCAGGTCCAGCTAACCTCTACAAAATAATATTATGACAAATAACCTGTGTCTTATTAGAAAAAGGGGTAACATTTCATTAAAGTGCCTGCAAGTAAATGTGTATATTTGTTAATCTAATAGGAAATGCTTTTACTAAAGTTAGAATTTAGGTTGGAGCATTTTTCCTAAACTTATTGGGCCCCCCATTAGGCTTGGTCCTGGAGAGCTTTCCCCTACCTGCCCCCCCTCATGGGCAGCCTTGATTGCTGATGATAGTCATCATCCATCCATCCATCATCCATTCTCATTTTCTTTCTTGCGTGCATGTGCAACGCTCACATAATTCTGACTTTTCCACACATACCACATCACTTGACATGCTAGGAGAATCTCACTTCCCAACCTGACAACTCTGTCAAACCTGTAACAGCATCAAAGACAAAAAAGGTGTGAAATGATCGCACACCCGCGCGGTGTAGATCAAACACTGCCTCTGGGCTTTCTCACCATCAATCCCTGTTCAAACCATACCGACATGCTTGTCAAACTACAACATCTGCTCAGTTGTGGGAACAGTTGTAACCAATATATTTGTCAGAAAGGTATGTGTATTGTTTCTAAGGCAGTAGAACAAGTTGGTTAACATGCTTGACCTCTCTGGAAGCTGCTGCCCTGCCCCATATTCACAAATCAGCACAAGAGACAGTTCAGTGGAGCAGTTTTCACACAGAGCAGGTGCTGATGACAGATGAACAACGGGGAAAAGAAGATACTGAGACACTCAGTAGGAGTAGATTAAGTCTAAACTAAAGAGAAGAGACCAAGCACACATAAAAATACATCGTAAGTCAGTCCATGGACAAAAAGATAGCATCAGAGGTCAATATTTGTGAGAGGGGAGCATATAGACTCAGTGGGGCACAGGACCACTGTGAGTGTGTGTCTGTGGAGCACACACCATGCCACACTCTCTTGCAGATCCTTTGGGAATCTGACATGAAGTATTTGAGACTGATTTGCAATCATGTGCACAGCCCAACTGTATAACAGCATTTTAAAGTACTTAGGGGAAAAAGAGCGTGAAAATAACTAAAATAACCAACAATAACCACAGTTTTTATGACTGTTACCTAAATTACTTGATAAAAAAAAAGCTGCAAGCTAACAGCATTGAAAAAATATATTTAATTGGCTTTACCTCAAACTTAGCTTAACTGTTTGGTTTTGAGCTTGAAATGAAATGTACATTCTGACCAATGCTAGATATTTATGGTTTTGTTAAAGTGCAAGTTTTGATTGTCTCATTGATAGTATCCTTTAATTTGTGACAATTTGGTCTCTTAAACTAAGAATAACATTGATGTGGCACTTATAGTAAAAAAAGTTGCCCATCCCTGGCCTCAAGCCTTGTGTTTCAGTCAGTCACATAAGTCAGTTAAAGAAACACTTATTTAGACAGACATTTGATTGATCATCTATTTTATTTCATTGTTAGTTAATTGTATCCTGCTGGTTCTTCCTTTTACAGTTTGTCCTTGAAAAGCACTTTGTACCTTTGGTCTGCAAAAAGTGCTTTTTCAGTTAAATCAACTTACTTATCCTGCTTATCACAAAATAGAAAATAGTAATCATATTATCAAAAACTAGATTGCATACTTTAAGGAGGGATGGAGTTAAGAAAAAGATGAAAATGTTTGTTGACCCACATATGCAGTTAAGAAAGTTACATAGTAAAAATCAGACAATTATTATTCAAAGTATAACAGCAACAAAGTGACTTTAATTGTAGTTCAGTGAATTGGAGGAATGATAAAAAAAAATTAAGCAAAGATTAAAAAAAATGAACATCCACAGTCAGAAGTAATAGTTTAAATAAGAAAATGTTCAAGCAAATAAACTGCAAATATCATAGTAAATCACCCAATCAATTTTGCATAGAGAACTTATTTAATTGATAAATTATCCATATTATATATATATATATATATATATATATATATATATATATATATATATATACATATATAAAGAGAGAGAGAGAGAGAGAGAGAGAAAGAGAGAGAGAGAGAGAGAGTTACCATCATAATATGATTCCCTGATCCTGAAAACTCCACACCTCGGAATCATGTTGATATCATTATTAGTTAGACAGTTATTGAGCATAAATGATGGTTCACTAATAGCGGTTATTTGGATCGTCACTAAAATCCAATCATTTTTCATTAAATTCCAGCAAAATCCATCCAGTAGTTTTTGCATAATCTTGCAAACAAACAAACACACAAACAAACAAATGCTGGCAAAAACATAGCCTCCTTGGCAGAGGTAATACACACGTTTACCCTTCTGTTTCTCTTTGCTTCAATTAATTAGCACAATTTCTACAACAAAATGAAACTAGAGGTGGTTTCATGACTTGGAGCTATACATGAACAGAAAATGAAAGAACAGCGCTGGGTTAAAATAAAGAGTCAGGGTGGTTTTATGGCAGAGTCATTCATAACAATCTCACATTTTGAGACCCACTGGCCTTGGCCTCTGACCTCTGGGCATTTATGCAAAATCTGAAGAGCATCCTTGAAAGCATTTTTGAGATATTCCATATATGATGCAAGATAACATTTGACCCCTGACCTTCAAAATCTAATCAGCTCAAACTTGTGCAGACTTAGGAGAGCTCTTTTCAGCATTCTCCGGATATCAGGTTCACAGGCAAAGGATAACCATGAGGCTCCCTGACCATGACCTTTGACTCTGACCTCCAAATGTGATTTTTTTTTTTTCCAACAGCAGTAGCCTAACATGGTTAAAAAGGCCACCAAGCATTAAGAATTGAAAGGAAGAGTTCATAGCAGCCTCATAGTGTTTTACCAACTAATACTCTTGGTTGTATATTTTGGTCAAATTTTGACCTGGTCAGTAAAATGTGTGAGCTTCTCTGGTAAACAAGATTCTCCAGTGGACAAATTTTTTACTCGTGATGTGTTTGCTGGTGAAACACCCTGAGGTTGTTTAGAAAAGCATGTGCTCAGAGCACACACACACACACACCCCTACACACACACACACACAGAACAGTCCGTGACGCTCTTCTGTTCCCAAAACGACTGCCCTGTCCAGATGAGACTGAAGAGAATGACTAACACAGAGAGAGTACACCCATGTTCAGGAAAAAAGGCAGATTTCTGAGATCTTCCAGGAAATCTGGAGCTGCTATGGAATCCACCATATCAGACAGGGTGTCCTGTCTTTGGGTGAATCATCTTGAAGTGATTATGGGGATATTAGGGCTGAATGATATGGAATAAAAATCATTCTCCAATAGCTGACAGCAACACATCTACAATATTGTACAACCAGTGATTTTACTGTAAAAATGATACAAGGCAGTAACAAGACCAGAATAATAAACTCTAGTATGAATCTAGGAAACATCAATGAATATTGATACTTCTGTGATACCACAGAAACAAAATTAGGAACCCTCAAAATCCAAAGTTGGGTAACTTTTGTTCGTCTGTTATTGTCAAAAGGAGCAGACCAATTCCAACAAACTTTTATAATAATATTAAAGTAATTTAAGCTATCTGTATTTAAAGGTCTTTTTTTTGTGAAACTGTGGAATAAAAATGCTCCTTCATCATACAATAAAAAAGTGATATTTTTTTATTGTACCAAACGTTTCAGATTTATCCTTATTGTGATCAACAAACATAAGATAAAATACATTTCATCATTTAAATCTGGCTATAGAGATGGATTATTACTGAAAGAGCTGCATTCAAAGGACAGACTTCATCCACACCGAGACACCCACTGGTCATAAGTATAACACACAGACACACACTGACAGACATCCACACACATATTTAAGCATAAACAAACAAAACTCCATTTCAAACAAACTTACACACACGTATACAAGGGTTTCAATATATTGTTGCTGTTGAGGAAACACATTTTTCCTCAATTTTTCCCCATTATTTTTTTTCCCAATTATAACAGTGCTATTTATCACTTTTCACATTTATAAGAAGGCTTCATACATTTCAAACCAATTTGGGTTGTCAAAACTAATTGTTAAAGATGTCAATACATCATTTAATCAATTACAAAAATCAGCACTTTTTAAGAGACCTCAAGGAAGTGATTTTGGAGATACAAGGTTAAAGCCGACAGGGGCAATATGCTACACATACACACTTTATTTGCTCCTTTTAATCTGTTATATTTATTTTATCTAAACCTTCACTGACCCTTATAAAACATTATTTTTTACCTTTATAAATTTATTATTGTTATTAGGAAAACTTCACTTTTTTAGAGAAAAATCCATCTTAATTCATTTTATCTAATCTTTTATTTTTCATGTTATGTTTTGGGTGACTGTTTTGCAACATTCATGCCAATAAATCTCGATGAAATTTTAATTTCAATATGACATTTGGCCTTTCTGGATCAAAATGATCACATTTCCTTTGTTTTCTGTGCCATATAATTAAAAAACAAACACTTTTTAGCAAAGTCATGGACTAATACTATTTTAAATTTCAACTAGAAAAGCACTCAGAGAGCGCAGACCTCCGCTAAGTAGCTTCGGTCCACTTTAGCAAAGATGGTCCTATCTGGCAATGTTAAAAGAATCCTTTAAAAAATTCCTGGATCCAGACGGTGATCCGGATCACCCCCAAAATTTAATCAGTTCTTTTATATCCCATTTCCAACAATTCCTGAAAATTTCATCCAAATCCGTTCAGAACTTTTCAAGTTATTTTGAACACAAACAAACAAACAAACAGACAAACAGACAGACAGACAGATAAAGGCCAGCAAAAACATAACCTCCTTGGCGGAGGTAATTAAGCAAAGTTATCATTTAAATGTGACCATTACGGCCTCTCTGGAGTTAATAAACATCACCTCTATTGATATAAATGATAATGGCTCACACTACATCTTTATTAAAAACATATAACCTTTCTTGAAAACCTATAGGCTACATATAAAAAACATCACGGTGGTGCTGTTAAATGACAATGCTCGCTTTGGAAGGTTTGAATTAAAGTGTTGTGTAACCACTGAGCATAAAATCCTGCACTGGCTGTAGATCTTTGGAGGCAACACCATGAAGTAGTCATATAAGACTGTGCACTTGGCCAGACTGACAGACAGACAGATACCACGCCATGAGTCATGCAGGCATGACTACAGTGTGTGCCCCCCACCCCCTCAGAAGCCCCTCTGAAAAACTCACATACCAGCCAGTCAACGCAGGCCAGCCTGGAAGGTCCACCTGCCTCAGCAGAGCTACACCCGGCTCTCTCCAAGTATCACGTACCCACATGCAGCCACGTAAACACAGACGCACATATCAGGACTACTGGAGGAGACACAGAGGATGCCTGCCACTATCACACATACAGGCCGTGCTTTATCGGTGTGATTACATCATCCTGAGCCATGACACCCTCCCTCCATGTGATACAGTTTCAGAACACTGGGCACACAAACCAGGCCATGTGGTCCTGTGTCCTGTCTGCCAAAATAACTCAGCAGTTTCTATTACAGTATGCTGGCGGTTTCACTTTAGTCTGGCCAGGTACTGTCGGACACTGGAGTGAGTAACCTTCCCCCGTGACAACAAATTTTGTTGATGTCATGCAGCTTTCATCCCCAGATGAGTAAAACTTGAACATTAGGTGGCCCCTCTATGCCTATGATTTTGAGGAATTTGTGCCTTTTGTGACTCTCTGCCATGACTCACTTGGTTTCACCGTGTGTCAGTGCCACATGAAAACCACAGCTCACAAGAAAACAAGGGCCTGAGGGGGAAAGAGAAGTCTATTCACGGGTTCAAAAGGATCAAGAGGTCAAAATGTTTTTGACTAATTTTCACATTTGTAAAATAATGATTTACTGATAAAGTTATGAAGCATTTGCGTGAGATAATTGTGACGGCAGTAGCGGAAGAAGCTAAGAGCAGTGAGGAGGAAGCAGAGGAGTTGGTGGAGGGTGACAAAGATGAGTGAGGTAATGGCGTGACTTTAGGAGTGATGTGTTGCAAAAATGCTTAGAAACAGTCATGGGTTTACTAAATCTCTACTTAAATTGCATATTTATGACTTCATTGGTGTACAGATTCATGAGATAATGTTATCTCTGAATGCACTTTATCATATTTTTGCAACAAACTGGTATGTCCTAAGTAATCTAAGCTAATACAATACATACCTAATTCTTTAAATAAAGAACGAAAGTCTCTACTTTACAAGCGATGACCTGTTATTCCTATTGTGTAAATGTTTTTCAAAGGGACATCTGACTTGAGAGTAAATGTATTGTTTTTTTAAATGTGGAAATTTGGAGATGATAAGACAGTGCATTAAGTTACATTTATACATTCTACCTGTATTACAGCAATTTATATGGGATGAAGATGGCTAATTTATGACCATATTAGCAGACACTTTCATATCTGCCAATACTCATACTGTGCAGATAATACCGTGCAACGCTTACATCGTCACGTATTATACCTCTTACTTTGGTCTTCTAGTTTGTGGTATGGGGGTTAACAGAATCATCAGCATGATATCAAAAGGTGCAGAAAATTGCTTATTAAGTTAGTCATTGATAAAGCAACCATGAAAATTTCTGTTAATATTTACTAAAGTTATATCAGCTGTATGGCTGCATGGTAGTGCAGCGGTTGGTGCTGTTGCCTCACAGCGAGAAGCCAACTCAGATGGGCAGTCCTCCTGTCAGTTTTCTCGCACAAACCAAAAACATGCTGGTGTATTTCACTGGTTACTCTTAATTGTTCTGATGTGTTAGTGTGTGTGAGAATGGTAATGTCTCTCCATGGCAGCCTTGTGATTGGCTGGCTACCAGTCCAGGATGCACCCTACCTCTTGCTTAGTGTCAGCTGCGATGGGCTCCAACCCCCCAGCAACATCAAAAAGGATAAGTGGCACAGATACTGAATGGATACATCAGCTCTACATGTCTGTTTTTAAAACCTGATAAATAAATGGGACTATTTACCTCAATTTAAAAGTATAAATAATACAAAAAAAATGCAAATTAAGGTCATGGTCTGTCAGCAGGCTGTCACAGTACTGTTTGGGCAAATAAGTCTTTGTTTGCTTTTACAGGTAAGATGTATTTGCTTGTAAAAAAACACTTTTGGCTTAGGTTAAGTTAAGACAAAAGCTATGACAGATTTTTGATGGAGTTTTCAGGGAATGTCATGGCACAAGAAAGACATGATTTGATTTTGGTGGTGATCTGAATCTTGATGTAGATTTAGGAACTTTTTGAGGGATTTGTTGACATTGCGAGATATGTTTTTTTATCATTATTATTATTTTACATTTTTACTAATAACTGAATAAACCTTCATATAATTTTGAGGACATTTTGTAGGGAATATTGGTCATGGCACAAGTAAGAAATGTCAAGATTCTGGTGGTGATAAAAACTTGTATGTGGATCCAGGACTTCTCAAAAGGATTTCTGTAGAGCGCAAAACAGGGTAGTTTTCCACTTTTATGACAATAACTCACCCAGCAATGTTAGAAATGCCAGTGGAGGTTTGTGTTTTCAGAGAATCTATAGTTTGAAAAAGATTCCTTTACTGATTAATAAAATGTTGTTCGTCTTGTTCTATGAATGAAACGAGACTTTCATAAGAATAGTAGGGATGCACAAAATTAGATTTTCTGAACCCATTATCACCTATGCTGATACCAATACTATTATTTTTCAATTAGATCAAAAAGCCTTTACAAAAAAATTATTTGCTCCTTTTGATGTGATAGTCTAGATGTGAAAGAAACAGTTGTAAAACAAACAAACAAAAAATTAATTTAAAAAAAATGAAACTCTTGATTTTGAAATGTACCCATGCAGTGAGGACAGTGTGAAACAATATTACATGATGTATTTTACCAATATTATGGCTGATACATAGGATATAGACGGCCAATATGAATGGCTAATATACTGGCTGTAAATAACCGCAAAATTTCAATACTGGCTGATACCTATACTTAACTTCTTAGGCCAAAAACTGTTGATACCAATATCATACTGATGATACTGTACGTCCAACAGGTCTAACGGATAAAGGACATTTTGTGTTCTGAACAATGAAATGTGCATGTATAGGCTATAAATCACTGGTATCAGCTAAACAAGCTTGAAATACTTTCTTTGGAATTTTCTGCAAAAATCCAGCGTTGTGCATCCCTAGTTTGTGTTTCTATTACAGAAAATCCCAATACTCCTATTTGGACAGTTTGTTGAAAAAAAACAACCTTTCAGTTTGACTCAAATCCGTCCAAATGAAGCTAATTTCACACTTCATTGGTTCCATTTCAGCATCTCACAAGTGTGTCAGGCATGCTACTCCACTTTCAAAAGGTGATTAGGCCTGAAGGTAGACCCGCGGAGGACTTTAATTTACCCACTTCTCCATGTGAACTTCATTGAAGGCTTCAAAATCACCATTCACTGAGTAAAGCTCCATCAGAAGGATCCCCATACTGACCAAATGACCAGAAATCCAACCGACTATAAGAGCCCGTGCCTCCTCCAAGATCACGACGCGCGAGCGCTTCCCCCGGCCGCTGCCTTCCTTATGGAAGATCGCACGAGACATTAAAGAGATAATCACACAACTTACCCTTAGAGCAGCCGGCTCAGGTGATCCCAGCAGTGAAAACAGTCCCACTCCACAGATTCAATTTTCCTCCGAGCAGCTAATGAGAAATTTGTCACATCATCTTGACAGCAGCAGGAATAAACGCGCTTCTTCTCTTTTTTTTCCCCCGAGTCCGCAGATGTTTTGAAGCCCAGCCCGGTGCCGTGAATCTGCTCTCCTGGTCTCAGCAGCCGCAGCAGCACAGGCAGTCCAGGCGGAGGTCTGAGGCCGGGAAATGGCTCTGCCGTCCGGTTCTCTGCTCCCCACCTACGGATACAGCATTCCCACACTGCTCCATGGATCGACCCGGGCTAAGTTTTCTCCTGCCGGTTGTAGTCTGATTCAGTTTGACGGAGAGTCAGCCCCGCCCTGGACTGGAGACGGTCTGTGGAGAAGGCGAGCCCGTCAAGATCCTCAACCAATCGGTGTGTACACTGGGAGGCGCTGCTGCTCCCGATGGCCGCCGTGACTAAGCAGTCAGAGCAGGGGTAGGGGGGCTCAAACCGGACTGTAACTCTCCTGCCTCCGTGACTCAACCTCCAAATTACCCCTACCCCCAGTGAAGCCTCTTCAATTAGCATAGTGCTCTCCCATTATGAAGTCAACTTAAATAGAAATGATACAGCCTAGGGATGGGCAACTTGGATAAGCCCATCCATAGGAGAGGCCCCCGCTGGATGGGAGAGACCGGGAATGGTTTGTCTCACTGGGAGACTTTCAACAGCTCCATTTTATCCATGCAGGAAAAATAGAGTCACATAACCTTGTGGGGTAGATGGATCAGCCGAATTCAACTTTTGTAATCAATCAGATCCATCTTGCCAAGCTCCAATCCACGGTGACTGTAGAGTAGGACGGCCCAACCAGTGTCCTATGGATCAGGAAGAGGTGGGAGATAGGAGCATGACAACAGCAGAAACTACACACACAGATTAGCATGGGTGCTAACTGCTTCAGGAGCAGTCTTATCAGATCTGGACCACATTTTTTTATTAAATGAAAAACAACCAACACTGAAAGCATTTCTCAATAGAAGGATATTTTTTCTCTATTTCTGACATTTTTTGGAAGTAGTTTGTTATGAAGTGGTTCACATTCTGTCCTTGACAGCGCGGCAGTAGCAAAGCTGTCAACCTTATCTGATTGGCCCGTAATGAATATTACTGATAGAACAATCATCCAGTCACCTACCAGATATACTTTTAAAGGTTCTGCCCATTCCCAAACACTTTCTATGGACTTGTTGTGGACTTGTTAAATATCTTGAATGGTCCCTCTGGTGGGTTAGGTTAGGAGTCGCATGATCATTTGAGTATTTTCCTACTTTCTAACTGATCAAACACAGAGGTCAAGGCTAGAAACTGATGCATGTGGATTTTACAGAGAAAAAAAGAGTATTTTTAGGTCTAAAAGTATTTTTTTTAATCAAGACTGAATTTTTTCAGTAGCCTACTACAATTATTGTGGATAAAATCATTAAACTTGTTGAGAATAAAATTGTAGTCTCTCAGGCAAAATGTGATGCATTTACACCCCTTATTATATTCAAACCACTTTGCTGAAACAACTGGTTAAACATTGACTTATATCCAGTGCACTGAGGCATAAAAACGAGTGAAGGGTGAAAAAGGTGAGGATATGACCCCTCTTGGTGGGTCTGGGGTCATGCTACCCGGAAGAAAATTTTGAATATTTCATATTTAAAAGCATCAATCTGATGCATTTTGACAGAAAATTCAAGCAGAATTACTGAAAAATATGAATGTATAATGATATACAAGGTCCCATTATGCTGTATAAGACACTGATAACTTCTCTCATGAAATGCTTTAATTAATTTTCCACTGGAGGCGTGTTTAGATATCTACGTTATATCTCCTGCTGTGTTAGCTAACGTTATTCATCAATGACATGATGCCTCTTTAATTCTTTAATTCTACCGGAAGCTTTAATTCTTCTGGTGATTTTACCTTTAGCTAATATTAAACTATCCTTAGCTCACTTGGATCAGCTTGGTGTCTTAAGCTTCCAAATGCTTCTCAAACCAATCAGGCAGCAGTATCCCCCCACCTTCCCAGAGAAAACACTGCTGATGTGACGCCCTTCGCGCTTATATATCAGACTCACTCTCACTCTTGGGGCAAGATGGCTGACGTGCAGGTGCTGGCATTCGCTCGCTTGCTCGCCCTGACTTAATTCTCATAAAATAAAAGTGATCAAAGTGCCCACTGGGCATTACAACAATGAGAAAGCTTACACATATTGTTAAAATGGAAGATATTAAAAAAACTCTGGCCACAATCCAACTAGAGGTCAGCAAAATTGCAACTATTAAACGTAGATCCTGAAGCTCACGCAACAGGTAAATCTGCTCCAAGCTCAGGTGAACAACTATGAAGTTAAACCAAAGCAGAAAGACAAACAGATCAAAGAATTGGAAAAGAGACTGGTTGACATCGAGCAATACCCCTGCATTGATGATGTGATTATCTCCGGATTGAAAACACGCCACCGTGCATATTCTAATGTCACTGCTGGAAGCAATGCTGATGACCTGCCGAGACCTTGGAATCCCAGGTTATCCAATTCTTCAGTAGCATGGATATTCCCATTCACAGCAATCAGATCTCGGCCTGTCATACACTCTCCTGAATCAACAAAAATACTCCACCGGCAATCATAGTCTGCTTTGTCAATAGAAAGGACAAGGTCGGCTTGCTGCAGCAGGGGTACAAGCTAAAGGGCATTGGGGTGTTTGTGAATGAGCATCTACCAAGGAAAAAGAGAACATTGCTTATGCAGCGCGTCAACTGAAAAAGGCTAAAAAGATGAAAGCGACCTGGACTCGGAACTGTAAAGTTTTTATCCGAACAAACGGAGCAGCACCGGAGGAGGAAAGAGCAGTGATGGTGAAAGAAATTGATGAACTGGACTTGTACAAATGATGATCAGAACAGAGCCACGATATGAGCTGCGGATATGTGGACCTATTAATTTATTAATTAATTAATTTTTTGTGGTGTTTGATTCTGGACTATGATTTTGTAACTGTCTGGGACAAACGAAATATCCAGTTAACATCAGACAAAGGCCTACTTGAAATGGGTGGCTTACTCAACCAGTGGACTGACAGTTTCCAACACATGAGTGTGTGTCGATCTGCTCACAAGTTTCTTAAATATCTCTATGGCTCCTGTTTACTTACCCACCACTGACATTAACTCTTTAGTTTTCATCCCATTTGAGCAGAACACGGACAGTTATGGCATCTATAATACCTTCTTTAATCCTGACGTCAATCAATCTAACTTAAACTCATTAAAACTGTCTTGCAATTATTACTCTGAAGTACAAGTGAATACACTGTATCAAACCCTGAACCTCTACAATTTTTTCTCTACTTTCTATTTGAATATTCGTAGTATGGCCAAAAATCATGATGAACTTCAAACTTTCTTGTCTACTCTAAGTTTTCCTTTTTCAGCCCTGGCCTTTTCAGAGACTTGGCTGACTGATGATGTATTTCATTTATTCCCCCTGCCTAATTATATCGCATTTCATTCTTGTAGAAAGAACAGAAGAGGAGGGGAGGTCTCATTACATGTTTTGAACACCTTTAATGCTATTTCTAGAGAAGAACTTAGTGCTGAATTTGACACCACTATCACAGAGTCTATATTTATTGAAATTCCATCATGTCAGTAATTTAATGGAAATAGCATTCTGATCGGTTGTATTTATAGCCCACCAGATTCAGACATCAACACATTTATTGACGCACTTCACTCCACTCTCAAAATAATAACCAAAGAAAGTAAGTTACGTTTTTTACTTGGTGATTATAATATTAATTTGCTCAAATGTGATCTTACACAAAGCAAAGATCACAAATGTGATCTTTGCTCAAATGTGATTTCTTAAATGCACTTTATTCTTTACGTTTTTTTCCCTCTAAATACTAAACCATCCAGAATTACCTCTTCATCTGCTACTCTCATTGATAATATTTTGTTTAACTCTTATGAATTTGAGGTCACTTCAGGCCTCCTGATGTGTGATGTCTCTGACCACCTTCCTGTCTTCCAATTTATCCAATCCAGCTTTCCTAAGTCTAAATATCCTAAGAATGAGCCAAATAAATACTGCAAATTCTCTAGAAACAGCACTGATAATTTTAAGGCGGCCATTAGCTTTATCAGATGGGATGAGGTACTCCTGTCGCATGACGTGAATAATGCATATGAATTATTTTTAAAGTCCTTTAATAAGGCCCTAGATGTATCATTTCCTTTGGTGAGCACAAAATCTAGAAATAAATCCTCTAGGGGCAAGCCGTGGATAACTGATGAATTAAAAAAGCTCTCCTGGAAAAAAAAAACTTTATAAGAGATCTGTTCTTAACCCCTCCCCTATGAATACTGAAACCTATAAGAAATGTAAAAACCAATTCACAGCCTTAGTAAGAGAAGCAAAGAAAACATCTTATTCTAAGCAATTTACTCAAGCTTCCAATAATATTAAAATAAAAGAAGAAATATCTCAGATTAATATCCCACTCAAGTAGATATGCACCCTCGGCACCCCTTTTTTAAAAATATAAAGTACTCCCCATTGACAAGGTAAATGTTTATCAAACATGCTTACTCGTGCATAAGTTTATACAAAGGAAACAAGATCTTCCAGACACCTTTCAGAATTTGTTCATCCCCACCACACATATACACACATATCAAACTAGACACGGCATCAACAGTCTACTCTTACCCCACACATGGACTTCAATTATACCAATTTAACATTACTTTTAGCGGTCCTAAGCTCTGGAGTGAATTAAGCTCACCACTGCGATCAATGTCCTCCCATTCTGCTTTCAAAAAGCATTTGAAAAACTTCTATTACCAGCCCTGTTCTCATCCTTCTGATTGTGGGTGGCTAGCTTTTGCTGCATCTTTCCTGAACTTAACATGTATTTTGTTGTTGTTCCTTTGTTTTTTATTGTTTTTGTTTGTTTTCTCTTGCTTTTTTTTTGCTGAGTGTTTAGCCTGCATGTCATGAGATTGATTTGGGCAGGTGTGGAACTCTGTACAAGCCTGCAGAGGCTTCGTTCCCATCTTGCACAGTTTTGTACTTGTACTAAACTTGTGCTAAACAAATAAATAAATAAATAAATAAATATCCATGCTCTTGCGCTTGTAGAGTGAATGTTTTTGTCCAATTTAAGGCTCCCTTCAGGTCAAGCACATGTTTGCAGTTCACTGATAATCTCTGGTATACCTCCATGTCCATGTCGATTACCCCCAACCCCCCCAAAAAAACCATTCCATCTGATCTACACCGTAGGTCACCTATTTTGATTTCCAACTGGCAAATTTTGTTGAAAAGTGAGGGATTTTCATGCCTGGCCTTTTTACACCATATTAGCACCAGGAAATCAAAACTGGTTCTGTGAGATACCTCAATATCTCAATATCAATCAAAAAAGGGCCCAACATAAGTCACTATAATGGTAATGTTCCATACTATTTCTTAGTCCTAACAGTCTTCTGGAGTTTAATGTGTTTTTTCCACTTAAGAAGGCAGTTTAGTGTGTTTTGCCAACCAGGAGGGAACTTTAGTATGTGTTTAGATGCCCAAGAGGGCACAGAGGTAACTTTTGCACACATTTAATTTCCCAAGAGGACTCTTTAGAGAGCATTTTGCTGCCCAAGAGGACACAAAGGGCACTTTAGAGCGCATTTTGCTGTCTAAGAGGGCACTTTAGAGCACGTTTTGACTCTCAAGGGTAGAGTAGCATGTGTTTTGGCTCCCAAGAGGGCACTTTCGAGCATGTTTTGGTTCTGAAGAGGGCACTTTAGAGCGCATTTTGGCTCTCAAGGGTACTGTTGCACGTGTTTTACCTTTTAAGAGGGCACTTCAGAGTGCGTTTTGCCTCCCAAGAGGGAAACTTTAACACACGATTTGCCTTCCAAGAGGGCACTTTAGGGTGCTTTTTTCAACAGTTGGGCCACGGGGGTGGGGGGGTGATCGATCGCCTCCCCTGCCCCCCCTTTGTGCACACCCCTGAATGTAAAGATTAACTTTAGCATATGAAAGCTAAAGTTAACCAGCCCTTCACGTAATGTCATGCGATGCAAAACCCTGTAAGGAAAGTGTACATTTAGAGATAACTGGAGTTTCAGTAAACACAGCGGGCTTATTAACGGTTGAAAAAGCAACTCTGCTGATCTTTCAGGGCCATTCTTCAACTCTGCAAGCATGTAATTCATTTCTCAGCTCTTAATTAAACAAAAAATGAGGTTCTCATTGTCCGTGGCTCCTTTTTTAACGTGGCAGAGGTGTTTTTAGTTTACTGTTATCCCTTTTTATACTGGTCACATATGTAACAGTTTAACTGATTTGTTTTGTTATTTCTTTTGTAGGTTTTGATTTCTGAAGATAGAAACCAAGCTATGCATTGGAAGTCTAAGTACTGCTTGTTTTCTTCTGAAAAGAGGACTCAACTATTCAAGCACAACCGCTTAAAATATGGAAGCTACGCCAGAGGTACTCCAATGCCATGCCTCCACACAGATTGTCTGTGTTCATTCAAGTCATTTAAATGCCCTAAAAGTGCATCTAACAAGAAATCATTCCCATAAAGTGTATGATAGGCAGATGAGTGGAGCTGATGAAATCCCTGTGATATTCCACTGTCCTCTTTGCAATTTTGAAGAACCCTGCACAGAACTAAATTTTTTTCCCATTTGCGCCAACATCTTAAAAATAAGGAAACTGTGAAGTGTCCATATGAAAACTGCATTTCTGAGAGCAATGTCTACTCAACATTTAATGCTCATAAATGCAAAGAGCATTGGCTTCCCAGTCAGAAGTGGCTGAAGCCTGACATTGCCTTGCGCAGCACACCTCACGATTCAGATCCAGACGTGGCCCAAGATGTACAAGAAGTTCAGGATTTTTCTAGTGATCCAACAGACCAAGACAGAAATTAGGAAGAAGCTCAAATCAAAAATTTGGATCAATTACAGCATCAACTTGAGCATAATTTAGCCTCACTCTTTCTTATACTGCAGGCGGTCTAGCATTTATCTGACATGTCAGTACAAGAGGTAATTGTTTACAAAACTGTTTACACAAGGCCGTTTTCACCAGAAACGGTAAATTTTGTCCTGTGTATTTTCAAACGTGCTTTGCGTTCACATGGAGATGGAAGAAAGACTGAAAATGCTGTAGTGTGCATGCCAGTAGATGGCGATGTAGGTTTGCAGAGAAACAGCGGTGTTACAACACACGTAGGAAGAAGAAAAACTTTTCACAAACAACAATGGGGAGTGGACGCACAAAGATGTAGAAGTTTCTTGTCTGGACAACAAATCTGTCTGGATAGTTTTGTCTGGATAACAAACCAAGCACAGTAAGTAGCATACATGTTACTCGGTAGATGGCTGAAGTTGTTGTTGTTCCTGGTATGCGAGCGCAAGTGGTGGTCAGAAACTTCAGAAGTATCTGCAACAAGTCACACCAAAGTAAAGTTTCTCAGATACAAAGTAACTACTTTTTTATCATGTGGGGAACAAAAAATGCAACCCCATTCTGTATGCAGAGCTATTAATTGATTGCTATGTGTGTTTGATGAGATTACAGTACAGATGTAGTACAGATGTTACTGCGAAGCAAACAGCAGTCCTCCGTGGCCTTCCTGTCATCCTTGGAGAAGAGAACACAGACTTCCTCAAGACATGCTTTGTAAGTCGCCTTTATTACTGAGTTTTTATTCCACACCACAGGATGTCCACTCTATTTATTGCTGCTCCTTATGTTACTTTAATAGCTTTAGTTAAAGTTACTTTTCCTCGACTCAGCCTGAATCAGTGCTACCGTACTTCCTACTTGATGCACTGATGACCTATCCTCATCAATGAATTAAACAATCTGTTAATTATTTATACATGTTCAGTATTTACTTGAATATCTAATATCAGAATATAACTTACTTTTAGTGGCTGTCTTGTGTTTTCTGCCATAGAAATTCAAGTGACATCTGATATGTAATTGTGGCTGTATTGCCGCTAATGTTGTTAGGACTGCGATGACCCAGGCATATCTCACATCCCCATTGGAATCCTGACCATAGTTCCTGAGGATGGACAGATCTCCCTTGACTCACCGCACCTTCAGTCTTCAGGTACCGCAATCATTTTGGAAGGAATAATTGTGATGGACGACCAAGAAAATCTTCCACATGCCATGCGCTTGCTCTTTGGACTTACTTATGCCCTGAATTTGGAGTACCCACAACAACTGAAGTACACCTTTGACTTCATTCAAAGGGTGCTTCTCTCACTTGGACATAAATCCCTAAAACCAAAAGTACAATCACTCAAAAATCTTTTGATGCAATGGGCCCTAATTTCCTGGTGCAGCGCAGGGTGGCGCACCCGTGCAGTAGTAATTTCATTTGGCGCATCACCATGTGCAGCCCTTTGGTAGACCGGCTGTGCCTAGGTGGGTGTGGCAGCACACCAGGGGGAGGTGTCAACAGATTCAGCTTGGCGCACTGACAATGTCGAGCCAAAACACTGCGCGGAAGGTGCGCTGAAAGCTTGCCAGCTCCAACCTGGTCTATTCTCAGCACAGGCGAAGCGCTCCCGGTGCAGTGGTAATTTGGCTGACAGGCGCACAGTGCGCACACGTCACCAAAACCTCACAGGCAGGTATCCTGAGTGTCAGGCATACTTCAATGCAATAAACAATCACAGCAACCACTATTTAATGTAACTGTTTAAACCAGCAAATACATTTGTATCTATATTAATTGTCCCGTCACATCTGATGTCAGATCAAAGACGTTTGTCATAATGGAAAGCAGCTGGAAGTGTGACGCAAACTAACGAGTTCACATCTCTCAGCCAACCACAAACAGCTACATCATCCGATACAGAGTATATGTCTGGCTTCTCTCATCTCATGAAATTCAAAAGAAAAGAGAGAGAAAAAAGACCGTGACGCTCGCTAAATAAATGTAAGTCATTTGGTGTCTTAAGGATTTAACTGTTATTGCCCATATTTCTCTGTTTTAATCTTTATTCTTAACGTGATCTAAAAAGATGGAGTATATTATTGCAAGGAGGATGAGGAGGAGGTACCGGGAGAGAGTATTTATTGATTTTATTTTGCAGTCATGCAATAAGTGGATTGTAAACAGAGCTGAGCAATATCTGCTGTTCGCTTTATTGATGTTAAGATAAATGTTAGGCCCTACATTTGACTACTGAGTTTATCTATAGTTCACACCATAATCAACAGAGATATTTAAGCAAGGATTCTCAAAGTTTTAATGACTGAGGGCTGTTTTAAGGACTCAATATTAGATTGAAGGCTGCCCAATAAAAAAAAGTCACATGTCACATTTTTTCTGAAAAAGTTAGTCTTTTATATTACATACTTTATATGTAATATAAAAATAAACTTTTTCATAATTTTACATGGTTTTACGACTTTTTGGCAACTTCCTGCAATTTTTGCCTAATGGCATTATTTGGCCTTATTCCCCTTTGTATGTAATATGAAGAGCAAGTGTTGCACAGACTTTTTCTCTTAAGTGTTTCATGTGACTTGTGACATATAGTGGGGTCACAAGCCAAAAGAGTTGTTTTAACTGTTAGTTAAAAACTGTATTATGCATGCATTTCATGTCACCTTTACTCAGTGGGATGCCAGAAACATCTCTGAGGGCCACCATTGGTCCAGGGGACTGCACTTTAAGAACCCTTGTATGAAAGGTTAACTTCAATAGTTTTCTGCTTGGACCCTATTTTTCATGTGTTTTGAACAAAAAAGTTAAATTATTAAACTTTGTTTTCCATTCAAACTGTTGTCTTTGGTTCTCTACAAAGGAAGTGCTAGTTAGTACAACTTAAAATAACATAATAATAGTTCTTTTTACTTGTTTTTTTAAGTTCAATTGATTTGCATGCTTTTTTAAGTAATGATAACTAATTGGACTTTACAGTATATAAATTATATTTTGTTCACTTATGGATTCATGGGATCACACAGGTTTTAACCAAATAGACACAGAATATCTAATACTGTCCTGATGAACATTAAAGGTCTCATCCATCCATCCTGTCATTACACTGCTCTGTACCTGCTGATGCCTATCTCAGCTGTCAGCTGTCATGGCCCACGCTGGACTGTCCACCAGCCAATTACAGGGCACATCAATCAATCTTCATTTGTATAGCACCAATTGTGTTGTCTCAAGATAAAGAGCAGGCTGAAGCCATACTCTTCATTTTATGGATAAACATAAATATACATGTACTTACATATAGGGCTCTATTTTCATAGTCCAGGCACAGGCACGGTGCACCTGCCCTGCTCTGCGCCTGCGTTGCGCCAACGGAGTGTGTCCAGGGCATTTTGCAATTTTCGTGCACAGCGCAGTCTGGCGCAGTCTGGTGCAGCGACGTTCACCCACACCTCCATCCCTCCCACCGGCAAAAGTGGCAAAGAGGGAGGAGAGAAGGCTTGAGTGGGTTTAACACAGTCAAATGAACTCCTCTCCTTGCCTTTAAATGTGCTGCGGGTGAGGTGCAGTGCCAATTTCACCTCATCATTGACGAAGACAGCAGCAGCAGCAGCTCCAGGCGGCTAAACTTCTCCCAGGAGGAAACTGATGTGCTGGTCCGGGAGGTCCAAGCTTGCAGTACCAGAATATATGGTAATGCGAACAGACCTCCACAGCCTGGGAGGAAGTTACTAAAATTGTCAATCAAGTTTGCCCAGATATTCTGAGAACCGCTGCCCAATGTAAAAAACGGTTCAATGACGTAAGGAGAAGGGCCAAAAGAAAGCTGTCAGATCAAAGAGGCACAAGGTGGCCACCGGGGGCGGCCCCTCCACCAGCCTCACGATGAGCTCAGCGGAGGACATCGCAGAGTTTCCATTATGACAAACATTTTTGATCTGACATCAGATGTGATGGGACAATTATTATAGATACAAATGTATATGCTGTTTCAGACGGTTACATTAAATAGTGGTTGCCGTGATTGTTTATTGCATTGAAATTTGCCTGACACTCAAGATACCTGCCTGTGAGGTTTTAGTGACGTGTGCGCACACGTCACTGAAACAGAATAGCAGAATAGACCAGGTTTGAGCTGGCGAGCTTTCATGCACCTTCCGCGCAGTGCTTTGGCATGAAATTGTCATTGCGCCAAGCTGAATCTGTTGACACCTCCCCCTGGTGCACCACCACACCCATCTCGGCCCAGCAGGTCGAAATTGGCTGTGCACGGTGGTGCGCTGGAAGAAATTACCACTGTGAGGGGTGCGCCATGCTACGCCACCCTGTGCCACCCTGCGTTGCGCCAGGAAATAAGAGCCCATATGCATCCAAACCCAACATGAATCCCCCATGAGCCCAGCAGTGGGCCAACCTACAGTGCAGTGCTTCTGTAGGAGGCTACAGTAACAGAGGCAGGAAAAAATCTCTGTTTAGCAGTTGGAAATCTTGGAGCGGAGCCAGTCTCATGTTGAATAGCCATCTACTGAAGCCCTGCTGGGTGTGACCACACAACAGACAACCATTCATACACACACACACACCCACACACACACTTTTGTTCACTTTGGTGTCATAATTTAGCCTAATTACCATGTGTTTGGTCTTTGGGAGGAAGACCAAACACATGGAGTACCTGTTGAAAACTTCTGCATGCATGGGTGAGCATGCAAACTTCAAACAGAAGAACCGTGTCTGGTAGTCAATCCAGTAACCTTCTTCTTGTGAGACAACAGCACTCCCTGAACCTCCAGAGGTCACGTGACACAAAACAAAGGCCTAATTTTAATAGTTCTTCTACCAAAATGTGTCCATGGACTGTTTACCAACCTCTCCAACATGAAAAAAATCACTTCTTTTGCTTTGTTTGTTTTACTCCTCAGAAAACATATTCTCATACAAGCTGTTTGAAAAATTTCCCATCATTTAATTAGATGTTCAGCCCTCATTTGGCTCCAGTAGAGGAAACACGTCTTGGTATGTCTGTGCAGTTTTATTCAACATTAGAGCTGAAGCCTGTTTTTTTATTTTTTTTATTTTGGTGTAATACATTTGAAAGAAAATTATGTGAATTTATTTTTACTCATTTTGGGCTGTTCACTTTTAGATGGTGGAGAATATGAAGCAGATGGTGCTTTATAGAGTTTAAAATATTATTGTCCCTTGTGGGGCCTTTGATTATGCAATGTTTAAAATATACAACTTTCAGTAACACAAAACAACTTACAGCAATATAAAGACACAATAAATACATTTACCATGATAACCATAATTATGAATCAGTTTAAATGTTAGACTAAAAGCATGTCCATGTAAAAATGAGCTTAGCTCCAGGGCGTCTGTATTTATATACCACCAGTGTAATAAAAGCCCAAGGATGAGTTTGTTTATGAATGGTTAATCTTCAAACTTTGTACATTTCCAAGCAGTAGACAATTCACATAGCTCAAGGCATTTCATTTAAATTTGTGAGTGTACATGAAAAAAATCACATGAATTTAAATTAAGCTCCTCTGCTGAAGTCTGTAATTTTTTTTTATTTTAAAAAGACTGTAGCTACATTGGCAAGAATCACATTTGACTAATTTGATTTTCCTTAGACATGAGACCCCTTTTACTGCATCGAGTAATAGACGCTGCTGCTCCCTCTAATGAAAAGACCATTTCAGTGCATTCCATCAAGGTTTCACTGAAAGCTCCGAGCCACCTGGGAGAGTTCTCCAGGAGAGAGATGGATGTGAGGAAGCAGAGGCTTTCTGAGGTGCTGACATGGGGCACCAAGTAAGCACTTCTCCTCAGATGAAGTTTCGAGACACAAGCAGCTCAGGTTCCTGGAAACAGCTCCCACACGGCTGCTTTGATGCTCTTCTCTATTAAGACCAATCCCACACTGGAGATGGCAGCCAGTGCAGGTCTGCTAGAACAATAAAGGAAGACATGATATGGCTTACTACAGAGACACTGTTGGTTTGTGTTAGGAACAAGCCATCATCAGAGCAATGAGTCTCAAGTTTGAATGAACACGGACTGGACAGGACAGAGACTACTGACTTAATTAATTTTGGTGCATTTTATTATTTTGTACCATGTCAGCCTATAGAAAAAGTGACACCTTGCCCATTTCATACTAAAAGTGGACACATCCATAAATTGGACATGTCAAAAAAGTGCCCTAAAATGAACAAATATTGATATTATTTTCACCCAATTAGTTTTTTCACCAACTCAAGCCATGTTCATGAATTTTGAAAAGTACAATTATTTATTTTCAAAGTTTTACCTTGAAATATATATATTTTTTTTACATTATGCCCCTGATATTTTTATGAAAAAACAAACAAACAAACAAACAACAAAACACTGAAAAGGAGATAAATTCCGCAACACAAAATGCTATAAGTGAGATTTTTTTGGATTAACAAAGTTTGGGACATAACAGTGATTTTCAACTTAACAGATTTTGGTGCCTAACACTGTTTGTGCTGTGAGAGTCAAAAGATACATTTCCTCTTTTTAAGAGGGAGAATTTCCCCTGGGGCACTGAAACAAGGGAGTGGGGGCATCTATGGAAAAATAATAACAAATACAAATCTGAAGCCTGACCTACAAATTCAGAGCACATCATAAGACATTACCCCATTTTATGCTGCAGGGGCCTTATGATCAAACACCACAGTTACCATTGGTTTAAATGTGTCTGCATTGTGCCCTGTGGTTAAACTGAATCTTCAAATCACAACAATCTCTCAGCCATTTCTTTTCAGCATTTTTCATGGTAAAGACTCAGAGTCAGTGATGCATTTTTGGGTTAGAAAAGCAGAAGTTTCACGAGAGGAATTGCTTGGTGTCCAGTTTCTGTAGAAATCGGATCAAACAGAAAGTATCTCATCTGAGCTTTTAAGGCAGAGATCATCAAATACATTTGTACAAGGGACACTTCAGGGCTCGCTCTACATCTACTTTGGATGCGTGTCCAGGTCGGGTCGCTCGGTTGCCAAAGTTGACAAGTTTGAACTTTTCAGATGACATCACGTGTGGCTGTGCCACAGCAGCCAATCAGTGTTGTAAGGGTGTGTGACGACACCCACAACAACTGTTTTTGTTCCCAATCACATTGGAGTGACAATATGTCCGTGTGGGAACATCAGTTAGTGAATACATTAGTTCTGCCTTTTTCAACAGAAGTGGTGGTTCTTCTGCGGTCCTGTCCTTCCTCGTCTGCATCAGCTGCAGTGTTTTATGGTTGGTAGATGAGTGAAAAAGATACATTTAGAATAATGTCAGCTAATACATACAAATATATGAAATGATAAGATCGCGATGAAACTCAAGTGGGCATGACATCACTTAGCGACACAACAGTGACAAAGTGTACTTTTTATGGACAGGCAACGAGACTTGTGTGGGCGATGCGATGTCGGTCACCCACGTCGCGTTTGATGAAGTGAGATCAGTCCCTAAAACGTAAAACCTCCAGTCACATGAGGCCCAATGAGACATCTTAACTACTTCATTTTGGGGCTTTCGTGTTTTTAATGTCTGGATATGACTGTATTTGGCTCTCACTCCTGGTTGAATATCTGGTTAAGATGGCTGGCAGGTGGATTTCTGTAAAACATTCATTATTAAGTAATTCCTGATACAACTGTTTCAGTTGCAGGAAAAAAATAACAAAATAGATACCCAAAAACCACAACAAAATGTTCCCTCTCCCACATTTCCAGAACTTCATACTTAATACTAACGTCTAACAGCGGGGCCCATATGGGAAACTGTTGGGGGCTTGGTCAATGTTTTAGGCAAAACATCATAGAAATGAAACTGAAATACAAGGAGGCCTCCGATAGACAATCATGATTCAATTTTTCCAAGTACCTCAACTGATTTTGGCAATTTCAGATGTACTTTAAGTTATTATCAGTGATAGTGTATCATGTGTCATAATAAAATCCTATTTTGTGCTCATAACATGGATGCTCAAAATCAAGTCAACTTTTTGGAGTAAAGGTAAGGTTGGTAATGGTTTGGTTTGTTCTGATAGTTGTGCTAAATTGATACATTTAAAAGTGCTGAAGTTGTAAACAGTTCCTAAATCAACACTTCAGAAAGAAAAAAAAGACTTTAATGATATCTTGCCTATATGAAAATGAATATGTTGCTGATAATTTCAGTGCCCTTGCACAAAGGAAAATATCTGAATGGTCATGGAGTTGGTTCTTATCCTTGGTGAATTGTGTGAAAATGGAGTGAAGAAATTGGATGCAAAAAACATATCACTACTCACACATCACTTTTCAAAATGAATGTAGCAGTCATTTCAGTCTAATCATCACCCTACATGTTTTTTTTAGCCTAACAGCATAATCACTGTTGTGTTTTCTCACGTTTAGTGACATAATGAAGGAGAAAAGTTGTAAGAGAGAGTGCTGCTAGACTCTTTGCTCTAAGCTATTGTCTCCTATTCACTCACTGCACAAAATTAGGGGGAAACAGAAAATCTCAGCACGTGAAGGCTGCATGGTCATAGATATACCACTGTCATCAATGAACATGTATTAAAAATGGGTAGTGAGAGTGAGGACCATCCACTTAATAACCAAATACCCACAATAGATGTTTATCTTTGGTAACCATAGGCTGTAAAAGATTTGGACAAAGCCATGAGACGTCAAACGTTTATTATCAATAGAGCCTTTGGAACATTATGGATGCCTTGTAATGGACGCTTCCTTACCTGAACTTTAGCTCAACCTACTGACAGACAGAGAGGTCATGTTTTAATGGGACTTAAGGACATCTGACCAAAAGCCACTCCGTGTGGTATTCAGCCATGTCAATCATGTCCTCACTTCCCAAAGTGAAAACATCCCCTGTACAGTGAGAGTACATATTATATATTAATCATATCAATCATTTGAGTGCCAGGTTTCTGCAGCTGGCCTCAAGTGGACACACTGCATACTACAGGTTTTGGCATTTCCGCATGGGCCTCCATTTTTTGCACAGAGGTTGTTGCCTGGTGGTAACTCCAGTAAACAGGGTCCAAAAGGTGTTATTATTTTGGCTGAAAGTGGTCATTTGGCCACTCTGCCCCCAATCATCAGTGTATCTTTTGTTTTTAAGTAACACTTTCAGTCCTGGAGGGTATGTGACCTCACATATCAGGGGAAACTTTTATCATCTTCCACTATAGTTGAGAACAAGGCAAATACCTTTTGGTTACAGTGTCTGAGAAATTATTAGGCAGGACTCAAGTTAAGTCCTGCCTGATTAAAACAAACTCTGTTTAGAAATTAAAAGGGTCTAAAAGAGCTTTAAGAATAACATATTCAATTGTGATTCTCTTCTGTTTTAGCAAATACTTGTTATTTATCCATTACCACATAAATAATAATGACTTTTTTATGTGTTTCTTACATTTTAAATAGACGGGTCTTCAGAACAAAAAATCCCTCTTTTTAAGCATAGAAATTATTTTTTATCACACTGAATGAAATAATTGTTGCTACAGGAAGTAGCAAGTGTATTAAGAGTGGGTTTGAAATATTTAACACCTCCTCTGCAGCTTCTCCACAAATAAAAACAGTCTGCAGCTTCCAAGCAGTAAAGCAAGTCTTCAGAGAAAAGCAAACTCCTCCTGTTTTCTGGTACCAGTAGCATTGCCAAGACCAAATTCAAGTCATTTGTGGAGGAAACTAGGCAAAATGTCACACAGGTAAGTTCACAGTCTGAAAAGGAAAAAACTTCCTATACTCTCAGTCCTCCTGTCTGTTCTGCACCCACGGGTCTCAGCCCTGCCAACATGAGTGACAGCCACACTGCAAACAAAGCTAAATCATAGACAGGCTCCTGAATGTGCAAAAAGACATCACTTTCAACAAAGAACTGACTTTATAGGAAATCATCGACTCTTTCACAACTACTCAGCTATGTAAGGACTGTTTACAGGCCTGCTGGGACTCTATGATTGATATACCATGAAGCTGTGGTAATTAATGGTGAAGTTCTCCTCTGGGAGGGCTGAAGACGGGGTAAAAGCAGCAATTAGGAAGCGACGCAGGACCTGTAGGAGCACTCAAGGTCCCCTGAAGACCCATCAATCAGACACAGATAAAAGGGTTGAGTGCAGGGGTAATGTTTAACCAAGAGGGCATTGTAAGACTGTTTCCTCCTTCTTCAACTCAGAAGGAGACAATCATTTCTGTGTAAGGAACACAGAGAGGCACTTATGGGTAACATGATTCACTATCAAAAAAAAAAAGGTCAAATAATGTACAAAGCATGTGATCTTTTTGGATTTTTTTGATGCTTGAAAAAAGAAAAGACATTTAGTCCTTGATGAGATTTTATTAAAACAAGGATAATTTGTTTAATCATCACAGAAAATGGAATTTGGGGCTTCTGGCATTGTTTACATTTTGCATCGAATAGGTCATCGACTTCAGTCTATATATATTCAGTTTTGATGACTGCTGGAGTTTGTCCAACATCATTCATGTTGTTTTCACATACTCAGTATCCCTGATCCTCCCCTGCTCTCACTCTTTTCAAGATGCTCTGTTGAAATTGTGTCACTTTAAGGCCCCGATCTAAAGTGGTTGCAGTCTGCTAATTGTTTGACTGGTACACTTTGTGGCAATTGGTCAGTTCAGCATGTTTCAGTGCTCATTCTTTTCAGTGTATGCTCTGTATCAGGGCTGGAGTGGGACTCTGTTTCAGCCCTGGAGTTTAATGGTACAGCAGCCCACTTCGGCTTGCAACTTTTAGGGATAATTTTAGCAAGTATAGATAGATAGATAGATAGACACTTTATCTAGCTTACCGCATTTTATTATTTCATCTTACATGGAAACTTGTTTGTGTATCAGGTGTCTTAATGTTTCACTATGAGTTTACCTGTATCCTCAAACCAGGCTGCAAGCTTGTTTTCACAGGTTAAGTTTGGGGAATTTTGCCACGTCACCGTCTACAGCTGCCCTTTTTGTAAACCCAACTTTCTCCACGCTCTTTTTATTTTGATGCAAAACAAACTGGGAATAAAACATTTGTTTTCAGTGGGACACACAGACCCGCTAAAACTGACTGCCTGCATTCCTGTAGTGAAACAACACTACAGAGATATATAACATAAATGTTGCCTTCAAGCCTCTAATGTGCGCCATTTTGGAGAGGGCTAGTGACTCATTTTCAACAGCAAGTACCCCCCAAATATGGCATCCTTGTTAATACACCACACCCATAGAAGGTTCTACATACACATATCTATGACCTCTATTCATCTACAGCGGGTGCAGCGTGGGGTACATTTTTAAGATACTGTGCTCCGGCCCTGACGGCCCTACAACCAGCCCTGCCCACCGGGAATTTTCCCGGATCTCCAGATTAGCCACTCTGTTTTTTTTCTTGCCACTGTTACTGTAAGCCTCCTATAGATGCACTGCACTGTAGGTTAGCCCAGTGCTGCACTCATGGTGGATTCATGTTAGGTTGGATATATGTATGGATTTATATATACATGTGTATCTATTAAATGAAGAAAATGGATTCAACCTGTTCTCTTGTAACGTGTCTTAAGATTACACTTGTCATGTTGTGCTAACCAAAATAAAGATTGATTGATTGATTGATTGACTGATTGATTGATTTTTACCTCATAAACACACACCAAGGGGGACTTGATATTCAACACAGATAACTCGGTCATATTTTTTATGCAACATGTCATTAAATTTTTGGGAAATGCAAATTTGTCTCCACTAGATGTGTAAAGTTATCATTTTATGGCATGATGTGTACTACATTGTAAGTCATGCTCTAATTATATAAGTATCTAATTATATAAGTATTCATAATACTGTTAAATAACAACAGGATAGATATAATAATAGGTTACACAAATCAGACTTATTTTAATTGGCAATTTGTAACTTACATAACAAAACAGTTGTTGATTTGTTAAGTGAAGACATCATTTAATTTGAATTTTTGGTTTTCATTACTTAAACATGTCCATCATACTCTATTGTATAGACTTGTATTTCTTTATTTTCATCTTCCTCTATTTTTTATCCTTTATTGACCTCCGTACTTAAATTGTGTTACAGGGAAGCCTGAAGGATTTAACACATGACTATCTCTTAGCAATTTTGTATTGGTGATGTCTTTAAACATTTATGTTTTTTTCCATTTGATTTCAAAGGATAAGAAATCCAAGTTGATAAGCCACTGGGAACACCCCCCTCAAGTCATATTTCTAACTTGGAAAGAATAGGAATCTTCATTAACCCCAAATTTACAGCTTGAAATTAGAACTCAGTTAACTTGGGTATGACGTTATTCCCAGCTCTGTCCTATCATTTCTTAGGTGAATAGAAAGCGTTGTAAATATTTGGAATACAATGAGCAACTATTGCAATCAAAATGTCAAAATTACCTTCAAGTGATTGAGAGAAAAAAAGGGTAAACTAGCCTACAATAGTTAAATTAACTGCACTCACCTGTGGGCACAATATTTGAGAGGCTTAAGTGTGGTAATACTCTTACATTTATTGTTTCAATGCCTATGAATGTGAGTGTCAGTAACGTCAGAGAACTGTTTTGGCGGATCATTCAAAAGAAAAGCTCAAACTACCAGCTGTTGACTTTACTAATAAAGCCTTTCACAATCTCAGGCTCCCCTGACCTTTCCCTGTCTGCTCTGATAACAGCTTCCTTGTCTCATCTCACACCTGTGACTCTCTGAGGGAGGGAGCTCTGAGTCAGGCCATAAGGGACGAGGCTGTCTACAGAATTGTGCAGCTCTTATCACAAAAACAAGGGAATTTCAGTCTTCTACAAGTTGACCACACAGCAAAGTTTTTCCACTCTGATTTCTTTAACAGCCTCCTTCTGCTGGGGGATTTGCAGCAGTACTACAAGTTGATTTAGTGCACAGTGTGTGGTCTGATTGAATGAAAATCAGCATGGCCCTTAAATTTAGACAGTGACCCAATTTATACCTTGACTAACATCCAAGTTAGGTTATCAGATATCAAGAAGCAATCCATGATGTTAGGTATAAACAAACCTCAATGCACAGTTCTACTGTCAAAAATTAAATATCTGATCATTTAGACTGCATATGGAGGTGGTCTGAGATGCCTTCATACAGACTGCTTTGGTAATGTAGAAGTCATGTGTCTGGCATGCATCAAAGACTGTTAAGGACTTATTAGAGTAAAAACTACAGCCTTAGCTTGAGGCCAAGCTGCCGGCAATGCTAATGGATAAAAGGCAAGCTAAGAGCCCAGCAGTGCTAAGCCTGATCACGTATTAATACATTTAAGTGTTATCAGTACCCCATAAGATTAATTGGGCAGATGGAGCATTGCTGTTTCTTTACTGTAGATCTCCACTGTCAGGCCCCAGTCTTCCTCCACTGCCAGGCTGATCTGACACACTGGAGGGACTGTTTCACATACCCATGGGATAAATTTCCTAACCTATTTCATACTTTCGAAAAACAAATAAAATATCAGACCATTGTTTACTTTTGGAAGCTCACAGCTGACTCTCTTTCAGCACAACTAAACCACACATGAGGCTACCACCTCTTTTTCCGATGAAGGGCACTGATTGCTGTGGTCATTTTCTTACTTGGAAAAAACATTTCAGCTTGAAGCTTTACAAAATGGATCTGGCTGATGGCAGAAATGGAATCTGGAGAAGCTGATTTGAGAGGTTACCATCAGAAATGAAGTGACAGCAACTTATATGTCCCAAGTCGTGAAACTTGATGACATAACTGCTCTAGTACATAACGTCTATTTTTAAACAGGATGTTACCTCTTTTCTGTACTAAAAATATATATTTTTTGATTTTCTTTTTTGAATTCGTGTTAGCTTTGACAGAGCAGTTACTATGATAATTCAATTCTATTATTATTTTGCAAGGGTTACTTTGCAGAAAACATGGATGGATGTTATTTTGCAGATATTGAAATCATGTCAACAGGAAGCCATTATTTCATAGCATTTTAATTTTAACAAAAATCTTAAATCCTGCACTTTATAGGCTATGTGATCTCAATAA